>ML058381.1:727937-1927937 GCA_003013855.2 Liriodendron chinense | reverse complement strand
GTTGTAACCACAATCTAGAAGATCGCTTCCTTTCCACGTATGCCCTAAGCTTTGCGCATGACATCCAATCTATTTGTATCTCCATGTTATCTCTTTGACGTCGAAAGTTCATACTCACGCAACGCTCATGTCCATAGCTCAAGTGGCAGAGTGAAGATAGCCTCGTTTCAACGGGCGCGGATTTCCTGCGAAAGCCTTGCGCAGGAATTTCCTGCTGGGAACAAGGTGGGGTCCACAGTGATTCTTTTGATGAATCCACCCCGTCCATCCGTTTTGGGAGCTCAGTTTAGGACATACAAACAAAAACGAACTGGATCCAAGGCTCAAGTGGGCCGAAAACGTAAGGATTGAATGTCCACAGTTGAAATATTTGTGGAGCCACAGGAGTTTCGAATCAGGATAATATTTGTGTTTCCAGTTCATCCCAGTAGTAGTGACGTTATGAACGGTATGGATGTCATATAAACATCACTTGACCCCAGGGAGGTTTCAACGGTAGTAATTTACCTAACCACATTTTCCTTTAGTGAAGCCCACTTGAGTCTTGGATCCGGTTAATTTTTGTATTCATGACCTAAAATGAGCTCCCAAAACGGATGGACGGGGTGGATTTATTAAAAAACATCACTGTGGGTCCCACCTTGGTTACCAGTGCAGGAACTTCCTGCCAAGGCTTTCGCAGGAAATCTGCGCCCCGTTTCAACACTCAGGTCACGATATCGATTCCTATAATGCGGTGGCTAACATTGTGATGTGACTAATAGGCTGGGTGGGTGTACAAAACAAAACAAAACAAAAAAAATAAATAAATAGCTCATACTCATCCAAAACTTAGGTTGGACGTACAATGTAAAATCATGCCTAAAACTTCAAAAATCACATGATGTGCGTCATGGTATTGATTCCCATAGTAGGGGTGGCTAACATTGTCATGGTATCCATATCACCACTGTTTCCTGTGGTGTGATCCACCTGAGATTTGGATCTGCCTTATTTTTTTGTCTTATTCACTGAAATGAGCTGGAAAATTTTATGGACGGAATGGATAAAATACATACGTCATGGTGGGGTCCACGGAGCACCAATCAGTACCAACCTCTGTAGTGGAGGGGTCACTACCGAATCTGAGTCCCTCCCAGGTTAAGCTCAACCTGCACTGCACAGTTCTTTAGTGGGTCCCATGTCGTTTTCAAGAAAAATGCTTAATTTAGAAGTGGTGGGCCATGGAGACATGGATAGCCACCTTTTGCCAGCCATAAATAATAGAGAAATGCTCCAATGCTTTGAGAGCACTATAAGTTATAGGGCTCCTGGTTGCATCAGTTAACTTGGATGGTACGTCGATTGATCTAAACTGTCCATTAAGTCCAGAATACATTCCATGGGCTATGGTACAAAAATTGGACCTGATCAGGTGATCCAATCTATCCTTGATTTGGCATTATTTTTATAGCCACCCATTTTCCAAGCCATGAATGAGATGGTTACAATTGCCTGAAAAAAAGACGGATCAAATTGGTTAGTCCACCTATTTTGTGTGAATGATCTTGACCATCCATTTTTAAAGGGTATTGATCAAATGGTTATATCTGTTAGATCATTGTGATGTTTGCATGGCAACCCATGGAATGTGCACTGGACCTAATGAACAGTCTAGATCAATGGATTGAATGGTCTAAGTGTCGCAATGCAACTAGGAGCACTATAACTTACAGTGTTCTGAAGCATTTATATAAATAACAAAGGAAAAGCAGTGCATCATCTCTTTCTCAGGCCAATGTCGGCAGCAACATCCCAACCACTTCCATACGTGAAACGAGGTATTATACGATGCTCCACAGGAAAATGTTGGTCAGAATTTCAGCTTGTACAAGTGGGGCCCATCTCTCGAGACCCAAATGATTAATCGCTGGCCTCTGTATGCCAAAAGCCTCCTAGATTGGAAGATCGCCTCCATTGAATCCTTCACCATTTTTGGTTGAATGCGGGCCATTGTTATATTTTTCTTTCTTGTTTATAAATTTTCCAGCAGACAATTGGAAGGCTGTGATTATCTAACACGCAGTATTTTGGTTGATGGACCATCTACGGTGTGATTACGTTATATTAACGGTTTGGATTGCAGATCATAGCCTCGCTTGTGCAAACTGAAAAAAAATCAGTCCTACAATAGGTACTCTAGCTTTCTAGGTCAAGCATTGCATAATAGGCTCCTATATGTGTCCTCAAAAAAATTTACCATAAGTCATGCTATAATATGCAGATATATGATCCAACACAATTTGCACCACATATGCAATTTTAGTGACAATGACATGGATTATTAGTCATGGGCCCACCCACTACAATCTATCCAGACAAGGGCCCACTAACGTGGAAAATTGGATCCCTGTGCGTAGGAATGCTTCCCATGGTGGAGAGAGAGAGAGAGAGAGAGAGAGAGAGAGATAGATGGGGTCAACTGACGTGGGCGTAGATGTGGCCACGATTACCATCTTCTTCATGGGATAATTACATTGAATCCGCAAGGCATGTGGGACTCCTCAACCGAACTTCCTCGAATCCATAAGGGAAAAAAAAAAGAATAATAATTCCTAAGAAATTCGAAATAAATTATTTAATAATAAAAAATGAAATTACAGCTGCTTAAATAAAGAACTCAAACCTAGAACGGAGTTTTAGACTTATACTACAACTCAAACACCCTAAAAACGTATCTTATAATAAATAGTAAACTTACTATTTAGAGACAACCTCTATTCCTACTAAACTTTTTGGTTTTTTACAAAAAATAGTAAGTGTCCAATCCAGCCTGACAACATTTTTTTATTAACTTTTTAAAGCCCTTTTTATGTTGGACACAATTTCTATAACTCAAAGGATCAAAAGTTATAGTTAAAACTTACTATTTATAGTAAAAACGAAAATAAACCGGACTTTCGAACACCAATCTAATGGAACCTCGCAAATCCGGCATAGGAAACCCGGTGTAGAAGGGTTGGTTGGCTTAAGTAGCTTCTTCTACCCCAAAATCATATATTATATGTCGAATAACTCATTCCGGTTTGCGAGATACAACCGATTTAAGGTTCTGACGATCCAAATTGTTTTTATCTCTAATCTGCCTTTCTCCAGTCCATCTTCATCATAAATGCATCAGCGACCCCACTCTACATCAGGTGTTCTTTTTCTATTTCTGCCCCTTTTTCTTGCATTCAGGATCTCT
Source organism: Liriodendron chinense (assembly GCA_003013855.2). Classification (NCBI taxonomy): domain Eukaryota; kingdom Viridiplantae; phylum Streptophyta; class Magnoliopsida; order Magnoliales; family Magnoliaceae; genus Liriodendron; species Liriodendron chinense. Next base: position 1,924,711 of record ML058381.1, on the reverse strand, counting down.
TTTTAGTTTTTTGTATTCGTGGACTTCTATTCTTGGTTGATAATAAGAGAGTTTTTCTTTCATATATACCAAACAAAAATTACCGTAAAAATCGATGCAAGGGCTCATTAAAACTAGTCAAATTAGTTCACTCGCTCAGCCAACTTGACACTAGAAATTAAAGCTCGGCTAAGTTAACTCGGCTCGGCAAGATTGTGATCAGCCAAGTCACCAAGGGGGCATTTGGATAAGCTACATATGCCATAAGTAGCTTATCTTGGTTTTTATACTTATTCGGCCGATAAGTATGTTAAGTAAAGCATGTTTGGTTTCCAACATACTTATCAACCAAAATGTAGAAAAGCATGTTTGGTTTCCAACATCATAAGTATCCCTCAAGTTTGTTTCATCCCTCTCACATCCACCATCCATCATGTGGGGCCAAACTTTGATGTGGACCATTCATTTGTGTATGCCCAACTTTTGATGTGCTTCGTCCATCATATAAGGCCCACCTTGGATGTGGGTCATTCATCATTATGGCCCAACCTTTAATGTGCACCATTCATTAGGCAGGACCCACCTTTGATGTTAGTCATCCATTAAGTGGGGCCCACCATCAATGTTATTGTCCATCATGTGGGGCTCACCTTCAATATCCACTGCCCATCATGTGGAGCCCAACTTTGATGTGGGCTTGTCCATCATGTGGGCCCTACCTCTTATGTGGGTTGTCCATCATGCAGGGCCCACTTTGGATACGGGCCACTCATCATTAGGGTTGACCTTTTATGTGGACCGTCCATCATGTGGGGCCCACCTTGATGTGAATTGTTCATCACGTGCGGCCCACCATTATTAATTGCCTATCATGTGAAGCCCACTTTTGATGTAGATTGTCCATCAAGTGGGCCCACCTTCAATATGGGTTGCCTATCATGCAAGGCTTGCCTTGGATGTGGGTCATTCATTATTAGGGGCTGACCTTTGATATGGACCATCCATCATGTGGTTCCTAGCTTCAATGTACACTACCCATCATGTAGAACCCACCTTTGATGTGGACCATCCATCATGTAGGCCCCACCTTTGAAGTGGGTCATCCATCATACCGGCTTTAGATGTCGACTTTTTATCATTATAGGCTGACCTTTGATGTGGACCATTCATATGTGGGCCCATATTAATATAGGGTCATCCATCATGTCGGGCCCACCTTTTATATGGACTATCCATTGTGTCATCTCCACCTTCAATGTGGACAATCCACCATGTGGAGCCTCCTTTGACATGGTCGGTTAGAGAGAAGTAGAAAAGTCATTAGTTAAAAAGATAAAAATAATTACTTATTAAGATAAGTAACTTTTGGTACATAACTTATTTTTACCATGGTGGTTACTAAACTAACTTAAGTGAAAAAAGTAACTTAATTACTTGACATAAGTTAAAAAGCAACTTATTTGGTGGTATCCAAATGGGCCCTAAGAAAAGCTTGCTTCTTATAGGCCTACGTCCCGACATGATAAGACTAGTCGACTGACTTGACCAACTGCACGAGCTAACTCACTCAATGGAACTATTAAAAGTTGAAGGGAGACATCTTTTTATAAATCAGAGAACTCAGAAATTATTTAATGGCTTTCTTCTTCTATGAAGAGAAGCTTTGGATTGATATGAATATATAGTTGTGTTACATTGAATGTGGACAAATTTCCTAATAAAGGAATGAGCTGTACAGGATAAAAATATACAACCAAATAAATGAGAAAAATAAGCGAAATAAAGAAAAGAATAATTGCTTGCTTGTTTTGGAGGAGCCAAAGAATTACATGCTTGTTTTGGTAGATTAATACTCCCCCTCAAGGTGGGGTTTGTACGTGAGTATCGCCCATCTTGCGAATGAGATGATGAAAGGAGTGCTTGCCCAATGGCTTGGTGAACACATCTGCTATTTGCTCAAAAGATCGAATGTATTGAGGAGCAATCAATTTGGACTAAATCTTTTCATGAACGAAGTGATAATCAAGCTCAATATGTTTCGTTCACTAATGAAAAACAAGATTTTCAGCAATGTGAATGGCGGCTTGGTTATCACAATAGAGAGTAATGGGAGATGGATGAGGAACACCAAGATCAGTAAGCAGATACTTTAACCATTGAAGTTTTGAGGTGAGAGTAGCCATAGCGCGATACTCTGCTTCTGCGAATGAGCGAGAGATTGTGGTTTGTTTCTTGGTTTTCCATGAAATGGGATTGGAATCAAGCATGGTGCAATAACCAGTGGTGGAGCAACGAGTTGTCGGGCAACCCGCCCAATCAGAGTCACAAAAACCAATTAAATGTAACAAACTTGATGAAGAGAGGAAGATGCCTTTCCCAGGGAACCCTTTGAGATAACGAAGCACTCGTGTGGCAGCATCCATATGGCTGGTGTGAGGGGCCTGCATCAAATGGCTTAAAATATGTATCGAATAGGCAATGTCGAGCCTAGTAACGGTAAGATAAATGAGACATTCCACAAGTCGTCGATAACTGGAGGGATCTGGTAAGTGGGTCCCAGTAGTAGGAGTCAAGTGAAGATGTTGCTCCATAGGAAAGGCAAAGGTTTTGGCCTCTAGTAAACCCGTGTCTTTGAGGATATCCAGTATATACTTGCGCTGGCATAGGAAAAGACCTTGGTGAGAGCGGGCTACTTCAATACCAAGGAAGTACTTGAGACGACCAAGATCTTTGATGAAGAATTTTTGGGCCAGAAAATCTTTGAGGTGCTAAATTGTAGAATTATTATTGTCGGTGATAATGATATCATCAACATATACAAGAACAAATGTAGAGGAACCCCCAATGGTGCATATGAACAATGAGTAATCAACCCATGATGGAGAAAAACCAACTTGTTTGAGAGTATGAGAAAATTTGGCAAACCATTGGTGGGAAGCCTGTTTCAAACCTTTAATAATAAAATTAAAGCCTAGAAAAAGAAATCAAGAGTCCTAATTCAGAACGGAAATGAACAGGTAGAAAAATCAAAAAGGAATCTAGAAATCAGGGAAGAAATCTAAAATCGGCGCAAATATGTACCAAGCCGCAGAGTACTGTCGACCGGTCAGAGTTGAGGGTCGACCAGTCCTTGAGCACGCACGACTAGTCATCAGGTGACTAAAACTTGAGTTTTCTCTTATTTTTCTCCTGGTTCATCTTTTCCATGAAGATCATCGATCCTCGCCCTCGATCGTGGAACTCTCTCCCTACATCAAAACTCCGCTGAGTTAATGAACTCATAAAGATTTTAAGTAAAGTCACTAGTAAAGTTACCCTTGCTCTGAGTTAACCTAGGAAGTGGTTTTCCTTCTTCTGTTTTTCTTTCATATTCTTCTTTTTGTCTTTATTTTCTCACTTGAGGTTGTCTTTTTACTTCTTTATATTCTTGAGCTTTTGCTCCTGGTTGATAATAAGAGAGCCTCTTTTTTTCTTTTTTTTTTGTGCCCGTCAAAAGAAGTTATTCTTCATTAGACTAAGGGCTCATTAAAACTAGTCAGGTCAACTCACTGCTAAGAATTGAAATTCGGCAAGATTTTGAGGCAATTCACTAAGGAAAAGTTTGCTTCTCATGTGTCTAACTGCTTGAGCTGAGCCACTCACGTGGAAGTGTCAAAAGTTGAAGGGAGACACCTTTCATGTCACAACCTAGGCTACGGAAGCAAACAAACATAGGTGGCCTTCCATGAGACATGAGACATGCATTTGTTTATTTTAATTATTTTCTATTTTGACTTGGTACTATCACTGAACAGGCATACAACCCCCATCAGCGGACCGGATTGCCTACTACAGGTTGTCAGAGGAAGTTCCTGCGCTTGGAAGCTAGGTGGGGCCGACCACAATGCCGGTGAGAAATCTACCCTGTCCATCCATACTTCCGTCTCATTTTATTAGTTGAGACAAAAAATGAGGTGGATCCAAATCTCAAATGAGCCACATGAGAGGAAACAGGTGGGATTGAAATATCATCGTTGAAACATTCATAGGGTTATATATATATATATATATATATATATATATATATATATATATATATATATATATATATATATATATATATATATATTGCTAGCTCATCATAGTGGAAATAACCTAACCAACAATTTGGATGCCATATACTCAAATATCTTTTGTATGAAAGCAAACAAACATAGGTGGGCCTTCCTTAGCCATGCATTTGTTTAATTTAACTATTTTCTATATTTTAACTTGGTATTATTATGAACAGGCATACAGGCCCATCTTTCCCATCAATGGATAGGATTGCCTACAACAGGGTATCTCGGAAGCTAGGTGGGGCCGACCATAATGTCACTGAGATCTACCCTGTCCATCCGTTTTTCCATCTCATTTTGGCAAATGAGACTATAAATGAGGTGGATCCAAAACTCAAATGGGACATATGAGAGGAAAGAGTGGGGATTGAATTACCACCGTTGAAATATTTATAGGGCCACAAAATTTGTGTATCAGGCTATAATTTTTGTGTCTTCAGCTCATCTCAGTGAGAATGACCTTATGAACAGTTTGGATAGCATGTAATCAATCATCTTTCATACTACAACCTAAGCTACCAAAGCAAACAAACATAGGTGGCCTTCCATGAGTCATGCATTTGTTTATTGTAACTATTTTCTATATTTTAATTTGGTACTATCATTGGACAGGCATTCTGCCCCATCTTTCCAATCAGCTGTCATAAGAAGTTCCTTCACTTGGGAGTTAGGACGTTTATCCATCTCATTTTAGGACGTGAGACAAAAAATGAGATGGATTCAAAACTCAAATGAGCCACATGAGAGGAAGATTGAATTACCATCATTGGACCATTCATAGGGCAACAAAAGTTTTTGTATCTAGCTATATTTTTTTGTCTTAAGCTCATCCCAGTGGGAATGACCTTATGAACGGTTTGAATAGCATACACTCAACAAGGTGGAAACAGGAGGGTTTCAACAGTAGCCATTTCTTTCCCTAAATTTTCCTTAGATATGGCACACCTGGGTTTTGATCCGCCTCTTCTTCTTTTTTTTTTGGTCTACCATCTTAAAACGAGCTAGTAATATGGATGGATGGAGTGGATTTCTCACAAACATCACAGTAAGCCTCACCTAGCGTCTGAGCACAAGAACTTCCTGCAACAACCTGTCACAAACATAGGTAGCCTTCCATGTCCCACTTGATCATGTAAGTGGACGAGATTGATTTTTGTGCCAGATTATCTCTACCATCCGGTTTACCATTTGCATGGAGAGGCATATAAGGTGGGAAATATGGTTTTGAAAAACAAGCTAGACATTGCCTTAAATTTTGAGTTTTTTTTAACTATAGATGAAGGGCGCGATTGGGTACTAACCCCACCAGGACGAAATCGGATTGTCGTATTGAATAAACTCAGTTGGGCCCATTGTAAATGTATGTAGTTTATCTACACTGTCCATCCTCTTTTACAGATCATTTAAGGGGTTGAAACCAAAATTGAAGCATATCCCAAACTCAGGTGTAACATACCACAAGAAACAGTGGTTATAATGATTTCCATCGTTGAAACATTTTTAGGGCCCGAAGTGATGTTTATTTGTCATCCATCCTATGTTTATTTGTCATCCATCCTGTTCACAAGATCACACAGACATTGATGAAGGGAGAAAACAAATATCAGCTTATCCAAAACTTCTGCGGCCCCCAAGAATTTTTCAATGGTACAGGCTGAATTCACATTGTTTCCTGTGGCGTGGTCCACGTAAGCTTCTTATATATTTCATTTTTTATCTCAATCCATAAAATTATCTTTTAAAATGGATGAAGGGAGTGGATGAAATACATAAATCACGGTGGACCCCGCAGAGTTTACTCAGTAGGCAATCTGCGTCCCACCAGGACCTAGCTCTTGGGGCCCACTGTAATGTATTTGTTTTATCCACACTGTCCATCCACTTTGAAAGATCATTTTAGGCATGATCCCAGAAAGGAGGCAGATCGAAGGCTCAAGTGGACCACACCATGGGAAGCAGTGGTGACCGTTGAAACCTTCCTAGGGCCCAACGTGATGTTTATTTTCCATCCAACCTGTTAATAAGGTCACATAGACCTGGATGAAGGGAAAACATAAATATCAGCTTGATCCAAAACTTCTGTGGCTCCCAAGAGGTTTTCAGCGGTATGCATTCAATCCTCACTGTTTCATATGATGTAGTCCACTTGAGCATTCAATCTGCCCCATTTTTAGGCTAATCACATAAAATGATTGATCAAAGTGGATGGACGGCATGGATAAAAGGCATAATACCGTGGACCTCATAGATCCCCTGATAACCGTCCATCTCTAGCTCGGTCTTGATGAGGGTGTACCCAATCCGCGCCCTAAACTCTAGAATGATGTGGTATGATGGTCCTATGTGGGCTTCATGGGCGACTTTGCATGACCTTGGAAAGGGACACGGATTGCATACTGACGCTGCTAGTAGTGGCGTCGCTACTGGTCAGGGCGGTGTGGGCCCGACGATGATGCATGTGTTTTATGCATGCCGTCCATCTAAGATCATTTGAGGGATGATAAAAAAAAAAAAAAAAAAGACAGATCCAAATCTCAGGTGGACTGCACCACAGGAAAATAGTGGTGATTGAAAGACCACCATTAAAAACTTGCTAGGGTCCACTGTAATGCTTATTTGCCATCCAACCTATTGACTAGTTCACACAGAATTGGATGCAGGGAAAACACAAATATCATCTTGATCCAAAACTTTTGTGGCCCCAAGAAGTTTTAAATGGCAGGCGTTCAATCACCATTGTTTCCTGTGGTGTGGTCCACCTGAGATTTGGATGTCTCATTTCTGGGCTCATGGACTAAAATGATCCGGAAAAATGGATGAATGGTGTGGATAAAACACATACATCATGGTGGGGCCCACAGAGCACCAACCAGTAGACACGTCTTCACTGGCTGGTCAGTATGCAATCATGTCCCTTGCAAAGAGGATGATGTGGAAACAATTTAAAGATAGTACCTATTTATGTTGATTATGTTTGAACTGGATATTAGAGTTGTACAAGAGTCGAGTCAAATCAAGCATCACCCTGCTCCGCTCTCTATTTGAACCCACCTACCCCTATTCGTTACTCAGCTCTACTCAGCCGAGTCGAGTAGGCCCTTGCTTGATCAGCAGACTGAGTGAGTTCGAGTTGATTTCGAGTTTGAGTCGATTTCGACTTTCCAAGCCGAGTCCGAGTTCGATTCTTTCGAGCTGAGTTCGAATTTGTGTTTTCAAGCAAGGGTCACCTGAAATTTCATGAAAAATAATGGAAAGGGGAAGGGGATTACCGGCATCGACGAGTGGACAAGGTTGAGAATAGGGGTGGGCGGCGACGAGTGAGCAGGGTGACTGAGAATAGTGGGTGGCCGACGTCATACGGGCGTCGAGCGGGCAGAGTGAGGGTGGCCGGCAACGAGAGGGCAGGGTGAGGGTGGCTAGCAACCAGTGGGCAGAGTGAGGGTGGTCGGCGTCGAGCAGGCAGAGTGAGGGTTGCCAGCATGGAGTGGACAGCCAGCCGTCAAGCTCAGAGAGGGGGAGGGTGGGTTAGGGTTTGAAAAGGGGGGGGCTCGGGCGGGTAAAAGATAAAAATGTAAAAATGATTGGGGTAAAAAAAATAACTTATATATAGCACAGCTCCGAGACAAGCCGAGTTTGAGTCTATAAACGAGTCGATCCAAATCGAGCATTGCCCTGCTCGAAGCTCGCTCGAACACATGCGAGCATAAAAAATATGACTCAGCTCGACCCAAACTCACTTCCGATCTAAGCCAAGTCGAGCATTTTCGGAGCGAGTCGAGCGAGTTTTTCGAGCTTACTCAACTTGTGTACAGCTCTACTGGAGATGCAGAAGTATTTTGAGCCTGTAGCAAAGGCATTCGGTGGAGGAACGGAATAGTTAGCTCTCCTTGAGATGAATGATGCCCCTTTTAGATGGATATCCAAGTGCAACATGTACTAACACGTTGGTCATGGGTCCTCAGTGGTAGACTCACAAGAGTTTCAAAACCAAGTCATTGGTTCGAGTGGGGTGTGCGCACATTTGGTTCTAAGATACAACATTTAAGAAAATTGTTAATTGAGTCCAAGTTTCATGTTACAACCATTAAAATAATGACTCGGGATTTAGTACCCTTTTTTTTGTTAGATTCCATAAAATGGAATTTAAAGTGTTGTTTGAAATATTCTTATATTTGTAATTCTAAATATGTATGGTTAGATTTCATCTGCACCGAGCACGCAGTGTAAAATACAATTTAATTTCGATGTCAATTTTTCAATGATAAAAGTCTTTCCCCTATCTATACCAAATGAAAGAAGAGTAAGAGCTTCTTATTTCAACCCCAGCGTAGGACTGAGGGAGACTTGTGTCCATATCAAGTGGACCCCATACGTCCATAGTTGTGATGAAGACAAGGGAGATGAGAGAAGACAATCTCTTTTACACTTGCTCTCTCTTCTCTTCTTAAAACATACCTAAGGAAGGGTGTCCAAGATCTCTCTTTAGAATAGCTCTCCTCTTTAGAATTGGATCTTATTTATGAGAAATGGTTAGGATTATAAGGGTATACCACTGTAACACTTCAAAATTTGTAACCCAATTATGGTGACCCTGATCTCGAGTTCTAGGGAATGAATTAACATTTCATGTATTCATTCATCACATTAACATTCAAATCATCATTCATCTAAATCAAACTATAACTAAATCATTTCAGCCATAATAATTTAAATTTAAAGTTAGAATTAAATTTGATAAAATATGAATTCAAATCATCTACTCCTACTAAATCCCTTTCAACGCACTTTAATTTCTTTAAGTTTAATACAATTTCTCAATTAAATAAACTAAAGGACTCTAATCTAATAGAAGTATTCTCCACCTCTAGCTTCTCTCCTATCTTGTAAACCTATAAGAGTAATTAACTTTGGTAAACTAGAAATCCATGAACATCATATCCATCATAAGTTTAAAATAGGCATAATGTCAGCAAGTAAACAATGGTTTAATGGACAACAAGATAAAGTACAATGATACCATGAATTCAAAATAGACAAAATAGAAACAGGTAAAACATATAGAAAAATACAATATCATGATGCATTTTTTTACAAAGTATGATGTCATGATGCATAAATCATCCAAAACATATAGTCAAAGGAATCCCCGCTCGAATATCTCACTGATGCATGCAATACAAATCATCATCGATGAAGACATGGGAAACCTCATTACCATGCAGACATGGGAACTCTCGCTCGAATATCCCACTAAAAACAAATCCTCCTTGCCATGTAAATAAGGTAACCGCCACTCGAATGTTCCACCAAAATCAGCAATTCATATAATTCAATTTCAATACATTCCACGTTTAGGCAACCAAATCACTCATCAAGTACTCCATAATTTCAATTTAAGTAAAGTAAATAAAGCAAACAGACTCAAGCACTCACAATCATAATCCATGTAAACTTAATTATGACTTTTAGCACAAATCAACAATGCAATGAAGGTTATCCATGTTAGAATACATTTACGATTCAAGAATTACACAAAATGCAAGTACTGTATCAAGGTGAATTCAAGAAAAATTCAATATCACATATCAATATTTAATGAGATACATAAAAGGATTATCATCAACCAACTTGTAGACACCCCACCTTCGGCTACACTGTTGGTAGAGATAGCTGGTTGAATGGAGGACCATACCCCTAAATCCCAAGTCCAAACTCAGCCAAACTCACCCTTGTAAGCCCCATTCCATAGCCCAGATCAAGCCTGAACCCAGTCAACCCAGTCTTAAACATCAGCCTGAAAAACCCACAAGAAAAAAAGCCAGTCAAAAAATCCCAAAAAAGTCAAACTCACTGAGTCAACCCGCTAAGTTAACCCGCTGAGTCAACCCGCTGAGTCAACCCGTCGAGTCAAAACACCGAGTCAACCCACCGAGTCAACCCGTCGAGTCAAACCACCGAGTCGACCAGCGAGTCCAACAGCAGCCCCGAGAGAGCGGCCGTACTCGCTGGAAACCGAGGAGCGGCCTGTACGGGCGGCCCATAGCAGGCCGCCCGGAAAAAATTACGCAAACTGCCACTCTCTGCTGCTACAAATACCCCCATCCCCTTCTCATTTCAACATCCCTTCAAGTCCATTTCAGCCCGAGAACTCTGAGTCCACCTCTCCACCCTTTAGCCCATTTTTCCACCAAGGAGAACCCGAGTGAGGAGAGTCTAGCCCTGGTCCAGCCCAGCTTGACCACTGGTCCAAGCCTCCCAAGCCATCCAAATCTTGATCCAGCCACTCGAAGCCAATCCTTGCGACACCTCCGTCCACCCAGCTACTCTTTTCCAGCATCATCTCATTTGCATCTAGCATAAGTGCAACATTTACTTTTCTTCCAACCCCCCTGCTTCACTGCAAGCACCTTGATTCTTCAAACACACAGCATATGTCTTAAATTAAGCACCTGTCAGTTCGAGCGTATGCTCTGGGCTTGCCCGTTGTTGGAACCTGCCCATCAGAAACTCTTACTGTTCAGACCTGCATTCACGTACATATCACTATAAGCACTTTGAATATTCAAGCACACAGCATGCATCATCTCGCATAAAGCACCTGTCAGCTCGAGCGTACGCTCTGGGCTTGCCCGTTGTTGGAACCTGCCCATCAGAAACTCTTACGGTTCAAACCCGCATTCATGCATCATGTCATCCATGAGAATATACGAGGATTAAACTAGACTTTCAAGTATTCGATCGATTCTGTGAAGTAGAGACCGTACTTCGGTACAGGCAGTGTGAGGTGCTTAACCTCTTCCCACCATGTAACCGTGATCCCTTACCTTGAATCTCTGACCGCAGATCAACAGGAGTCATTTTAGAGGAAAGGATCTTCGGATCCCCTTCTCTAACGTTTCTACGGGGTCTAGCCGACTGTAGATTCGAAGTAACTGGCTAGTGGCGACTCTGGTCTTATATAAATACATTTAAACACATCCAGCTTAACACGACAACCAAACGAAGCCCTCGAGAACGAGGCAAGCCAGTGGCACAAACGGCGATTTCGCACTCACGCATCCTCCTCTCCTTCTTTTCCTGAAAGGGGAAGGGGCGAGAACAACGTCGTGTGGGGAGCGCGGAAAATCGGCGAGGGTTCACACAACTACAAAATAAAAGCACATCAAAACTATAAATTTAAGGATGCGAAGACAAAGGAAAAACTTTTGAGTGAAAAGTAGGAAAATGGTTATTCCTAACTCTATAAAAGGGTTAAATTCAAAGCTAAGATGGTTAAACCCAAGGCAAAAGGGCTAGACCCGAGACAAGTAACTCATAATTATTTGGTTCAAAAGTAAGTAAACTACATAAGGAGATGAATAATTTACCAAAGTAGAAAATTTTCAACTTGAATCTTAAATTGAAAGAACTAAAATGAAAGAATTTGAACTAAAATGGGATGATCACTCACCTATTGTTATCAATCCAACCCTAACCTGAATTTTGACCAATTCACCCCTAACTCGATGAGTCGACTTGACTCCTTTTCTTTCTTTATTTTTCTCTTGTTTTCTTCTCTCTTTCTTTCCTTTTCTTTCTTTCTTCCTCTTTCAATTCACGTACAGCAAGGCTATTGGACCCAACTAGACTCCACTTGACTTGACTTAATGGCAACTCAATGTAACTCAGTGTGGTTTGACACTGAACTCAATTCACGGCTTCTCCTACTGGATTCCCAATTCTTCCAAAGGATTTTCGATACCTCTGGACTCGAATCAACCTGAATTAGGCCTTGTCTCGCTTGAACTCAACGAGTTGACTTAACTCAGAACTTAGTGCACCCAATTAACGACTTCGCTCTCTCCACTTGTTGCGCTTCCATTCTCCGACATAGGAGACTTTTTATAGAGATTCCGGCTCTCTCTTAAGAGTTTCATAAATGTCCCCATGCAATTGGCTAGCATCGAGTTAACGTGGGGAACCGGTCTGAGCGTGATTCTTGTATTGTCTTTATTCATCTTTGTGGTTCTCTTCACGTGTGGTCAGATCTGGATGGGATTTCTTGTGATCGAATGTTGGTTAGTGTTTACATCGGATTTAATAACGGGATCCTCCAGACATCCACCTTCCTTCAAGCCAACTTCCTTTTGAACCTGAAAGAACACAAGGGAAAACTAAGGGTGGCCGGCGTCCTAGCCATTAGCCCTCCGAAGCTTAAGTCAAATGAGGCATCATGATAAAAGAAACGGTGGGATATCAGCTTAGAGATTGTGTACCTTTCTTCCTGATAAGGCCGTCCATTTATATAGTTTTATAATCCAATCTGTTACGCAAGACGTCGAGATTACTACTGATTTCCGGGGATAAGGTATTTATCTTGTTAATCCTTAGAGAAGGGAACTACCTGGTCCAAATAGACATCTAGTCGATTACGTTCCTTAATGGTGATCCCCTAAAGTCCAGAGCCACGAACAAAGATAAGCCTAAAATCGATCTATTTGGGCTGCTGGTATTATAAAGGCGAAGGATGCTTAGACTCAGAGGTAGCTGCTCGCATGTCGAGATGTGACCCCTTTCGGCGACCACGAGCCGAGCTGCTCGCATGTTGAGATGCGACCCCTTTCGACGACCACGAGCCAAGCTGCTCGCATGTTGAGATGTGACCCCTTTTGGCGACCACGAGCCGAGTTGCTCGCATTTGGTCAGACTGGCCGCAACTTCTTTCAATCGTTCTCTGATCACATCTCTCGATGACCAATTTTATCCTACAACAGATGCCCCCCAAATATTTTGCGTTTTGAGTAGATACGCTAAGGATTTTGTCTGTATATATATAATCGCCGCCTGTTAGGAGAGAGATCGTACGTAACCTATCAGGGGTGTCCTTGCATTTATGATTGCTAGCTTTCCGCAGCTTTTCAGCCGGGAGAGGTGAAGCGGCACTCGCCATGTGCCTCTGAAATTAATGCTTGTGCCCGTTCGACTGTGGTACCGGATGAGAGGCCGCCACATGTCAACCAAATCAAACGGAATGATTGCTTATAAATATCGAATCCTATAGAGTTTGCTTCATTTTCAAAATTCTGCTGCAGAGAAACCCTCCTGCTTCTTTCCTTCTGTTTTTGGTGTAAACCTCTTCGCAGAGGTATTCTTTCTTCTCATTTTTCTTTTCTCTTTCTTCCTACCTGTCCTTTCCCTTTACGATGGCAAGAGCCTCTGATGAAGAAATCGTTCCTCTGGGAGATGATACTCCCGATTCTTCTGAATCGAACAATGCTCGAGTACCGGCGGGGAGATATTCTGCCACCAGTTTTCCATCTATCATGACGGAAGAGCAACTCTCGATCTTAAGAGAGAGATACCGGATCCCAGACTCCATCGTTCTTAAGTTACCAGGAAGAGGAGAGACAGCCGATTCCCCGCCACCAAGTTGTGTAGCATTTTATGAACATGTTTTCCGGCTTGGCGTGCGTCTTCCCCTTCATCCCTTCATCCGGAACTTCCTCCGCACATATAAGATTGCCCCTGGCCAACTCATTGTAAATGGCTGGAGGGTGCTTATAAGTGCATTTGTCCTCTGGAAACAAGCGGGTAATGAGGATCTGACCACTGGAGATTTCCTGAGGTTGTACCAACTAAAAAAGGCCCCAGCCAGCGAGGGTTAGTGCTACCTCTGTTTCTAGCACTGGGATAACTTTATCCTGGGGAACCCGTCCTCTAATTATCCCGGGTGGAGGAAAAAATGGTTCTTCGTCTCCGACAATTGGGAGTCTGAGGTGGGCTCCGACCCCAAGGGCCAAAATGTTAGTCGCTTCTTCGACGAAGGTGAGTTGAACTTTTACCCCTTTGCCCGAAGGAAATTAATTTTACGTTGCTCTAACTGACTCATTTTTCCCTTCTTCTCGCAAGCATTCCGATTAGAGCTAGGCCGAACTTACGGGGAGGACTCAACGAGAAACTCGTCAAAGTTTCCAAGCTCTCAATAGCTGCCCGCAACTGTTAATTTTGCCTTGGACCCTCACCGCCTTGCTACCGCCGGTTTAATCCCCCAGGAAGAGATGGCAAACCTAGGAGAAAAAAGGGGGGCGCTGGGGGTGCTCCCCCGCCTGAAGGGTACGGCCTCGAAGAGGCAAAAGAAGTCAGCAGCTGGACCTTCAACTGCTTCCGCTCAAGCAGAGGGGTCCGCTCGCGGCTCATAACCGCGTAATGCTCCTCAGGATGAGGTTACTGCGACCCCTCCCGCTGCTCCGACCCCACCAGCTGGCTCTCGCTGTCAGCCAGTGATCGAGGTCATTGATAACTTGCCAAAAGGCGATCGGACGAAATCGAGCCTTCCTCCGAGAGGGGCGTCATGCGAGCCTAATGCTGCTTGCGAATCGGCTACACCCGCCTTGGGGCCCGCGGAGGCTCGCGAGGCTGGTTCTAGCGAGATGGTCGTAACCCAACCTTCGGGATCGAGAGTCTACGTCATCCCACAACACTTGCATCCGATATGCAAGTTCATGCTTGAGAAAATTCCCCCCAACTCCTTTAGGGGTCTCCCTGAACCAAGTCCAGAGGCTCTCTCCACCAACATCGGAGTGAGATTAATTCAGGTGATAGCCCTTTCTCCATCTTTTCTTTCCTTGAATAGTTCATCTAGTAGATTTCTTTTGATTTTTTTTTCTTTTTTTTAGTAGAGTTTGGACCTCACGTTGCGAGTCAGGCGCGACATCGATGCCGCCCGTCGCATCGTCGATGACGGGGAGAAGAAGAAGAAGGTGATGGAGGGCGAGATGCAGGGAAGGGACCGCATAATAAAGTCCTAGGAAGCTCAAATCACGGTGGACCCCGCAGAGTTTACTCAGTACACAATCTGCGTCTCACCAGTACCTAGCTCTTGGGGCCCACTGTAATGTATTTGTTTTATCCACAGTCCATCCACTTTGAAAGATCATTTTAGGGCATGATCCCAGAAAGGAGGCAGATCAAAGGCTCAAGTGGACCACACCATGGGAAGCAGTGGTGACAATGACCCCACTGTTAAACCTTCCTAGGGCCCAACGTGATGTTTATTTCCCATCCAACCTGTTAATAAGGTCATATAGACCTGGATGAAGGGAAAACATAAATATTAGCTTGATCCAAAACTTCTGTGGCTCCCAAGAGGTTTTCAGCGGTATGCATTCAATCCTCACTGTTTCATATGATGTAGTCCACTTGAGCATTCAATCCGCCTCATTTTTAGGCTCATCACTTAAAATGATTGATCAAAGTGGATGGACGGCATGGATAAAATGCATAATACCGTGGACCCCATGGTTCCCCTGATAACCGTCCATCTCTAGCTCGGTCTTGGTGAGGGTGTACCCAATCCGCGCCCTAACTCATAGAATGATGTGGTATGATGGTCCTATGTGGGCTTCATGGGTGACTTTGTATGACCTTGGAAAGGGACACGGATTGCATACTGACCCTGCTAGTAGTGGCATCGCTACTGGTCAGGGCAGTGTGGGCCCCACGATGATGCATGTGTTTTATGCAGGCCGTCCATCTAAGATCATTTGAGGAATGATAAAAAATTATAAAATTAAAAAAAAAAAAAAAAGACATCCAAATCTCAAGTGGATTGCACCACAGGAAAATAGTGGTGATTGAAAGACCACCATTAAAAACTTCCTAGGGTGTCCACTGTAATGCTTATTTGCCATCCAACCTATTGACTAGTTCACACAGAACTGGATGTAGAGAAAACACAAATATCATCTTGATCCAAAACTTTTGTGGCCCCCAAGAAGTTTTAAATGGTAGGCGTTTAATCACCATTGTTTCCTGTGGTGTGGTCCACCTGAGATTTGAATGTCTCATTTCTAGGCTCATGGACTAAAATGATCCGGAAAAATGGATGAATGGTGTGGATAAAACACATACATCATGGTGGGGCCCACAGAGCACCAACCAGTAGACACGTCTTCACTGGCTGGTCAGTATGCAATCACGTCCCTTGCAAAGTGGTGATGTGGAAACAATTTAAAGATAGTACCTATTTATGCTGATTCTGTTTGAACTGGATATTAGAGTTGTACACGAGTCGAGTCAAATCGAGCATCACTCTACTCTGCTCTCGATTCGAACCCACCTACCCCTGCTCGTTACTCGGCTCTACTCGGCCAAGTCAAGTAGGCCCCTGCTCGATCAACAGACCGAGCAAGTTCGAGTCGATTTCTACTTCCGAGCTAAGTCTGAGTTCGATTCTTTCGAGCTGAGTTTGAGTTTGTGTTTTCAAGCAAGGGTCACCTAAAATTTCATGAAAAATAATGGGGGGGGGGGGGGGGATTATCGGCGTCAACGAGCGGGCAGGGTTGAGAACAGTGGGTGGCCGGCATCATGCGAGTGTCAAGCGGGCCGAGTGAGGGTGGCTGGCGACGAGCGGGCAAGGTGAGGGTGGCTAGTGAGGGTGGTCAGGCAGTCGAGCGGGCAGAGTGAGCGTTGCCGGCGTGGAGTGGACAGCCGGCCGTCAAGCTCAGAGAGGGAGAGGGTGGGTTAGGGTTTGAAAAGGGGGTCTCTCGAGCAGATTAAAGGTAAAAATGTAAAAATGATTAGGGTAAAAAAAATTAACTTATATATAGTACGGCTCCGAGCCGAGCCAAGTTCGAGTCTATAAACAAGTCGAGCCGAATCGAGCATTGCCCTGCTCGAAGCTCGCTCGAACACATTCGAGCATCAGAAATTTGACTCAGCTCCACTCAAACTCACTTCTGATCTAAGCCGAGTCGAGTGAGTTTTTCGAGCTTACTCGACTTGTGTACAGCTCTACTGGAGATGCAGAAGGATTTTGAGCTTATGGCAAAGGCATTCGGTGGAGGAACGGAATAGATAGCTCTCCTTGAGATGAATCATGCCCCTTTTAGATGGATATCTAAGTGCAACATGTACTAACACATTGGTCATGGGTCCTCAGTGGTAGACTCACAAGAGTTTCAACACCAAGTCATGGGTTCGAGTGGGGGGTGTGTACATTTGGTTCTAAGATACAACATTTAAGAAAATCATTAATTGAGTCCAAGTTTCATGCTACAACCATTAAAATAATGACTCGAGATTTAGTACCCTTTTTTTTTGTTAGATTCCATAAAATGGAATTTGAAGTGTTGTTTGAAAAATCCTTATATTTGTAATTCTAAATATGTATGGTTAGATTTCATCTGAACTAAGCATACAATGTAAAATATGATTTAATTTCAATGTCAATTTTTCAACGATAAAAGTCTTTCCCCAATCTATACCAAATGAAAGGAGAGTAAGAGCTTCTTATTTAAACCCCAGCATAGGACTGAGGGAGACTCGTGTCCATATCAAGTGGACCTCATACGTCCACAGTTGTGATGAAGACAAGGGAGATGAGAGAAGACGATCTCTTTTACACTTGCTCTCTCTTTCCTCTTCTTAAAACATACCTAAGGAAGGGTGTCCAAGATCTCTCTTTAGAATAGCTCTCCTCTTTAGAATTGGATCTTATTTATAAAAAATGATTAGGATTATAAGGGTACACCACTGTAACACTTCAAAATTTGTAACCCAATTATGGTGACCCTGATCCCGAGTTCTAGGGAATGAATTAACATTTCATGTATTCATTCATCACATTAACATTCAAATCATCATTCATCCAAATCAAACTATAACTAAATCATTCAAGCCATAATAATTTAAATTTAAAGTTAGAATTAAATTTGATAAAATATGAATTCAAATCATCTACTCCTACTAAATCCCTTTCAACGCTCTTTAATTTCTTTAAGTATAATACAATTTCTCAATTAAATAAATAAAAGGACTCTAATCTAATAAAAGTATTCATTTAAGTATTCTCCACCTCTAGCTTCTCTCCTATCTTGTAAAGCTATAAGAGTAATTAACTTTGGTAAAGTGGAAATCCACGAAGATCATATCCACCACAAGTTTAAAATAGGCATAATGTTAGCAAGTAAACAATGGTTTAATGGACAACAAGATAAAGTACAATGATGCCATGAATTCAAAATAGACACAATAGAGATAGGTAAAACATATAGAAAAATACAATTTCATGATGCACTTTTTTATAAAGTAAGTATGATGTCATGATGCATAAATCATTCAAAACATATAGTCAAAGGAATCCCCGCTCAAATATCTCAATGATGCATGCAATACAAATCATCATGGATGAAGACATGGGAAACCTCATTACCATGCAGACATGGGAACTCTCACTCGAATATCCCACCAAAAACAAATCCTCCTTACCATGTAAATAAGGTAACCGCTGCTCGAATATTCCACCAAAATCAACAATTCATATAATTCAATTTCAATACATTCCACGTTTAGCAACCAAATCACTCATCAAGTACTCCATAATTTTAATTTAAGTAAAGTAATCCAAGCAAACAGACTCAAGCACTCACAATCGTAATCCATGTAAACTTAATTATGACTTTTAGCACAAATCAACAATGCAATGAAGGTTATCCATGTTAGAATACATTTACGATTCAAGAATTACACAAAATGCAAGTACTGTATCAAGGTGAATTCAAGAAAAATTCAATATCGCATATCAATATTTAAGGAGATACATAAAAGGATTATCATCAACGAACTACAAAATAAAAGTACATCAAAACTATAAATTTAAGGATGCGAAGACAAAGGAAAAACTTTCGAGTGAAACGCTAGAAAAATGGTTATTCCTAACTTTATAAAAGGGTTAAATTCAAAGCTAAGATGGTTAAACCCAAGGCAAAAGGGCTAGACCCGAGACAAGTAACTCATAATTATTCGGTTCAAAAGTAAGTAAACTACATAAGGAGATGAATAATTTACCAAAGTAGAAAATTTTCAACTTGAATCTTAAATTGAAAGAACTAAAACGAAAGAATTTGAACTAAAATGGGATGATCACTCACCTGTTGTTATCAATCCAACCCTAACCTGAATTTTGCCTAATTCACCTCTAATTCGATGAGTCGACTTGACTCTTTTTCTTTCTTTATTTTTCTCTTGTTTTCTTCTCTCTTTCTTTCCTTTTCTTTCTTTCTTCCTCTTTCAATTCACGTATAGCAAGGCTATTAGACCCAACTAGACTCCACTTGAGTTGACTTAGTGGCAATTCAATGTAACTCAGTGTGGTTCGACACTGAACTCAATTCACGGCTTCTCCTATTGGGTTCCCAATTCTTCCAAAGGGTTTTCAATACCTCTGGACTCGAATAAACTTGAATTAGGCCTTGACTCGCCCGAACTCAACGAGTTGACTCAACTCAGAACTTAATGCACTCGATTAACGACTTCTCTCTCTCCGCTTGTTGTGCTTCCATTCTCCGACATAGGAGAGTTTTTATAGAGATTTCGGCTCTCTCTTAAGAGTTCCATAAATGTCTCTATGCAATTGGCTTTCTTAAATGTTCCATAAGTCTCTCTTAAGAGTTAACGTGGGAACCGGTCTGAGTGTGATTCTTGTATTGTCTTTATTCATCTTTGTGATTCTCTTCACGTGTGGTCAGATCTGGGTGCAATTTCTTGTGATCGAATGTTGGTTTGATGGGCCATGTAATGCATATTTCAGGTCTTAGATCGGGGTCTTTCTCAAAGGCTATGGTTGGTGGGTCTTGATGAGGAAGATGAGCTTCATTAATGGTGATTTTGCACTCGATTAGTTTTCCTTCGTTTCAAGGCCTCTAGACAGTCCAAATCAGCCATACGAAGCTTGTGAACACTGCCTTTTGAAGGTTAAAAGTAATTCAATTGATGGGTTCCAAGTTGTTAAAATGAATTTCGTATAATTATCATGGTGGCTTCTATAGAATTCAAGGGTAGACATCTCTCTTACTACTATTTCCCCTGGTGTGGCCCACCTAAATAAGAGGTCAACCTGAATTTTTAGCTTTGGGCCAAATATAAGATTACACATCTAATGGTCAAAGTGGACATCGCATACACATACATTATGGTGGGCCCCATAAAAAATAAGGGTAGGTAGCCGTCTCCCACCTATTCTCAAGAAAACATGGATTGTGCAGTGAGGAGCTCACCACCCTTAAATGTGGTGTGAAGACTTTGTGTGGCCCACCATGATGCATGTGTTTTATCAACACCACCCATCCTTTTTTAGCTCATTTTAGGTCATGAGACCAAAATAGAAGCATATCCAAAGCTCAAGTGGACCACACTATAGGAAACAATGGGAATTAAATGCCTACCGCTAAAAATTATTGGGGGCTATAGAAGTTTTAGATCGAGCTTATATTTGTGTTTTCCCTTCATCTAAGTTTATGGGACCTTATAAAGGAGTTAGATGACAAATAAACATCATTGTGGGCCTTAGGAAGGTTAGAATGGTTGGCGTCATTATCTCCATATTGTTGTTTACGGTGTGGTCCACTTGAGCCTAAGATAAATTTTGGGCTCATACCTTAAAATGAGCTGAATAAAATAATTGGACATTGTGGATATAAAATTAATACATTATAGAAAGTTGTAAAGGGTGGTGAGCGATTCACTATATAATCTTGGTCATGTTTCCTTGGGAAGAGGCTGAAGACGGACGCTCACCCTTAATTTTTTATGAGACCCACTATTATTTGTACATGAAATCTACTCCCACCATTAGATGTGTATTCCCTTAGGGCACCTAAGGGAAATAACTAGAAGAGAGACATGCACCCTTGATTTTTACAAGCCCACTTTGATGATTATACGAAATCCACTTCAACCATTAGATATCACACTAAAATTTAGGCCTGAGGCCCAAAACGCAAGCCCATCTTTGGTTCTAGTGAGGCCACACTAAGACAAAAAAAAATTGAAGGGTGGGCTTTGTCCTGTACACTATTGTTATACCCATTTTTTTACTGTTCTTGGAAGAACCAATCAGGATAGGACACCTGTCATTGCACAAGAAGTATGTAGCATGCTAAATATCCATGAAGATATTTGGAGCACATTATGTGGAAGCACAGCTGGCACTGATCGAGCGACACACGTCATTTGAAGGAAAAGTATGGCCGAGCAGAATGTGGTCGAATAAGAAGAAGCCTTACAAGCAGTTACCAGGACAGGTGTCAAGAAGATAAAGAAGGATCTAGAACTCTAAACGTGATGAAACAGTTATTGTAACCATTGGGCATGAGAAGATATGAAGACTATAAATAGCAAAGGATTCAACGAAGCAAAGGGTCTCATACCAACCAAAACAAATCAAATCTATCTTTCAGTTACCCTAGCATAGTTATTTTCTTTATGTTTCTTAGCATAACTAGTAGCTTAATCTTACATTAGGAGTAGCAATAATCTTGTAGCTGCAATCCTTAGTTGAAATCTAAGTCTACACCAATAAGTTGGACGATTTCTATTTTAATGCAAGCAAGTTCTCTTTTTGGAAAGGTGCTCTGTAATTTCTTCATGTGATTGATTAGAAGTATTTTCCTTTAGTTTACTTTTGTATTTAGAAAGTCCTTTCGTTCGAAAGGTAAAGTGCAACCCATTTATGGAGGACGAGCCCTACCCTCCTATGATCCCTTGATTATCTTAAATAATATATTACGAGTGGCTGAATTGACGGTTGATCTTCTTAGATCATGGTCATATATGGTCGAGTTCGACGTATCTACCTATCTTGGTGCTTGGGGCCAAAAGTTATTCGGATGGAATCAAGCCGCTCAGTTAGTTTTGGCACACCTATGCACATCACACGTGGCCGAATCTATTTGTCAAGCCAAACATTTTCGGCACGCTCAATGGGACCCTGGTTAGGTACACATATCAGTGCAACATTGTTTAAGTTAATTAATAAGGAAAATGAGCTGAAGGGTTACCCAAAACTCTATTAGGGTAATGAACCCACAACCCCATCTACACGTACTCTAACTGAGCAAATCCAGATACAAGTGGCACCTGAATTACTAAATCTAAATGTAAATCCAATGCTCAACCATTAAAACTAGGATGGGGCACCTTTATCTCGGAGTGACCCTCTTGAGGTGATATCAGTCAGATTGCGCGATATCCAGATGGGAATCCAACATATTTCATAGCAAAGGAGAACTCAAGCCGAGCAATTATGGGCTCAGGCTGAGTAATCATGAATTCAAACTGAAAACTTCAATAGGTGGATGACCAACCAGACTGAGAACTTGAACCGATAAATGGCTATCCTCACCGAGAGGACACCAAATCCATCTCAACAAAATGTTGAAGTCAATTCTATTGAAAATTTGCTACAAGTACCGCCAGCACCTCCCCCTTAGTGGAATATGCATCCTACTCCGATCCAGGATGTGTAGAATGTTCCTATACCTGCCAAATTCAGGCAACCAGAGCTAGAGGCCAGAAATTTTGTTCTTGAAGTTTAAAACAATAGAATTTCGGGGGGGGGGGGGGGGGGGGGGGGGGGGGGGAGGTTGCATCCCCTCCCTAAGATTTTTCCCTACAACGGGGGACATTACCTGATAAGTCTGGATCTGTCACCCATGGTCGAACCTCAACATCTGAATCACGATTAGGTAATGCAACTGGTCTAAGAAGTGGCAGGCCAAGTTATCGATTGCACCACTATCCCAATATACCACAAACCTTATCCTGAATGGATTGACCGATAATATCCATTGCCTAGGAATTATCGACCAGACTTTGAGCTTTTTGCAGGTGGCATTGGTCAATTGACCATAAAGCACTTAGGTTGATTTACCATGCAATGTGGTGAATCAGCTAACAACGATTATTATAAGTTGCAACTGTTTGGCCATTCTTTAACGGTAGTGGCCTTTACCTGGTATTCTAATATGTTGCCAAACTTCATCTTAACCCGGCAAGAGATGGAAGAAAAATTCCATCCCTAGTTTTTCTACAAGGATAGGAAAATTTCCATGGCCGACCTCGCACATTTCTGGCAGTTGCCAGGTGAATTATTCGAAAGTTATATTGTCCGATTCAAAAGAGCAAAAATTCGATGCAATGTGGTTACGACTGAGGAGAGTCCGTGCAACTCCCCCATAATGGTTTGGAATACAAACTCTGAAAGAAGTTTATTGGAATGGAGTTTGCGAATTTATATGATTTAACAAGGAAAGTATCCCACTAGAATAGAAATTGTCCAGCGTATGAGCGTAAACTTGGATTACAGTTAAGGATTATAGCTACTGGATTACCGCTACTCTTAATATAAGATTAAGCTCCTGGTTACACTAAGGATTATGGTAAAGAACATAAAGAAAATAATTATGCTAGGGTAATTAAAAGATAGATTTGATTTGTTTTGGTTGGTATGAGACCCTTTGCTTCGTTGAAATCCTCTACTATTTATAAGCTTTATATCTTCTCACAGTCCGACAGTTAAAGCAACCGTTTTAGCATAATTGGTCTTCCAGATCCTTCTTTCTCTTCTTGACACTAGTCCTGGTAACCGCTTACAAGGCTTCTTCTTATTCGACCACATTTCTGCTCGGCCACACTTCTCCTTCAAATGAACTGTATTGCTTAATCATCGCCAGTTGTGCTTCCACAGAATTCACTCTAAATATCTTCATGAATCTTTAGTGTGTTGCATACTGCTCATGCAATGACACGTGTCCTCTCTTGATTGTTTCTTCCAGAAACGGTAAAAAAATAAGGTACAATAAGCAAATGATCTCATACCAACCAAAACAAATCAAATTTATCTTTCAATTACCCTAGCATAGTTATTTCTTTTATATTTTTTAGCGTAATCCTTAACATAACCAGTAGCTTAATCTTATATTAGGAGTAGTTGTAATCCTTAGCTACAATCCAAGTCTACGGTCATACACTGGATGATTTCTATTTTAATACAAGCACGTTCTCCTTTGAGAAAGGTGCTCTGCAATTGCTCCCAGTGATCGGCTACAAGTATTTTCCTTTGGTTTACTTCTGTATTTGAAAAGTCATTTCGTACGAAAGGCAAGGTGCAACCCATTTACAAAGGACAAATTCTACCTTCCGATAATTGACTGATTATCCTAAACAACATATTGCAAGTGGTTGAATCTCATATCACGGTCATATATGGCCAAGTTCAACACACCTGCCTATCTTGGTGCTTGGGGTCAAGAGTTGTTCAGTTGGCATTGAGCCACACAGTTAGTTTTGGCACACCCCCACACATCACAAGTGGCCAAATCTATTTGCCAAGCCCAACAACTGTTTCTAACCACAGGTAGAGCTGATTTTGGGTCCTAAGCCTAACATAGGGTGATGCACCACAGAGTGGGGGTGGATTTCATATTAACACCACAGTAGGCCCACCCAAGCTGCCCACCCCTCTTGAAAAGTTAGGTGAAATAAATGTTTTGTTGATTAACATTTATTACTCTATATTTTCTAACCTAGTTGGACGTCCAGCTAGCTCTCTCTCTCTCTCTCTCTCTCTAACAGTTTTATTGACATGTATGCATGCCACACGTGCAAGTAACGGAGACTCCATTACTTAAAAATATGGTGAACTAACATCTGCACCTGAATCGGTCGTATTATGAAATTCCTTGAATATTTATTATTATATGGATAGAATATTTTATCCAGAACAGTTGATCACAACAAATTCAAGTGGAATTATTGAGAAATGACGACATAAAGGTGCTGCACATGGACTTTTTTTTTTTTTAATAAACGATAGACTGTATCCATCAGTCGGTGAAAAAAGTGGGCCACACCATAATGATCCCATGTTCTGAAAATCAATCTGGTCCACTAATTGGGTAGGCCACATCAATACACTGAATCGTACTATTGATTGGCATTGATTTTGACTGTCCCATATGAGTGGATCGGCCTGATTTCATGCCACTTGATCATCATGGGGTGGCCCACCTTTTGCAGAAGTCAGGTATACTGCACATGGGAGATGTGACATGTTGAAAAGAAATGGCTGCATGTGAATGAGTAAGAAGAGCTGTAAACGTGTGCTCAGCTGCATGCATCTAACTAAATCCAAACCGTACAAATAATGCTACCCACTTTATTGGCCATATCCTAAAAAAATCAGCTTGAGTAGACGGTCCTGATCTTTGATTAATAGGTATTTATTAGTCCAATGATTTATGGACCGTCCATTGAAACGTTTACCAATTGGGTAGTTAGGTTGATAGGCTCGGCGTGATTTTTGGGTTGGGACATTAATAGTGGGACCGACGATCAGATGGTTTGAGTTTTGAGATGTGTCCGTACCAGGTGTAGAATTGTAGCGTACATGCGCATGGAGAATCAAGCTCTGCCAGAGTATTAATACGGTGTAAGGAAAAGACAAGCAGAGATGTCTCTCATCTGACTAATAAAGAATCTACGGCCAGATTTCAAGGGAGCTCCCCGACAGCGACCCTCCAAGGCCCAAGCACATGGCTGGGTTGTAACTCGTTGCATGCGGCCTCGGGAAGCTTTCAACGGTGGACGTCCTGTTTCTCATGGTTTCCTGTGGTGTGTCCCACTAGAATTTTAAATCGTACCTCATTGTTGGGATCATATCCTAATATACTCTGGCGTGGCTGATGGGCGGAGGGGATTTAACGCACACCACGGTGGGCCACGTAGCATTTTGCTGAAGTGTTTTCTGAAACAAATGTTGCAGAGGGACACTATCTTCAGCTTCGGACCGGGGCAACATACCTTCTAGCTGGTTGAGTTGAGCTTCAAGTGAGTCCAGCTGAATAGTTGCGATTGAGCTAAGCCGAATCAAGCTTAGGTTAGCTTGAGCTCAGCTTGAAAATCCTTTCAAGCTTGCAAAGATAGCTCAACTTGGTTCAAATCCTAACCTTCGAGCCGAGCCGACTCAAGCTACTTCGAACCGAGTCGATCGAGCTAACCGAGAGCTAACTTGGCTTGTGTTAAGCTCTAACTATACCTTGTCAAAATTCCACCCTTGATAGTTTATCCATTTACAAAGACTGCGGATTGCTTATTAACATGGGTCGGCTGAATGGGAAGGGTTAGGTACAACCCCAGCCTCACCCAAGAAGGTGCAGCCTATACAATGGGGCCCACCTTGATGTGTGTATTCTATGTCAATGCCATCCATCTGTTTTTCCATGTCATTTTAAAGGCGTGAGCCCAAAAGAGAAGAAGATCCAAATCACTGGTGAACTATATATAATAGGAAACAGTGGTGATTGAATGCCCTACCTTTAGAAACTTCCTGAGGCCCACCGTAAGGTTTCTATAATGGATAAAACAAATATAAGATTGATCCAAAACATATGTGGTCCATTAAAAATGGACAATCACCACTATTTCCTATGGTTTGGTCCTCCTAAGAATTGAAATTGCTTCATTGATATAGAAAAATGGATAGACATAATGGATGTCACGCCCTGTAATTCGGACACAGAGTGTGCACCCTCAGGTCCAAGTCACACAATATAACTTGTACACATAGTGTACTTAATCACTATTCATACAATTACTTGGAGGCACAACATTATGTATAAACTAAGTTCTTATTAACCATTAACCAACAATCATCACAAACGTTCCATTCTTAACAACTATAACTTTCAAACTACTTCAACTAAGTCCTCCCATTTGGGACTTTATTCGAAATCATTCAGAAGTCTAAAACAAATCAACAAATAGTTCTAAATATTTATTTGCAATAATAAATAAACAACTAAGTATCCAAATCTAAAATTGCTAATTCTTCGATCGTCAGGTAGGGCCACTTATCCTACGGGTCCTCTATCTGTTCAGCCTCATTTTCTAGTACCATCTCTAGTGGATTAGCTTCCACATAATCCATTTAGTTTTTCATCCACAAAACCGTCAACTGGAAAGCCCCGTGAGTGAACCCATCATGGTTCGTACACACAATAGTTAAAATAGTAAAACATAGATGCAATGATTTAATGTCATATTATGCATGATGCATGTATCAAATGGGAAGTCTGTCCACTTGCTTGAGTTGAATTTCATCAACCCACATTAACCCTTCTAACGCCGACATATATCCCTTGGGTAGGCTTCTACACATCATAGGCATCCAAGATAGTCCCTAGGTCACCCGATACTTAAGTACCTATAAGCTATCAAGAGAGGTCCTCCCGGTATTCATCATGATGCATGAGAATAGTGCATGTAATGCACATGTCCAAGTATCATAACACAATCTCATCTCTTCATATGAGAGGTAATCAATGTAACTTTGCTTATCTTTCCTCATTTCTAAAATAATATGTGTGATAAATGGTTCACTAATGCTTATGCGTTTCAGACCAATATATATAACAGACTTCGAACATACATTTCAGAATCAATCATTCATTCAATCATTAATCGACACTACACGAGTCACACACAAGCTTATCCTAACTAAAATGAGTAGGAAACATGTTGGGATTCACTCACCTCTAATTGATGATGTGGATTCCACATTCTCCTCAAGGGTTCCGAGCAAATTGGCAATTTCCTATTTGCATATACATTCAAGAAATTTAAGTATTCTAACCTAGTTTAGACCTCTTATATAAGGTTTCACAATCACGTTCTGAGTTTTTAAAGCAACCCAAACATTCTAGCAGAAGTTCGATTGATTGAACTTATTGTCGATCAATCAATCTCTCAGTCGATTAATCATAAACCCTTGTCGATCGATCGGAAAACGTGATTTTTCACTTGAACTAGCTGGACACTTTTGTCTTATTTTGATTGATCGACGTCTCTGGTTGATCGATCGATCAACAACGGGACTTCCAGTTCTCCACAGTCGACCGATTTGCAATTATTTACCATTCTCTTAAATCTCTTTGATTCTAACGAGTTTGTAGGTCATCCCTCTAATGTTTACATACATCAAATCTTAAGATGGGTCCATGATTATAGATCTAAGCCATAATGATCACCCTTCATCCCAATTTACATGATTAACTTTATACAGCGGTGATCTCATTGGCCCACTGGATAATCTGATCCATACAAAATACTTTTCACTATTCATATTAGAAGATCAGATCAGATGCACCTGATAGTCCACATAAGGATCAACCTACAACCCTAGATTGGATTGATGTGGCCCACATAAAAATCAAATCGATCTGAGATTTCTGGCCCTATATGATTCGGCCTTAGGATCCATAGGATCTGTGCAAATCAGATCGAGCCCATTCATATGGTCTCCCATCAATCTCAGCCTTTTAAAGCTTGACATTACAATGATCTAGATCTGAGATTTGTCCACAGATCCGAACAATGGACGGATGGCCGATCGATCCCACCATCAGTTAGATCTGACAAAACACTACAGAAATCATTAAAAATAAATAAAAATTGTTCAAAGGCTTACCAGATCTAGCCCACAACAACTCCTCTCTCTCTCTCTCTCTCTCTCTCTCTCTCTCTCTCTCCCCTAGCCCTATTAATAGAGAGTCATTATTGTTTTCTCAACCAATAGAGCCTTAACCAACCAGCCCAATATCTTGTTTTATTTATTAATTATAAATTATTTTTTAATCCTTTTTATTCAAAAAAATTATGTGGCCAAAATTTTGAGTGGTTACAATGGATATAGAATATATACATCTAGGTAAGCCCCTACTATAAGGGTGGCACCATCTTGGTTGAGGTCAGGTTGCACCTAATATGCTCCCCAGTCAAGGTAAGACGCAATTTGGCTGGTGATAGTAACACCAACCGCTAGCTAGCGTCGTAGGTTTGTGGGCCCCACCAAGATGTATTTGTTTTATCCACATTGTCCATTTATTTCTTCAACTCATTTTTTAGCTCATTTTAGGGCATGAGCCCAAAAATGACTCAATCCAAATCTCAAGTATGCCACATCACATGAAATGGTGGGGATTAAATGCTTGCCATTAAGGGCGGTAGAAGTTTGGATCAAGTTGATATTTTTGTTACCCTTCATTCAGGGTTATATAACTTTATGAACAGGTTAGAGGGAAAATAAAAAATAACAGTGGCCCGGTAAGTTTTCAACCCTAAGCGTCCATGTGAGCTTTGAATATGCCTCTTTTGAGGGCTCATATCCTAAAATGAACAGGAAAAATAGATGGACAACGTGGATAAACACAAATACATCATGAGGGGACCCACAAAGCTTTGACGCCATCCAGCTGGCTGGTATTGGGGTCACAAGCCCAACGGCATCCATACCGGTTTGATGGAACAACTTTCAACCATGCTTTGGGTGGACACGTAGAGGTAAGCATGAGCCGAGCTCAACCATGTTTGAGCTAGGCTTGGTCACTGAATAGCCTGGCTTGTGTTCGGCTTGGCTCGGCCGAGCTTCGAGCCGAATTTGAGCTCGAGCTGAATTCGAGCTTGGACACAATTTTTACATGTGTTCTGTCGTCGGACTGGAGAGAGAGAGAGAGAGAGAGAGAGAGAGAGAGAGAGAGGTGGCCGGTGGGTGACTGGTCGGGCAACGGTGGCCAGCCGGACGTGGTTAGGGTTTTGGAGAGGGAAGGGGGCGCTCGTTCAAAATGGGGATGGTTTTAGGGTTTTAGACTTTTAGGTTTTAAGTTATAAAAAAATATATAATATATTTATATATATAAATATTATGTATCGAGCCGAATCGAGCTGCGAACGACCCGAATCGAGCTGAACTTGGGCATGCTCTTGTGCAGCTTGAACTATGAAACGAGCTAGGAAAATTCGCTCGGCTCTATTCAAACCCTCCCTCTAAATCAAAACCGAATCGAGCTAGATAAGAGCCGAATTGCGCGAGCTAACGAGCTAGCTTAATTTGTGCTCAGCTCTATGGACATGTAGTGCCTACTGACACTAGCTACTAGATGGTGATCTATGGACCCCACCATGATGTGTGCATTTCATCCATGCCAGTCATCCAGTTTTCCATGTCATTTTAGGGCACTAATCCAAAAAGTAGGCTACTCTAAATGTCATTAGGACCACACTACTCAAACAATGCTGATTGAACGCCAACCATTAAAAACTTTCTTGGGAGCTTAAAAAGTTTTGGATGAAAATGATATTTGTATTCTCTATTCTAAGTGTGTGACCTAATCAACAGGTTGGGTAGCAAATAAACATTACAGTGGGCCTTAGGAAGTCTTTAAAGGTAGTCTTTCAATCCTATTCGTGCCCCAAAATAATTTGAAAAAAAAAAAAAATAGACGGACAGCTTGCATAAACACACATCATGGTGGGCCCACAGAGCACTCTCCAGTAGCCTGACTAACCGTGGGTAGACAGGAAAAATAATTATTCCCTTTTGAGGGGCCGTGGATTGCTTACTGACGCTGCTGGTAGCTACTGGGCAGTACTATGTGGGCCCCACTATTATATATGTGATTTATCCACACTATCCATCTCTTTTTCCAAGTTATTTTAGGGCATGAACTAAAAAGCGAGTACGACTCAAATCTCAAGTGAACCACACAACAAGAAGTCAGCGGTGATTGATCGCCCACCATTAAAAAACTTCCTAGGGCCCACTGTAATGTTACTTGCCATCCAACCTGTTGATTAGGTCACAGGCACCTGGATGAAGAGAAAATAGCAAAAATTCAGCTTCATCCAAAACTTTTGTCGCCCCTAAGAAGCTTTTAATGGTGCGCAATCATCACTGGTTTTGTGGTGTGGTCTATGTGAGATTTGGATATGCCTTATTTTTGGGCTTGTTTCATAAAATGATCTCAAAAATAAATAGACAGCATGGATAAAGTACATACATCATGGTGGGGCCCACAGAGCACCGTCTTGGCTACTTAAAGAGTCAATAGACAATCCGGGCTACTTGTTGCTAGACTGCTCCAGTGTTCGATGGAAGCCGACTGCATCTCCCACAGGCTCTGTGGGGCTCACCATGATGGTCTTCTTTATCCTTTACATTCATCTAATTTTTCAATATCATTTTATGATATGAGCCAAAAAAATTAGGCAGTTACAAGCCTCAAGTGGACCACACCATATGATGCAGTGGTGATGATGATGCCTACCTTGAAACCATCCTAAGGCCATCATGATATTTATCTTCCATCCAACATATTCATAAGGTCACACAAACTTGGATGAAGTTCCAGCTTGATCCAAAACTTCTGTGGCCCCAAAGAAGTTTTTAATGGTGGGAGTTCAATCCCCATTGTATGGACTACTTGAGTCTTGGATTTGCCTTATTTTTGGGTTGACACCCTAAAATAATATGAAAAAAAAAAAGATGAACGGCATGGATAAAACCCATACATGACAGCGGGTTCCACAAAGCTCAGCCTGACCGATTCGATCCACGCGTCCACTTTGATGGGGATATGGCAGGCTAGCTCCTGCTGGGTGCCATGTGAGAGGAACATTAATCAAATCTACCCTCCCATGAGGTGGGTCTTTACATTTTCACCATGGATCGAAAAAAATAGGTCAATTCAATAATAAGGTGGGCCACATAATAGAGAATGGTGTAAAATCATGCCTAAAACCTCTAAATTCACATCATGTGGCCCATAGAACCTTGAAATGTCCTGAGTTCTTGAGAGCCCCTTCATCTTGATGGGGTTTGTCAGATGAAGAGATTGGATGGCATATATACACGACACTAGCTAGACCTCAACACACAATTTGAAAGATTTTAATGATGGAATTTCTCCAACTTTTCCCATAGTGTGGCCCACCTAAGCTTTGATTCAACTTGGTTTCTTGGACTAGTCCAAACTAAGGGAACGGAATCATCAAACATAGGAAAATAATTAGCTCCATGAGGCCAATCATATTGTATATTTAAGTCCACTCTGTCTATCAAGTAAGAATTTTTATTTAAATCGTACATAAAATAATCAACTGGTGTATGACTCCAATAGGATATTACCAATGAGAAAGATGTAAAATTGCTCCTATAACCTTTAAATTTACTAGGTGTGGCCCGCCTGAATTTCGAATGAAGTTGATTTTTGTGTATTTAATTCATTCTCCTGAGTAGACTGGATTAATAGTTTTGATGACAAGTATACAGCGTAGTGGTTATGGACACAAACCTATGCCATCCTGTTGTTCCCTGTGGTGTGTAATACCTGAGATGAGGATCTGTATGATTTTTTGGCCCAAGACCTAGCATTGAGGATAGAACATGATGGATAGAGTGGATCTACATATACAACATGGCCCACCTAGCATGGGCGTTTTTTCCGCTGCCTAAAACAGTTGCAGAGGATCCTCACCATAAAAAAGGGCCGGTTCATCTAGAAGTCCTAGAATATGCTTATCCTGCAATGGTTGCACATGGGCCCACCTTTCGTGTGAAGGGCATCCATCGATTAAAAGGATGACCTGAAGATGATCATCTTGTTGGGTTAGTGCCACATCAACTTGAGGGGACGATGAAAGGAGCTTGATATACTTTGGGGTCACTTCACCTAGTGGGTTAACCTTTTGAGTGTGATACAATATTGGTACCAAAGCAAGGTTATCCGTCTAAGCCCATGCTATGCTGGCACCCCATGCCCTAGGACCCTCAAGTGAGGGGGGGTAAGCTGAGAACCAGTTCTGAGAGCCCCACATCCGTTATGGGAGGGGGGTTGTTGGGTTAGTCCCATATCGGCTGGAAGGGACGATGAAAGCAGCTTGATATACTCTGGGGTCACTCCACCTAGTGAGTTAGCCTTTTGGGTGCGACACAACACATATCATAGTTATTGAGAACGAATCAAATTAAATGGCTCTATTTCTACGGCCGAAAAAATTAAAATCATTCACAACCACTAATGAAGGATTTCTCAAAAAGTTAAGGATTAATAATTTTATTTAGAGAATGAATATATTTGGTCTTATACTTTTTTTTCTTTTTTTTCTTTTTTTTCAGTGTTAGTCACTCCCACTTAGGAATCCATACCAAGACATCAATGTTAAAACAAGGTTATCTCCACTCAGTCTACCACTTAAGCTATGGACCGGGGTAATCTTCACTCATTTGGGCTTATACATATTGGAGGAAGGTAATAAAAAATAAAAAATAAATCATCCCACTCTAAAAGTTGGACACCCCCACAATCATGCCAATGCAACCATTATCTAAGCCACCGCATGAATTTAGAAGTTTTTCAGTGGTTTTCAATTGTTTTCTTGATGTGGTCCACCTGCTAACTTAAAATGCCTGATTTTCATAACATCCCATCGTCGTGGTCGGGCTCACTTCGCAGGTTGTAGGGATGCAAGGAGTGAACAAACAATACAGTGGGCCCCACACAGGTGTGTAGGTGTAGGTGAATAAGCCATGTGATAAGCAGAACCTCCACAAGCGGATTGCATATTTTTAGTAAACCACAGCCGACATGTGTCATGTAGTGCGTGTCAATATGTAGTCAGTCAACTATTTTCCTCTCAACATGTATCCTTATCACAATATGCTTTGTCCTACTATTTATAAACAAATAAAATATTATAGTAAACGATAAAAACAAAGATCATTTGGTGAACATCCAAACCGTTCATCAGGTGGCCAGCATTGTGACAAATATCGCCCATCTTATAAAATCTCGCGATATTATTACCTTTTATCAAACCAATTATCACAATAATATCATGAGATTTTCAAAAATCTCTCTTGATTTTATCATGAAAATTTAAAAATATTTATAGTTCTTATAATGAATATTTTAAATATTTTAATTTCAGCGATTTTCTGATAATATTGCGAGAAAAACGCCGAAATGTGAAAATCCCTAGCCCTAAGGAGAATTTAACTAGGGTGGCTGGAGCACCTTGATTCTCCTTAGCCAAAAATTAGTTCAAGTCCATCCATTAGATTGGTGATCAACAAGGTATAAAGCATATAGATGACACACCTAGCCTGATCTTTGGGCCACCTAATGGGTGGATTAGATTGATTTCATAAGCCCACTACATGGATGGCTCTGATCTTGTACATATGTGCTAGTTTGGCAGCTGTCAATATTGCTTTGCTACCCACCTTATTGGAAATGAGTTGGTGTTAGGAATGTTTATTGGAAAAATCCCATATATCTTTTCTCAAAAAAGACCTTGACTATATACATTTCCTACTTTAAACCTCTAACCATATGGATATGAAGGAAAGACCCATTTGTCAGTCATCTCTTTTCTAAAGCACTTAAAAATGGAAAAATTACCATCAAGCACCTATATCTTAGTATAATTACAATCATCCTCATACAACACTTATCCACCTATTAATTGTCTAATTACAGTGATAAGCTCAGAATTTTACTATACATTTTTTTATGACGCTCAATCAAAGAGTCAATGAAGAAAAATCATTTAAATGACCAGAATACCCTTTTCTAGTATAATTATAATATCAACTTATTATTTGTCTAATTATATTTATATGCTAATAATTTCATAATACTTTCTTTTATACGTTTGGTATAAAGACTCGGACCCAACTGGATGCTCAGTGGGTTAGGTTGAGCAAAAAATGCAAATGAATATTTATTTGACAGGATATTTAATCTAGACCAGATGCCTTGTGTAGTCAGCTTGACTTAAAGAACCCCACCAATCTTGATTGATATGTAATGTCTAAATTAATATCATTTAAAGTGTGATATGTTTATGTAATAATACTTAAACAAGGAAATGATACAATGAGGTCGAGCTCTATGGGACCCACCATGATGTGTGTCGAACATCTACCCCTTCAATCAGATGCACCATTCTATAATGGGCCACGGGCTTAAAAATAGGTCAATCCATGAATTAGGTGGGTCACACCATAGACAACAGTTGAGAGGGGTTACCCACCTATAAAACCTTTATGGTCATTTATTGGGCCCACCGAGATGTGGTTCACAAATCCAGCCCATCCATTGTGTGTGCCCCACTTGAATGAAGAGTTAGAGTAAGTTTCAGCCATATCCAAAACTCAGGTGGGTCCCACCAAGTGCTTTTAGATTTTTTACGCATATCTTTACATGGTTTTAGATGGTATAGCCCACCTAAGCTCTACATGCGACTGATTTTTAGCGCATCCCATAACTTAAGAGGGGACCCATCAAATGCATGGTGTTAATGTCTGACACACATCATGGTGGGGCCGACAGAGCTCAACCTCATGGGAGCTTCCCGTAAGGTCGACCTCATAGTACCACTTCCCTACTCAAAACATATATAATTTGGTAAAAGAGACCATTGATGCTTGTCCTATGTCAGAGACATTATCCTTTCTCACTTAGATTGTGGGATTAAATTTCAAGTCCTCTATTTTGCTGGTCCCAATCAAGTGACCAAGTCCGAGGGATGGCCAGTTGATCGAGTCAAAGACAGTCATGTTAGTTGAAGAATTAATCTTATACCTGAGATGCATGGAAAATTAGCCAAGAGCATAATTGAGTCCATTGACTTGCCTGAGTTTCTAGTCAAGTTACCAAGTTAGAATTGTGATCCCTAGGGGGACCTGAAAGTTTAATGTCTTATCAGGTTAGGGAGAATTTATAGCATTAAATGGATAACTATAATTATAATTAATATTATTATTGTTTGAAAATAAATATCATTTTTTAAATAAATTAAATAAAAATATCATATCCATTAAACAATAATCACCTTATATCATGTGCAAAAGAATTGAATTTAAAATAAAGCTAATAATTAATTTGTGAAATCCTATAATATTCTTTGCATATTAAATAGCTTAAAAATGCCAAATCAAGAGAGAGAAAAATGTTCTCATTTCCTTCAAGATTCTCTACGTTCAAATAGTGTGAGTTGGGAGCGGATTTTGTAGGTAGGACTCAGCCGAGTTACATCAAATCTTTTCATGAGGCTCACCTCAATGTTTTTGTTGTATATCCACACCTTCCATCTGTTTCCCAACTCATTTAATTTAGGGCATGGGCCCAAAAATGAAGCATATCCAAATCTTACGTGATCACACCATAGGAAACGAAGATCATTGAACGCCCACCATTAAGAAATTCTTAGAGTCCACTACAATGTTTAATTGTCATCCAAACTATTAATAATGTCACACAAACCTGGATGAAGACAAAATACAAATATCAACCTCCTCTAAAATTTGTAGCCCAAAAAGGTTTTGGTGGTCAATCACCACTATTTCCTTATGGCGTGGTCCACCTGATCCATTAAATGGGCTGGTAAAACAGATGGACTGAGGGAATATACAACGCATGCAATGAGGTGGGTCCAAGTCTGTTCCCTCATGTCGGGCGCAGATTCAATCAAGCAGGACTTGACCAAGTTCCCTCAAGTCTTCTCCATAGGGCCACCTCGATTTATGTATTGTATATCCACACCGTCCATCCGTTTTGCTAGCTCATTTCAAGACACTTGCCCAAAAATAAAGCAGATCAAAATCTCAGGTGCACCGCACCATAGAAAACAATGATCTTGAGTGCCCACCATTAAAAACTTCTTAGGGTCCACTTTAATGTTTATTAGCCATCCAACCTGTTAGTTATGTCATATGGACTTGGATGAAGGGAAAAAACAATAACAGCTTGATCTAAAACTTTTGTAGACCACGGAAACCTTTTAACCATCAACAACCATTGTTTCCTATGGTGTGGTCCACCTGAGATTTGCACCTATTTCATTCTTGGGTGTATCCCATAAAATAATCTGGTAAATTGGATGGACCGAGTGGATATACAGCATATATATTGAAGTGGACCAGTAGAAATGAGCTGACCCAACTTGGGACTCTTAAGTGGATATGGAACATACACATTGAGGTGGGCCCTTTGGAAAAAGCAGACCCAGCTTGGTCAGGTCGTGAACCCCAATGAATCTGCACCTGCACACGTCCCAAAACGTGACTGGGAACGGTCTCTATCAAGGCACAGTTCTTAAAATACTACGTGCCCCTTGAGGGTTTAAAAAGGTCATTTGAGAGGCAACTTCAAAAATTCCACTAGCTCGCCAGTGTAAAAGCCAAATGTGTTTTTTCTCCGTTCTCATATGGCGTGCCATGACTTCTTGCTGTGTCTTTGACATCATATGACAGGAGCAGTTGGACGGTTCCCGTCTCATTGGGCTCTAGTGAGCCCAACTAGCCCATCAGGCTTGTGGGACCAAACCTTAGACAAGTTGGTCATGGCTTGGTTCAATTTCAAGCTCTTTTTGGACCCATTAAGAAACCGGGTCAGGTTCTAGTCTCTTCCTTTGGACCCATTACATCTCGGGTTAGTATGGTTCAGGTCAGGTCCATCATCTTGGGCTAAGTTAAAATCAGGTTGGGTCAGGTCTAATTAGTTTTAATAATAATTTTGCACATTTTAAGTAAATATTGATTAAAAGTAGCACATGTCTAATTTATTCATTAGGTGGGACTGAATATATAAATACTCTTATTTGACCCGAACCAACTCAAAACTTAGATCTAAAGACCTATTGGGACCCAATCGGATCCAAGTCTGGTTCTTGAAGAATGGGACCAAACCCACCAAGACCTGAACCAGGTTAGCCTGAGTACGGGTACTATAGAACCCAACTCATTGACAGTCCTAGCTGGAACCCTGATGTAGTTCAATGAGCCCAAATCCAAGCCCACTTATGACATACGTTGGGCCAGTTGTGTTCGGCTAGAGTCCAATCCAATTGGAGCTCACTAACAATGCACTTATTTTAGAAAGTCATTTGATTCTGGGGCTAAGTATGACTCTTGATACAAAGGCATTCAAAAATTGCATGTGTGCCATACGTCATTGTGGATATTACTAAGTCATATGCTAAATCTGATTGGCTTAAAGGCCCTAATATCTAATTTGTGGACACTTGTAAATATAAGCCCAAAATAATTTTGTCCTTCGCCGTACAATAAATGTCCACTCAATTGATAATCAAATAAGCATAATCTTTCCATTCATGATGCATCTAAGCTGCAACCCATGACTTGGGCATCTTAATTTAATCATTTAAATTCCATATGGGCAATTTCTCAGCAATTTTCAAGTGCCTATCTACTATATCCATCATAGTCTGACAATTTCATTATTTTCTTTTTTTAATAATTATCATTAACGAAGCCAGAAGTACCCACAAAAAAGATTGGGGCCACCCTATCATATCACCCACGAAAACAGAGAGAGTAAGAAGACAGGCCCAACACCCTCACCCTTTCCTAATATTTCCCAAACCCACATTATCCAAAAACAAGCTCCCTCTAATCTCCCTTGGCAGCTCACTTGCAATTCTAAAAAGATGGGAGACCTCGGAGCTGCTACCCCACTTCGCTAGGCCATCGGCCGGGGTGTTTGCTTCTGTAGGAAAGAAGGAAACTTTAACTTCCACCTTGCTGCACAGACGGTCAAACCTCGCCTTCCAATACCACAATTTCATTATTCAAGTTGCTACAATGTATAAAGTAATTGGACAATTAATTTTTTTTTTCCTAATCATTCATTTGTTTGCATGTATTGTTGCCCACTTGAGTTGTGAAATGGCCCACTTTTTATCCCGGTATCTCACCTAATGGAAAGCACAGGTCTCACACAAGTATGACGTTTCAACACATATGCTTGGATGTATACGATTCCCACACCCATGTGAAATAAATAAAAGTAACGTTATTATCACTTCACGAGTTCTATTTTTAAAACTTAACCATCCATCCCAATGCCAATATCATTATATGGGTGGACCCTACAAATGTAGGGTCTTGACCCATGTCTTGTGGAGAGATGGCTCAACCATATTCCAGTTCCTCCCGCAGCTGCCGTATCGTCTCCCTTGCTAAAAAGCATTAAAGCCCCTAACTAGTACCACAAAATGGGTCCAACCTGGCCCCACATGATGCTAGCTCTTTTGTTTGAGCTTTAGTAGGCCATGGGTGGGGCCAGTGGAGTAGAGAGTAGAGTCCAGGCGCCCTTTGTTTTTTTGTTGCTTACTACATCATTTCAAACTTTTATAAGTTATAATTTTAATTAATAATAGAAAATAGTAGAGCCCTATGTAGAAAAGTTAGACGGTCCACATTGACGGCTACACCTTAGAAAAAGCTATCTCCCAACGAAAGCAATTACATTTTCGGATTTATAGCAGCCGAAATGCATCAACAACCAGTAAACACACAATACTGGTAGGTACTGGTACAAAATGGTAAGAGAAAAGAAATTTTACTCCGGCAGAGTGTCATGGATGATACACAGGCACTTTCAAATTAACTAGAAATTGTATAATTAGAATGCAAGTAAGTCAATTTAAACTGTCGGAAGGGTTTCATCATGAATTAAATATCATGCTTATTTAATTATTTGACCATAGGATTGGTAGACATTTATTGGACAGTTAAGAATGAAAAATATTAGATAGTTCTATTTCAACAAACAAGTGTCCGCAAATCATTCCCAGCCAATCTGATTTTGGGACCGTGTGAAAATGGGGTCCACCATTTAGTAGGTGTGATGTGAGTTAAGGTATGTCACCTATACGTGCCTGTGTATCAATCATCATAGGCTGCCAGAGTATCATGACTAGATTGTTTGTGTGTGTGTGTGCGC
This sequence comes from Liriodendron chinense, assembly GCA_003013855.2. Classification (NCBI taxonomy): domain Eukaryota; kingdom Viridiplantae; phylum Streptophyta; class Magnoliopsida; order Magnoliales; family Magnoliaceae; genus Liriodendron; species Liriodendron chinense. The sequence goes on along the minus strand of ML058381.1, from coordinate 1,885,233 downwards.
GCGCGCGCATGTTCTCTTTGTTGAACGTGCCTGTGTATCTACTGTGCACGTGGGCCGGGTCCCACCAATGGAAAGGTCAATTCGTGGAGGACTCATCTTTGCGAAAGTTTCACCAAGTGAATATTCAACCAATCAATGCTCAAGAATGTACGGGTCAAGATAGCTATAGGCAATTGCCCACCACCTATACTGCATGCAGCGTACAACCAACGATCTGAAGATCAACTAACCCAAACTGTCAATTCTTGGATGACTCATGGTTCCAAGGATGCACACTGGATGACCTTAACACTTCGGACAAAACACTACAAATGGACGGTTCAAGATAGAAATGGCAATGGGCCAAATTCTCCAATCCATGGCATAGAAACTTTTAGGCGGCTAGGATCCCCAGATATTCCTGTGTAGGTCTTGTTGGGGTTAGGAGCCCGCAGTAGAAGCAATCAAAGCAGGCGAGGAACACACCACAATGACAATCAACAAGCAAATCATCACACACAAGAAGGCAATCCGAATACCTTGGATCACAGCCCACAATAGAAATCCCAAGCTACCTGAAGCTAATTCTCACATGACGAGGACAAACACAGCCTTTTCCCTCAACCCAGAGAACTCTAAGATTCTTCCCTAGCTCTTTCTCTCACCCTAGAACCCTCTCAATCCCTTGGCCCATAGGCGGCAACCCTAATCTCGGATTACATCCCCTTAAATAGGAAAAACCTAAATTAGAAATTTAATGCGCAACAAACCCGCGCAACAAACCCAGACTAAAAAGGAAACTACTGACCGGTCGGCTGACCGGCCGGATGGCCCAAAAACATTCCAGAATACCTCCTGTCTTGATCCAACATGACCGACCAATCGATCGACCGGTCGGTGGTCTTCATGCTTGAAGGTTTGAGGCATCCAAGCCCAACAGGCCTGGCAATGGGTCGTGTTGTAATCGTGTCATGTCAAAAATACCCTCACCCAAACCCGACCAGTTAACATATGGATCAAAATCTAAAAACCCAAACCCATTTGTTAATTTAACGGGTAACCCATAACCCGACCCGTTTAACCCGTTAAATAAATGGGTCATGCTTTCATGGGCAGAGAGATGGAAAAGGGTCTCGATTCGACAGAGATTTTGGAGTGTGAATGTGTACGGATGTGGGTAGATAGATGGAGAAAACCCCCGAGAGAGAGAGAGAGAGAGAGAGAGAGAGAGAGAGAGAGTTATTGGTTGTCTTAACTTCTTAGGGATTTCTCACCATACTAAAAATAATTATCAAAATACCCTTACTAACGGGTTAAATAGGTTTCACAGGTGAAACACTAACCCGACCCGTTATCTTAATGGGTCTTGATGGGCCAACCCATTAGTGACCCAACACGATAAGGCCAAACCCGAACACTGGTTTTTTCGTGCGGGTTTCATGCGGATTGGCAGGTCGTGTGGAATTTTGCCAGGCCTATTCCTGTGGAGAACTGATCACCGTCTTTCTGCCATCCGAGTTGCCTGTGCCACTTGCCAAAGGGGAAGTTCCTGTAGCAGAAGCTATGTGGGGCACACAGTAATGTCAGTCAGAAATCCATTCCATCCAAATGAGGCAAATCCAAAACTTAAGGGGGCTACACTACTGGAAATAGTGGAAACGAAAATGCCTACAGTTGAAAACCTTCCCAGGGCTCAGTATGATGTTTATATGCCATCCAAACCATTCATAAGGGCATTCCCACTGGGATGAACTAAAACCACAATTTTCAACCTGATCCAAAACTTCTGCTGCCCAAAAAGGTTGAAATGGTGGAGGTTCAATCCTCACTGCTTCCTGTCGTTCCGCCCACTTGAGTTTTGGATCTACCTCATTTTTGGCTCATAACCTGACATGGTGAAACTGATGGATGGGGTGGACTTCTCGTGAACTTCAGTGGTGGCCCCATGTAGCTTCCACCATGGGGATTAAACCCCACCATGAAGGGGATCACCCGCTAGCCCAGCTGGTAAACGCCTGGGCGTTTCAACTACTGGTCTCAGGTTCGAAACCCACTAACCCCCACCAGTGGGTGGGAGCATCGTGTGACTGACCGGGTGAGTTCGTTGTGCATCTAAAAAGGTGTGCGCGTTGCATGACTAACCCCAAAAAAAAAAAAAAAAAACCCACCATGAAGACCACCCTTCTTGCAAAGCAAGCTGGCCCCACCCCACCCACTAAGTGGGCCACACCTCTATGTTATTGGAAAAGGCAAAATCAGGCAAGCTGCATCGTATTCTAGTGCAGCAACTCACTGACTATACAGCATACCGGCATGCCAATCTGAATCATCCACACCGTGATTGCTGGTGTGGATGCAGCGTGGCCCAAAATTCACACTGATCGGATGGCCCTAATGGCCTATCCTGTCTGATGGGCAATTAAAAAGAAAATAGTTAGCTGTCCAAACTTAATGGCCGACATTAACTGACTTGTGCCTTGGTTTAAAAACAAAAAAACTCAGACTCAAAAACTCGGTGAGTTTTGAGAAACTCAGTGTGAATTTTTCTGAATATTTCATTGATATTTAACATTCAAGTTGTACCTTAGTTGAGTTGAGTTTTATGTTTTTCCGAGTTTCTTTTCTCGAGTTGAGTTTTGAATCAGGGCTTTATCAAGTCTTAGTGAAATCTCATCCGAGTCGATTCAACTCAGTGAGTCAAGCTTTTTCAGCTTTAAAACGATGACATGTACCATGTAATTTGTTTTTGAACTAGGGTGATAATGGGCCGGGTATCTGGGCCCACGTGGTAGGCCGGGCTGACAAATCAGGAACACGGGTCAGCCGGTCAGGCTTAGGCCTGGACCCTTAGACAGGAAGTGTGCCCATTGGGCTTGGATAATCGATAAGGTCCAAACCATGGGCCTATTTTATTTAGGGGTGGGCCTCTTTCCTTATGGGCCCACTCCATAAGTAAATCCAAACCACATAGATTGTGAGCCCCACTGGTGGATGGCAAACTAGCCAAAATACCCATTTGCAGCTGAATTCGGACTGCTGAAACTTTATTCTAACCATCCATTTGATAGCCACCAATCAGGCAATTGATTTCTCATGTTCTGATCCATCCACAACAGGGCCAACGATTTGGACGTTTTGAATTCACATGCATGCATGCTACAATCCAAACTGATGTACGTGTGCATGCGCCCAAACGTAGAAAACATGACATATATGAAGATCAGTCCAACCTTACAACGCCCGGAGCTACTATATATAGAACATAGCCCTGAAATCGAATTAATGGGACCATTTCAATTTGATCAGTAGGCCCCACCACATTCAATTTGAATCGTTGGTATTTCTTTTCTTTCGATGGCCCCAATTGACACTTGGTATCATCTTCTCCATGCGACTTTTGGGTTATGACCAGTCCCTCAAGCTTGGTTCGCCCACCCCCCTCAAACCCTAGTCACTTAGTCACCGTCGCCCGACTTGACTAGTGACCCCCTCCGGCCGTCTGCCTTCCACTCTCTCTCTCCCTCTCTCATCTCTCATCTCTCTCATCTCACCTCCTCTCTCTCTCTCTCTCTCTCTCTCTCTCTTTCATCTCTGATCTCCCCCCTCATCGCCCCACCTAACCTACTCAGCTATCTCTCATCGCTCTCCTACTCTCTTTCTCTCTCATTCTCCCCTCGTCGCCCGACCAGCGAACGCTCAGTCCCTAGATGACCAGATTGGCAGAGCCGCCCCCTCAACCCTCCATGTCTGAAAGCTCCAATTTAGGCTCGATAGCTCATCCAAACCAAGCCGAGCTACCCAGTTAGGCTCGATGACCAAGCCAAGCTCGAGCCCAACCACTTTGTTTGTCGAGCCAAGCCGTGCTTGGCAAAGCTCGATTCAATTCAACTAGTATACACCTTTAATTCGAATCCACAAACCTATCGGGAATCCTCAACCGATCTTCTTGATTTCTCAAGGGGCACTTGAAGAGCACGAGTAAAACAGGTATAAAATCAAAGAGAATAGCTTAAACTTCAATAATAGATGCTTAACAACAAAAATAAACTAGTTTAAATAGTGTAACAGCTACTTAGAAACCCTAAAATGATATTAGGAAGAGTTTTAATCGAAAATGAAAACAAATCAGTTCAAAAAACGACAAGTTCGAGCACAATCGGCGCAACTGTAGACCATCGTCAGGGGGCCTCGCCAGTCATAGCTAAACTGCAACTGTCCAGAGAGCTCGGCCCTCTCAGCGAGAATATTCTACCAGTCGGACGACCGATCGTTCAATTTAGCCGACCGGTCGTGGATCCCCAAACAGTCTGGTGAGTTTGGACTACATCTCTTTGAAAATTCGACCGGTCGTCGAAGCGTTCAACCGGTCTGACGACCGGTCGTCAGTTAATGTCGAATTGAGATTGCTTGAAATCTTTTGCTCCTTCTACTCCTTTTCATTCTTCCTATGGTCCATTTTCTCCATGTAGAGCTCAACAATCCCCTCTACATCAGTCTCCCTCGTTGAAAAGAACTCAACCTCAAGTTCTTGTTGTCCTCCGACTCATGGTATTCGTACAAGTCAATGACGTTGAATGTGTGGGAGATCTTAAATTCCTCTGAAAGATAAACAACACACATATTGTCATTGATCTTTTTAAGGATCGGCATGGAACCAATTTTCTTGTGCTTGAGTTTATTGTACGTGCCGCTAGGGAAGCGTTCCTTGCACAAATGGACCATCACTTGATCCCCGACCTCGAAGACTTTAGCGCAATGATGCTTGCCCACATCTTCTTTGTATTTCTTGTTTGACTCTAACAACTTCTGCCAAACTTCTACATATATTTCAGTGATCCTCTCTACCATGTTCTCTCCAGCTATGCTCCTTCCTAGAACCTTGATTGGGCAAGGGAACCAAGTCAAGCGTATAACTAGGAATTCATCCGTAGACGATCTACAACGACGACTTCCCTGTTAAGTGGTTCACCATGTTATTGAAGGCGAACTCCGCTTGAGACAGGGTTAAGTCCTACTGTTTCGACTTAATTCCTAAGATGCACCGGATGAGGTTACATAATGTTTTGTTCACAACTTCAGTTTGCACATCGATCTGAGGATGATATGAGCTACTGAACTGAAGTTGAGTATTAAATCGACTCCATAAAGTCCTCCAAAAGTGGTTAACGAACTTTATATCATGGTCGGATGTCGTTATTTTGGGGATGCCTTGCAATCTCACCACCTCCCTAAAGAAAAGATTAGCCACACTGGTTGAATCGTATGTCTTCTTGTAAGATATGAAGTGCGTCATCTTAAAAAATCGATCTACCACCACAAATATAGAATTCGCACTGCGCTGAGTTCGTAGGAGACCCTAAATGAAGTCCATAAAGATATCCTCCTAAGGACCTTCAGGAACTTGCAATGGAGTATAAAGCTCGATATTTTGTGATTATCCTTTAGAGGTTTGGCATATATGACATCTCTGAACCATTCTTCCAACATCTCGCACTACATGAGGCCAGAAGTACTGCTCCTTTACTAGGCCCTTCGTCTTGTCACGACCCAGATGGCCTCCCAGACCACTATCATGGAGCTCTAAGATGATCTTGTCACGTAGCGAACTTTGTGAGACACATAAGCGATTCTCATGGAATAGATATCCGTCCTGGACATGAAAATCACTCAGGTGGCCTTTGCAATGCACTCACGTTTCTTTAAACTCCTCATCTTCAGCGTACAATTCTTTGAGGTATTTAAACCCGATCACCTTATTAGCCAAAGTCATGAGGAGAGTGGCTCGGCGGCTCAATGCATCAGCCACTTTATTTTGTTGGCCCAATTTGTGCTTCAAAATAAATATGAACTCCTGCAAAAATGAAACCCATTTGGCATGCACAGGACTGATGTTAGTTCGACTATTAATGAATTTAGGGGCCTGATGATCCGTGTATAAAACAAACTCCCTCTAGATGAGGTAGTGCCATCAATGTCGTAATGCTTACACCACCGTATATAGCTCAATTTCATAGGCAGACCACTTCTTTACACCACTCAGCTTCTCGCTATAAAAGGTTATTGGCTTGCCTTCCTGTGATAAAACCGTCCTAATCCCCACATAGGATTCATTGCAGTCCACCTCAAACACATTTTCTGTAACGCCCCAGATTTTTAGAATTTATTTAAAATTTTCTGAAATTTTATTTTTATTTTATTTTAATTAATTATCGTACATTAACTTTGATTTGCAAATAGAAGGGCATCTGTAAGAGATCCGATAGCGAACCCTTTACAAAAGTTCATTGGAATAAACTCATGAACAACGTAGAAATGTTAGATTTTACAAAATGTCATTGGATCCCCTAATTTGCGATTTCTAATCAATCAAATGGGTAGTTCTCGAATCCGTTCGAAAGATAAGCGTAATTTTAAGTGTATAATAATTCTGTGAAGATATATTTTCAAGTAGGCCCCGTGATCATGAAAATCTTAATCTAGAAGCATCCGTAGCCGTTAATCGAGGAATGTGGTTGGAAAAGTAACCATACCAAATTGATCATCTTAGTGATTAATTCCTAACATAGAATTTGAGTGATTATCTTAGGTATATAGATATGAAATCTTGAGTGTTCAAAATGTGTATGGCTCACATTAACCTAGACCCTAGATTTCTAGATCACATGGCTCCCATAATCCATTTGACTTGAAATTTTATACCATACCTATTCATCACAAATTAACCATAAATGTCAAATTTCAGCCCTTAAATCATAGTAGAAGTTGTCCAATTGTCAAATCAGTCCCTTAACCCTTGATTTTCATGTCCATCAAGTGAAGAAAATGGATGGTTAGTCATAGTCGACTATTTTTCTTCATATGAATGACTTAGATCATCTTTATTATGGACCAATAGTGTGATTTGAGTACCCCATCTTTATAATCATCTTTCTTAAGCGCGAAATTATCTCGTTTTAGGAATCAACGAGTTACCAACTCTTTTCAAATCTAAACCTTTCGATTTATCCACTTCTCACCATCAATCACTTTTCAAATTTAGACCACCCATTGTACTCATATGAATATGAGTTTATACAAATTTCAGATCCCGATCTATAATCCTACACCGTTGAACCACAAAGCCAGCCCCTCTATTTTTCGCCAAAAGTTGAAATTTCAAATCTAGACCATTCTCACCATCAATTAATCACCAAACTTTATACAATTGTTTTTCTATCATGGCTACATATTTTAGCAAAATTTGGGCCCTGATCATCAAACGTAGACCGTTAATTGAGATCAAGCCCATTTTACCACCTGTCAAACCATTTTCAAAGATTGACTAATTTAGAATGTGGATCACCAAAAAATTTACGTATTTTAACTCTACTCTTCGAGCTTGATAAGATGAACGGATTGGAATTGATTAAAGATCACCCAAATATTGAGATTTGAGAAACCAACTTCGAGAGGTTGTTACATACGCCCACACCTTATTACCCAGACACACACGCCCTTCTTTTCTCTCCCCATGTGCGCACGTCCCTCTCCATATTCCTACTACACACCTCTAAGCCTTTCTCCTAACCTTAGCCTCCATGCCCTAGAGAAAGAGAGAAGAAAGAGAGAGAGCACATTCCTTACATCCTAGTCGTCCACCTTAAGGATCCAACGTGTGGGACCCGTTCTACGAAACTCGTGTGGTTCGTGTATTACTTAAATGCCGTCTTTCTCGATATTCTACATCTAGAGTTTCATCTAAAGCCAATGTGAGGATTTTCCCTTCAAACCAACCTGGATAAAAATGTAATTTTCTAGATTTTCTTTATTGTTAATTGAGTATCTTAATCTTAAATGTATGATCCATATTAGACTGTAATTAATGTTAGATTTATATTGAAATGATATTATGTGATGATATGATTTCATATTTAGATGTATATATAAGAAAGTATGTGTATTTTTTCGCATTATTGTGAGAACCATGCGTTGATTTCTTTGATTTATATTTATTTATGATTAAGATAGTTATGATGATGTATACATCATATGGATGATGATTATCATGTGAATATTATGTTTATGTACACCCTTGTCCCCATATTGATGAGATTGGTTGTTGTAGAGAGATCGGCCCGTGAGAGGTGTCCATGTTGGAAAGATGATCTTGGCATAATTATGTTTATGTGTTGAGTATTGCTAAGGGATCGTTGTATTCACATGATGTTGGAATGGATCCATGTGTCATATATGTATGTTTCCTTTGGTTGGCCACGTTCGAAATTAATGGTTATTCGTGGGACTTAGTTGGACTATAAGTGGGACAAGGAGTGGACATTAATCATAGATGTTATCTCATGACCCGGGGTTGATGCTATGGACACTAATCCCATGCTGTCGGCCTATGCTGGGTTGCTTGTGACTCCTCATAGTGACCATTGAGTTTTATTCAAATCGGTTGTATGAGAAAATACTTAAATAAAGGTGAAACTAAAGTCATGCATTCACTTGGTTCCATGTTGGAGTACGAAATTGAGAATAGGCTAAAGCGTCCTACTTCTCCCGTACACTGTCACGTATTAATTTGGGCTATGAGCGCCCTGTTTCTTACGTGGTCGGGCAAAACTATAGGCTTGTGTATCCCAGGAACCTCTGGTGACTAGTGGGTAGAGTGAAGTCATAACAGGGAGTCTCTCACTTCATGTATTATGGTTTCTAGCCAGGATGCCTTAGCCAGAGTATACATATCATACATTACATTAATAAGATTTCTTTTGGTTGTTTTGGTCGATTATATTTATCATGCTTGCGCTATCTCTCCGTTATTATTATCACGATTGTCTTGGAGGGATATTCCCCACTATGATAGCGCTTAACGCTATCCAACCACATATCAGATAATTCAGGTGAAGATCCAGTAAGTGAAGCGAACACTACAACGGGGTGTTTGAAGGTTTGCAGCACAGATGATGGATGACAAAGTTGAGTGGTATATTGAAGATTTTATTTGATTATGTATTTTTAGGATAGTTTATTGTTTGTTTCAAAATTTTAATAAGTTTTCTTAATGAAGTCAATAATTGATTATTTGTTTAGTTTAGTTTCAAGATCTTTGTAACAATAACATAGATTAAAATTCCATTAAGTCACATGTTTATCTTTCGTCTCTGTGCATGAATACCATTAAATTTCAAATATATGAAAACATAGTGATATGTCAAGAATTTCATCCTTGACACGTCTTAGATAACACCTGAAAATTCGACCTATCATGGAATTCACGGGAGCCGAAAAATCGGAGCATTACATTTTCAAAATTTAGTAGGAGCAAGCACGATGTGGATGACAACCGTTGTTTGATCTCGGCAAAATTTTTATCGATTTCTTTGGTCCACTAGAATCGACCCCTCTTCATAAATTCTATTATCAAAGCCACTATGAAACTGAAATTTCTGACAAACCGATGATAAAATATGGCCAACCAATGAAAGCTACAAATCTCATGGATGTTGATCGGAGTAGGCCATTCGTGGATGGCCTTCACTTTGTCTTCATCCACCCGAATGCCAGTGGAGGATACCACAAAGCCCATAAATAAGAGATGATCTGTCATAAAGCTGCACTTCTTGATATTCAAACATATTTTGTTCTCCTAGAGAACCTACCTAAGATGATCTAGATGCTCTGTCTTGTTCTGACTGTAAATCAAAATGTCGTCTAAGTAAACTTCGATGAATTTGCAGTGAATGGTTTCAAGGCCTGGTTCATGAGCCGCATGAAGGTACTTGGAGCATTCAACAAACCAAATGGCATCACAAGTCACTCATACAGTCCTTCCTTAGTTTTGAAAGTTGTCTTCCATTCATCGCTCGGACGGATACGAATTTAATGGTACCCGCTCTTCAAATCTAATCTGGGAAATACTTTAAACCCCTCAAACATATCTAACACGTCATCCAGCCGAGGTATCGAAAATTGATACTTAATGGTGATTTTGTTTATTGTTCGGTTGCCAACGCACATTCGCCAACTCCCATCTTTCTTTGGTGTTAAGAGGGCCGGCATGGGGCATGGACTCGTGCTTTCTCTTAGCAATCACTTTTTCAATAGTTCATCTACTTGCCCTTAAAGGATCTCATTCTCCTTCAGGCTCAAATGGTTATGTGGCCTATTCGGTAAGCTAGCCCCCGGAATGAGATCAATGTGATGCTAAATATCTCTCATCGGGTGAAAGCCATGAGGAAGGTCTTCGGACATACTTCTCGAAACTCATTCAGCAACGGTCGAAGAGTTGGAGAAATTATACTACCTCCAAGGTCATCTCCCTTGACCACTATAGTGTAAATTTGGTCCATTTCTTTTAATTCTTCCAAATACTCTCTTATGGCAAGGATTGAACTCCCCTCCACTTTGGAAGTCTCGGGGCAGTCCTCCAATGTCATACGAGTGAGGATCCTTTTTCGACCGTCCTTGATGAAAGTATATGTATTATCACGCCCTCGATGGATAGCATCTCGATCTAATTGTCATGGCTTACCGAGGAACATGTGACAAGCCTTCATGTCTACCACATCGCGCATGGCCTTATTTTTGTAGCTTCTATCAATGAAAAGGGAAACCAAGCATTGCTCGGTTACCTTAGTGTCGCTGACCTTCTTAATCCAACCGATAGAGTACGGGGATTGATGTTTTGTTGCAAGCAAACGGAGCTTGTCCACCATCAACTTAGACACGATGTTCTTACTGCTTCCACTGTCGATAATAATATTGCACACCCTCTCATTCACTATGCAACGGGTACGAAAAATGTTGTTGCGCTGATGATGAACTTCGAGCCTCAGGGCGTAACACAAACACCTCACTACCAAGGATTCACCATGGTCCTGGTCTATCAAATCGGTGTTATCACCACAATCTTCATCGGTTTGCTCGAACTTTTCATTACGGTCTCTCCCTAATCGAACTCCTCTCGACCCCTCCTTCGTTGGTGGTTAAGTTGGTCGAGGCGCATTGAGAACACATATTGGACAAGTGTCTGGGTTGGCCACATCGCCAACAATGATTAGGTCTTAGGAAAGCATAGGGGTTTGGTGATTGTCATGGTCCTGCTATAGGAGGCACGTTGAGCTAAGGCCTATATGAATCGCTCCCCGGAACTCAATTCGTGATCGTTGGGGAAGGCTGAACACGTCCACTAATAAGTTTCTTCCATTTAACCTGGGGTGTTTCCTAAACCGTGGCGGTCTTGGGAATATGGGGTGAGGGATATGGATGTGCAGAAACTCTAGCAAGCTAAATTTTCCCACGTGTAGCATATTGTAGCGCGTCCTCCACTGTCTAGATTGATTGCATCTGTAACCGATCCTGGATATTGACCCTTAGGCCACCAACAAACCTTGCAGCATTTTGAATATCCGTTTTTTATAAATCATTACGGATAGATAGTCGGTTGAATTTGGGTGCATATTCTTCGACAATCCAATTGCCCTGATGACAATGCTGATATTGTTGGAATAGGACCTACTCATAATCACATGGTAAGAAGCACACTTGAAGAAGTTGTCGCATCCGGGGCTACGACTGGATGGGCAACTTATTCTGTCAGGTTTGAGAGAGTTGTAATTGCTCCCACCATGCGGAGGCACCCAATTTTAACTTGTAGTCCACAAGTTTCACCTTCTCCTCCGGAACGTCCATATATTTGAAGAAGTTTTTCACTTTCGCTAACCAATCTAAGAACTCTTCTATATGTAATAGGCCATTGAAGGCGGGGAGTTCAGCCTTACCTTGATAATCTCGCTCAACGCGATCTCCGTGATCATTATCATGCACTCACTGCTGCGCAAAGAGATTCTTTACATTTTCATCACTGTCATTGGAATCTACTGTGTTAGGCCAACAATTAGCCGCTGGAAGAGCCGGACGGAACGCTGAATTGTTCCGAACTATGATAACAAGCAATCGTGCACCACCTAGAGCTTGTCACGGAGCCAAAGTCACCGCGATCTAATCGAGAGTTGCTTGCAGCTCTTGCATTGACATCTTAAACGATCTCTAAAGAGCCTCTATCTTCTCCGCTAAATACTACTTCCCCTGATCACCGTTAGTAGGATTGTTGCTACGATCTTCATTAGATGTCATCTTCTTGAGGTTGTTCCTCACTCTAATACCAACTTGGTGTAACTGTAGGTGGAACGAGATCAATCACCGTCTTTCTCGTAGATAACTGATCCGAATATATAGGCTTATCGAAAATCCTCAACCGATCTTCCTTGATTTCTCAAGGGGCACTCGAAGAACATGAGTAAAACAGAAATAAACTAAAAAAGAATAGCTTAAACTTCAATAAATCCTTAACAACGAGAATAAACTAGTTTAAATAGTATAGAAACTACTTAGAAACCCTAAAATGAGATTAGGAAGAATCCTAATCGAAAACGGAAACAAATCAGTTTAAATACGACAAGTTCGCACGCAATCGGCGTAACTATCGACCGGTCGTCATGGAGATCGTAGCTAGACTGCGACTATCCAAAGAGCTCGGCCCTCTATACGAGAATATTTGACTGGTCAAATGATTGGTCGTTTAGTTTAGTCAACCGAACGTGGATCCCCACACAGTCCAATGAGTTTGGACTTCATCTCTTTTAAAATTCAACCGGTCTAATGACCGGTCGTCAGTTAATGTTGAATTGAGATTTCTTGAAATCCCCTGCTCCTTCTGCTCCTTCTTTTGGTTCTTTATCAGGTCCTTCTTATGGTCCATTTTCTCCATGTAGAGCACATCAATCCCATCTACATCACATAAGTCCAACCTTACCACACCCTAAGCTACTATGGAACATAGCCCTGAAATTGAATCAATGGACCATTTCAATTCAATCAATAGGCCCCACCACATTGAATTTGAATTGTTGGTGCTTCTTAACTTTTTGTACGATGGCTACCAATTTACACTTGCCATAATGTGATTTTTGGGTTATGACCAATCACTCAAACCATAAAAACCAGAAAAAATGAACTCAATTTGGAGACTCATTGGAGTCAGGACTCTTTTGATATTTAAAGATTTAGGGTGTGTTTGATCACCCCAAATATTATGAACTTTCACAACATCTTGCACCAAAATTAGATTAATATTAATGTAGAATGGTTGGCAGATGACTTCACAGGGAATCAGAACTGAAAGAAAACACATAGGAACGCTCGAACTAGGAAAAAAAGGGTCTAAACGCACTCTTAAGTTCTAACGTTCACAACTTTGAAAATGGTTTTCCGTTTCACGTGTAGCGCCTGGGCTTGTTGGCTCAAAACAATTGTGGTAAAATTCAATCGTTCAAAGTAGAGTTTTAAGTTACAATGGGCTATTTTTAGTAAATACCATCTTTGTTACTTTTAGGGTTTTAAAAATTCAATTGTGGTTTAAAGTTTTTGTTTGAGTCATCTAAGGATTATCTACGAGTTTTAGTATGGTTAGACCTTTATCTTTTATTATTTTTAGTAATTTTTACTATTTTAAAAGAGTATCCTATTTGGAGTTAAATTAGGAATCAAAGGCTTCCTTTACCCATACAAGCACATCAAATACCTTGTAATCAGTTTTTTCCATCAATAATTTTCGTCTTATTTCTTGTTTTCAGATATTTTTCTATACTTGTAGATTCAAGGGTTACTTCTTAGAACAAGACAGTGATCTTTTCTCATTTATCCACGCACCGGCCACATTAAATATTATGAAATTTCATGATATTTGATGCAGCCAAACACACCCTATTAACAAAACACACCCTAAATTACAACATAAAATAGTTTGTGGCATGTAGGTCAAGGGCATGTATTGTCATAGTTGAAGTTGGTAGTTCGAAACTCACTTGAATTCAGTGAGTCAGCAAACCAACTCGATGAGTCTCATCGACAGTCTATTTACCTGTCACACGTGCAAGTGACTTTTGTAGTGACCCTGCTTGAAATCTCGCCAGTCAAGCTTACTGGTCTGAGCTTTGAGTGGACTGATGGAGTTTTAGAACCATGCTTCAAATTAGAGTGGACTGATGGCTCCAAATATCATTAAATTTCAAGATTAATCAGACTAATTTTGTGCAAAATTCCATGATATTTGGTGCAACAAAACACACATTAAATTACAACATAAAATAGTTTATAGCGTGTAGGACAAGGGCATGTATTTTCTCAGTTGAAGTTGGTAGTTCGAAAATTCAGTGAGTCAGCAAACCAACTCAATGAGTCTCATCGGCTGTTTACCTGTCACACTTACAAGTGACTTTTGTAGTGACCCTGCTTGAAATCTCGCCAGTCAAGCTTACTGGTCCGAGCTTCGAGTGGACTCGCGGAGTTTTAGAACTATGCTTCAAATTCGAGACTTTGGAATGGAATAAAATTCCACAATATCAACAGCGACAGACATTGTGCATGACATGCAATGGTGGAAGTATCACCATAGCCTTGTCCCTTGTTCATAAGGGAAGTTGTCTTAATATGGAACCATGTCACATCTTTTCTTTATGGTAGAACTTTCAGAAATGATTAGCCGCACTTAATTTAGAAGGCTATTAATAAACACATTGAAACCATTCCACCAATTAATCCAGCTTTGTAATCTTTGATTGGTAGGTGCAGGCAACATGGAATTTTTTGTTGGTGAAAGAAAACATTGAAATGTTGGGTATCTAATTATCGTGCTCGAATTATTACGATGAATATATACAGTTTAAGAACTAAAAAAAACACTTGTTGACTCGCCTGAGTCAACTCAACTCAACCAGATTTCACCAGACTTGAGAAACATTCAATTTGGTCATGACTCGATTGAAACTAGGGGCCTGTTTGTTTCAGTGTAAACAGAGGTAAATGCATGTAAGTTGATGTAAGTTAGTAATTATTATCATTTACTTTGTTTGATAGGAAGTGCAGAGGAAGTGTATTAACTCTTCGTAAAAAGCCTTTGAAAAGGATTATCATCCATTTGTGGGCCCTGCCATAAGAAATTGTGGTCGTAAAAGGTTTTTAATGGTAGGCATTCAACGAACTGGTTCGTGTGGCCTGGTCCACCTCATCTTTGGATTTGTCTCAATTTTGGCTTCATGCCCTAAAATAACCTTGCAAAATGGATAGACGGGGTGGATAAGCCACATGTATCACAGTTAGCCCCACATGAAATTCAAACACTCCTCGATTTTAGTGTACAAAAAGTAGTTTGTCATTATTAACTTTAAAAGACGTGTAAGAAATTACCTGGTAAATAATCATTTCTTATTTACTTGTATTTACACTATGTAAATGCAAAACAAATAGCCTTATAGAAAAACTTGGCTTGGCTCGGAAAGGAAGAAAAAGAAAAGAGAGGAAGAAGTCAAAACAGTCAACAAAAATCCTCCAAAACTCAACTAGACTTGAGCATAACTTGACATGGTTTTTATATTAGTTATATTTTGTATATTAAAGATTACCCAAGAAACTCGGGAAAAAACTAGTCCAAGGGTTTCAGCTCACTTGACTTGGTTGGGTCTTGGGCAGGGATGCAACTCAGGTGGCTTGTGTTGGGTTAATGGTCAACCTGAGCCCAATCTAATCTCAAGAGTACCTAACTTGCAACCCAACCCAATCTGAATTCTAACCCGCACCTAGAATTCCCCTATACCTGGTGAATTGGTCCAACCCAAGACTCAAGTACATCTGATTATTCATAGCCCAACCTAACCCGACCCAAATGTGCTCAACCTGAACCCAATCCAAGGGCCTTGATAAACTGACCCAATCCGACTTGAGCTCGTGTTGGTTGGGCCAATTGGGTTCATGTCTTCAGGTTAACCCCAACCCAAGTTGCGGTCCTAGTCCGGGTTGAGTCGAGTTTTCATATTTTTGAACTATGTTTAGTATAAGCTAACTTTATTTGCTTTCTTAATTTTGAATGGTTTAGACTTCAAATCATTCCTAATTTCGGTTTTAAAGGAATTAAGAAAGAAGAGTTTTCCTTAACTCGTCATTCTTTGAGGTAAATTTTCTCGAGGCTTCCATTTTCTCCATTTTCTAGACTTAAATTAACAATGTCATTTTTATCATCCTACTCATCGTAATTGAATTTTCTACACCACTCATGCCAATCTACTGGATTTCAAGCTGAGGACCCGTTTGGACAACAATTAAGATTTGAAACTATTCTCTGAAGAATATAAGCCATCTTTTCGTTGCCACTTAAAAATGCTTTCATCTCATTAATCACGTGTTAAAGATCACAGTTTAATATAAATTATGAGTTATTAAAATTAATTTTAATCCTTAACTGAATTTTTAATACATAATTAATGTTAACTAAAATGAGATTAACTCATTTTTAAGGGACAACCAAACATAGCCTAACTAGGATTTAAATGTGAAGATATTTTAAATTTATAGCTTATTTAGGTGGTGATATTAAGATGACCAGCCTTTGATGCCTATGACTTTGGCTACTAATGGGCTGGGATGGCCCTCTGGGCTTTTTGGCGGTGCTTGCCACTGGCCGGGCTTAGGTAGGAGTATCAGGCCAAGGGCTGAGCTTAAAATTTAGGCCCATTTCTCAATTGGGCCAGGTTTGGACTGTTTACAATAGCCCGTTAGCCTGACCTGAGTCCAATGTGACCAGCCCATTAGGATTTACAAGAGCAATTTTATAATATATACAGTTTGTAAAAATCCTTATTAGGAATCTATGAAATTTTTAATGGTGGGATTCAATCGAGACTGTTTCCTGTGGTGTAGTCCACCTAAGATTTGAGTCAGCTTTATTTTTTGGATCATGCCCTAAAATGAGCTTTCAAAATGGTTGGACAGTGCGGATTTAAGGCACATACATCGCATGAGTTTCTTTTAACCGTCCATTTCGTTGAATGTGACCATCAGATGAGAGGAAATCCTTAATTTATGATCCAGAGTATCTGCACCGTAGACTTACCTGATGAACGGTTTGGATCCTGCACGTTGGCACGTCTTGTGGCAACTTGCAAGTTTACCGTCCAATGCAGTAGCAAGGCAGCAGGTTGGTCCATTAGTTTAGGGACCTGATTCTACGTTGATAGTTAATTGTGTTTTTTTTAAGTGGTGGTGTATCCTGCATTGCACACGTGTCTTACGTATGCTGACAGATCAAGTCCGGGCATCCTTGCTGATCAAACGATTTTAACCATCCATTCGACATCCAGTAATTGGATGGCTAGGATCGTTTGGTCGACATAATTTGCAGGATGTGGTCCATCCTTATAAAAAAATGGACCTATCCATATCATCAAAATTGTGGGTCATTTTGTGAATGGAGCATATCTCTAAAGTCACTCCGAACAGACAATCCTAGCCATCTAATTGATGGCTATCAAATGAATGGTTAAAAGTAAAACAGTGAGGGGACAAATTCAAATGAAAAAAAGAAAAAAGAAAAAATCAGATGGTTAGTACGGATTCCTCGTTGCAAATCCTTAGCATGTTCCATCCACCACAGTTGTGTCAAAGATTTCTATAGCCAGGTCTCTTTCCATGGCTCAATGGTAGACCTAGTGTGTTTCAACAACGAAGTCATAGTTCTAAGTGCCATGTAAAAAAGATTTAGATGGAACTGCAGTACTGGGTCGACTGTCCATGTGCAGGTTTTGTGTAACGGACTGGGCAATTCAGCATGCTATTAGTATACTAGAGGCCGGTTCGAATGCCACCAAATAAGTTACTTTTTCTACTTACAGCCATGGGTAAGTAGCTGATTTGAAATAAGTAAGTTTGGTTTATGATCAATCATAAGCATCTTTTCCTTTTTATTTAAAGTTACTTGGGGTTGTTTGGATCGCAAGTTACTTTGGATAAACTACTTAGGCCATAAGTAGTTTATCTTTTTTTCTTTTTGCTTCTTTTTTTATTTTATTTTTTAGTACACACACCCACACTTGGTCACCCTGCAATGTTAGCCACCCCACATTGGGAATCAATACCTAAGCCATAAATATCTTATCTTGGTTTCTACTCATTTAATCGATAAGTATGTTTGGTAACCAACTTATCAACCAAGAAGTAGAAAAGCATGTTTGGTTTCCAAAAGTAATTATTCTTCAAGTCTGCTTGGTCCCCCTCACATCCATCATCCGTCACATCCATCATCCATAATATGGGTTTCAACCTTTGATATAGACCATTCATTGTGTGGGCCCCACCTTGGATGTGGGTCATTCATCATTATGGCCCGACCTTTCATGTGCATCATTCATTGTGTAGTGCCCACCTATGATGTGGTCATCTATCAAGTGGGACCCACCTTCAATGTTCACCGCCCATCACGTGGAGCCCGCTTTTGATGTGGGTCATCCATCATGGGCCACTTATCATTAGGGGCGACCTTTTGACGTGGACTGTCCATCATATGGGGCCGACCTTTGATGTGGACCGTCCATCATGGGGAACAACCTTGATGTGGACCGGGCGTCATGTGGTGCCCAACTTATGTGGATCATCGATCATGTGAGGCCCACCTTTATTGATTGCTCATCATGTGGAGACTACCTTCGATGTGGACTGTCCATCACATGGGCCCCACCTTCAATGTGGATTGCCCATCATGCAAGGCTTGCCTTGGATTGGGTCGTCATTTATCATTAGGGGTCAACCTTTGATGTGCCCATCATGTGGGGCTATCTCAATATGGGCCATCCATCATGTAGGGCCCAACTTCAATGTCCATTACCCATCACGTGGAACCCAACTTTAATGTGGACCTTCCATCATGCAGGCCCCACCTTTGAATTGAGTCATCCATCGTACCAACCCGCTTTGAATATGGACTTTTTATCATTAGGGCCCGACCTTTAATGTGAACAGTCCATATGTGGGCCCATGTTAATATAAGGTCATACATTATATGGGGCCCACCTTTTATATGCACAGTCAAAGGTGGATTACGTCCTTCCCCAATATGGATGCAAAGCATCAAGCTAATCTTTGGAGGAGCCCACTGTGATGTATCTGTTTATCCATGCCGTCCAACCCTTTTCGAAGATCATTTTAAGGCAATGAAACAGAGAATGGGCCAAATCCAACATGCAGGTAAACCACACTAAATAGTGAGCTTGGTTGCATTAAATGAAAGGGTAAACTTTGGTGTGGTCCACCTGAATGTTGGATCTGGCTCATTCTTTGTTTCATGCCTTGAAATAACCTTCGAAAAGGGATGGATGGCGTGGATAAACAAATACATCACGGTGGGCCCCTCCAGAGATCATCATGCTGAGGAATGACGCAATACGCCTCTTACACTGTCTAACATGTGAGCCCCACCTTCAATGTGGACAATCCACCACGTGGGGCCTCATTTGACATGGACCGTAAGAGAAAGCCTCCTTTAACATGAATAAAGAGAGAAGTAGAAAAGTCACAAGTTAAAATGCTAAAAAAATTTACCCTGTGAGATAAAGTAACTTTTGGTACATGAGTTACTTCTACATAAGTTAGATAAGGGCTCGTTTGGCATCTCTACTCTAAGCCAATAAGAGCTACTCCAATAAGCTTTTTTTTTGCTCTGCCTCTTGATAAAATCTAAAAAAAAAAAAAAAACTCTAACTTAAAATAAGCACGTTTGGTAAAACTCTCAAATAAGAGCTTTTTCTAGGGGTAGATGTCATTTTCAAAGATTACAGTAACCTTAACATAAGAGTAATCCAAATGTGGGTCATCCATCATGTGAGGCTCGCCATCAATGTTAATTGTCCTTTCTGGTGTCCATAGTGTGGGCCCTACCTTTGAAGTGGATTGTCCATCATGTGGGGCCCACTTTTGATATCCATAATTCATCGTGTGGGGTGCACCTTCTATGTAGATCATCCATCATGCGGCTCACTTTGGATATAGGTCATCCATCACAAGAGACCTTGGATGTGGATTGTCCATTAGGTGGGGCCCACTTGATGCGAACTGTCCATTATGAGGGGCCACACTTTTATGTAGGTCATCCATCATTTAAAGCCCACTCTGTCCATTATGTGGGCCCACCTTGATGTGGACCATTCATTGCGTGGGGCCCCACCTTCATTGTGGCTTGTTCATCATGTGGGCCCACCTTCAACAATCATCATCCATCATGTGGGTCCCACCTCTGACGTGGACTACCCATCATATGGGACATGCTTAATGTGCATGTTCCGTCAAGTTGGGCCACACTTTGATGTGGGCCATCTATCATGTGAAGCCTACCTTTGATGTGAACCTTTCATTATGTGGGCTCACCTCGATGTGGGCCCCAATTCAATATAAGTCGTTCATCATGAGGGGCCTATCTTTAATGTTCACCATCCATCATGTGGGTCCCACCTTTATTGTGGACCATCCATCATGTGGGGCCTACTTGATGTAGATAGTCCATCATGTGAGACACACCTTTGATGGCCACTATCCATCATGTGGGTCCCACCTTGACTATGGACCGTCCATCATGTGGGGCCCAACCTTCAATATGGATCGTTCATCATGTAGGCCCACCTTTATTGTCAACCTTCCATCACGTGGTCCCACATTCAATATCCACCATCCATTACGTGGGTTCTACCTTTGATGTGGACCATTCATCATGCGGGTCCCACCTTTGTTGTGGACCATCTATCATGTGGGGCCCACTTGATGTGGATAGTCCATCATGTGGGACCCACGTTTGATGTCCACCATCCATCATGTAGGTCCCACCTTTGCTGTGGGCCTTCCATCATGTGGCGTCAAACCTTCAATATGGGTCATTCATCATGTCGGTCCACCTTTAATGTCAACCTTCCATCATGTGGTCCCACATTCAATGTCCACCATCCATCATGTGGGTCCCACCTTTGATGTGGACCATCCATCAGGTAGGGCCTGCTTGATGTGGATTGTTCATCATGCAGGGCCACACTTTGAAGTAGGTCATCTATCATGTGGGGCTCACCTTTGATGTGACCATGCATTATGTAGGCCCACCTTTTATAGAAGCCATTCATTATGTGGGGCCCACCTTCACTATGGATCGTTCATTATATGGGCTTGTCTTGAAGAACTTGTAAAGAGAAGAGGGTAAGATGGGAATTATTTGAAGAGTTTAAAGACAAACTTTGTTCAAAAGCTTTGTTTCAAAAAATAACCTCTCCCTAACCCGTTAAATGAGAGCTTATTTACTCCTTTCTAAACAAAATAAGCACCTGATTAGAGTTTTACTAATTAGTCTAAAAGTTTTTTTTTTTATAATAGAAATATGCCAATAAACTCTTATTTGTGGAGATGTTAAACACCAAATAACTTATTTATTGGCATCCTCTAAATCACTTCAGTTTGTACCAATAGAAATCAAAATAAGTTACTTAAGATGCAAGTAACATATCTCGAATAACTTACCATCCAAATACCCCCAAGTAAACTCTGTGGCACTGTAATGCATGCGTCTTATCCTACTTTCTGTAGGTTTTGTAAGCTCATTTTAAGGTTAATTTGTTCATAAAGTAACAAAGACTTGGTTGGAGAGAAAAAAAAAAATAAAATCTACTTCAACCAAAACTTTTATACCTCCAAGCATCTGACCACGATAAGTGTTCAATTCCCAAGAGCAACTTGGCTGCGACCTCTCAGAACCAATGATGTGGGTGGGACCTTGAACCTAGGCCTCACTTAGATGTTTTCGTTGTATATCCATGCCGTCCATTTGTTTCTTCATATTATTTTAGGATATTGTCCGAAAATGAAGCTATGCAAATTTTATGTAGACCACACCATAGGAAACAATGCTCACTGAATGCCTACCATTAAAAACTTCCTGGAGTCCACTTTATTGACCATCCAATCTGTTGATAGGGTCACAAAAACTGGGATGAAAGGAAAAAAACAAATATCAAGATTGTCAGATCATGCGAACGTACAAGTTGATAGAAAACTTCTGTAGCCAACAAAAGGTTTTTAATAGTCATTAACCACTGTTTCTTATAGTGTGGTCCACCTGAAATTTACATACGCATTTTTTGTATCATGGCATAAAATAAGCTGGAAATGAGATGAATAACATGGATGTATAATTCATATATCGAGGTGGGCTGCTACGGTCAGGGTGCCACCCACATCGCTGGTTCGAGGGTCTCACCCAAGTCGCGCCCTCAATTCCCACTCTTTGGATATGATTTCATTATGGGCTCATTCCGGCGGGGATTAGACAAATACATGGCGGTGGGTTCCATAGAGTTTACACAGTACGAGACACCACAACTTCGGCAAACGGCGGGAAAGTTTCAGTCACACTTCTTTTTCTCGGGGGGAGAGAGAGAGGGACACGTTTTTTGAGGAGCGAGACCGTGTGGAGAGAGAGATGCCAATAGCCAGACCGGAGCCTCAAGAGGCTCGCATCATTGCCCACGTCGACATGGATTGCTTCTATGTACAAGGTCTCTCTCTCCTCTCGCATTTGATTTGATTTTTTTTTTTTTTTTTTTTTTTTTTTTTTGGGTTGTCTGGAAAATTGATGATAGAAACATGTTCACAGAGCAACTTCAATTTCAATCGTCAATTCATAACATGAAATTTGGATTGAAAAGCCACAAACCCTTGTGAGCATTCCAAATTCGAATCGTGTTTTGAGCCTCGGCATCGGCTACGGGTTCCCAATTCAGTACGCGCTCGTGACGTCTGATCTGTTCATCAGGTGGGGCCCACTGTATGTATGTGCGGTGCCAAGAAATGTCCTGTCTTCAGGTGGGCAACACTTTCATCTTGGATGTTGGCTGCTCACCGAATCTTTTTAGCCGACCATTTCTTCTTAGGCGTGTTGCCCACCACCAGATGGAAGGCCTGGATTTCGCACACAGCTGCCACATTGACATGCATTGGGAGATTCAGTTTGAACACATTTCTTGTATATAGTCTATGCATGTCTCATTTCACAATGATAACTTTTGAAGACTTGCAAAGGGGAACAAAAGCTAAGATTTTTCTATTGGATACATTCATCACCATCATGTTCAACTCAGAATACGACTATTGATAGAGTGGAATGAAGGAACATGATTCATGTATTTGATGATGATGATAGCCTCTCTCCTGCCAATTTGGGCTGCCTTTTAAATTGTACGTGTGCTAACGTTGTCCGATTGGCGGCACACCAGACATTAACCTTCCTCCTTTATCTGGGCTCTCGGAAACGAGTTGGTAGAGAGTTTCATGAGCTTCACATCGTCACCATTCACATGGCAACACAGTCCCACTCAGTATTGACTCCCAACCCAACTATTACACGCACTCCTAGAAGGGAGAGCAAGCAAAGTACCTAGCACCCACTCGCATGGAAGGTCATGCTTGAGTGGTCGGCTGCTCAAATTAGGAAGGAACTCACCAATACACGATTGCCTACATGACTCACACGCCAACACAGTCAGTTCCCTTGCACCATAGCACTACTATTTTGTGCTACCCATAAAGAGGGACTTACTGGGGACAATTGATGTTTAGAGTATACAGTGATAGCCAAGCCTACTGAGCATTAATTGTAATTACTAGAATCAAAAGGCCCAGTATTTTTGTATGGATGAGTTCCCTCATACTGGGTAATAAGCACCAACACCCAAGCTGGCAACAATCAACCAAAAAAGTGGAAAGGACATACTCAAGTGGTTGGCTGCACGTAACCTTTTTGCGAAACACCACTCACAAGAAATACTTCCCAACATTGAATTGTAGCATAGCTATTGAGCATTATACTCTTCAAACAATTAAGACCTCTAGATGCAATGCCTAGACAAGATTGCTAGGCACGATTATGTTGAATACCTTTAAAGAAGAATTTTGGGCAAGACATTTTTCTTTTCTTTCTTTCTTCCTTTTTAATTTTTTTTTTTTTTATAAGTGGAAGAGATAGTAGATTCTGAAACCTGCAAGTCATTTTTTGAGGATGTGTTTATTTTTAGAGGTCGCCAGAAGATAGGAGGTTATAGGAATGGGACCATTATGTCGAAGTCCCTAGTTTTCTCACTTTTGGTGGGGAATTCTCTTGCTGCACTTGCCTGGGGCGCTCTAGGCCTGCTGAGATTTGAAGTCTTTTGTTGAGCAGTTTAAGGTGATAGACCTCATACACTCAGTCACCTCTAACTCAGACAACATCATTTTTGAATACTTGTTTTATGCGGAAGGTTTTGTAAGGGTTATTAAATAATCTATTCCTGCTCTGCAAGGGGGGATGTCAGTATCTTTTGTTTCAATCATCTTCACTTCACAACTAGTAATGACAGCAATATTTTGTTCTGGGAAGATTTATGGTGCGTGAATGTTGCTCTTGCAGAGAAATTTGAAGATTTATTCCAGATTGCTGATGATAAAAGTGGTCCAGTGAGGATTTTTTTTTCCGAGTGCATCGAGAGGAAAATTGTATGGTGCCTCTCTTTTGTTGGGGATTTGAAAGAAGGGGAAAAGGAGAGAGACAGTTTTTTTTTGCAGCTGCTATCTACTTTACAGAATATTTATGTTCCCCTGTCTACCGTCGATAAAAGGGTATGAGACCTGGAACTGGATGTGATATTTCTCAGTCAACCCCTTGGCTCGAACTCTTGTTATTTGTCTAGGGGATCAGGATGCAATTTTCTTGAAGATTTGGGCCTCTAATGTCCTTGTGGATTGTAGCTTCTCAAAGGAGGTGTGGGGTGTGGTAACTTTTAAGTTTGGTTTGATGTGGGTGTTCCCTTTTGGGTAAAGGAATTGCTTGAAGGGTGGTTGATGGCTGCTTGGGGCCCCATATGTCCATGGTATCCAAAAAGGGTTATTTAATGGCCATTACGTACTAGTTGCGGTCGGTACCATTACATGTTAGAGGGCCATAATGGCTGTTATGGAAAAAATTGCCCATAACGGCTATTATGGTCCGTATTGTAATGGTGAAGATGGTGGCCGTTACGGCCATTGGTATTGAATAAATTACCATTATTCAATTCCTTGGATAGGTTGGATTTTGTGGAATATGGATGTTCTTCCTGCTCTGGGGTCAATCTGGAAGGAGAGAAATAACGGGATTTTTAATGGTAAAAATTGGTGACGTTGGCCGACTAACCACTTGCTCTAAAATCTCGAATTGATAGAGCATGACGAATCAATCCCTTTATCTTATAGCCTAGGCTCCTACTTCACACAGGCCAAGCCCTCGGCCGAACCCCCTGGTGAGGAGTCTCGAACACAAGACCTCTCGCTCTGATACCACTTGATGCTGGGAGTACCGACCAACGCACCAAAAGCTTTAGAGCTACTGGGGAAGTACCAGAATATCTCTTTGTCTAGGCCCTCCCAGGCAAATCGACCAAGATCTCCCCGTGGGCTACCCCGCATCTCACAGGTCCCATAGTGGGACCCACCCCGTGGCCATTCTGTATCTCATGGATCCCACCTTGTGGACCACTAGCCCAGTATGGAGATGCACTTGCATCATCATTAATGCAGGGGCACTTTCACATTGGGCTCGAGCGGGGCAGCCTGTGTGATGTGGGGGCACACTTGGGGTGGGCGATCCATGTGAGCGGATGGTTCGTGTGAGGCGGGTGGCTCATGTAAGGCGATGCCCATGTGAAGTGGGGCCTATGAAGGAGGGTTCGGCAGAGGGCCTGACTGGTGTGAAGCAGGAGCCTGGGCTATGAGATAAAGGGATTGATTCGCCACACTCTATCAGTTTGAGCTTTTAGAGCAAATGGTTAGTCGTCCTGTGTTAAAGTGGTATCAAATGTAGAATGGCCATGGGTTGGGTCCCTTTGTGGGACCTGTGAGATGCGAGGTAGCCATAGGGAGATCTTGGTCGGTTTTCTTGGGAGGGCCTAGATAAAAGGATATTCTGGTGCTTCCTCAGCAGCTCTGGAGCTTTTGGTGCGTTGGCCGGTACTCCCTGCATCAATTGGCCAGTGTGTGTTAGAGCGAAGCAACTTTTCAGTCTTATTATTTCCTGGGAAATGCAAACCATAGTTTCAAGGGTCTTTTAGCATTGTTCTTTCAATCTAATTGGATTGATGGCCTGCATTCTTGCTGGAAGCCTACTATTTATATGGCTGCCTGGAAAGCCCCTACCTCGGGTTATTTCAAGACATGCTTCGATTGGCATTCGTGCGATAACACCAGCCCTGTTGGATTGGGAAGAATTGTTTGGGATTGATTTGGTTCTATTGTTGCTGATTTTTCTGGTCCCCCTGGGATCAAAGATTTGATTTTTGCTTAGGTGGCGACCCTTCCTCAAGCTTGCAAGATTGCTGTTCCGCTTGGTTTAGGCTAGGGTCATCTTTGAAGGGGATTCATCCAATGCTATTTCTTAGGCTTGTGGTCGTTTATTTTCATGGTGGGTGGCTAATTTAATCGAGGAAGCTATCTTCGTGTTGGGCAGGAGGTTTCCTTTTCTCACATTCACAGAGAGGCCAATTTTGAAGATGGTGGCTTGGCAAAGACTGGAGCGTCTGGGTCTGATTTCCTTCTTTTAGAGAGAAGATAGCTTCATCTCTGGTTTCGTGCTTATTTTCTTGTAGCATCTTCCGTTTTGCTGTTGTTTATCTGGCTTTCCTTCTTGTTTTTGTCTTGTTTGTTTTGGGTGCTAGTCTTTGCCACCCCTCCCCCCACTCTCTCGTTTGTCAAAACAATTGTGATCATTCATATAAATAGGAGGCATGGATATATGAAATCTCCCTTTCTTCTCTCATTTGTCAATAAAATTGTGATCATTCATATAAAAAGGATGCATGGAAATATGAATTGTTTTCTGTGTTCTTTTTGGGGTTCATTGTGTCCTTTAAGATTCGAGGAATCATATCTTCACAAGTCGGTCATGGGGCAGTTTCAAGGTGAGGGGAAATATCCTTTCTCATATGATCCCTTTTGCTATATGGCTGGGCATCCAAGAAATAGAGAAACAAGAGTATTTTTGAGAATGCGGTGACTTTTGGAAAGCGTTTATGGAAGAAACTAAAGGCTCCTTGATGAATTGGCTTTAGTGTGCAAACAATTCCATGGTGGTCCAATGTTGGATCCCTTGAGAGAGTAGATCTTGATGATCGATGATGGGACGTGTTGTGAAAAAGTTTTATCTCCAAGTGGACTTGTCCTCCAGCTGGCACATGAAAGCTTAATATTGATGGCTCCTCAATTGTTAATTCTGGGCAATTTGGTATAGGTGGCATGCTTAGGCAATAGGGATTGCAAAGAGGTAATGATGAAAATGCTCCCCAGTTCCACAAGAGTGGGAGATTCTATCAGAGTGGAAGTGTAAGTGCTCAGGGAAGAAATCCGTATCTCTACCACCTCATTCTCCAGTTCCCTTGTGGTGGAAGGGTATCTAAAGAATGTCTGGTCTTGGCTTCCATCCATCTTTGATGAGATTGTCTAGTTAGTTTTGTGGTTAAACATTGTCTTCTTCCAAGTATCTGGAGAAGCTAATCCATGGCCCATACTCTTGCTAAAGATTATTTTCATTGTCCCTCTCTTTGTATGTGAACTTTCTTCCTCCGTCTCCATTTTCTTCTAATAAGTTCTTTCTTAATTGTTATCCACCAAAAGAAAAGTTTATACTAAACAACTGCATATCCATCTGGCCTTAGATTTTTGATATTTTATATTGTGCCCCAATTTGCACGGAACACTTCTAAGACAAGCTAGGAATCACTTTGGAACTTCAATTCTATTCATTTTGGGAATTGCTCCTGTAGGAGAGTAAAGTACCATGTAATCAATCAGATGGTGGAGAAGAAAAGAAGAAAAGGAGAAAATAAAAACTTTGAAGAAAGGGCTGTGGAGAGAATTATCTCTCCTCTCACACCCTAATGATATTTTATTAACCTAATGAACACAAAGGAATGGTGTCCTGAGGGAGCACCAAAGCATATACACGCACCCTTATAAATGAGACTTCACTTGCATATAAAATCCAAAACCCTCACATGCGCATACATATTCATGAACTGTATTCTCTTATAGCTCCAACGACAATTCAAATTGTATAACCACATACCATTTGGTTTTATGATTTGGACTGTGTTATGGCTTGGCTCAATTTGCATTGTTAACTTGCCAAGACATGCTAGAAATTGCGTCTGGAACTCCGATTACGCATGCGTGGGGGGCCACGCCTGCACCCGCCTATGCACACACATCCACAGACATCTGTTTGTATAATTCCAACTGCAATTTAGCCTGACTACCCACATACCTATCAGTTTCTTTTCTAATTGTATCATATTGTGGTTTGATTTGCATGGAGCACTTTGGAAGCCATGCCTGAATTGTGCTTGGAACTTATTATCTTTTTTGCATTTTGTTTGTATAATGCGAACTGCAATTTGGAATGAACATTCACATACCCATTTGGTTTCCTATTCATATTGTGTTATATGTGGCTCAATTAAGCTTTGAAAACTTTGGAAGATGTGCTTGAAATTGCATTTGGAACTTTGATTGTTTGGATTTGTTTGTCTTAAGACTCGTAACTCATAACTGCAAGTTAGAGTAAATGCGCGCCCCCCCCCCCCCCCCCCCCCCCCAAAAAAAAAAAAAAAAAGAAAAAAGAAAAAAGAAAAAAAAGAAACTGTTTGCAAGCGTAAAGATAAGTCATATAGATGATAAGAGAAGTCGGTAATTACAAAATGTAAAACACTTATTTCTACACCCTTCCTAACCCAATTTATATGCATATTCATAACCACTAACACAAACTAGGGAAATAACTCAATTTTGAGGTCAGAGAACTAGTTAAACCATTCAAATTAAACCCTATTATTAATATTGAAATAAAATATCCTAAAAATCGAAATCAGATCATAAATCACAGTGGCTCAAAATGAACAGAGCACAGATCAGATTGCAACTATCACATTTTTTTTTTCTTCAGTTTACTTAAGAAATAGCAATAAACAATATGAAATGCTTATTGGTTACCCACTGTATAGATACTGATAGTTGCATACTTTCTCCAATTGCAATCAATGATTTTTGTCTTGAGATTGATGGTCATTGCTATGGCAATTTGAGTGAATCACCCTTCAAAGGCGATTTGCCCTTTTACTATAACAATTAACAAGTGTCCGACTGTTCTTTTGAGAGAAGAACTGATACCCTAAAGTTTTATGTATTGTAAGTTTGTAACTTGCCATGCAGGCCTCATTTCCCCTCCCAACATTCTACTTGTGTAAGATGACTCTACCATACAAATGATAATCTTCTAATCTTCACCATGAAGGTCACCTGGCACAGAAATCAGGTTGGTAATTTCATCAGGTGGACTACACATTCAGACTCAATGGATGACCAATAGTCTGACTCAACATCAGTTCTGGCCTGCTTAATAATTAGATCAGTCTCATTTTTGACATAAGTGATTTCCATGGTAGGGCCTACTGTTTCCATGGCAAGGATGTCTTGCACAAGCAGTGCGTTGGTGGAAAAGATTGAGCTGTGCAAGAATTTACTTGGAGTACACCCAGCTCTATGTGATTATTTCTCATCTTAAGCGACTTGCTAAGCCCACATGCATGTGCAAGGAAGACCATTTATATGCCTGCCCATTGTGCTACCATGGCAAACTTGTGTGGGATCCAATCTGTTCATCATATGCATCCCACCTTGTAGATGCCCCTGCCAAAAATTGGTCCAATCAACTTACTAAATTGGCTATGATGTTAGATACCAAAGCTATCCATTTATTTTATATTGGAGCTTACCATATCAGTAGACTGGCCCAACTCTTGAGTAAGGACATCATATGATTGGAGCGATATGGTTGATGGGTTGGATCTCATACATGTATTGGCACTCGGATTGGTGTGAAGATTGGCTCACTTTGGTGCAACCCAGTTATCAAGTCAATGAGATCTCGACACCTGAATCGCAAAGAAATGGAAAGAGTAATCCACAAGAATAGTTGAGTAGAGAAGGAGAAATAAGTTTATTGATATTAAACTTCTTCTTACAAAGAAAAAGTTATACTTGGAAAATTTGGAATGCTTACGTCCTACACCACCCTCCCATTTATAGACCCTAAATGAATCTTTATTAAGAATCCCCCCAACTAAGAATTTGATTTCAAATCAATCATAGTTGATTTTAAATCAATCTAATCTATCTAAGATGGTGAAAGCCTAATAATAATAAAAGCAAATCTAGGAAATAATCCTCAAAATCTTCAATTACGTTTTCAATCACATCTTTAAATCAGCCACAAATCCATAAATAAAGTCCAAAATCAACACATGTTGGGCTCTACAATGGGCCACATACCTGCATCACCCTTGCTCATACTTGTGTTCATGCCTGTGGGCTTAGCAAGCCCGGCACATGTCATAACAGGAGAGTGCTTGAATCACCATGCAATTACTTCCTGTTTATATTCCTGCATGTCATGAATTGTCGCATTTTGGCCTAAGCTGTGCATCTTTGTATTTTGGTTCTTGTAGTGGAGCAAAGAAAACAACCAGGTTTAAGGGGTTTACCTACTGCTGTTGTACAGTATAATTCGTGGAAAGGTGGTGGCCTGATTGCTGTTAGCTATGAAGCTCGCAAGTTTGGTGTGAAGCGGTTAGTAGAATATCCATGTACAAGTCCATGTATTGTTTTTTTATGTATTGAATGTTGTAGCCCTATGTAAGCTAAAATGCAGTTTTTCAGTTCAATGCGAGGTGATGAGGCCAGAAAGGTTTGTCCAGATATCCAGTTGATTCAGGTTCCAGTCGCCCGTGGTAAAGCTGACTTGAATTTATATCGCAATGCTGGTTCAGAGGTTTGTTGGGCCTGCATGTTACTGTGACTGGGTCATTTGTGCCACCTTTTTTTAAAAGAAATTATCGGGGACTGACGCACGAAGTCTGTACAAGTTGGCTTGTGGTTTGTTGATCTGATTGGTTCCACAATGGATGGAGGAGGATGCCTATATATTTTCCAGATTGGAAGATTGTAACCATCTAATCTTTGGCATTTTCTCCATAGTATTCTATATGACCATCTATTTCTAGGCCAATGACCGTTGGGCTAGGAGCCTAGGATACAATAATCTGGGTAAATTTTGGGGCGTCCTAGCCATTGTGGGGCTGAACCATGAGCCCCACTTGTATGGATTGGTCACATCAAGACTCTAATAAATGTTCTAACCAACGGGATTCCACCTTTTATGACTATGAAGCTGATACCAGTTTTTGGGATGAACTTCAAACATGCAGGTAGTCGCTGTGCTTGCAAGGAAAGGACGGTGTGAACGGGCATCAATTGATGAGGTCTATCTTGACCTGACTGATGCAGCTGAATCTATGCTGTCTGAAAATCCCCCAGAAATCTTGGAAGAAATTCATGAAGAAGCCCTTAAATCACATGTTCTGGGGCTCAATGTGGTATGAGACATTTCTTTTCTTCAAAAATTTATTAGCATCATCATCATCATCTAAGCCTTATACCAACTATTTGGGGTTGGCTACATGAATCCTTCTCCACCATTCCACTCTATCAAGTGCCATAACTTCAGTTAGACTGTAGGTCTAGTCTTTTCTTACTACCTCTATCCACATCCTTTTGGGCCTTCATTGCCTTTTTAGAGCCAACATGCACCAAACTCACTCTTCCTAACCGGTGTAGTTCTTGTTCTCCATTGCATATGACCAAACCATCTAAGGGCCTGTTTGGTAAAACCTAATTTTAACACTTATATCTGAAATTGGCTTTTTTAAGTGATTTTCCAAATTCAGATCGTTTGGTAAATATGGGAAATTAAGTCCTTAATTTTAATTTTCACTGAAAAAATAGATCTTTTTTTAAGCTTCCCTCCTTTAACTTAAGGCTTAACACTGAAAGCGGTAAGTGGTCGTGAGATTAAATTTTTTTCTAAATGACAATTCTGCCCCTTTATGAAATAAATTCCTATTTAAGCTTTTTTCAACACTGGTATGATTTAGAAGTTAGGTTGAAGTAGCAAAGTTGTGTGCCCATCATGATGTATGTATTATATTCGCACCGTCCATCCATTTTACGAGATCATTTTAGGGCATGAGCCAAAAAAATGAGGCAGATCCAAAGCTTAAGTGGACCACACCATAGAAAGAAGTGGGGACAATGATGCCCTCCCTTGAAACCTTTCTAGGGCCCACCATGATGTTTATTTTCCATCCAGTATGCTCAAAAGGTCACACAGACCTATATGAAGGGAAAACACAAATATCAGCTTCATCCAAAACTTATGTTGTCCCTAAGAAGTTTTCAATTGTAAGCATTCAATCCTTATTGTTTCGGTGTGGACCACTTGAGCTTTGGATCTATGATATTTTTTGTCCCATGACCTAAAATAATCTGACAAATTGGATGAATGATGTGGATCTAACATATACATCATGGTGGACCCATAGAACTTTGCCACATCAATAGGAACATACCATGCTTAGTTGCACGGGCATGTGTTACCGGTCGCGGATAGGCTAGTCCTCCACAAGGCATGGTTTCAAATCTCTGTGGGCCCCACCATGATATATGTATTTTATCCACTCTGTCCATCCATGTCTACATCTTATGTTAAGGTATGATCCCAAAAATCAGACATATCCAAATGTCACGTGGACCACACTAAAGGAAAACAGTGGGTATTGAACGTCCATTGTTGAAATTTTTTTGGGGGCCACATAAGTTTAGTATCAATCTGATATTTGTTTTTTCCCTTTACCTCGGTCTACATGTTGGATGGAAAAAAACATTATAGTGGGCCCTAGGAAGATTTTAATGGTGGACGTTCAATCCCCACTGTTTTCGTGTGGTGTCGTCCACCTGAGATTTGGATCTTAGTGATTTTTGGCATAATGACTTAAAATCAGATGGATAAATGGATGGACCGTGGATAAAACACATATATAATGGTGGGGCCCATAGAGATTTGAAACCATGCCTTATGCTAGTCCCAATGGGACTAGCCTATCCGCGCCCAGTGTTACCCGAGTTACATGTTAGTGGGTGTTGACTGGACCATAAGGCCCACCTTGACTATATATCCCCACCATCCACCAGTTTTTATAGTTTATTCTAAAATATGGTCCAAAAAATGAAACAGTGATGATTGAATGCCACCATTAGAAAATTCCTGGGGGTCACTAAAAATTTGGATGAAGCTGCTATTTGTTTTTTCTCTTCATCCGAGTCTCTCTCTCTCTCTCTCTCTCTCTCTCTCTCTCTATATATATATATATATATATATATATATATATATATATGATCATAACCCTCAAATTGGCATTTATCAATTAATATGAGATGTTTAATGGTCTAATTCAAGGACAATAACCGAAAGGTAATGATTGTTTTATTAAAAAGAGACAATGCATGGTTCATCAATTCAAAGATTATGTTTAAGAGATGTATGTGAATTGAAAATAGGTATACCAAATTTGGTGGCATGGCAATGACATATTTTGTCTCATACTTTACAAAAGATAGAAATTGAGACAATAGGGGCAAATATGACAAATTGTCAATTTTCAGACATTTGTTATATGTACTTAACAAACAGATTTTTGTGAAAAAGTACTTAATTTCAGATATCAGGACTTTTTTCAGAGAAATTATCAAACAGATTTTTCAATACATATAAGTACTAAAATTCAGTACTTTAAGTTTTAAGTACTTAAGTTAATTTTCAGACCTCATTTTTCAGTTTACCAAACGGCACCTAAGTCTACTTTCCTCATCTTATTACATATTGATGCTACTCCTAAGTTTCCTCAGATGCATTCATCATTTCAGCTACACTCATCCTATGAACATGTCGTTCCTCAACTGTCCAAAGATTCTGTCCATAAAGCATGACTGGTCTTATAGCTATATAAAATTTCCCTTTAGTTTGATTGGTAGACGACGATCACATAAAACTCAAGAGACACATCTCCATTTCTACCGCCCAACTAAAATAATAATAATAATAATAATAGAATTGTCAAAATGTTGCAAGTGAAAATCATGAAACTGTCTTAATGGCATGTTAGATGTTACGTGTTGGATACCCATAACCACATCTGTGTCCTTGATTTGGGAAAATAGGGAGTATGATCCCCCACTTGCAGTATCTGTATCTGTATATGTGCTGTTGGAAGCTAACTTCAATTGACACAATCATATCCAGTTGAAAGTTATATCTTCAGTTTATATAAGATTAGAGTCATTTTGGCTTTCATACTTAAGGCTTGATGTCCCAAATCGTTTCAGTTCGAAATGCTACTCCTTTCTACTTTGAGCATGTTCATTTTACTTCTATGTTGGAGTTTATTAATGAACCTGAAATTGTATCCAGGATAGCAGTGGCAGGGAAGAAACTGTGAAAGAGTGGCTCTCTAGGACTGATGCTGACCATCGGGATAAGTTGTTAGCTTGTGGAGCCATCATTGTGGCCGAGCTTCGGATGCAAGTCTTGAAAGAGACTGAGTTTACATGTTCTGCCGGCATAGCTCACAATAAGGTATCGTTATGATTTCGTGAATGAGAACTCAGTTATTTTTTCCTTTGTGCCTTTTCTCTTAGGGCATGTTTGGATGGAATGTAAACTAGGGAAATGTAAACAGTCTGCATTGACAAGATTTCTGCACCTGTTTGAGAGGCAGCGGATGCAAAGGCAAAGTTCTTGCATTTGCTTTCCCTCCTCAACAAGGGAGTGCAACATTTACTTTTTTGAAAAATCAAATGGAGGGAAAATGAGTTTGCCTCGATCCTTTAGAAAATCCAAAGTTTGATTGCAATGTGGCATCATATAGATTATAAAAATGTCACGGGTGCTTTTAGCTCTCTTTTGGTAGAGTGATCTCTTCTTTTGAAAGATATCCCAGTTATGGTGTCTTTTGAAAGTGGTCAAAGGTGGTGCCTCGTCTTTCTTTTTCTTCTAGGCATGTTGCTACAGGGCACGCCAATTGATAGGCTGTCATACCAATTCGGAGGTGGCCTGCCCGGATGATAACATAGGATGATTCATTTGATGTAAAAGAGGGGGCAACACTAAGTTGGCGAGATTCTCCATGCAAAAAAAGGCGTTCTTAACATTAAGTTGAAAAAGCGGCCAACAGTAGTTAACTTACACTTAAATAATCACTCTGATAGAAGTTTAGCAAAGGGATAAATGTCTCAGAATGATCAATCCCAATTGTTTTTGTGTATCCTGTCGTGACCAAATGAGCTTTTAGTCACTTGACTATGCCATATGGTTGAAACTTGATAGTGTAGTCACATCTACAACCGGCAACACTTTCCTATTGGTAAATAGGTATGATCTTAGGTTGCATTCATGTGGAGAGCAGTCATCTTCTCATCCGTAGCCTTCTTCGACCCATCATGTAACAAGGCTTCCTGATACAATTTAGGACTAAAAAGAAGAAAGAAACACAGGCAGGCAATGAATGAAACAAATTAAGCAATGGCATGTGTATTGCAAGAGTGCTTAACTTTCTTGAGAACAATAGGAAGGTCCAACTTGACAGAAGTACTCGGTGGCACAGGATGTGTAACAGGATCCATAAACTTGGATGAACATGTGGTCAGGTTGGCATTGCGATGTAGGTCAGGTTGGCCTCAGTTTTCTTGAGGGCCGAGATTGGGCCAAGGACCATGTTATGGGCGGCATGAAAAAGTGTATCTTGACGGTTTTTGAATTCTTGTTTGGGCAGGTATCTTGAGGGTAATTTTTTAATTTTCTTTGTTTGTTAATTGGTTAGTTAGACCATTGAAATCTAATGGGTTAAGTTGGGTTAGGATTAGTTAGGGTGGTTAAGAGGTTTGTTGCTGTAATTAATAAAAACCATGTTTTGCTACAATTATACTTAGTTTTTGAGATTATAAGTGAAATTGAGAGACTTTGAGGAGGAATTCCACTTTTGTGAGAGTTGGTACATAATGGACAGAGGATAAAGAGATTGAAGAAGTAGGTTGACATTGCCTTATCCATATACTTTGAATGTACCATCAGCTTAAGGAAACAAAGAGTTACAAACTTATTTATCCATAAAAAAGGCATCTAACTCACCACTCACCAGTCATATATGATCAAGTGCTCTTGAGTCGATGACATAAGGAGCTGGCTGATGGGATGTGAGACAAGCTGTACTTTAATTTATGAAAGTGGTAATGGAAGAGGAGGCATGAGCACTAGTTGAAGGCTGACTCTTTAGTAACTTTTGAGTATTTGTCTTTAGAAAGAGTGAGTAAATCATTGCTAGTACTCTGATGTTGTTGAATGAACATAGATCCAGTTGGCTTGGCCAGGTCTCACTGCCCTCTCTGGAATTAGAAATTTGGTTTATCCTTGTTGGTTTCCCTCACACATTCCAGCACCTCGTTACTGTATGACTAGTTAGAACAAGTACACTTTTTGGATCTATGGCCTCCCCCTGGAATCATGACTGCCTGTGCGGCCTCCATGACCTCCCTGACTGCCTTAACTACCATCACCCTGGCCAGTAGAAGAAACTATAGCAGATTTGTCACCTACTCCCACTCCAATGGTGCTTACTGTGCTAAGAGATACCCGTTGCGGATAGGCACACCTCATTTAGAGACAGACCGTCTCCCAAGGTGGCTCACATTCAAGTCTAATACTAGACAAAAACTTTGCAACTCATGATTCCTCAAGTTTTTTTTTGAACAATAATAGTATCATTAAAAGGGCTGAAGCAAAAAAAAAAAAGAAACAGAAATTACAACTACTGCAGAGAGAAAGGGTGCTGGCAGCAGAGGTTCTGCACACTGGCCCATTCCAAAACCTGCTTAGAAACCCTATTTACAACAAAAGAGACTTTCCCTTCACGATTCCTAAAACAACGATCATTTCTCTCTTGCCAAATACCCCATGACCCTGCTAGCAGAAACATTCTCCATATAGATGTACTCCCTTTCCCAACTCCTCCACCATGCCAAGATAACAGGAAAGACGGAATAGAATTTGGTAGAACCCACACCACTCCAAAGAGCTGAAAAAAAAGCATTCCGCACTTCCCTCGCGAAAGCGCAATGGATGAACAAATGACACATGGATTCCGCATCTTGGAAGCAAAGCAAGCAAACATTAGGGAGATAGGAATCCACTGTTAACACTTTATTCCTACCAACTAACCAAGCAAAAGCCACCACCTGTAATGGTGCCCCATAACCCCATAGAAATTTTGTTGGACATAACCCACCACCTACCTCCCCACCACTAAGACACCAATAGAAGGACTTCACCGAAAACCTACCTGATTTATCTTTTAACCATCTAAGCAAGTCCACATTTTCTGTTGACAGAGACATCGAATCTAGCATCTGAAGAAGGCGAAGAAACTCTTCGAACTCTTCATCATCAAGGTTCCTTCTACAAGGGGGAGCCCACACTACCTTATCTTCCATCCCGGAGAAGCAAGAAGCCACTGACAAAATCTCTTTCCTAGCTAACCCTGCTAGCCTAGGGAAATCACACAATTTTGTATCTCCCACCCAAATGTCTTCCCAAAATCTGATATTATTTCCCTCCCTAAAATTGAAACCAATCCCTTCTCAAACCCGATGCTTTAGCGCCGCCACCGACTTCCAAACATAGGATGCACGATATAAAGATGATGATTTAGTCCACCACCCCATAGCTTCCACCTCGTATTTTCTCCCCATCACCTTTGATGCAGGACAACTAACCACTTGCTCTAAAAGCTCGAACTATTAGAGTATGGCTGATCAGTCCCTTTATCTCATAGCCCAGGTCGAGAGGGCCCTGAATCCACGGGTCACCCTAGGCCCTCGGTCGAATCCTCCTACGTGGGCCCTGAATCCACGAGTGGGTCCGAATCTACGGTCCCCCCGAGTCCATAGGTGCTGAGTCCACAACCGACCCCACCCCGAGTATGCTCCTGAGTCCACAGGCTGCCCCACTCGAGCTCGGTGTGAAAATGCCCTTGCATTAACCTCCCTCCACTTAGCTTCCGGCTTTATCCCAAATTTCCACACGCATTTCCCTAACAATGTCAGATTCATATCTTTTAAGGACCTAATACTTGTTCCTCCTTGGTCTAAAGGCTTACAGACCTCCTCCCATTTCAACAAGTGAAATTTATGCTCATCTTTCGAATCTCCTCAATTTTAAGGCCCTAATACCCGCTCCTCATGATTCCTCAAGTTGCTACTTTTATTTTTCCAAATCACTTGTTAAGGGCTCATAAACATTTTAACTCTTCCCACATGCCTTTCATATTGGAGCAGTACATGTCACGGGGCTTTAAAATAAAAATAAAAATAGAGGCATGTGCTAGGCCCTTGGCAGTTGTCTGCAGTGTTTTAAATAGCTACGCTATGTAGCGTGTAGCTTACGCTATGTAGCGTAGCTTAGCCTAAACGCTACGTAGCTCATGAAAATAGCTTAAGTTGCGTGTAGCCTACGCTACATGATTAATTTGGATACACTACACGCTTCATAGACTACGCTACACGCTGCATAGCTCACATTACAAGTCATTTTTCACAATAACATTAAAATCAATCATTAAAAATGATTTGTTACATAATTCTATTTCAATGAAAATTCATTAGTCTTTTCGATGCTTATAGTAAAATAATATAAGAAATAGTTTTAAATCGGTTTTGTTGCTCTTTCTTCACTTTTATACTTAATCATT
This sequence comes from Liriodendron chinense, assembly GCA_003013855.2. Taxonomy (NCBI): domain Eukaryota; kingdom Viridiplantae; phylum Streptophyta; class Magnoliopsida; order Magnoliales; family Magnoliaceae; genus Liriodendron; species Liriodendron chinense. Next base: position 1,846,663 of record ML058381.1, on the reverse strand, counting down.
ACCCTTGCTGTTACTTTAGGTTGCATTTGTTGCACCAAATATCATGAAATTTTGTTAAATTTTATTATTAATCATCTAATTTGGTGCAACCAAGTGCAACCTTGATTAAAAATCTAAGTGTTGTGTAGCTTACGCTACACGCTATGTAGCTTACGCCTCACGCTTCAGAGAGGTGAAGGCTACGCTACACACTATTCGCTATTTAAAACACTGGTTGTCTGAGGCATGGATGAGACTTAAGGCCCCCACAAGCAAGCTATTGAGGTAGGCCCTCCCTCACAAGAAATTAATTTAATATCACGTGGCTAGGGACCGTCATACAATGTTGTTAAATCACATATGCGATCGCATGCGTTTAGCATATGTTGATCGCATATTTTTTTTTTTTGGAAAAATAAAAAAAATTGAAAAAAAGAAAAATCGAAAAAAATCTTAAAAATTAGGAAAAACTTGCCTAATTAGTACACATGATTGGATTATGTTATTTTACTTATTTCATTATAGTTTGAGTGTTTCATTAAGTTATATATTTAATTACTTATATAATATTTACATTATTTTAACAAAAGAATCAACAAGCTACATTAAGAGAGAATTAATTATTAAAAACTTTGAACATAGAAATTTTATTGATTAATGGATAACTTGAAACAAGTTATAAGTTACAACTTCCAATTTAATTTACAAATAAAATTGACCAGAAACAAGGACAACTTACAAAATATAAAAAATAAATATATCGAAATAGTTGTAGAGAAATTAAAGTAAGAGAGAAAGATGTGTAAGAGAGAGAGAGAGTGAGAGATTTAGAGCTTTGGAGTATAAGAATAGTGAAAATGGAGGGGATATGAGTGCCTATTTATAGGCAAAAGTGCCCCAAATTGGAAAATAAAAAATAAATTGCTCCCAATGGTCCTATTTTTTGCCGTTGGGAAATGGTTGCATATAAAAGTATGCCATGGCGTACTTGTCAGGATCGCATATACCATCATGGCATATGTGATTTAATCCACAATATGCGTATATGCAATCGGATTTGACAACAATACTCATATCACATACTTAACTGATAAGAACAGGTACCAACACATGATCTTAAAGGTTGATACATGTTTAGCTCTTCCCACATGCCTTTCAGATTTGAGTAGTACTCATCAAGGGACCTTGTTGTGACACAAATATTTCTTGGAACAATTGATAGTTACATGAGATGTTTTTGTCCAAGGAATACATTAAATTCGTTTTTAATTTGAGATCTCATTATTATTCAATAAAATTCTGGTTTTTACCAATTTTCCCTCACGGATTCGAGGAAGTTTGGTTGAGGAGTCCCGGACCCGTGAGGAAGATGGTGATCGACCTCACCTCGTCCCCCTTGCATCATGGTCCTTAAAAATATGTCATTATTTTTTGAATATTTTTTTTTTTTTTTTTTTTTTTTTTTTTTTTTTTTTTTTTTGCATTTTGAAATTTTAAATAAGTAAAAGAAAATCCAAAAAATTGAAGAGGAGTGGTCAAAATCCACTCCCCAACCAGATCCTCTATTTTATTGTTTTGATTCTCGCATTATACACATGTTTTCCCATTTCCCAAAATTTTCCCCAAATTGAGGGATTTCACTTTTGAAAATGGAAGAGTGGTCAAAATCCACTCCTTAACTCGATCCCCCCCCCCCTTGGTGAAGCAATTTCTATTTTTTTCTTCTTCTGATTTTTTACGCATGTTTTCCCCGTTTTCTGAATTTTCCCCTAAATCAAGGGATTTGGTTCACAAAAATGGAAGAGTGGTCGACATCCACTCCCTAACTAGATCCCCCAAAATTTTTTTTTTTGTTGAAAAATAGATTTTCTATTTTTTTAATTGTTTTTTTCTTCATTTCTTGATTCAGGCCCATTGAGCTTTCAATTCGCGTTTTCTCCACCAAATTGGAGGTTCTATCCATACGCTATGGAGAGAAGATGCCGAAATCCCCCCTTTGACCTAGATCTTGAAAAAATACTGGAGAAAATCTCCATTTTCTTCCCCCACTCTTTTCTTGTTATCTGATTTACACACAAAACCTGTTGAAATGGGGGCTGGGCGATAATATCACCGCCGATCCATGGGATTTCTGTACAGGACTAAGTGGCGATACCAATACATGGCAATATATCGTTGAGATATTGCTGATACTTGGAAATAATATGACATAATGGGGTAGCGGTATCGCTAACTCGGCGATACCGATAATTTTGTCGATAATATCACCAAAACATGGAACACCGTTCCACACTTGCCTTTACAAGGCAATCACACGGTGCAGATCACATGTGATCTATCCGCTAAGATTTACAATCATAAGCTAACATTGAAGGCACCACACTAGGATCAGTAAAACTGCTTGCGCTTGGTTTGTGTGCATGTAGAATGATCCAATTAACGTGCCTGTTCATCTAGGAGGTTCCAATGTGGATCAATCATGCCCTAAGGTAACACAATCCAAAGTTTCCAATTGGCAACCTACTAATGGACCATTTAAAAGTCAATAGCCAAGGACGGACATCTAGCAGGGAAGTATCGATCACAGATTCACAATGGCCATTGTTTGATCAGGGGAAATATTTACTAGATGATAGACCACATTTTTAGAGATGTTGACCAATGTATGAAGGCCATGCATGCCAAGAGGCACATGCAAAATGGGCCACTCATCAAAATGGGCCGATATGTGAATGGAAAATGATCAAAATGAGCCATGGATCATGATGCTGTTTAGGCAAACATCTTCCAAGTCATTTAAATTCTTCACAAAAATATATTAGTCAAACAAGAGATGGAAATTAAGACCAATTTTCGTACAACCTACTTTGTCAAAGCAAACAACAAAATTACTGTTTCTTTTCCACTCAATTCCTGAAAATATTATTTTCAAGAAATCATCATCCCCCCCCCCCCTCTCTACAAATTCAAACAGGCCTGTAGGACATGAACACATTTTGATCTCTCTCCCTACAAATTCAAACAGGCCTGTAGGACGTGAACACATTTTGACCATTGGAGACGATCAACTCCATTGAGTTTCTTTGAAATTATTTGAGCTCTGAGCAAATTGGATGGATTAAGGATCCAATCTATATTGCCAACTTTGACTTCCATTGGACAAAGGAAAAATCAAATACGGAAATGGAAGACAACATGCAACTTAAAAGCAGTGCTCGACATGATTCAGGAAGGAGAATCTGCACTGTGTGCTTCGAGTAGAGGTCATGTGTCAAACACAGATTTGCATAGGGCCCGAAGGCCTGCACATTCAACTCAGGTGACATGTTCAGCCCAGATATGCACACATTTCAATGCAAATCTGCACACATCCAGCCTATATCACACATCCAGCTCAGTGCTACACATTTCCGGCCCAGGTCACGCTTCCACATTAGCACAGGTCCATCCCAGATTACATGTCCAGACCAGATTACACTCTTCTAACTAAGATACTGAATCTGGTTTGTGCACATAAAAGGAGTGAACACCAATTCCATAAACAGAAACAGTACTAAAGATTGAGGGATTCACTCAAAAACAAGAGAGCCAGAGAAGAAAATACATGAAGGAAGAGAGAGTCAATATAATCTGGATCAATGTGTGCTCTGATACCATGTAAAAATCATGGCATAGAGAGGAGCAATGGGAAAGAACGGAAGAAAAGAGAGGAAAAGAAGGGAAAGTGTGTCCTAGCAATATGTCCATGTACACAGTGGGGATAGTATGGTCCACCTTAAATCTGCTATGGTGGATACAACATCAGGCACCATACCACGCTCACTGATCTTTTTGGCCAGAGCACTGTATGGCCCATTATACATCAACTTTAACGTTTTTACTACTGAGTTTCTTATTTATCTTAATTAAATGGTGGAATGGTAGACTTGTCTATTTTGTTGGTTCATCATATAACATCAGATTCTTTTTTTTTTCCCCCCCTTTTAATTAATTCTGGATTCATTAGTTTGTGGTTGATTTTGTTTGCAGATGCTAGCGAAACTTGCAAGTGCCATGCATAAACCTGCACAACAAACCGTTGTGCCCTCCTCATGTGTAAAAGATCTGCTTGCTTCTTTGCCAATAAAGAAAATGTAATTTCTTGCATTCATGTATTTATCTATATTCTAGTGGTCTTAGGCCGAGCTTGGGCCACTCAAAATCAAAATTTTGAAAGTGGGGCCTGATAGGCCCTGCTCAGCTAGTTCAAAAGCCATCACAAACCAACCCAGGTTGGCCCTTTGACAGCCATACTGTACTGTTATTTTGATAGATGTAGCCACTTTCTGGATTTGTAGTGTTTCACATTTTTATTACTTATGACCTTAACTGTACTGTCATTATAGTTTCTCTTTATTACTGTTCTGTTTTGCTCAGTGTCTTTCATTTGTAGTTGAGGTCAGATTTTATTTTACCTTCTCCCTCTATTCTCCAGGAAACTTTTTTATGCTTTGGAGAAAAAATATTTTGCAGGAAACAGCTTGGTGGAAAGCTTGGCAGCGCCTTACAAAGTGATCTGGGTGTAAGCACTGTTGGAGATTTATTGCAGTTTTCTGAAGAGAAGCTACAGGAGCGTTATGGCATTAATACAGGGTTCGGTATTTATTAGCTATGGGCTCATTGTATTTTTTTCACTTGTCATTATTTGGGTAATTATGAGCATGAAGAGCATTGTGGATTCACCTGTGGTGTTCTATTGCCTTAAAGCATGGATCGTCATCATCCAAGCCTTGTCCCAACTAATTGGGGTCGGCTAGATGAATCTTCTTCTACCATTTCACTCTATCAAAGACCATATCCTCAGTTAAACCGATGGTAATCAAATTTTTTCTTACTACCTCTATTCACATCCTTGTGGGCCTTCCCCTTGCCATGTTTTATAGCCTTGAACTCAAACCAACTCATTCCTTCTTACTGTTGTGATGGTTTGGTCTCGGATAGACATGGCCAAACCATCTAGGTCTACTTTCCTTCATCTTATTACCTGTTGGAGCTACTCCTAAGTTCCCTTGGATATGTTCATTTTAATTTTATCCTTCCTCATATTGTCACTCATCCATCTCAACACCCTCACTTCAGCTACACTTGTTCTATGAATGTGTTGTTCTTTGACTGCCCAACATTCTGTCCTGTAAAGCATGACTGGCATTATAGTGTCCTATATTATCTCCCGTCAGTTTGATTGGTATGTGGTGATCGCATGCCTTAAAGCATGGATGTGTTTTTATGATGTTTTTTTCTTCTTCTTTAGTTTCCATTTCATAGCTCTACCCTTTTCTCTCATGGATCAGACTACCGAATTTCATGCCTTCAGCATAGTTTTTTTTTTTTTTAAAATGTACATGTCCCTTCTTTTTGGTTTTCTATATGGTTCAATCGAGCAGCCCTTGACTTCTTTCTCATTTTCATCTCCTCTTGCGTTTTACTAATAGGCTTTTCAGCCAGCAAGCAGTGGCTGCTGAAAAGCCATTGTGCGCCAGTGCGCTCATGTTTCTCAGCATGGCTTCAAAGCTTTTTCACACTAGCGCGCTCATACGTTTTGAAGCTGAAAAGCATCTACAGTAAAACACTCTCAAGCCTTAATTTATAGTCTTATATGAGGACATGGTCATAGCCATATCCTGGAGTTATTAAAAAGAGATGTGAGGCGTACATCCTCACTGCCCTTAATGATTGCCCAATTGGTACCTATCCATACATGCATTTGGTCCAATAACTTGCTAAGGTTATGAGTGACTACAGGCCTTCAAATCCTACTCCCCCCGCACACACCAATGTGGTTTGCATGCATGAGATCATAAAACTGCAAGTTATGCTGATTCAACTCACATCTGAAATTTTCTTTCTCTGGAAAATATGAGCTTGTATTGCCTTCTAGGGCTAAGAGAATAGCTATTTTTCCAGAGCTTTGACAGATTTATGCTCGTAGTAATGAATGTCTGTTGGCTAAGACACTATTGGTTGTCTTTACCTTATTTGTTTTTCACTGTTGTTCTTTTCAATTTTGGCCCAGCCTTAAACTCCTTTTTGCAGCTTTTTACATTTCATTTGTTTACAGCATGTACCTCTGAGCCCTTTTTTTTTTTTTTTTCCATGATCTGTCTTAATACCATATTCTCTTTCAGGCTTGTCAATTATTTTGTTTATGCCCATCTGCTATTTCTGTTTCCTCTTTTCTTTTCTCGGTTCACATCAAAATATAGCTCATTACCATTTTCCTTTCTTTACTTTTTTGTTCTGTTTTTTCCTTCTTTTTTTCTTTTGGATTTCTTTGTACTGATTTTGAGGGGCAAGCTTTGATATTGTAGTCTGTATTGGATGCGTGATATTAAAAAACGGTTATGCTAGCAGCCATATTGGCTGTTACGAAAAGGACACAGCCACTCCTGTTATGCGATATGGGGTTGAATCGGTTCGTTATGAAAAAAATGGGTCGTATGTGCACCATTATGGGGCTGATACGGTCACTACAAGCCAATAAGGCCATAAATGGCCCATTATGAAAGTTTTTATCTTCCATTTTTCTTACATTTTCCACTTCTTAATTCATTTCGACCATGAAGGACGCTTGGAAACTAATTTTAATAGATCTAGGCCTATTTTGAGGATCAAAATAGAAATTTGAGTGGGATTCTATGAACCGAAGTGGAGTGGGTCGTTTTGGGAGATATCGGAAGCAGGGGTAAGGCATCATTGTTTTTTTTTTTTTTTTCCCCCTTTTTCCATCCTTTGCTGTTGTATTTATATGTAATGGCTTTCATTTTTCCATCTCTTGTTGATGATTTTATATGTAATGGACCCTAATCCGCCAAATCATGCTCATGTTCGATTAGAGCCTATTTGGTCGACTTTCAGCAGGTCAAGCTGACACTACCCGATAGACAACATTCTTACCAAAGAATGGCCTGTTACACCACTAAACACGGATGCGGATTGGGTACCACCCCACCAGGACCTAGCTAGAGACAAACGGTCATGTCAAGGGCTTTGTGGGGCCCCACCATGGTGTATATGTTTGATCCACGCGGTCCATCCATTTTGACAGATCATTTTAGGGCATGAGCCCAAAAAGGAGGCAGATCGAAGGCTCAAGTGGACCACACCAAAGGAAGCGATGGGGTTTGAAAGCCTATCGTTGAAAACTTCTTGAGGGCCACAAAAGTTTTGGATCAAGCATATGTTTATATTTTCCCTTGGTCTAGGTCTATGCGACCTTATGAACAAGTTGGTTGGCAAATAAACATCACAGTGGGCCCTAGGAAGTTTTCAAAGTGTTCACCAGCCCCAAGTATAAGGCCGAGATGTAGTAATAACTTTGTGAGACTGAGGTCGATCCACGGGGAAGGAATATGGAAGACGGATCCAAGCACTCTAAGGTTACCTAGGTTCTATAACTAAACTAACTAAACTAGTCTGAAATTGGTTTTAAAAGAAAAGTAATTCAGAATTAGGAGAAAAACAATTTAAAGCAAAACTAGAGCATCCAGGATCCACTTCTAGTTATCAACCATGTTTAATTTAATTGATTAGGTTCAATACACAACTGGAATCGAAGTCTCGTCTTTATCCAACTGGATGGTAAAACGATTAAGGCACAATAACAGTCTGATTTAAATAGATCATATATTGGTATAGTTCCCTCATCAAAGCACAAGTATTTGGTCGCAGGGAATCCAATTCCTTGGATTATACAGACCAATCCTTCATCATGTTAGGTCAATTCACAATCATAGTCTTCCTTTAACCCTGTCACTAGATTAGATTAGAACTACAACTCGAATTTGAATCAAACCAATCAATACACAAATCTGCTTATTTCAGATTCAACAAAAGATATATGAACTTCCATTAAATAGTTCTAATAAAAATCCAACTGTTTTAATTCATAGAGAACTTGAAGCATTCATTGTATCCGGAAATCACGATGAATCAAAGGCTTCCACAAATCAAAATCCCATATACCAATCTGATCAATCTCAGAAATCCAACAGGAACTTATGTACATGGCACACAAGATCTCTGAATTATCTAAAACTATCAACTTTATTCAAACTACTAATTAATTGTTCAACAATTAAACCATAATTCGAAATCAAAGAATCAAAGCATGAATAATAAAGTAGAAGTTTCACCTCTCAGCTCTAGTTGACAGTTGGCCCAAAGAAAGTATAGGAAAACCTAGAACTAAAACTAGAAGAGAAAGAAAAACTAGTTGTAGAAGGCTAGGAAGCCTCCTAGAACTTGATTTCCTTGCTCCCCATGTCCTATGATGCTTTGGGAAGAGAGTGGAGGTGACCTTTTATAGAAGAAATCCCGTATCGACTTGGAATGTTCGAGAATCCGCGTAACAATTTCACAGTTTGAGGCGGTGGACGATTGGTCGTGGCCCACGAACCCAACAACAAAACTAAATATCGGAGTTGTTGGAGCATTGCCGACCGGTCTGGCAACTGGTCTAGGCCTTTGACGACCGGTCGTCCGATCGGTCTGAAACACATCCAAAATCAGTCCAGCGAGTTCAACGCACAGTCCATGATTTTTTGAATTAATTCGACTGGTCTTGGGCATTGGGCGACTAGTCATCCGACCGGTCGTGGGGACAATTTCTTTGAGTTTTCTTCTTTTCTCTTTCCCTTTCGTTCTTGCTTCTTTCCTCTACTTCTTGGCCTTTCTTCTATTGATCTTCAAAGTGTTTCAAAGTGGGTCTTTTAGCCTTAAATCCACAAGATCTCTCTTTTCTTCCTGCAATCACAAATATACATATAAGATGAGTCTTTTAACACTATGAACCATTCATAACGTGTGAATGAATTGGGGTTAGAATATGCACAATTCAGAGCTCAACACAAAGGTAGGAGTTCAATCCCCACTGCTTCTTGTGTTGTGGTCCACCTGAGCCTTCGATCTGCCTCCTTTTTGGGCTCATGCCATAAAATGATATGTCAAAATAGATGGACGGCGTGGATAAAACATACACATCATGGTGGGCCCCACAGAGCCCTTGACAGGACCGTCTGTCTTTAGCTAGGTCCTGGCGAGGTTAGTACTCAATCCATGTCCACTAAACATGTCCTAAACCAAAAGAGAATACATATTTAGAATCCTCACTTTTTTTTTCATATTTATTTCATTAATAAATTTTTTTATATTTTTCTCTCAAGATAAAAAAGGTCGTTACAACTTACAGTGCCGTATCGGACACTATGCTGCATGATACCATTCATAATATGTTGATTAGATGTTAATGCTCATTTTGCATGGCATGCCATTCTCTGTCAGGGATGTATTTTATTTATTACGGAATCTTGTGCTCAGCCATGATACCCAGATTTCTATACGATAAGGGAAATGGGTACACGACTCTTTTCTTGAAATCCAGACAAGTGTATTGATGCAGCAATCCGTTCATAATATGCTATTTGTATATTATTTTACGGTTTTAATTGAAAGCTTTCGCCATACATTATTATTCTTTTAGTTTATTAGAAGTATTATTTCTAACTTCTCCAACATGCTAAATCAAATGAAACTATACAACATTTACAGTTCCATGACATTCTTAACAAAATTCCTTTTATAACATTTGAGCAACCCAAAGTTGCATGCTTGGACAAAGCTGATGGTAGCACAAGTGTTGAATGCTATTAGTGATCATTATCATCATTGATGATATCATATCCTATTCTCATTAGTCCATCTGAAATTCATTTTCTAACTGCTTGACCTAAGAATGATGGGCTGCTGATTTTTTTCCTATTTTTTGATTTCCACTCCAGTTCATGGTTATGGAATATTGCTAGAGGCATCAGTGGGGATGAAGTTGAGGGTCGTCTTCTTCCCAAGAGCCATGGTAGTGGGAAGACATTTCCAGGCCCAAAGGCATTGAAAACAATTGCTTCTGTAAGGACAGTCCTTTCTAAAAATCGACATTATTAATATTTATTGCATGCTCCTGCACGTACGTGTATTTCATGGAGCTCTTAACAATACATGACTTATGCTTCATTTGGTAGTTTTGTTTTTTTATTTTTTTTGGATGTCTTTTTGGTTGGGGGAAACCTGGGACAAGTACATGGTGGTGATATTGATGATTTTTTGTTAGGGGACAGCTGGGACAATGGTTGCCACACTGGCATTTCCGTTATCTTGCAAGAATCATCTAACAAAATCCGATAGATGGGAAAACCAGTAAGACCCGCTCTCTATTTATCCTTCAAAACAATGCAGGTGCTGATGTTGCACCCATGAGCCCCAGATTTTCTCTTGACAAAAAAGGATATCCGGAAAGTTCTACCAAATCAAGCTTTGAGCATACCATATACACGGGCTGAAATGTCGATTTCTACTTCTCTTTTGGTCCACATAAGCTCAGGACATGGCTTCTGCCATCTCTTTTGATGATTATTATTTGGGCTTCTCTCTGTGCTTATTGGGTTCGTCGGCACTATGTCTAGAGCACTTAGTGACTGCGAATCATCATCGTCAAAGCTTTGTCCTTGCTATTGGGGATCAACTTTACAATTCCTGTTTCGTCAGTCGATCCCAAGACCCTTTCCATGATCCTTTCCATGATAAGTGAACAAGCATTCATATCCCTAAGTACCATCTCAATTCAAGTCCACAATCCACATAGTGACAGCATATACTTGTTTTCAGAAATGGAGATGATCATTTGTGATTTTTAAGAGTGGACATTATGATCATATATGGAAATTTTCCTACTCAGGAGGATGGAACTGTCACAATGCAGGGACAGAAAATTTAACCAAGTGTTGACTACACAATGCAACATCAGTTTGTGGCTTAGAGTTTGGTCGCTCACTCCTTTGAAGGTAGCCAGAAACTGTCATTTTCATCTATAAAGTTGGGTCTCTCCTTTGAAGGTAGGTAGCAGAATCTGCATGAATTGTTCGATTATTTAGAAGTCAGAGACAGAGGACGCCGCTTTTGGCCCAGTTTCTCTTAAATCATGCATGAAGAGGGAAGTTTGGAATCTCGTCTGTTCAATCAATCATGATAAGAGGAGAGTTTCAGGGTGATAGAGGACTTGTACCTACACACAGAGTTGTCGGGTTTTACCTTTAGTTTCCCTTTGAGAATGCTATCATGGAATGTTATGGAAATGGGGGGGCTGTGGAGCAGCAGCTTGCTATCAAGAACATGGTGGGCAGAATGAAAACTGATGTTTTCATCATTTAGGAAACTAAAGCAGAGGTGATCCTCGAGAAATGGAGCTCTGGATGCTGGGGTAGTTGAAGGAGCTTTATTGCGATGGTGGGTTCATTTTGGTAGAGTATGGGATGAGGATTATATCAGTGTTCTTGAGGAATGCAAAGGCCATTCTTGTTGTCTCACAAGTGCATTTCAAAATCTGACAGTTTCCACTGGCAATTTGTTATTTCTATGGGCCTAATGATCATCACCTGAGCTTGAGAGATATTCTTGTGGGCTGAGCTTGAGAAGATTTTGTCCATATGGGGGCCATTCATATCTCCTTTGAGGAGTTTGGTAGATGCCCTACTTCATTTGCCATGCTTCTTTTTCTGAGCTTATTAATGGTAATGAATTCCTTGATATTCATTCTCAGAGTTGGTTTGTTTAGTTCGTCAAGTAATCAACACAGCTCCCTTCAAGTGTAAATTGGATAAATTCCTTCTATGATCAGAGGGATAAGAGCACTTTTCCAATGTATGTTCTTCAATCCTCCAGCATTGTCAACTCTTTTTACACACACCCCCACTGTTAGTCACACCGCAATGTTAGCCACCCCCACTTGGGAATCGATACCAAGACCTCAATGTTGAAACGAGGTTATCTTCACTCAGCATCCTCAACTTGTTTTCCTGCTAATCTATTGAGAAAGAAATGAAACAAAAAATCATTCTTCTTCTATCTTTGGGTCTCCAGCTCGAAATCTCTCTCTGATCGTGATCTCCACAAAATTTTTTGTTTAGATGTGAAACAACTAACATGGAGTTGTTAAACTTCCCTATAAACCCCCCAGAAAGGGAGGGGAAACTTATTTTAAAATATTATAGATTTATTTATATTTTTCCAGTTTAGAAGAATAAAAAGTTGCTACTCAAGTGGAGATTGCGATTCCCGAAAATCCTAATGCCCCTTTTCCAATGTAGAAGAATGAAAGGTTGCAACTCAAGTGGAGATTGGGATTCCTGAGAATCCTAATGCCCTTTTTCCAGCACAGAAGATAAAAAGTTGCAAGTCAAGTGGAGATTGGGATTCACGAGAATCCCAATGCCCCTTTTCCAGCGCAGAAGAATAAAAAGTTGCAACTCAAGTGGAGATTGGGATTCCTGATAATCCTAATGTCCCCAATTCAAACAGCCCCCAACTCAAGTGGATGGCGAAAGGTAAACGTGCTTGGAAACGAAAGGGAGAAGGTGAAGCAACATCAGGGATTTCTTCATCGCTGGTCGGAAATAGCAATGCAACTTCAAAGGGAAAGAAGATAGTAGAGGGACAGGGTGGTAATGAAGGTCAGCAAATGGTAGCGAGGAAGCTGAAGGGGTAGAGTGGAAATCAATGAATAGGCAAATACCAAAGCAGGGAGTTAAAGGATGTGTAATTTCTTGGCCTTAGCCTTTTTTAATGAATCTTTATCATTGTTCAAAAAAAGAAGAAGAAAAAAGCAGGGAGTTAAGGGAGGACACTCAATGAAGCTCAATGAATATCTGACTCTTTACGTTGCAGGGTTTCCTTAGGGCTGGCTGCCGATTAATTTTTCTAGGGTTTTCGGAAGAGCTGGAGTGGTAATGGAGGTGGTGCTGCCTAGAGATCGCCTTACTGCGGCCAATCATGGTTTCGCTTTTGTTTGGATGAGTTCGGAGGAGTTGGCCTACGCAATTTCCATTCTTCTCAGGGAAAGTTTTGGTGGGAAAAAGCTTCTAGTCTAAACCCTAAACTGAAGAATAGTGAGCTCCAAGCTGTGGTGGGAAAGAGTATTGATCCACGTTCTGTAGTAGAGTTGGTTAATGAGATTGTAGAGGTTGAAAGGTGGATTGGAGAATCAAGATTTACAAAGGGAAGTCAGGGTATCTCCTATCGAGACATCTTAAAAGGGGGGAATAAAGAACCAGAGGTTGTGGAGGTACCAAAGGAACCTATAGAAGGAATAGTGGGGTCGAAGCAGCGCTTATGTTATGAGGAAAAGAAGAGGAGGGGAAATGGGTAGCTATGTTGGGGGAAGATGGTTAAGGTGAATCCTCTAGTTGTTGAGGGATCGTGGGAGACTTTGAAGCGCTCTTTGGTTGTTGAGACAAAGGCCTATGCTATGCTTCCTCATATCTCCTTAGGGCTTGCAGAATCTTGTGGGCTGCCTTAGGAAGCTTTTTCACTTAAGCCGTTTGGCTTCTCTGAGGTTTGGATTGGTCTCTCTCTCTCTCTCTCTCTCTCTCTCTCCAGACAAGAACGTTGACAGAGTTCTGGCTGAAGGAATTGCTAACATGGTAAGTTCAATTAGAAGCCTTCGCAGATGGGAAAATGTTTTAGTTTTTGTATGGGAAGATGTTTGGGTCTTGATTTGGGGAGTGCCTTTGGGATTTTGGTTCCCTGATTTTTTTACGGCAATTGCTTCTTGCCTGGGGGAGGTGGTGGAGATTGACATGGCTACGATTTCGGGGGAAGAACTAGGGGTGATTAGGGCGTGTATCCAGAAGAAGAGAGCTTCTTTGCTCTTAAACTCAGTCTGGGCAATGATCAGGAAGGAGCGTTCGAGCTCATGATTCAGGTTGAGAGACGAGGGGAGGCCCTAGTTAGAGAGGGAAGCATCTAGAGGTGGAGGGAGAGCTATGCGGAGGGGATCGACAATGGCGGTTGATGGGGCTTCCATGACGAAGCACAATTCAGGTGTATTGTAGGAGTATCAATGCCTTCAGAGGCGCATGTGAGGTTGTGATTGGAGGATTGGTGGTAGGTGGGAGTGGGGATGATTCCTTGATGACATCTAGCACTCAGTGCTTTGTGGGAACCCGAGATGGGCGCTCCTCCCCAAGCCTAGCTTTGGAAGGAGGTTTGGAGTTTCTATTCAATCCGAACCTATTTTTATCTCCCAAGTTGGAGGTTGGGAGTTTAACTTTGGCGATATGTCTTCAGGAGGGAAATGAGGGCACAATATTTTCCTCTCCTCGTTCTTTGGCTTGAGAATTTCAATCGGACAATGGTGATTCTTCAGATTCGGTCATGTGGCAGGAGGAGATCGAAGGATTGGAAGACGATAATTTATTTAAGGCGGCACGTGTCTCATAAGACTCAACTACGTCCTTGGCTTTTAAAGTATCACCGCCTGGTGCAATTTTTAATGTGTCACCTACTCGTGTTTTGTTCAATCGCTCGTGGGGGGCTCGGTACCCTTTATATATTTTGAAAGAAGCTTTCTTTCTTCACAGCCCCGACAAAGGCGCCTTGTTTGTGGATTAGGAGCGGGCATTCGACTCGACCACAAGAGCTAGTGCCATTGTCTTGACCCCTTAAGTGCAACATGATTAGTCGATGATAGTTCATGGCAAGGATGACTTCCAGACTCCTCGAGATGAATTTCACTGGGTTGTTGCTGAAGTTGTTGAAGGGGAAGTTCTCCATAGAGATTCTTAGATTGTTGAAGACTAGGAGGACGTGGACCTCTTAGTCCAAAGAGGTGGGTCGTTTGAGGAGTCTCTAGAAGAAGCAATGTTGGTCACCCCTCTTTGTGCGGAGATAATGACTCAAGACTCCTACTAGAGACCTTGCCTCACCAATGGTATGGTTGTTGACATATCCATTCTTGTCAATCATGAAGAAGCAATCTCTAAAGAGCAATTTGGTTGGGCTAAAGATATTCTCGAGAGAGTGGGAGGGATGGTGGGCTATCTTTCAGAGTCAGCGACGAAGTTGTTATACATTTTTTTTTTCACTTTGTTCGATCTAGAGCTGCCTTGTGTCAACAAGATGTGCAAGAGGTAGGACCTAAGAAGAATCCTAAGGGATGGAGAAAATTACTCAGTCTCGCTTATTCTATTAATTATGATGCGGTAGGCAAAGCGAGTGGTGAGAAGAGGATGCATCCGGGCAAAGTTGGCATCCAATGATCATTTCATCCTGGAATGTGTGAGGCCATGGTTGTAAGGTCAAGAGGGCTCAGGTTAGGAAGGTGTACAGGAAAGCTAAGGCAGATATTATTGCATTGCAACGTAGGAATGAAAGCTTCAAAGTGTCAATAGAGATATTATTAATTCTATATGGGGATTCTCTCAGAAAGATTGGGTTTCAATCGATCCCTTTAGGACTGCTGGGGGCTTGATAGTAGCTTGGAAATCTAATATCTAGAGGAAAGCCTGCTCTTTCTCTGTTCCTTTTCTCTCTCTATCCTAATTTGTGAAATTGCTTTAGTCTTCTAGTGGGTTTTTGCTGCAGTGTATGGTCCCTGTTTGTACAAGTTGTGTGACCAGTTTTGGGTGGAGTTAGACACTGTCCGTCAGAAATGGGATGCTCTGTGGTGTGTGGGAGGAGATTTCAACGTGGTGAGATGTTCTCATGAAAAATCTTCTGGAGTTTGCACAACTCAGAGCATGTGAAATTTTGCTGGTTGGGTGAATTGTCATGGGATGGTTGATCTCCCTTTGGTTGGGGCTAGGTTCACCTGGTCAAACGGGCAAGCTAATGCCTTTCTATCTTGGTTGGACAGATTTTTGGTGTCAGCAGATTGGATAGATAAGTTTCTTGCAGTATGTTAGCGAGGGTTACCCAGAGAAGTGTCAGATCATTGTCCTATTGTGTTGGGAATTGAGGATGAAAATTAGGGTCCTTTGCCTTTTAGATTTGAGTTCTCCTGGCTGGAAGTAGAGGGCTTTGAGCAGTTGGTTGTTGAATGGTGGGCCTCTGTTGCTGTTGAAGGATACGTTAGTTTTAAGTCTAAGAGAAAGCTCAAGATGTTGAAAGAAAAAAATAATATGAAAGGAGGTTTTGGGGGTCGAAGAAGCAGAATTTGATAGAATGGCAGATGAAATTCATGAGCTGGACCTTTTAGAGGAAGATGGTAGGTAGTCAAATGTAGATAGGATAAACAGGCAGATCTTCAATCGTCTTTGTCTTCCCGATCTAAAGAAGAAGAGATTAAACGGTGCCAAAGGTCAAGGAAAATTTGGTTAAAAGAAGGGGATAAGAATCCCAAATATTTCCATAGCATTGCGAGCACCCGAATGTGTGGAAATAAGATCTCTTGTTTGGCGGTGGATAGGTCCAACTCCATTAATAAAAATCAGATTTGCGATGTGATGCTTAAATTTTATGTAGGCCTCTTATCAGCTGATTCATGGAATAGACCGCGGCTTGACTTTCTTGAGTTTGCTAAATTATCAAGTGAAGATGCCTCGTTTCTTGGAAGTCCAATGTTGGAGGAGGAAGTTAGAGAAGCTTTCTTTTCCTTATGTGGGGAGAAGGCCCTGCGACCAGATGGCTTCCCGTTGTTATCCTTTTAGAAATTTTGGCAAGTGGTAAAGCAAGATGTTTTGGATTTTATCATGGAATTTTCACGGCGGAGCCGTCTATCGAGAGAGTTAGGGGCTACTTTCATTGCTTTAATTCCTAAGATAGAAGGAACATACCATCTCAAGGATTTCAGACCGATTTGTTTATTAGGGGCACCTTATAAAATCCTAGCCTAGCTTGTTGCTTCCAGATTCAAGAAGGTTTTATCGAAGATTATATCTAATAATCAAGGGGCATTCATAGCGGGAAGGCATATTTTCGATTGCGTGCTTGTTGCTCATGAAAGTATTAATTCAAGACACAGGGAGGGTCATAACGTGTTGGTGTGTAAGTTGGATATTGAAAAGGCTTATGACCATGTTGGGAATTTTTAGACTATATGTTGCTTAGGATGGGTTGTGGAGCAAAGTGGAGGGGGTGGATTAAGGAATGCTTACAATCAACTCATTTCTCCATTCTAGTGAATGGATCTCCGAAAGGGTTCTTCAAGGCGTCTAGAGGACTCCGGCAAGGGGACCCTTTATCCCCTTGCTTCTGGTGATAGGAGAAGCCCTTAGTATGATGCTTCGTAAAGGGGAGGAAAATGGTTTATATAGTGTAACGCCCCCAAAATTTGATGCTCGAGTATATAAACTCAAATCCCGAATTCAAGGGTGTTAATAATGAATGCATCTATTATGAATATAATTTTTCATTCACATTCACATGGTATTCATAAAAGTAAAATAAACTAAACTTTGAAATTAAACTTCTAATTATAAAGTCTATCAAATTATTTCAAATTGTCTAAACTAATGGCCATCTAATGGGCCTTATTACATCAAAACTTTTAACTGAAAATTAAAAAAAATATAGTCTAAAGTGTCTTCTAAAATCCATCTTCTTCTGGAATTGCTTTCTCGTAATCTTCTAAATCATCACCTGCCACTACGGTTAATTGCATAACACTGCGTCTGCTATAAAAGCCGGCGAGTAATCTCGTACGGTTTATCACATGTAATTCAATGTATAAAATTGCATAGGTGGAATTTAACAAAACATTAAGAATTCAAGTATAATTTCGTGAAAACAAAAACTCTTTAAACATGCATATGATGCAAGATATGCAAGTATGTCTCAACGGTCTCAGTATAGTTATCAGTAGAACACCCAGGGCCAGTTTATATAGTCAGGCCAACACTGTCTCACAAAATCCATTATGGCTGCAGAGTTGGTCTCTTGTACACACCAGAGCACTCACCCAACTTGCCAAAATCATCTGATATCCACCGGGTATGCTAGTATGGTATATTGCACACACCAGGGAGCTCAACCAACCCGTCCACAATCGATGGACTATCAGAACGGTATATTGCACACACCAGGGTGCTTAACCAGGGAATATTGCACACACTTGGGCGCTCACTCGAACAACATCAATCAATGGGTCTATTGCACACACATGGGCGCTCACCCTAAGGTCATCAATTGGGTCTATTGCACATACCAAGGTGCCCACCCTACGGTAATAACTGGAGTCCTCAAATCGTGCTATGCATGAATCAAATCAATATTCCAAATCCTTCCCAAGATAATCCAAAATCAATTCATCCATGTACAACCCTATTCGGTATCAAATTTGCATAAAATCTCAAATACATAAATCGAAATCAAAACAGAAATTTTAAATATCAATATGTGAATCATAAATCAGTTCAAAAATTAAATTACTTAAGCCTTCTCAATAGCTGTAAAATTTAAAGCAAGCAATTTAATGAAAACAGCTAGAAGTACATAATGAAAAACAATACGAGGATTAACTCATTGTCTTTTCTTCTTTTGCTTCTTCTTCTTTCTTCTTTCTTTCCTTTTTCCTTTCAAGTCTAGCAAAGCTGTTGAAACCAGCTACTGGAATCCAGACGTCTCTCTCTCTCTCTCTCTCTCTCTCTCTCTCTCTCTCTCTCTCGTTTTCTGCTCTCTTTGCACCTAGCTTTTTTTTTTCCCCTTTCTTTTTGTGTCTAAATTGCAATCTAGTGGGGCGTTTTATAGAAAGATTTTGCGTGGAGACTAAGTTACAAATATCCGATTTTGAATTACGCTCAAACTAGCGTATGCTGCTATACTGGGATGTTTTGATCACCCACAACTCATCATGCTATTGGATTCTTTCTCTACAAGTTTCATTAATCATTTATTGACCCCATGGGTCACGCTGTGATCGGACAGGATTGAAAAAGAACGGCCAAGCAAGCTTCAATGGTAGTTGTGTTTTGACAGGGAAAACAGTTGGCCTTCACTAGCAGGTTCTTGCTTGGGATGTCCTTCTTCGAACTGATCTCTATGGACGGTTCGGATTGGTCCCTTAATGTTCAGAAAATCAAAGAAAATCCCAGGCTTCGGACGGTTGCGTGAAATCGGGTTTCAGTCGGTCAACTTTTGCAATCTTGTATGAGAATCAGCAAGTTCCGGGAGCCCGATTCTTGAATTAGATCTCACTGATCTTAGAGGGCTTCTTGCGGATGGTCGAACGGCTGTACTACACCTAAGAGACGGTTAAGATCGGGGAAGATCCTCTCTCGGATTCTCAGAGAATCCCGATCTGAGTGGGAGAGGAAATTGGGATTTCTTGCTTGTAACGGTTTCTCGGATTCATCACGGTGTAACTGCGGACAGTGGTTGACGCAAGATGTAGGTGGGGTCCACTATGACGTTTGTAAGAAAATCCATATCGTTCATTCGGCATGGCCTGATCATATTAGTTACGAGCTCAAAAATCAAACCAATCAAAGCTTTATTATATTACCAATTGAAAGCCACCGGTGAAAGGTTTGGTTTGAGGTTATCTGCGAAACGATTTGCGTTTCACGGGTTCCATGTATATGTTGATTAGAGTCTGTTGATGGTTTAGATCAACGGTTGATGTTGCGTTGTGTAATTTCTATATGTACACATAGGAGAAGTAGTGCATCCAACATGTGTGGTGCAGATGCATGCTCTCTTTGATAAATGGAGTGCACGTGTAATGCATGTGTGTGATGAATGAAGTTATACATCATGAATATATGGAGTGCACGTGACATGGTAGAATATATATGTATACATGCGTGTGTGGGAATGGATTTATATACGCATGCTAGAATGTATGCAAGCGTATGTACTCTTGTGTGTATGTGCACGCACTAAAATCCCGGATCATCACATATAGTGGGTTCAAAACATCTGCAATGGGCCCCAAATTAGCCACATTCAGTATGTTGATGATACTCTGTTGTTTTGTGATGCGGATGTGGTTTTGATGGATAATTTACGTAAAGTTCTGGTTTGTTTCCAAGCAGTTTCAGGGTAGAAAATTAATATCTCCAAATCGGAATTGTTGGGTATTCATACTACCAGTAATGAGTTGAACAGGTTGGCTGACATCTCTGGGTGCAAACTGAGGATCTTCCCTTCGACATATTTAGGGCTTCCTCTATGTATTGGGAAGCTGATGCTTCACCTTTGGGATAAAATCACTGAAAGAATTGAAATGAAGTTAGCTAGTTGGAAATGCAGGTAGGTATCTATGGGCGGGAGATTAACTGATGCAATGATGCGGAACAAAAGCATTCAAGGTGTACCAACGAAGAATGCGCCAACCACAAAACCATCCTTGTGGATAGGCGACTATTGAGGAGCTGAAGACCCTCCACATGTGATCAGACACATAGAAGATCCCACTCAGGGAAGGCACATGTGAAGGAAGAAAGGAGAAAGAAGACCGAAGAACTGAAGAATTCGAGCGCCCGATCGGGCGCCCGACCACTGCCTTCGCCCGAACCTCTCTGGAGGTTTTCGGACGACTTCGGGCGGGACCTCG
Organism: Liriodendron chinense; assembly: GCA_003013855.2. Lineage (NCBI taxonomy): Eukaryota > Viridiplantae > Streptophyta > Magnoliopsida > Magnoliales > Magnoliaceae > Liriodendron > Liriodendron chinense. Next base: position 1,826,328 of record ML058381.1, on the reverse strand, counting down.
GGCGCCCGACCAAGCGCCCGAACTTTCCCGCACTTGTGTTATTTGTGCGTTTTGCTTAGTTTTAGGGGTAGTTTAGTACTTTTATGTCTTTTATTTGCTTATTTAAGTGAGCTAGGCCCTAAACACGAAATTAACTTTTGATATTGATTAATGAAAGCCTCTTTGAGCTTCCTCCTGCCTCCTCTCTCTCTCATGGTGATTCTTCTCTTCTCTTTGATCTTCTTCTTCTGATTTCTTCTTGAGCCCCTCCAACTTCTTCCAGGTATTTTATCTTATTATCCTTCTAAATTCTTGTTTTGTTTATTCCCTACGATCTAAACCTTGAGAATTGATCTAAACCCTAAATCCCCAAATTCTCAAATCCCTAATCCGAGAAACCCCCTGGTTCTTCGGACTAGTGATCAGCATTGATCGATTGGGTATAGCCATGCAAGATCGGGAGGTTCCATCCCTCGTCGGATCCAACCTATGCATTATTTGAATCCCATACTCCATGGTTGTGATGATGGCCCGTTCCATTGCATGTTTTCCTTATGTTTTTCTTAGTTTATGCTAGATTTCATTATTATTATTGCTTTTACTTCCGCTGAATAATTGTGTTCATGAGCATGCATCATATTTAGGGCTGTCCTGCATCAAATTTGGTATCAGAGAATAGGCTTGCATGGTTTTGTCTAGATCGAGTTATCAAATTAGGGTTTTGATTTTTTTGGTCTGCTTTAGGAAATGTCCAGATTTAGAAAGTTTCCAATTTTAGAAAGTTTCCTAATTTGGGAAATTCCAGATTTGAGTCGCGTCATTTAGAATTAATCAGTGTCAGTTCATTGTAGTTTAAATTCATCGCATTCATATTATGAGTCACCCAGTCTGTAGAGTCTTCCCGTAGTAAATGGAGTATAGGCGTTTGAGATTTTCAGGGCTATTAAGTGTTGTCGCGTGGCTGTTGAGACCTAATGGAAAGCCGAACTCCGATGAGTTGGCCTACTTTAATGGTCACATGGACCCACAAACATTCCTTGATTGGCTTGAAGACTTGGACTATTTTTTTGATTGGTATGATATGTCGAATTACCGTCGAGTGAGGTTTGCCAAGTGGAAATTGGAGGGCCAAGCCAAGTCGTTTTGGACAGAGTTGGAGCGACAACTTGATAAAGTTGGGAGAGCCCCGATCTCACAATGGGACGAGATGAAAGAGCGTTTAAAAGAAAAATATCTTCCCATCTCTTATCGTCAAAAGCCCTTGGTTCAAAAGAGAGTTGCCTCACCTTCCCGTCCAAACACAGAACCAATATGGTCCCCTCTTTGTAAAGTGGTCCAACCCATCATTAAGGAAATCTCGGCTTATGAACAATTTGAGTGTTTAACACCAATTATATTTCCTTGGAAGCGAGATAATACCTTGGTGAATGGCCAGTTGGAAGAATCCAATCAGGTTGTTTATGAAGTGGAAGAGTACGTGCCTAATGTTAGTAGTGAGGAAATGGAAGAAATTGAGGTATCGCTCATCATCGTTGAGGATGACGAAGTGTGTGCTAGTGATGAAAAGGTCGAAGAAATTGAGACCGCACCACTTCCAGATGTCATGTGTGACTTAAGTGATGTAGAGTCCCAATTTAAGTCTCTTACCATAATGCACACGAATGAATTTGAAAAGGAGAAGAGGGAGGATATGATGATAGACACCCATATGACTTGTGATATCCCACCAGATGATTTATGGGATAAATTTTCACTCAAATGGGACATTTAACACACAATCGATCTTGTCCCTGGGTTGGTCTTATCAAGCTTTCCTCCATACCAGGTGAACCCCGCAGAAAATATAGAAATGCAGTGTCAATTTGATAAACTTCTTGGGGAAGAATTCAATAAGGAAAGTTTGAGTTGGAGTTTTGTTCTATGTGTCATGCCTGCTCTTTTCACTTCCAAGAACAATGGCATATGGCACACATGTGGGCATATCCTGACCGTCCACAAAGCTTCAGTCAAGTGTCATGCCATCATGCGACGTATTCACATCATGGTAGATATGATGGTCGGAGTCCCTATCCCGCATCTTGATGACATTTTGGGCATAATGGCTGATGCCAAGATCTGCTTAAGACTTGGTATTACTAGTGTTTGTTCTCAAGTGTTGGGATACTTGAAAATCATCATTGTTTACAATACTTATAATGAGAAATTATGTGACACCCATGAGAATTGTCCTTTTGTTTCAGTTTTTCAAGTTCTAGGTCATAGGATTGTTTATTTCCATATGATTGTTTATTCCAAGTTCGTAGATTTTTCAGAGTGTCCTTCAGCGTCACCCATGTCTGTCATCCAAAGGTCTTCGGAGTCGGCCAATGCATTTGCACGTCACATTCATGATTTGCATACATATATTAGACAACGGATAAATAAGGGCAATGATGATTATAAAATCTCAACTGATTCTCATCGTAGATTGCAAGAATTTCAGGAAGGAGACTGTAATGATGAGGATAAGGCCAAGGCGGTTCTTACAGGGTTCCGCTAAGAAATTACAAACGCGTAGTGCTGGACCATTCAAAATATTGCAGAAAATTGGGTCTAGCGTGTATCGGATCGACCTTCCATCTGAAATGGGCATTAACCCAACTTTTAATGTGGAAGATCTAGTCCGTTCCCACCATCCCATCGTTGATCCATCGTCCCTTTCATGGCCTTGTTCTGATTTTGCTACACAACCCCTTCCACCCCTTCCTCCACCCATTACCCATAAAGAAGAAATTGAGGAGATATTGGGTGAAGAGATTATTTTTATGAGAGGCGGAGGTTTTCAAAGATACTTTGTCAAATGGAAGAACAAGCCACCGTCAGAATCTACATGGTTGATAGAAGTGGAGTTACAGAGCGTTAATCCAGAATTACTAGAGCGCCTACAAGAGTTTTAACTCGCCGGAGTTGAGTTCTTCTCAGACGAGGAGAATGATGCGGAACAAAAGCATTGAAGGTGTACCAACGAAGAATGCGCCAACCACAAAACCATCCTTGTGGATAGGCGACTATTGAGGAGTTGAAGACCCTCCACATGTGATCAGACACATAGAAGATCCCACTCAGGTAAGGCACATGTGAAGGAAGAAAGGAGAAAGAAGACCGAAGAACTGAAGAATTCGGGCGCCCGATCGGGCGCCCTTCCACTGCCTTCGGGCGCCCTATCGGGTGCTCGAACTTGGTCTGTCGGTCGCCCGAACCTCTCTGGAGGTTTTCGGACGACTTCGGGCGGGACCTCGGGCGCCTGATCGAGCGCCCGAACTTTCCCGCACTTATGTTATTTGCGCGTTTTGCTTAGTTTTAGGGGTAGTTTAGTACTTTTATGTCTTTTATTTGCTTATTTAAGTGAGCTAGGCCCTAAACACGAAATTAACTTTTGATATTGATTAATGAAAGCCTCTTTGAGCTTCCTCCTGCCTCCTCTCTCTCTCATGGTGATTCTTCTCTCCTCATTGATCTTCTTCTTCTGATTTCTTCTTGAGCCCCTCCAACTTCTTCCAGGTATTTTATCTTATTATCCTTCTAAATTCTTGTTTTGTTTATTCCCTACGATCTAAACCTTGAGAATTGATCTAAACCCTAAATCCCCAAATTCTCAAATCCCTAATCCGAGAAACCCCCTGGTTCTTCGGACTAGTGATCAGCATTGATCGATTGGGTATAGCCATGCAAGATCGGGAGGTTCCATCCCTTGCCGGATCCAACCTAGGCATTATTTGAATCCCATACTCCATGGTTGTGATGATGGCCCGTCCATTGCATGTTTTCCTTATGTTTTTCTTAGTTTATGATGATTTATGCTAGATTTCATTATTATTATTATTGCTTTTACTTCCGCTGAATAATTGTGTTCATGAGCATGCATCATATTTAGGGCTGTCTTGCATCATTAACTCTTCTCAAGTCGGCCTTTTCTAATATGCCAGTTTATTTTGTGTCCCTATTCAAATGCCCCAAATCTGTCTTGTAGTGGCTTGAAAGTTTGAGAAGGGATTTCTTTTGTAAAGGAGCTTTGGATGCCAGAAAGTTTCACCTCCTTAAATGGGAGGAGGTTTGCAAGCCTATTATTAAAGGTGGTACTGGGTTGCATAATTTAAGTGATATGAATATAGCTCTCCTTGGAAAATGGGTTTGGAGGTTTGCTTCTAAAGAGGGAAGACTTCGAAGAGAGATAATTGCTTGTAAGTATGGTATGCAGGTGGGGAAATGTTTTGTTAAGAGATCATCTCTATATAGAGCCTCTAATATGTGGAAAGCAATTGCATCAACAAAATATTTAGTTCGTAGAGGTATTTCCTTCGAGCTTGGGAATAGCCGTCTTATTCGGTTTTGGGTGGATGTTTGGTGTGGAGATACAACATTATAGGTTCTCTTGCCTAGAGTGGCTTCCCTTGCCCCTGATTGGTTCATTGTTATGGCAGACCGTTTCATTTAGAGTGAATGTTCTATGGTTTGGAGCCCTTCTTGACGAAGAAATATGACAGACGAAGAAATTTGCGAATACTCTAGCCTCCTTGCTCTTTTGGATAAGTCGTGCAGTAGAAATCTGCTATAGAAGAAATTTGTAGAAGGGAGAGAGAGACAGCTAGGGCAACTTGTATTGTGTTGGGTTAGTCAAATGACTAGCTCACGCACACACATATTCACTTTGAAGGAAAGTTATAATGCTCCACAAGTGTACACGACACACACACACACTCACACACACAAAAGTTACATATATTTCCACACTCCGCCTCAAGCTGGAGCATGTATATTGATCATGCCCAGCTTAGAATACATACAAAGAAGACGACGATGATAAGCATGGATCATTGCTCCTCCTCAAACACTACATGGTAGGTTATAGACTGTAGCTTGAACTTTCTTCATTCGTTGAATCTTCTCTTCAAGTAGGAGGCTATAACTAAATTCAACTACTATCGAGTCACTAACTTGTCATCCGCATGCAAAATTCTCTCACAAACATGTGCGACTTGCATAATTAATGAGTGAACTACACTCACACACTCGAGAGAACATACACACAACATGTGGGGACTTGTGTGCAACACGTGCAACACAATGTTAGTTAACTACACTCACAACAAACAACAAGGGCCTGATAAACGAAGAGATGATGAATTGAGAAGAAAAGATCCACCACTTATAAAAATCCCCCATGCAAAGTCGAGTGAATCATTACGTCAAATGCCTTGTGTGCGCAGTTTACTTCTAAGCATAGAATGAGAGCTTTAAATTCGCAATTACCATCAACATAATTTTACACTGCATTTTGCAGCTCCATAACATCAGATCATGAAGAAAGAGAAAATCCAACAAAAAGAACAAAAAAAAGGGTCCGACAACTCTCATTTCTCACAAAAGATGTTGTAGAACATCCAAATATCGACGAAACTTCATGATTCTTGTTTTTAGTGATTGCTTGTGATCAATCGCACCTACCTCTTCTGGAAAATCTACTAAAAAATCTTTTAGAAAAACAGCATGGTAGAAATAACGAAATCTCGACTTTTTCTGATTTTTCTTCATTTTTGCTGAAACATCATGAAAACCTTCTCCAAAAAAGGTAGAAAAATCACTATTATTTCTCTAAAATCAAGATCTACCAGATCCCATATTTTCTGCTTCGAAAAGACTGTCTGGTTGTACAGTGCTGACATCACCTGCACGTACGGATGACTGCTTCGAAAACAGTCTGGTCGTACACTGCTGACGTCACCATCAAAAAGAACAAAAAAAAGGTCCGACAGCACTCATTTCTCACAAAAGATGTTGTAGAACACCCAAATATTGATGAAACTTCATGATTCTTGTTTTTGGTGATTGCTTTTGATCAATCGCACCTACCTCTTCTGGAAAATCTACTAAAAAATCTGTTAGAAAAACAGCATGTTAGAAATAATGAAATCTAGACTTTTTTCCGATTTTTCTTCATTTTCGCTGAAACATCATGAAAACCTTCTCCAAAAAATGGAGAAAAATCACATTTATTTCTCTAAAATCAAGATCTACCAGATTCCATATTTTCTGCTTCGAAAACACTGTTTGGTCGTACACTGTTGACGTCACCCGTACGCACGGATGACGTCAGCAGTGGGCCTGACTACTGTAGGCTGTGAGTAGGTCCTAAATTGTACTCTCTGATACCAAGTAGAAATCAGTTGTAGAAGAAATCTGTAGAAGGAAGAGAGAGATGGTTAGGGCAACTTGTGTTGTGTTGGGTTAGTCCAAATGACTAGCTCACACACATATATTCACTAGGGGTGTCAATGGGCCGGGCTCGGGCCTGAAAAATCAGAATTTTAAATAGGCCCGGCCCGAAACAGTGCAAAATCCGGGCCGAGACCTACCCCAGGCCCGGCCCATTGACAGCCCTAATATTCACTTTGAAGAAAAGTTACAATGCTCCATAGGTGTACACGATAGACACACACACACACACAAAAAATTACATATGTTTCCACAGTGCCCGTCTCCTCTTGAAGGAGATTCGATAGTTTGGGCGGTGCATAAATTTAGGAGATTTTCAGTTCGGTCACTCTTCGAGTTGATTAGTGAACTGAATAGTAGCACTTTTGAGCCATATCTTTATCACCATTGGTTCTATAGAGCCCCTCCTAGAGTGGCAGGCTGGCAGCCTTCGTTTGCTTGGTTGGGTGTAAGGAGATTCTCACTATTGATAATCTTCAGAGAAGAACATTGATTCTCCCCAGTATATGCACCATGTGTATGGACAACACTGAATCGGTAGATCATTTATTCATTCATTGTTCTTTTGTGCAGAGAGTGTGGGTGCATTTCCTTGGTTTGCTCAAGACTAAGTAGGTTATGCCGGAATCAGTGGATGATTTTCTTTGGGCTTGGCATGGGGGGGGAGGGGGGGGTAATGCCGAAAAGACTAAGTGGAGAATGATTCTTATGGCCCCGTTATCGGTTATTTTGGGAGCCCAGAATGGGCGGTGTTTCCATAATGAGAATATCAGTGTAGAGCCTGCGATTAGCAAAATCAAGTTTCTTGCTACGAGTTGGGCTGGATCTGTAAATTCAGATATAGTTTCTAATTTCTCTGGTCTCTTTGGCCTGTAATGTTTTTTGTATTCTTTTCTTGCTTTGTGCGGGGCTTTTCAATAAATGTTGTTACCTCTCAAATTTTTTTTTTAATATGCTCTATTAGCAGCTGATACTTGAGAAACATTGCAAGTATCCATCAATTCAGTAAACTTTTGTAACATGGGGCTTGCTGATATATCGCTAGAGACTGAATATCATGATATGTCAACATATATCAACAATACAATGTACTGTTTTTGTTTTCTCGCAAGGTTTTCTATTGCTGACCTTGCTAGATAGAACACTGCAATGGCATATTCTGATGCTCAAGTGTTTGAAAATGATTCCTTTTCACTGCATTGAAGTACTCATCTTTTATTTATTCCACAACTCTCCTTGTGCTCTTCATCTAGGTTGAACACTGGCTTAATGAGCTCTGTGAAGAACTGAGCGAACGTATCCAGTCTGACTTGGACCAAAACAAGCGTGTCGCGCACACACTGACCCTTCATGCTAGGGCATACAAGGTATGTCACTTTGAATTTTGCTAGCCCAACACTCATCCTCTACAGAAACCAGCCTACCTCATGTGTGGCATCTGATCCATACATAAGGAGATGACCTGGCTAAAAAATCAGCATGGTCACCCTTCAGGCATCTGTACAAAGGGAATGGATAGTTTAAGAAAAAGCTTGCTAACAGTTCAGCTCAGTATATGCATGCGGCCCAGTTGAAGAGGACCGTCTTTCTTTTGTGCCAGGTCATCTTCATGGTGTACCTTACTGGCAGTGGCACCACATTGCTGACATTGATTCTGAATCAGAATCAGAATTAGTGTCGCCAACATGTGGTGCCAGTAAACATCTATCTTTATGTTTTTGAAAATCGATTGAGATAATATTGTTATTTATTTTTATGTTGACTTTGTAATCCTGCAGGCTAATGACTTGGATTCACACAAGAAATTTCCTTCCAAGTCGTGTCCATTGAGGTACGGGACTGCAAAAGTTCAAGAAGATGCTCTGAAACTATTTGAGTCTGGGCTACGTGAATTCCTGGGCTTATGCAGAGTTGAAGGACAAGGAAACCAAAATAACAGTTGGGGAGTAACATCTCTCTCTGTTTCGGCAAGTAAAATAATAGCTACACCATCTGTAAGAGTTTCAAACTGTGTTGCTTAATTTGACAATTGGTTTACCTATAGAGGACATATTTGTCTCTTCATTAGTTTCATTAGAAGATTTGCTAGTCACTGAAAGATAATGTGATCTAAGAAGTGTTCGAAAACCAGGGTGTCAACTGGGACTCACCTAGGGCCTGTTTGGAGTTTGGACACAATGTCTGCAGAAGGGAGTTTCCACAAGCAGGTCCATACATCTATTTGCCAAAACCTGATTGATTAGTTTTCTTTGAGCGGTAGGCTTTTTAGTGACTCTCTCATCAAGTAGGGGATCAAAGGTGGGTTGCAAAATCGCATCCAAATTCCAAACACATGTGGAAAAAGGGGTTTTCTCAAAATGCGTTTAGGTGTCAAAATCCCCTTTTGAGGGTGCGTCTGGCCCTAAGTTGACTCAACTTGGTCACTCATTCATTCGAGTGAAATAGTCTGCTCAGCACAAATCAGTGAGTGATAAAAGTCTGGTCCCTGGTTTTGTTTCTCAAAGAATAGATTTAACAATATGAACTATTTTTTATTTGTAAAATCAGTAAATACTGTTTGTAATTTTCTGTTTAAAGTGTTTGCTGAAAATTCAAATTCCAACTGATAAATTCTTGGATGAATTTAAATACTAGATGTGCTAAAGAAATGGGTGATAATGATATGTGATTGTAATATATTGAGAACCAAGAGCTTGTTTTCATAACGAATTCATATGCTTCTCTTTTAAGGATTTACTCAATTGGATAAGACAAATATGTTTGTGAAGACCCGTAAGTAAATATACCTACTATCTCTGCATACATAATCAGGTACCCATAGTGTCGATCGAGCCTGCTTGTTTCTTCCCATAGAATCAGTGGATGCAGGATCGCGTTCTCCATCAAGTACAGATGGTGAGGGGCTGGGCGATACGGGTGAGATGGAGGGGGGTCCACATGCGCTAGTAGTATTCGAAGACAATACCAAGACAGCGGAAAGTGGTCATGTGGGTGACGCTCAGATCGGGATTCATCTCCAAACTGAAGGCGAATCTGAAGTTGGGCCGGTCACAGCGATGGACGTGAGCCCCATTCAAGTATCTTTGGAGTTTAACCGAGGCTTTCAAGTTGTAGGGAACAAAGTGATCAGATCTCAGATCTCCTGTGGAGGTGTCTCTCAGCAGCATGTTTCTGTGGCCCAAGGTATGAAGTGGGCTGGAGATTATCTAGGAAAAATTGGCAGAATGCTAGGGGTGACGTTTGGAGATTGTGAGGAAGATTATGTTGCTGTCTTCAACACTATTAGAGAGAGAGAGGAGCAAAGAAGGATCAGGAAGCACCTCAGTCAGGGGTGCTCAATCATCTTCCCACGTATTTCATGTCACTTCTCAAATGTCCCTCGGGGGTGCTCAATAATCTTGAAAAGCTCAGAAGGGTATTTTTTTGGCAAGGTGTGGGTGTAAAGAAGAAGTTTCCCCTTATGAAGTGGTCTGATGTGTGCAAGCCGAAAGAGGAAGGGGGGGTGGGCATTTGTCCTTTGTCTTCCATGAATGATGCGTTATTGGGGAAATGGATATGGAAGTTTGGGTCAGAGGATGGGGGGCTTTGGAAGGAGATCATTATTAAAAAGTATGGCATGGATAAAGCAAGTTGGTGGCCTAATAGTGCGAGCCTGTTTAGGGTGTTTGGGATTTGGAAGCATATCATGAACCTCAAAGGTCGCGTCATTCAAGGAGTGAGATTTGTCGTGGGAGATGGTGAGAGGGTCAGATTTTGGAAGGACTTATGGGTTGGTGACAGAGCTTTACAAGATATTTTCCCAAATTTGTTTCTTGTTGCTTTGGATCTTGATATTTCTGTTGGTAGGTGCTTCTTCTCTATGGGAACCCATGGGGTTTGGAGTCTGCTTTGTAGGAGAGCCCTCCGGGAGGTGGAATTTCAAGAGTTTTTGGATCTCCAATGTTTGTTGGCTGGGGTTTCCATGGTGGATGGTGCTGACTACGTTCGGTGGAGTAACGAAAAATCCAGAAAGTTTTTGGTGAGGTCCTTTTACTCCATGATCCTTAGTCCTCTTAGCAGAGCTTCCGTGAGGGTGCATGCCTATCATCTCTGGGACTATGGCGTGCCGTCTAAAGTGGTGGCTTTCGCTTGGTTGGTGGGCTAGAACAAGGTGTTGACTATCGATAACTTGCGCAAGATGGGCCTTTTCCTTCCCAATGCGTGCTTGTTATGTTTGAACGATGAGGAGTCGGTGTCGCACTTATTCATGCATTGCAAATTCTCTAGGGAGGCGTGGTATCTTATGTTTCAGTTTTTCAACATTGCTTGGGTTCTCCTGGCTCGAATTGATGAGTTCTATTGGTAGGTGGTTGGGGGGGGGGGGGGGGGGGGGGGGGGGAAGCTGAAAAAGAGTGGAGATTATTCCTCTTAGCAGGGCCGTGGCCCATTTGGAAATCAGTGGTGTTTTAGAGATTCTTCCGGCAGCCCTCTTGGTGTTTTTTGTTACGGTCAATCTTTTGTTTTTGAGTGGAGGGCGGGCCCTTTGTAGGGTGTGTTAGGAGGGTGTTGGCGGGCCTTTTTGCCTCGCCAGGGGTTTTTGTTGTGTTTGGGTTGTCTTCTTTTGCTTTCTCTTTTTTCTGTTTGTTTTTTTCGGCTCCGGCCGTTTTTTTTTTTAATAAATTGTCATCCTTCAAAAAAAAATAATAATAATAAATAAATAATCGGGTACCCGACTTCCGAGTTAATTTGAATATTCATATCATCTTATATCATACTATATCATATATATACATATGTATGTATGTGTTAATCTAACTAATATCTATTATATATTATAACAACTTAAATATGATTTTATCTTCCCTGCTCTCTCTCTCTCTCTCTCTCTCTCTCTCTCTCTCTCTCTCTCAACTTTCAAATGAGGAGATGATCATCTCGCTCTATACACAACATGGTGGGAAGTTTTGTGGTATTCTTTATGAAATTGAGAAGGTTGCTGAGTGATGACTATTCTTGGGAGGAAAAAGTTTTGGGGTATTCTTTATGAAATTGAGAAGGTTGCTGAGTGATGACTATTCTTGGGAGGAAAGATTGAAGGTGTGATTCATTGTATGCATTACATTCGTTGAAGGATAAAATAGTATCTTGGGTGGTTGGCTCAATGTTTGTAAGACGGTTATCTTTTGGATGATATAGTTTGTTTGAGGTAATTTGGTTGTCAGTTAGGTTTATGGCTCCTTGGCTCTGGGGTATTTCTTTATCCTCTTGATCGATTCTTAATAAAATTCATCATTACCGTTAAATAAATGGTGTGATTCATTATGCACATGCCAATGTGGCCCATGTGAACCTTTCATTAGCTTGAACAAGCCTTGCTCCAAAAATCAGGTGAGCTACAAGCGTGTGAGAAAAATGGATTGTCATAAAAGTACAACCAATGATCTATATTCAGCATAAGAGAGGATCTTCCTTCTTTTAGGTCATGTCTATGCTGATTTCCATCAATGTGGCTCAGATTCACACACCCCCGATTTGCATACGATACCTATTATTTTGTAAAGCTTCTAACTTGAGGAGGGAAATCGTCTTCGGTCAGAAAATTAATTTGGTGAGACTTCTTTGGCATTTGTCTATAGAATTAGGGAACTCAATAACTAGTGGATGTGATTAGGTGCAAGGAAGGCTCTCTTTGGGCTAGTTAGGCTTGTCATCGTGTATCAGTAAACCTGCCAAGAGGCTTAGGGACGCAGTGATTGATAGATTAGAAAGAAAGTTATTAGCTTAGAAAGGAAAATATCTTTCGTTGGGCGGTCATATCGCTCTCATCAAAGTGGCTCTATCAAACATGTTATCTACTTCATGTCTCTCTTTCAGTGCCTAGTAAGTGTCATCAATCGCATTGATAAGATATAAATTGGATATTATTTGGAGCGGAATGGAAGAAATACATTAGTTCCATCTCGTCGGGTGGAAAGAAGTTTGTAATTGTCAGGAGGAAGGGGGGTTGGTATTAAAGATTTGAGAGCTATGAATTATTACTAGGTAAAGTGGCTATCGAGGTTTGGGTTAGAAGAGGACTTGCTTTGGACTGACATAGTGGCTAGTAAATATGGCTGTCATAGGGGAGGGTGGTCTGTGTCGCATACATCATTATATAGTTCTTCAGGTATTTGGAAAGGAGTCATAAAGAGCATTGTGTTTTTCTCCCAAGGAACTTCCTTTTAGTGTAGGTAATGACACTCGTTTTAGGTTCTAGGAAGATGCATGGGGGTGGGAATAGGCCTTTCTGTGACAAATTCTCAAACCTTTACCGAGTGCCGATTGTCCATGGAACAAGATCTTCACGATCTTTCTTTGTCAAGGGTGACACTTCTTCTTGGTCCCCTTGTTTTTGAACCTATTGGACGCGGAAATCAAAGACTTCATGCATCTTCAAGATTGGGTTAAGAATGTGAATCTAAACCCATTGGAAGGGGATAGATGGTGTTGGAAATTAGATCCCTTGGGAAGTTTTCTGTGAAGTCCATTTATTGACTGATTAGGAGGTGTGCTGTGCATGGTGTCCCGTAACAGCTGTTACGTAATGTTAGCAATGGCAACCATTACGCATCACGGGTTTGTAATGGCCGTAACAACTGTTATGGAAAAAAAATTCCTATATGGCTATTACGGCTCTGTAACGGTCTGTTATGGGGCCGATAGAGGTTTTTTCAGGTTTTTATTTTTTTATTTTGGAAAAAAAGAAGAAGACTATAATGGCCGTTACGAGGGCTATAATGGTTGTTATGGCCCGTATCGTAATGGTAACGACAGTGGTCATTACAACCATCGTTATTGTTACAAAATATCATGGTGGTGAACTCTCGAAAGGCCGTTCAACTTTCTTGTGGAAGATCTTAGTCCATACTAGAGTAACTGTGTTTGGTTGGCTTGTGGTAAAGGAAGAATCCTCACCATCGATCAATTGCGCAAGAAACATGATTATCAAGAATGGTTGCATTTCATGTCTTAGGGCAGCTGAATTAGTGGATCACCTTCTTATTCATTGCCTATTTGCCTTCGAGGTTTGGTGGAGAATGTAGGTTTCGTTTGATGTATGCTAGACCTCTCCGAGATCTATTGAAGATTTCCTTCCTACCTGGTTTGGAGGCATGAAGGGCAAAAGAAAAAAAGATCTTGTGGTGGATATCCGTTATGGTGCCAGTGTAGTCCATTTGTAAAGAAAGGAATAATATATCGTTCAAGAATCATTCGAGCTTGACTAAGTCTGTCTTCCATTAGGCAAAAAAATTGGATAATTTATTGGGTGTTGGTCTTAGAGCCTTTCAATTATAGTAGTTAGGAGTGGGCCAAGTGGCAGGTCTTCAAGAGTTGGGATGGACACATGAGTCCCATCCCACCGGCAATCAGAATGCACAGTCTAATGGTCCATGGGAAAATGTGAGGGATTGGAGATCTTGACTTGTCAAGTGGAAAAGGTGACAACACCCTATCAATCTGGAGCTTGATGATGGTCAAGTTGATCTGACACATAAGATAATCACCAACTACTAGTGAAGCAGAAGATGTGATACGAAGGTGGATCATGGCCATGATCAACACTGATTCCAAACTCGATATTATTTTGAACAAGCTAGGGGGAATTTATGGATCCAACCCATTTGATAATTTGGTCAGGACCTAGATTGAACGTCCTTGCTTATTGATTGAAATTTTGTTAGATCCTGGGGCTCATAGTGGAAATCTGTCTCATAAGAGGGTTTAAATTGCAGATCAGGCCCATACATTAGCTCATTTTAAATATCAAGACCATCCAGCCGTATATATTGTAGATTAGGTACATCCAACCAACCAAATTTAAGATTTGGACCACATTAATGGTTTGTATTAACCTGATCAACTATCTTGATAAAATCAAAGGTCTTGTTATGTATTTTGTGCCGAATCAATGGTCTAATTGGATTGTGTGATCCATTTATCCAATGCAATGGCCTCAATGGACCCATTTAATGGTTCTTTAACTTGTGAGGCCATAGGACCAATTAGAGGGTTAAAATCAAGGATTGATTGGCTTGTGAAGGCCCACAAGTCCAACCATACATACCTATTGGGCCCATACATAACCATAGAGAGTATTTGCGGGTTTACTAGTTGTACAAAACCCTCCCAAGTCATATGGTTGTGACTATCGAGACTCTAAGGGAAATAACACTTATTAAGGTCTTTTGATAGCAACAAGAGTTTGGTCTTGGTCAGGCTTGTTCGGATCAAGTCCTTTTCAATGTGTTTGTCGCATGTTGATGTTGGGCATCATGGAACACAAGAAAAAAAAGAAGACAACCCAGTCTTTGTTTCTTTGTTTTTTACCGTTGGAGAGGCTTCCCTTGTTCTTATAAATGTTTGGTTTCTCCTTGCCCTCGTTATGGATATGGTGGTATGTCAACTGTGGTGCACATGTATCAGCCATGCTGTAAGTGCCACCACCCATCTTTTAAGTGCCAGAAATTTGCCACCATTAACCTTCAAGGCCTATTGAGAAGCAAGAAAATTTGTCTTAGTTAAGCTATCTGCGTTAGGCTAACCAATGCTACTAACATGGACTAACCTGGAATGGTTGTTTGTCAAGCACTCAGGATAAGGAAAGATAATCAATGGTATTTAATGCATGTGTACATGTAATTTGGCACATGTGGCAGATGTAGTGCTTGAAAACGTATGGTGGCATAGATGGCACATGTTGGATGCTTAAAGATCGTTTGGCACATGTGGGAAACTTGATGATACGTGATAGCACATGCAGATGCAGTACAAGAAGGGCACTTGATGGGTAAATGTGGCAAATTTTTGGCGATTAAAGATGGACTAACGCTTATGGTGCATTGGCACTTTTGCACATGAATCGCTACTATGTATATTGGCGTGATTGTAATAGGGACAAAGAGGAACCAAGCATTTGTAGGAACAAGGGAGGCTTCTCTAATGGTAAAAACAAAGATTGTTGTTTTTGTTTTTTCTTGAATTTTCTGAGATCCAACATGTGATAAATGCATAGACAAGGACTTGACCTAGACAAGCATGTTCAAGATTGAACATTTGCTGCCTACCAAATGGCCTCTGAAGTGCCCGTCATGTGCCACATTTGGCAAGTTGTACATGTTTTGTATATGTCACAACTCACATGTGTCCCCATACATCGTCAAATTTCCCTAATGTGCTACATGTGCCACTATACATCTTTAAGCACCCAGCATGTGCCACATGTGACCATTTTAAGGTACCACACATGTGCCATGTGTGCCAAATTAAGTGTGCTCATGCGATGAATGATCCTTCTTTGTCTGGGTGCTTGACAAACACTACCATCTGAGTCGGTCACACACAGCCTAGTCTCAGTTAGCTTAAATGGGGCTGAACTTTGCTTGCTTTCGAACATGCCTACTGTAATTTTTGTTTATTTGGTCTCAATTTAGCTCATCATCATCAGCTAAGCCTTATCCCAACTAATTAGGGTTGACTACATGAGTCCTTTTGTGCCATTCCATTCTATCAAGGGTTGGTCTCTATTTACCGTAGGGTTATTTTTAGTTGAAATAGGTAGGTTAAATTGGATCAACAGGCTTTAAGTGTTGGGTTCTTTAACTTAAAGTTGGACTTTGTATTCAACAGCTATATATACATATGGAACAAAGACACGCTATGACTGTTTGAATGAGAGACTGAAATCTAGGATTTGCTTTAAGAGAATGAAAGTTTCATTATTCTGAAATTGTGATTGCTAGCTTAAGATAAAAGGCCATTGGAATTATTTCAGGTCCATATTTTGGGAGTTTTATTGATTTTATAGCCATTGGAGGAGATATTGATCTTATCAAGGGTATGTAGAATTTACTCTTCAAATTCAGTTCAGTTTCTTCAATTACATGTGGTAGTGGTTGTAGGAGGAGACAAGCAGTAGCAGTTGTAGAAGTAACAGTAGTAATAGGAGCAATAGTGCTTGTAGGAGAAGCAACAACCATAATTCCAAAACTTGCTGATTCAACTCGAAACTCAGTAAACTCAACTCAACTAGATTTCGAGCTGAGTCACTGGGTACTGGGCCTGACTTGGCCTAGACTTGGGGAGCCTTGTCAAGTCAACTCGATTGCTCGGTCAACTCAACACGTACTAGGATGACTTGAACCAAGCCACTCAACTCCTTAGTGGCGACTTAATTAAAAATAAAGGTGGGGAGTGGGATTCAAACCTCCAACCTCAAACAAAGGAAGCAACACACTTAACTAGCGAGGTATCTATGTAGTTGTGGATTTGAATTACGCCTTATATTACTTATTCTAATTTTAATTATTTTAAATATCTATTTACATTCCTAATATTTTCAATTTACAATAATTAAATATGGAGTTGAGTCGGATCAAGTCTTCAAGTCAACCAGACCGGCTGAACATTGAGTGAGTTGAATTTTTGGGGTTTTGAACTGTGGAAGCAACAACAGCAATGTATTCCTGCAGCAAGAACTGTACCATATCACATTCCCAAAGTATCATCTCAAGACTTGTCAAAATCATACAAAGTAGAAAGATCGTTGCATACAAAGGTGCTGCAGGAAAATCACACTGCTGCACAGAGCTACACCAAGAAAGATGCAAATGTAGATGAAGCCACTCATATGGCTAAAGACAGTTGCAGCGGATGCTGCACAGTTCAAAAGAATTGGATAGCTTCACTACCTTTGTACTTAGACTGGCCTGATAACACTCCCGCCACCTTTGCCTATTCTTGGGTTTGATCTGTATTAGCACATGCAAACGCATACATAATGAAATTTTAAGTGCTTCCTGTTTGCTTTCAAACATGTGGGCAGTCCAATCACGGCCATCATGAAAAGTCACATCAATCAGATGATCATCAGCATCGAAGCACAAGCCTTATGGCCGTCCAGTTATGAAGCCACATGTGAGATGCTTATGATTGTTTGGTTAAGACAAGCAATCCTAGAATGCTGTACTGAATGGATGGTTCAGATTGATGATTAGACTTTTTTTTCCTGTTGTAAACAATGCAAGCATTTGTCATGTACAGTATCAATTGGATGGAATGAATCCTTCAGTCAGTATGATCTTTTCATAGTTGCCCATGAAAAGAGGCTTAGACCTAATCAATGGTCCAGATCAATGATTGAACTTCCCACATGTCCAAAAGCACCAGGGTGCACTCTGGATCTTGGGTCGTTGCAGTATGTGGTACAGGAATGGGTATGTGGTGTGCGGCTTCCTCTAATAAGCAGTATGCTAGGGTAGGGTCATGTGGATCTCTCTAGTAGTTAAACTAAAAATATGTGATGTGGTTTTATATATGAATTGATATTGTAGTTTATTTATAAAATGATGAATGTTACTATTATAGGTCCTGATGCATAGTACTATGTTAGGTGCTATTGCAAAGATCGAAATCTCTACATTATTGATATAAAATTTACATTACAACTTATTGAACACTTAAAAGAGTACGGGACTATAATTTTGGATCGCTAAAAATAGCAATTTAGATCGCAAATGACCCATAATTCGGATTGTGCGATTAAGAGCAGAAAATGTAGGGTGGTTGGAGATTCAGGTCACATTGGTTTAGCTACACAGGTATACCTGAGCAAGTGAGCATTTGAGTATTTCCAAATTTTATTGTTTTTGCAAGTCATTCTTTGTCATGAATTATACTTTTATGATACTCCGTTTGATTGGGAAGCACTCATGCTTGTTGTAGGGAACTTGTTCGATCTTAAGATTCTTTCATGGCAGCAACCCTTCTTGCTCTTCATCCAAACAGGCCTTTGATTTGTCTTTCCAAGACGACGCACCGTCCTCACCGTCAGGTATTTTCCTAAGCCATCTTCCTTCTCTACCCTTTGGAAACTGTACTAAGGTCATATGTGCATGTAGGAAGTGAAAGTTGTTCAGGGCTGAATCAAGCTGTGCAACAAAAGATGCCTGTTTGTTCAGGAAGTGAAAGCTGTATAGGGCTGATTCCAGCTGAGCAACAAAGATGCTATCCACATGAAGAGAACCACGCTCAAAATGTCCCGCCTAGTTCGGATCAAGATGTAAGGAGAAGTCAAACATGGGAATACAAGGTTGAAGAGATTGATCCTGCTGTGGTTGATGAGCTGCCTTTGGAAATCCAGGCAGAAGTTCGAGGCTGGCTACGCCCACATAAGCGTCCTAATATGGCTAAGCGAGGTTCTAGCATTGCTGATTACTTCTTACCTAAAAAAAAGAATTAGGATGTCATTTTTTTAATCTCTTATTTGTTTGCTACTAAGTACAAATTTGTGGAAGTTCTTCCAACGTATCATGCATACCAATCTAGGCCATCGCAGTCGTGGGCTCCATGCAAGAACCTAGTTCAAGATCCAACTGATTGGACAGGTGCAAGTATACCATTTCACCACTTGAATTTGAACCAGTGACGATTTCCTGTTTAACCATCCATTTTAAGGCCACCAATTAGATGGTTTGAATCTATGGACCAGTGTGAGCTTTGATTTATGATCCGTCCAAAGCCGGGACCATGATTTGGATGGTCTTGTTTTTTCATGCATGGCAAATGTACCATAAGTGAGTTGCGACAAATGAGTACTTCATGGCAAGAGGATTTACATGATCCTCCACCTGTGGATATGCAGAGCATACTTAGATTGCCAGCTTGTACAAGTGGAGCCCATCATTGGCGATCTAGACCATTTTATTCTATGAATGGACCATGCCTCAGAAATCTTCTAGATTGGTAGATCATAGCAACCAATACTTCTTTTTCAATTGAATGTGGCTGCTGTATTTCTTTGTTAACCATCTATTTGCTGGTCACAAACTGATCGAGGATATTTTGGAGCATGTTCCATCCACACTGCAGCCCAATGGGATTAAACCATGGACCCCACTCGTACTAATTGAAAACTGGATCATACTGTGCATTAAATCCATACCCCTAATGCAACCATGCTGTATGTAGTTATTTTAGTTTTGCTTGAGAAGTTGTATTATGTACATAGTACACAGCTTGTAGAAGAGGATGTACTTAATGGAAGAACACAAGGACTGAATAACTCAACATTAGAATATGTAAGTGATTCCTCAGAAACTTCTCCCTCCCTCCCTCTGTTTCAAGTTGGATGTGAAGGGAACATGTCTGTGATTTTAGGGCTGCTCGTCCTATGATTACCTATATAATGTCATTAAATTGTCATTACCTTTTGATTCGACTGAATTAGCGCAATTCAATTCATTTCAGCATCCAAATGTGGCGTTAGTGTCTTGTAGCAAGGAGAGGTTTTTGTAAACAGTCCAGAGCTGAAGTCTTTCCAGAGCTGAAGTCTTTGAAAGCTATATGTTTTTAGATTAGTTCAATGGGGATCTATCTATTTCCATGGTTGTGGAACCTGCCTTCTTTGTTGGAAATTTCATTAGCATTTTTAAGTTTCAGAGTGTTTGGCTGATTTGCAAGAACCTGATTCTGAAGTTTGTTAGTTCAATTGAATTACATTTGTATACGATCCCATTAATCATTGTTTCATCATACTAGGGTAATGTAGAATGGAATTATAGGGTGAAACTATAGATTCTGATTCATTGGGTGTGATTAATCTCCCAATGTGCCCAATAGGTTCAGGTGTAGCCTATTGTGGTGGGCCATATCAGATCAAGGATGTGGATTGCTAATTGATAAATCATGCTTGCACATTGGGATTATTCGCATCTTATAAGAAACCCATAGTTCCTTTTTGTACACAAATGATGACAGGTCAGTCTTTTTGTATCTGCAATTTGGAAATGGATCTGGTCCAATCATCAAGTAGGCCAATGTTATACATAAAGAATAGATGGTTTAAAGACACTTGCAAGCTAGTACCATTTAATGTGCATGTATAGCTCAAAAAACTCTCGTTGAATCAAGGGTCATGTTTTGATGATCATGCTTCGTAACATTTCAATGACCCAAAGAGGCTGAACCAAAAAAATGAAATATATATATATATATATATATATATATATATATATATATATATATATATATATATATATATATATATAGTTGTTTGAATTATCATTCCAAGTATCATTTTACAGTTGTTTGAATTATCAATTCTTGTCATTGAGATTCATGGGTGGTTTTGATTAATATTTTGATTCACGGGAGATTTGGATTGGTATTCAGGGCCCATGTTTAATGCACAAAAGTGTCTCATGATAAGAACATTTATTGCCAAGGTGAAATTGTTATATGCTTTCCATTTGTTGTTTGGACAAATATTTGGCAATGTTGAAAGCTTTGGAAGTGAAAATGATTTTTGTGGAAGCCTACTTTCCTCTGGTTGTGTACTAGTGTGTGGCAATGTTGAATGCTTTGGAAGTGAAAATGATTTTTGTAGAAACCTACTTTCCTCTGGTTGTGAACAAGTGTGTGGAAATGTTTTCCTTATTCAAAAAATTCAAGAAAATTGTGAAAGTTGACATTGCCCACAACTTTTGTGGGATCTTAGAAATGGGGGGAAGATTTTAATGGTTTTATCATTTCTTTTTTCATTGTGTTCAACTCCATCTAATCTATGCTTGTGTCATTGTTGTTGCCTCTCATTATTTGGTTGCTAGAAAGAGCCTTCTGACTGTTCTTGTTTCTCCCCTACATTTTTCACTGTTTTCCATAGGTTTTCTTTCCCTAAGGTAATGTATTTTCAAATAGGGGATGTGGAAATGTAACTCAATTTCCATGGAAAACTGCACTGCAAAAAAAAAATAATAATAAAGTTGGAATCAATAGAGCCAGACTTATTTGGCGTCCAATTATTTATACTCTTTAACATAATTACACAATTTTTTTCTAGCCGTTAATTTGTTTCAATATGCTATGGCCCACTTGATGGGTGAAATGGCTTGAATATTATCACGGAAGACGTATATAGCGAAAGATCATCCAAGGGAATGCTCAGATCCCATACATGGTGATGTGCTGAATTAGACCTTCCTACAACCCCCAGCCCTTGTAGACCGAAGGTATGTGATGCCCACCATGATATCCACTGTCACGCCATCCATCAGCTTTTCTAGATCATTTTATTAAAACACAAGCTAAAAAATGAGGCAGATCCAAAACTAAAATGGGGCACTCCACTGGAAACAGTTGGAATTAAACACCCACCGTTGAAACCATTGTAGGGCTCACAGAAGTCTAGGATCAGGCCCATATCTGTACTTCCCATGTTAATAACCTTATGAACGGTTTGGATGGCATACAAAAAACTCACGATGGCCGCGCTCAGGAAGATTTTAATGGCAGGGGTTTCCATCCCCAGTGTTGAAACAGATGCATGCCTCAGGTGCAACAAGGCATGCATGCAGGTATGATACGGTTAGGCAATCGTCAATCACATGTGTAGATTGTGGACGTAGATTCGTCTTCATCAGGCGCCGCTGCCAGTGATATATGCTTCTTGGGTTTTCATTTGATCTGTTTATGGTCATTTGTAATCGTGGGATTATTTATTTTGTTACAAGACATCAAATACTTAGTGTATGAAAAACAAAAAGAAAAAGAAAAAGAAAAAAAAATACCTTGTGTTACCTGATTACAAGCAGAATTAGGTGCATTTGCACCCAGGATCTACCGATCCAACCTGTTGATCTGATGGGTCCGGTCGTAGATGGTTGATGCTCCGAAAATTACCCCAATTGAAAGATCCTAATGCTTTCATTTGGGACTTTATGACTTTTATTTGGTTGGATGTAGACTGCTTTTGGAACTTTTTTTTGCTCGCATCACTTGTAGGGAATGGATATTATAATCTTGTAAGTTTCTTTGTCATTAAATTTGGTATATTTTTGTTTTTTATTTTTGAAATTAATTTATCGTTATTGTTACTGTAATATGGTGATGGGTTGCCTTAAAAAGAAGAAAAAAAAGGCGATGTGCGGGATTGATGATGGGGGTAAATGGCATTTGAGATGGGAATAAATGCATGGAAATTGGAGTAAACGGGCATGTAAATGAAAGCCACTCTCTAAAAAGGATTTTGAAGTAAATGGAGTGAAATGCCACTACTTAAATGTTTGCCATACATGTGGCGCTATGATAATACTCCAAAATAATCTAGTATCAGCTGCATCACAAAATCACACCAATTGAATGATCTAAACTGTTCAAAGGTTGTTAATCTAAACGGTCTGTTAAAAACGGTTGGCAAGTTGCTTGTCTGTGATCCTTACATTTGCAACCCGTCGAGGAATGAAATTTTCTCATTTTTGGCAAAAGTTTATATTTCAATGTATGTGCATTAATTTGGGATATTAAAGTTGATATGGTATATAACATATGTTGAAATTTTCAAAGAATTCCAATTCCTCCCATTTACTCACATCCAAACAAAATATTTTGATTTTAAATGCATTTCATTTAATCTCATCTAAACACAAGCGAGTAAGCCATTTGCTTGTAATTCTTTTACCTCCAATTTCATTTTCATTTACCTTTATTTGCAAGCTCCCAATTTCCAAACCAGCCTCCGGTGGTCTTTATTTTTAAATCATGCAAGCATGGTATAATGATAATTTATTTTAGATAGACATGTGCAGACTGCATCTTCAGTTGAATGAAATAGAAAAACCTTAAAATAAAAATACCCTGTGCTTATTTGATTACATGTAGATTAGGTGCATGTGGACTTAAGATCCGCTGATCCAAACTTTTGATCTGGCGCAAGTGTCACAATGTGACAAGCGTGAGATCTGAACTGTCCATCAGATGATCCACATTATCTAAATCTTATAGTATGAAAAAATAGGCTATTTTACACATCAAGTGGAGCACATTCTATTAAAAGAAATGAATGACTAAAAAAAAAATACTTTAAAGTCAATTTACTTTGAGGCCCAATTAAAGAGTGAGGAAGGCAGACATTCCAACCTTGTGGAAAGGTAGGTCTAACACGTATTTTATACGTGCATGTGTAATCGAGTGTGGATGTGTGCTTCTTGTTATTAGCAAACTTCCATTCCGCGCTACCATAAATAATTGTACACAAAATTTGCAGCAAAAAGCTCTTTGGCACCACTGGAATGTCAATGTGGCATCCATCTGTCCATGATGGACACTCACTCATGTTAGGACATGAGCAGAAAAAATAAGAATCATCCAAAACTCAAGTGAGTTAGTCATTTCAACTAAGAAGGTGAGCAGAGAGGCCATCTCACGCGCCTAGGACAAGGCTGAGTGTGTGATGTAGAGCGGTCGTAATATCTATTCTTAGCACAGATGGACCGAAAGAGGTTTGATCGAAAGTGGACCCAATCCATCAGATCTGGGCCCAGTCCTACGTAGGACATGATGTAATTAGGCCCAAGCGTGTCCAGATCGAAGAAATTCATTCTGGATATAGAGAAATTGTTGTTCAAAGTGAGAACGTAAATCAACCATAACTTTTGATCGGGCATCATTACGGGATGCATGACTTATGAATTTTGATTGGAATTGTCCATCTGGGGCCAACCGACCCCCAGCAGTGGGACACATCACTCCATTTTGTGAGAAAACACTTCCAATTCAAAATTGCAATTTTAGAATAAAAAAAAAAACTTACAATTTTTAGTAAGTTTTAGGTTATCTCCTTCATTTTAGAATTTTAGTATATGTAATCTTTTTAGGATTTGCTTCTAATCATACAAGAATTATCTGGCATAATTAAATTAAGACTTTCTATTTTAATAAATTTTATTATTTTGGATAAATTTTATTTTAGTTGAATTAGGACTCCTAATTAGGATTTTACTTCTAATTAGGACAACCATGGCGTGAAATCTGCAAGATATAACTAGTGTGATCTACCAAGTATGCGCTTGGTTATTGGTCGATCATGAATATTTAATTTACCCTTAAAGCATATTGTAGTGATGGCACTGGCTAGTAATGATCTAAACTAATCTAAAGATTTTAGACTTGGTGTAGTGCGGCTAGACAGAAGTGAAATATCTAAGCTAAAAAGCTAAAACTAGGATATGTAATGCTGCGTTATAGAGATTATTTAGTTGTGTGTGACGAGGGCTAGAAGCTCTTCACTTATATAGGATTGGAGAGTCAAACCGAGCTTTGGGTTTCCTTGCATGTTTATCGTATTTTGGTCGTGTCCCACTGAGATTCAGATTCTTTAGATTATCAGGATGATCTTATTTCTTTCTAATACTGAAAAAATCCAAGCTCTAAGCCATGTTGCGTTTGGCAGGCTATGTGCCATTGATAATATGGATTGAAGATTTCTTGGTATGTTAGTTCAATCTTCCCTCCTATCATTTGCACGATAATGTCAACATGTAACGACATCCCATTGAGCTATGTGGACTGCTAGGCTAGGTGTAAACAACATGTGTGATGGTTAAGCTCATCCAATGTATGTTGTCCCATAAACCACATGTGTGGCCTACAAATTACCCCATATATGTTATGGATGGAGTGGATATGTCACTGTGAAGTAGGGTCGGCAGTGAGGTAAGGTTCCCCATGTAGGATGGGCACAAATTGAGTACTAACCCCATGAGGAACTAGCTAGAGACATATGGTCATGTTAGGGGGCTTTGTGGAGGTCATTATGATCTATATGTTTTACCCACACCATCCATCTATTTTGACAAATCATTTTAGGGATGATCCAAAAAAAGAGGCAGATTTAAGGCTCAAGTGGACCACATCACATGAAATAGTGGGGATGAAAAGTGTTTTGGATCAAGCTGATATTTGTGCTTTCCCTTCATACAAGTCTATGTGACCTTATGCTCATATTGGATGGCAAATAAACATCATGGTGGGCCTAGGAAGTTTTCAACCGTAAGAGTTCAATCCTCACTACTTCCTATGGTGTGGTCCACTTGAACCTTAGATCCGCCTCCTTTCTGGGCTCATTGTCTAAAATGATTTGCTAAAATAGATGGACGGCGTGGATAAAACATATAGATCATGGCAAGTCCCACGGAGGCTTTGACATAACCATTCGTTTCTAGCTTGGTTCCTGGTGGGGATGGTATAAAATCATAAAAGCGTTTTTTCCCAAAATTCCTTAAGAGTATATAATATTCCTATAACGTGCTTTGATTCTCCATATTTACCAAAAAGTTTCTTTACTTGTGATGGAAGATGAAAAGTCGAAATTGACTTTTACAGTGAGATTTTTGCAAAAAACGGTGATGAAGGATATAGGACTCTGAAAATTAGAATCTAGGGTAAACCTAACTTGTTGTGTTTCGGAAAATCCACTCTTTTCACTAGCTGCAAATCCAATCTGATCCTAGTTGCATGACCAAATTTTATGTACAGGTACAAAAAAGGAGCCCCATCCACAATTTAGGTTGATCATATGATTGAAAATGGTGTCTATAGGCGATGCCACCCTCTAAACTGTTTTCCTCTGTTTATTTACCATACAACTTGTTCATAAGGTCAAGCAAACTTGGCCGAAGGGAAAGTACAAAGAATAGCTTGATCATGAACTTCAGTGGTCTAAAAAACAGTTTTTAATGGTTATTCGCCACTATTTTCAGTGGTGTGGTTCATTAGAGATTTTGATCTACAACCTAAAATGGGTTGGGAAAATGGATGGACAACGCGGGATATTAAAAAAATCATCAAGGTGGGCCCCACATAGTAAGGGCAACACCCACTAAAGTTCAGTGGGTTATCCCAAAGAGGGTTAAGAGACTATATTTTTTTAATTTTTTTAAGACGAATATCTACTTGATTTATTTGCAACCAGTTACAACTGTTCTCCATGTGAGAACATGGATGAGATTGGATTAGCCTCATTATGCACGAATTAATAAATTAAATTTTTAATAATTAAATTATAAAATTAATATCTTAGAGCGGTGGCCACATGCGAAACTCCCTTCCAAAAATGTAAGAAGATGCTTCAAATATGACAGGTGCAATTCCACGTGCGTTTGGAGCTCTGCCAATCCGGCCATTACACGTGTTGCCAAAGCCTTTAGCAAGAAGATCCTGCGCTCGGAATCTAGGCAGGGCCTACTGTGATGTTTGTAAGAAATCCACCTTGTTTATTATGAGATTATTTTACGATATACAGGTTAAGATTGAGCTGGATCCAAGACCCAAGTGGACCACACGAGAAGAAACAATGAGCCAACAATGAAACATTTACATGGCCACAAAAGCTTTTTTATCAAGCTAAGATTGACTTTTTTTTTTTTTTTTTAATCTCAATTCATTCCTATGTTAATGACCTTATAAACAGTTTGGATGGCATGCAAACATCAAGGTGGATCCTTAAAGGATTTAAATGTAGGCATTTCTTTCCTAAGTTTTTCCTCTTATGCACATAGGGCTGTAAATGGGTCAGCGGACCCGATGGGGTACCCAAACCCAACTCATTTAGACCTGACCCAGACCCGACCTATTTGTTAAATGGTACGGGTCTGGGTCCAAGAATAGACCCATTTGCTAAACGGGTCTAGGTCTGGTTTTTCCTTTATATTAGGCCCAACCCGACTCGACCCGAACCCATTTAGTAAGTGGGCCGGTTTGGTCTATGTTTCAAGGGACCCATCCAGCCAAGACCCATCTAGACTTGATTTTAAGCCTTGTTAAAATGCTTGCATACTAGATCTAAACCCGGACTCATTAGAACCGACCCATTTATAAATGGGTCTTGGTGGATCTCCCTCTACCAGACCCAGACCCAGACCTATTTATAAATGGGTCTAATGGGTTGACTCGGACTCGAACTAGACCCGCCCATTTAGTAAAAGGGTCCGGGTCTAAATTTTAGACCCAGACCCATCTAGTAAATGGGCCGGTCTAGTTTTGGCTAAACCCTCCTTTACAGCCCTATGTGCACATCCTTAGTTTTGGATCCAACTTATTTTTTGTGTTGTTCTAAAATGAGTTCAAAAAACGGATGAGTGGGGTGGAATTCTTACAAACATCATTGTGGCCCCACCTCAATTCCACATAGGAACTTCCAGCGAAAGCTTCCACACGAAATCCACGTCCGAAGTTTTTAATGGTGGTCGTTAAGTAACCATCGGCTTACAGATGGACACGCGTGCGCGCGCGCACACACACACATATATTTATTTATTGGAAATGGTATTATGAGGTCAATCTCATGAGGTCGAGCTTTGTGGGCCCCACTATGATTGGTAATGGACATCTACTCGGTGCATTCTCCTCTTGGTTATGAGCTGTGCTAAAAAATCATCATATTTGGAATAGGGCTCTCAATGGGTCAGATCTGGATCGGATCCAGCTGGATCCTGGCTCCAAGTCTGTATATCTGTAGACGTATTTGGATCAGATTTGGATCCAACTTAGATACAAGAGGTGATATCCATATCCAATCCATTTATAAATTGTTAGATCCATTTCCGATCCAAAATCCATATTACTATCAGATTCGGGTTGCGAATCCACCCTCCATTACAAATCTAAAAAAATATATAATATAATATATTTAATTTAGTAGAAAAATGATGCAAATCCCACTATTTACTGTGGTATGGTCGACCTAAGAGTGGCATGTCTCAATTTTGAGACATGGCCTAAAATAATCTGTAAAACAGACATGGCCTAAAATAATTTGTAAAACGGATGGCCAGCATGAATATAACATATACAGTAAGGTGACAATGAGTCAGATCTTAATCGATTCGAATGGAACTCGGATGTGTTCCTGTGAATTCAAATCCAGACCATTTAAATAATTGGACCTATTTTAAGATCCAAATCCAGTCCATTTAACTAATCAGACCTATTTTAAGATCCAAATTCGGAGGGAATTGGATCTCGAGTCACTCCATTGAGAGCCCTAATTTTGGAACTCAAGTGAGCTGCACCATCTGAAATCACAGGAACTCATGCCTAAAACATCTAAAAGCACTTGATGGGCCCACCTGAATTTTGGAATTGACTGAAATTTGGCGTGACCATTCATCTAAGTGGGATACACATAATGGATGGTCTGGATGTTTAAACAACATCTCACTGGACCCTATATACAATCATGACGGTTTCAACTATATGTACAGTCCTGATTATCCATCCCCATTGCCGCGTACGCTCAAGCAGATCAAGAACTCTATCTATGACACCTTAGAAAAAAACAGAAAAATCAATCATGCTCCCATACGCACGCACTCATAATTCTACACGTGACAAATACGTAACTCAAAACTAAACCATCCAAATAGTGGGCCCAACAATCAGAAATTTAATAATCCGTTAAGTATAAAAATTTATTTTGGATCCATTTAAATCGGGTCCCACGATTTGGACGGTTCAGATTGAATTACATGTATGCCACGTGTACATTTCCTGAGTGCATGTGTATTAACTATTTTACAAACTTAGATTAAAGTCTAATTTTTTTCTCTTTAAAAGCGAATCAATCAAATTCAAACCAACGTTCACAGCCAAGAGACGAAAAGGGATCTTTCAATCCCTTCATGAAACCTTGCTCTGATCTCTCTCATCTCTCTCTCTCTCTCTGTCTCTCTCTCTCTCTTTCCTTGGCAATTTCATTCCCAATGGACGACATCTTCTTTCAATGCTTTTCCTCCTATTTTCCAACTCCCTCCACAGACTCCCAACTCATCTACACCCCCAACAACTCTTCATACACCTCCATCCTCCAATCTTCCATCCAAAACCTCAGGTTCCTGGGCCCCACCACCCCAAAACCTCTCTTCATCATCACACCCACAAATGCATCCCACATCCAAGCATCCATCATCTGCTGCAGAACCCATGGACTGAACATCAGAGTCCGAAGCGGGGGCCACGACTATGAAGGGCTATCCTATGTATCCTCCTACAATGCCCCATTCATCATCATCGACCTCGTCAACCTCCGATCGATCACCATCGATCTCGAAGACAAAACAATGTGGGTCCAATCTGGTGCAACGATCGGTGAAGTCTACTACCACATCGCACAAACGAACGGTTCATTTGGGTTCCCAGCAGGGATCTGCCCCACCGTCGGCGTTAGTGGACACTTTGGGGGAGGTGGGCTTGGAACCATGATGAGGAAACATGGCCTTGCGGCCGATAACATCGTCGATGCCTACTTGATTGATGCTGATGGACGGATACATGATCGGAAATCCATGGGTGAGGATCTGTTTTGGGCCATTAGAGGGGGTGATGCATCGAGTTTCGGTGTAATTCTTTCATGGAAGATCAAGCTGGTGCATGTCCCACCTACTGTGACTGTTTTCACCATCTCAAAGACCTTGGAACAAAGTGCAATGAAGCTTGTGGAAAGGTGGCAATCCATTGCACACAAATTCAGTGAAGATCTCTTCATCAGACTCATCATCCAACCACTGGATGGAGTGGGCCAAAGATCAAAGAGACTGCAAGTCCTATTCAATTCCTTGTTTCTTGGGACTGTGGAAGAACTCCTACCCTTGATGGGAAAGAGCTTTCCTGAATTGGGTTTGGAGCAAAAGGACTGTTTGGAAATGCCTTGGATTGAATCAGTCCTATATTTCGCAGGACACCCACATGGGCCAGGACACTCCATAGATGTCCTATTAGATAGAGGACTCCAAGAGAAGGTCTTCTACAAAGGCAAGTCTGACTTTGTTGAGAAACCCATTTCTCAAATTGGATTGGAAGGGATTTGGGAGAGATTGTTGGAGGAGGAGAATGTGTACATGATCATGGAACCTTTGGGTGGTAGGATGAGTGAGATATCAACGGCTGAGATTCCTTTCCCATATAGGAGAGGGTATATGTATAATATACAATACGTGGTGAGATGGGGGGAAAGAGATGCTGGTGAGGGATATAAGAAGCATATATATTGGATTAGGAGGCTGCATGAGTACTTGGGCCCTTATGTTTCAAAATCTCCAAGGGGTGCTTATCTCAACTATAGGGACCTTGATTTGGGAGTGAATGAGGAAGGTAACCCAAGCTATTCAACGGCTAGGATTTGGGGTAGGCAGTATTTCAAGGATAACTTTAGGAGATTGGCACTTGTGAAGGGTGTGGTGGACCCCACTAATTTCTTTAGGTCCGAGCAAAGCGTTCCACCTCTTGTTGGGACGGAAGAAGGGAGAGAATAGCTAGCATTGGTTTGAATTTGTGGTGTCGATCCTGCTCACCAGCAAATGCCCCATTGGTTCCCTGATCTGAACTGTTAATAGGATCGGCCAAACCATTAATCTGAACTACCCCATCTTTGGGACGCTCCAATCTAAGAGTGCCGTTGGATCAGAGGTTTGGATCACTGAAAAATGGGGCCATGTAGGAAAACAGTGCATCAACAGTAATAAATTCTTCTTGTTTATTTTTGTTACTGCATTCATCTTTGTGTGCTGGTGCTAGTTATGGATCAGAGGTTTGTACGCTAACTTTCGCTGTCATCTTTGTGGGGTGGGTGGATCCCTGCCTGTGAGGACCACCTTCATGTTTTTTTTTTTTTCCTAAAATCCACACTATCCATCTGTTTTGAAAGCTCATTTTACTTCATGGTTCCAAAAATGAAGCAAATCCAAATCTTAGGTCACAGGAATAGGTGGGTATTGAATACCCATAATTCAAAACTTCTTAGGGACCACCGGAATGTTTTATTTGCCATCAAAACTGTTGATAAGGTCAGAAAGACCTGTATGAAGGGATTTAATAAATATCAGCTTGATCCAAAACTTTTGTGGCCCACAATAAGTTTTTAATGGTCAATAAACACTGTTTCTTGTGGTATGGTCAGCCTGAGAAGTGGATCTCCTTTATTTTTGGGACCATGAAATAAAATGATCTTTAAAAATGGACGGACAGCATGGATGTAAGGCACATACATCAAGGTGATCGAAATAGTCAGCGATCCGCCCCAACCCAAAAGGGATGGTAGTTTATTGAGAAACTATATCCACCGTTGAAACCTTCCTGGAGCTAACCATCATGCTTATATTTCCTCAAAACGGTTCATAGGGTTATTACTCCTCAGAAAAACTATAGGAAAAAATATCAATCCTGATACAAAACCTCTGTCACCCCAGCCACCGTTCAATCGCCCGCTGTATCATTTGTTGTGTCATACCTAAAAGGCTAATCTGCTGCAGAAACTTTGCAGTAAATAAGTGCTCCCCAGCTTTAGTTCTCTGCGCAAACCTCCCCGGGCTCTCGGGCACTGCCCCCCTCCCTCACGGGGTAACTCCTTCCAGGCTAACCGATTAGGTAGAGAGACCCCAAGATATATGAAGCTCCTTTCATAATCCTGGGACAAAACCAACGTCATTGTGAAAGAGGCTTTTAACGATTCTTGCTTCTGCCTTTGATTCTAGGTTTTCTATACCTCGAATTATTTATTTTCAAATGGGGTATATGGAAATGAAACTCAATTTCCATGGAAAACTGCACTGCAAAACAGAAAATAGAATAATCGGTTGGAATCCTAGAGCCTGATTTAGTTGGCGTCCAATTATTTATAATCTATCACAATTGCATAATTTTTTTCCAGCCGAAGACCCATACAGTATAGATCATCTAATGGAATGCTCAGATCCCATGCATGTCAGCCCTGTAGTGAGAAGGTATGTGAGGCCCACCATGATATATCTGCTGTTAAACCGTCCATCAGCTTGTTCAGACCATTTTATTAGGACAAAAGCCCAAAAATGAAGCAGATTCAAAAATAAAATGAGCCACCCCACTGGAAACAGTTGGAATTGAACACCCACTGTGGATACCTTTGTGGGGCCCACGGAAGTTTAGGATCAGGCCGATATTCGTACTTCCATGTTAATAACATTATGAACGGTATGGATGGCATGGACTTAGGAAGGTTTTCATCCCACTGTTGAAACTGATGTATGGAGTGGATGTGAGACCAATTTCACGGTGGCCCACAAATCTTTCTCCACGAACAAGGAAAACTCTTGCGTGACTACCAGTAGGCAGGTGGAATCATGACTTACGTTTCTGTTAGTGAAACAGATTTACATATGCATGAGATCCACACTGTCCATCAGGCACAACACCACTTTTTACCCGTTGCCTGCAAAAATCAGGGTGGTTCAATACTCTGTTGGTCCACCATATAGGGAATTATACATAAACCTCTAGGTTCACATGTTATGGCCCACCTGAGTTTTTGTATGGCGTGGATTTTTGGTAATGCTTTCATCCTCGGGAATCAAGTTAGATGCATGGATTGGATTAAATATAGAAAGTACTTTAAGACCTACACAAAATTAACGGTGGATGTTCCATACTAACTGTTTCCTATGGTGGGGCCTACCTGAGCTTTTGATCATCATGATTTATGTGGTCCAGATTGAACGAGAGGCAGGGTACCTGATGAACAGGTTGGATGTAACGAAAGTTCAACCCACGTGGCAATAGATACGCACCCCACGTATGTACTTGCATTTGCTGTAGTGCGGGGTCCATAAGCAGGACGCGGATTGGGTACCACCCCGCCCAACCTGAGATCGGCACGGGCAGGATTTCTTACAAGCCACCGTGATATATGAGTCTAATCCACACCATCCATCCATTTTTACATGTCATTTTAACGCGCAAGCCCAAAAATGAGGCAGATCCAAGGCTCAAGTGGACCACACAAAGGGAATATTAAACACTTATTGTTGAAAATTAGTTGTGGGCCACAGAAGTTTTCGATCAAGGCGATATTTGTATTTTCCCTTCATCCAGGTCTAACTTAATATGGGCCATCCATCATGTGAGGCCCGGCTTCAATGTCCATTGTCCTAGAGCCCACCTTTGATGTGTACTATCCAACATGTAGGCCTCACCTTTTAAGTGGGTCGTCTATCATACCAGCCCACTTTAGAGGTGAGTTTTTATCATTATGGCTGACCTTTGATGTGGATCATCCATATGTGGAACTATATTAACATGGGGTCATCTATCATGTGGGCCTCCCTTTTATGTGGATGGTCCATAGTGAGCCCCTACCTTTGATGTGGACAGTCTACCAGCTGGGGCCTCTTTGATATGGACCGTGAGTCAGATAAATAGCTTTTGGTATATTAAGTTACTTTTATAATTATGCTTATCAAACAAGCTTAATTAAAAAAAAGTAATTTAATTACTTGACATAAGTTAAAAAGTAACTTATTTGGTGGTATCCAAACAGGCCTCAAGATTCAAGAAGTTAGTCTACTTAGTGAATAACTTTCAATCTATATTTTTTTTGTTAGTCATGTGGCGCACCCATACTCTAACGGATCTAGCATGTATGTAATCGCTAACCCTTCCAATAGTTGGCCCTACCCTAAGGATCACCTTATCTAAATAGCAGCCCCTTCCACACATCAGTGAGTGACAACATACAAAACATAAATGATAAAGTGTAGTCCACCTGATGGTATACATATATATATTTGTATGTATATTCAGTATTTAGCCAGCACCAGCATACCTTCAGTCTTGTTCTGGAGTGGGGTCATGCAAGGTCATTGGGTCAGTCTTGTGCTTGACCAATTTAAGTGGCTTGGGTCGGAATTTTCAACCCTTTAGTAAATGGGTCAGGTTCACCCAAACCCTAACCTGACCATTGCCACCCTACACACATTAGGAGTAGCAATGGGCCAGGTTTGGTCCGACATGCCCGACACAAAACTTAAGAACCAAGGCCTGATCCTGGCCCAACCCAGCCATGCATAGGTCAATCACAGCTTGGCCAAGCCTGGGCCAAAAAATTGGTTAGGCCCTAGCCCAGCCTGTCCCAAAAATTGAGAAGATCCTTATTTTCCCACTCGATTGTTCCTAATTATCTGTTGATGGGGTGGGCCATTCATGCACAAAGAAATAGACACCCTAGAGGAATGAAACCAAGGGTCTACATTCTAAAGGCTCAAGTGGACCACACATTGGGGATTAAACATTAACGGTTGAAAATTTCTTCCGGGCCATAGAAGTTTTGGAATCTCATGAACAGGTTGGATGGCAATTAAGCATCTCGGTTGATCCATAGGAAGGTTACAACGATTGGTGTCATTATCACTGCTGCCAGTGATGTGGTCCATTTCATCTTTAGATCTGCTATTTTTGGGCTCATACCCTAAAATGGATGGACGGCGTGGATAAAGCAACATACATCACGGTGGCCCCACAGAGTTTACTCAGCTTACTAACGTACTGAGTTACTTAGTAGGCAATCCGCGCCCCTCGAGTAGGGGATTTGAGGGACCATGCACCATGATGCATGTTGCTTTATCCAGACCGTCCATCCCTTTTATCAGCTCAGTTTTAATGAATAAACCCAAAATTGAAGCATATCTAAAACTCAAGTGGACCATACCATAAGGAAATAGTGAAGATAAAGATGTCCACCGTTGAAACCTTCTTAGGGCCCACAGTGTTGTTTATTTGTCATCCAAACTATTCAAAAGGAAAGGAAAACACAAATATCAGCTTGATCCAACACATACCTCACAGTTGGCCCCACAGTTTATTGTAGGCTTACACAGTAGTGTAGTCAGTACTCAATCCGCGGGATTTACTCGGAGTGAGTAAGCAATCCGCGTACCTACTCATGCGGAGCTCCATGCGTGCATTACCATCAACAGCCTCTTATAAAAACCTCACTACTCCTCCCACACGGGTAGACTTGGCAAAATTTGAACCGACCGCTAACCCGACCCAACCTGCTAACCCGACCTGACCCGACCCGACCCGACCTAGTTTCTTCTAGTTTAGGGTTGGAAAATTTGATCCGAATTCAATTTTTGGATTGACTCGACCCAACCCGGATTTTTATGCGTCGGGTTAGGGTTAAAGGCGACCCGAACCGACCCAACCCAACCCAACCCAACCTGAATCAT
This sequence comes from Liriodendron chinense, assembly GCA_003013855.2. Taxonomy (NCBI): domain Eukaryota; kingdom Viridiplantae; phylum Streptophyta; class Magnoliopsida; order Magnoliales; family Magnoliaceae; genus Liriodendron; species Liriodendron chinense. The sequence goes on along the minus strand of ML058381.1, from coordinate 1,791,274 downwards.
ATAAGGGTTAAGTAGACTATTATATATTGATTTTCTTATTAGTTTATAATACATAGTTTTTTTTTCTCACATACCTTGCTGGGAATATTCCACATGTCTGTCAATTTAATAAACATGTGCACACCAACGATCACATTTTATGACGTGTAGAACTAAAATATCATGAGAATTTGTTTTTTAATTTTTGGTACTCATTTATTAGAGAATTGAAATGGTAGTTAATGGTCCATAAAATAAATTAATAAAATTATCTTAATGGCTATATTTATTTGATTGTTGATAGGAATTTATTAGAGGGTCAAAATGAAAGGATCAATGGTTCAATGTCAATAATTGTGTCCATAATGTAACTATTTAACTCCATTCTATCCATTTATTTTTCTCTTTCAGTATTTGCGTAATAGAAATACTCTATAAAAAAGCCTCGATTATATATATATATATATATATATAGATATATATATATATATATATAGACCCTGATTTTTAAGACCTTCACCCATCATGTAATGAGGCATCTGACCAATGGAGTAGATGTTTGATCAACATCACAGTGGGCCCCACACAGCTCGACCTCATGGTAACTTCCCATGAGGTCGACCTCCATAGTAACCATTTCCCATATATATATCATATATATATATATATATATATATATATATATATATATATATATATATATATAGGCACTTACGTACCTATTAAACATAGATGGTTTGGTTTTCAATGGAAGGCTAGTGTTATAAATATCTAGTTTAATATTTAGTTAGTTGATCATTAAAATGCGGCTCAACCTGACCCCACCTAGTTTAATTTGGGTTGGGTAAGGGATGGGAAAATCCAACCTGAATTCAATTTGGGTCGGGTTAGGGTTGAGGTGGAAACAACCCGACCTGAACTTGACCCGACCCAAACCCGACCCATTGCCACCTCTACATACGGGCGCGGATCAGCTAGTCCCATAAGGGGTGCTTTCAAATCTCTGTGGGCCCCACCATGATGTATGTATTTTATCTATTCTGTCCATCTATTTTTCCATCTTATTTTAAGGCACTAGCCCATAAATGGGATAGATCCAAATCTCAGGTGGACTATACCACAGGGAAACAGCAAGAAGAGATGTTCTGACCTTTGGGCTCAAGACACTGCCGAGAAGAAGTTCAAGTCCCTTGATTCAAGGGTGCCATTGAGTGTGCCCACGTTTCCAAAGCTCTCTTTCCAGGCCTCGATGGCATCGATAACATCCTAGCCGCTTACCAAGTTCATGTGGTCGCAGCCACAAAGAAAATCAACGGCCAGATAGATTGGCATGCAGTTCTAGGTCTAGGATTCTTCAGCCCAATTGGAGACAATCAAGAAGCAGTACAGAAGAAAATCTCTCATGGTCCACCCCGACAAGAACAAGTCGGTAGCAGCAGATGGGGCCTTCAAGCTCATCTTAGAGGCGTGTAAGGTCTTATCAAAGATGGCACCTACAAGGATGGATTTTACATGTCGTCGGTCATCATCGTCGGGTCCCGGTTTTGCAAGTTGGTGCATGAAGGCATGCCCTAGGTGCAGCAAGGCATGCAAGTATGATACGGTGAAGCGAACGTTGATAACATGTGGAGATTGTGGACGTAGATAAGTCTTCATCAGGCATTGCCGCCAGTGATATATATGCTTCTTGGGTTTTCTTTTGATGTTGATTATGGTCATTTTGTAATCATAAAATTATTTATTTTTGATACAAGACAATTGTAAATATTGTGTATGACATTTTTTTATTTCATCAATACAATCCACAGTTTCAGTTGAATGAAAAAGAAAATATCCGGAGTTATTTGATAACATGCCGGATTTGGTGCATTTGCACCTAAGATCCGCTGATCCAAACTGTTGATCTGATGGGTCAGGTGGTCGATGGTCTGGAAATTATCTGAATTGAAAGATCCTAATGCTTTCACTTTGGACTTTTCTTTGGTTGGATGTAGAACCTTCTTTTACTCAAATCAATGGGAGGGAATTGATGGTGGAATTTTTTTATGGCATCAATTATAAGTAATGAATATTATAATCTTATAGATTTCTTTCCATTCACTCCAGTAATTTCTTATAGGTCCTTTCTTTTTTTTTTCATTTTTTAGATTGTTGATCGTTATTGTAATATGGTGATGGGTTAGATATAATATTGCAACGTGGGAAATTTTTCCATTCTAATCTTAGTTATTTCTTTGCAATGACCATTTTATATTGTTGATCGTTATTGTAATCATGGCTGGATGGATGGATGGGATATCAGGCATTTTTTTTTTCTTTTTTCTTTTTTCTTTTTTCTTTTTAGTTTCTAGATTGTTAATGGTTAATTAGGTTAGATGGTTTGCATGATATGGGTCCTTACTCATGCCTCATCTAGACTCACAAGGGTTTAAACCCGAGGTCTTGGGTTTGAGTATCCATTGTGGGATAAAAAAGCATTGTGGTGTGAGTGCGTGTTTAGAGGAAAAAAAAGAAAAAAAAAAGATGGGTTGAATATAGACATATAATCTTATTCAAACCTTAGGATCATCAATTGTATGAATTATCTATTGTTTTCATTGAGATTAATGGTTGATTTTGATTAACATTTTGATTCATGGGATATTTGAATTGATATTCAATATCCTATGTTTTGCTTGTCGGTAAAGATTTATAAGTTGCATGGCAAGACAAAGTATCTCATGGTAGGAACATTTATTACTAAGGGGAAATTGTTATATGTTTTCCATTTATTGTTTAGGCAGTATTTGGAAATGCTGAATACCTTGGAAATAAAATCATTTTCATGGAATCTACTTTTTTCCGTTTGTGAAGAAATGCATGGAATATGTTTTCCTTTTTCAAAAAGTTTTGGAGAAAATTGTGGAAATCATTATAGCCTTTTATGAGATCTTTGAAAAGAGGGAAAGATTTTAATGGTTTTAGCATTCCTTTTCTTCATTCTCTTCTACCTCCAACCAATCTATGTCCGTATTATTGTTGTTGCCTTCCATTATTTGGTTGCTAGAAAAGAGCCTTCCAACTGTTCTTGCTTCTACCTTCGATTTTCACTGTTTTCCTTAGATTTTTCATCCCTCAAGTAATTTACTTTCAAGTGGGCGATATGGAAATGAAACCCAATTTTCCATATCACTATCTATGATTTTTTTATTTTTTTAAAAATAAAACCTTAGAAATGGACACCCCTACTTGAGAAAAGCAAAAAAAAAAAAAAAAAAAACCAATAAATGGAGAAGCCCACTTGATGCATGGTTCAAATCATCATATATATGGATGTCCTTGTGAAGAAGTCTGGGTTGAAGGAATAATGTGATCTTTGCGTGAGGCTACGCATGGTACCTAAAGTTTTTAAGTTCATCCAGATCGTCAATGAAATGGTCCTCAACATGGATGGATCGATCCCATAAATATCTACCACACTGGAGGTTCCTAATCATCCTATCTCTATCTCTTTTCCACTAAATGTGGATCTTCGTTGTATTAATTGTCTCTTTACCATCTTGTTGTGAGAAAGGGGATGGAAGGGTTAGGATTTTCCTACGATGGAAACTTTTTGGAGCATGTTCCCTCGCCTGAGCAAAATTAAAACTTTAGTATCCATGGTGATCTCCACTGTAGAAAATAGCCTTGTTTCACCTAGCTATTATAACGGTGGATCAAGGCCTAATTGAAACTCAAGAAAAGCTGATCACCATTGAAAGCTTAAGATCTTCTATCGGACAGTTAGGATCACCTGGTAATCTTGAATTTTAGGCTCTGTCATCTCTACTTCTTCAGTCACTGATCGAACCAAAATTCCATCAATTGGACAATCGTAACTGTCCAATTAGGGACCCAGATGATCAACCGAACAGGTCAACGGTTGCGATTACAGTACACAAGCCATGTGTGCTGAAGACATTGGGTCAGGTACACAATTCAGCTGCTCCAGTAAGTTACTGTTCTTTACGGAAAATTTAATAGTAAATGATCAGAACACTTGAATTTTAAGTTCACAAGCGGTCCACTTTACAAGGAGGGCCCACCCTCCATGATCTGAGCCACTTGTACCATAGGACTCACCTTGGATGGCCCATGGTGTAAAAATACAACTGATTGGACATTGCCTCAGGTCCCTGGAATGGCAAAAACTAAAAAGACCAAGTTCGCAGGATGTGGTAATCTTTCTGATCACAGAGGGTGTGTTCCATGTACAGTTGAGGGCATTGAGGAATACAACATGGTGGTCCCCGGTTCACCAACTCATCGGTTTAAGACTCGTCTGAGTCGACTCATCCCTATCTGGTTTTGACACCACGAGCCACCTGGCAAAGTCACCTTGACTCAGCCAAGTCAGGCCGATTCAACTATGACTCAGGGAAACTCACGAATCAGTGCAAATTACCAAGTTAACCATGGTCCTCTCTTCCCGCATAAGATAGTCGGGTGAACGATTTGCTTGGGGCATAGGGTCTTCAATGGGTCAGGTTGGCCCCCCAAGCAACTGGCCTGACCTGCTTCTTCTGAGGCAATTTTGTGCAAAGCTAAATAAGTAATGGGTTGGGTCCTTACTCATGCCTCAGGTGTTAGACTCACAAAAGTTTCAGGAGAAGGTCTTGGGTTCAAGAACCTATTGTAGTGAAATCTCACTGTGGTGTGAGTGTGTGGATGTGTGTGGGGGTGTGAGTGCTTGTGTAATAAAAAAAAAAAAGAAAAAAGAAAAAGAAAAAGTAATGGGTTGTGCTCAGGTTGAACTCTAGGGTATTCAACCATTCATATTTTTGAATATTTCAAATTACAAAATTTCCGCTACTTTTTCATATACAAAAGTGGGATTGGTCTAATAAATGCATCTACGTCAATCCCAACCACATTAAGATTCAATTCATTTTTATTTTTTTTTCTTCTCTTTTGGATTAGTACACATCCTATGTTAGTACACACGCACACGGTTAGTCATACTTCAATGTTAGCCACCCCTACATTGGGAATCGATACCAGGACCTCAGTGGTGAAACAAGGTTATCTTCACTCAGTCTACCACTATCAGAAAGTTGTGGGTGTAATTAAGATTCAATTCAATTAAGTATGAATGAGAAAGAGATAAGGTATTTCTTTTTTCTTTTAATAAATTGCTTGCCTTTGAAAAAACAATATAATTCTTGGCCCAGTTAAGAAGGTCACGAAAATGAAATATATTTACTTTTCAATTGCTCCTTATTAACGAAATGAAACATAGCACCCATGTGTTTTTTTGGGAACACTGTTGTTACCAAAAAATGGTTAACAGACAAAGATGTAGATCTATGATCTGGACGGTTGAACGAAATTGATCCCTCAATATAAGATGACGGAATCCTTTGATCCTGCAAAAGAGCACAGAGGATAAGGGGGGTGGCTGGGGTCCAGTTCAAGCCCTCCGATGCCTAAGTTAGTGAGATCTTGAAAGATTGAACATCTATCTTTTTATCAGTCTTTGTCTCGTACCTCAATAAAGAAGAAGACGCGTCAATTTATAGACCTAGGTTGCAGAGTTGTATTCCCTTTTGAAGCTATGATCTCAGGGGAGGGATTCTCGGATCTTTGGGATTTTTGGAGCTGTCCCGTGATCTTCGAGGATCTTTCGGCGAGTTGGTTAAAGATCTCCCGGATTTTCCTCCCCTTATCACGCACACACTTAGAGGTTTGCGGAAACAGAATCAGGTCGCAAAGCGGTCGACCTGGTGAGGTTGTTTCCGAGGGCTACTTTTCTTCTTTAGATCGGGTCGGTCAGACCCGACGACCCGTATTTGAGTTATCAGATCGGTTTCGAACTGTGTGAGCTGGACTGGATCGATCTTCAGGTCAGCTCGTATTCTCTTCCTGAAGGTGTAGAGGTCAGCTCGTATTCTTCTCACAACAGAAGTCCCCCCACTCCTGAGTCTAGCTCGTCTGTCTCGGGAGTAGCTTGATAAAGAAGATACGTCGATCTGGCTACACTTAATGTTTTACAGCTGTCGCGTTGTCGCGCCGTCATCTCAACGGGCGAGAAAGCGGTATTTAATGCGTCGTTCAAAAAATCGAGGCGTCATCATTCGCTTATACGGCGTATCAGCGCCCAACAGAATATTATCGAACGGGGTGATGCCACATGTCTGGAGTGGTGCGTTACTTTTCGTACGCTTCAACCAAGAGCCGCCACGCAGAATCTTCACATTAAATGCCGAATAATCCTCCAGATATAAAACTCGAGAGTTAGCGGATTTCTGAAAAATTCTTTTCTTCTCTGATCCTGCTTTCCTCCCTCTTTCTCTTTTTGGGTTCTTCCTCTCCATTCTCTGTCATCTCTCATCCGGCCGGCGTACCAGTCACTTAGGGTACGCTCTTCTCATCTTCTTAAAAGATCTTCTTCCTTTTTTGTAATTTTCAGAATGTCGGAGACCTCCTACTTTGATGCTATTCCGATGGTGAGGTTTGGAGATTCCGAATCGGACCCACCTCTATCAGAGCATCAGGAAATCGATCCCAGAGAATCCCATTCCAGGACAGCCGATCCTGTGAATGAAGAGGAATCTGAGGTTCCTGAGCCAGGAGTTGGGGAGACGGCTCAGAGAGATTCCTTCGAGCTGGACGGGGTGGTCTCGCAAATTACCCAGAGGGAACTGGATAATGTGAGGAGGACGTACGGGATCCCGGAATTCGTTAATCTTAGGATTCCGGACCGGGCTGATAGACTGTTCGCTTGCCTCAAGTGTAAGGCTGCGATGTAGTAATAAAACTCGGTAAGACCGAGGTCGATCCACAGGGAAATAGTAACAATCCCCCAAATCACTCCAGCAACTCAGTTTTTTAAAAGAAATCAGATTTAATTAAGTGATTACTTAATTCAGGAATTTAATGAAAAATCAGAGATAAAATACTAAGGCTTTCAAGGATCCACTTGTAGCAATCCTATGTCAATTTAGTCAATCCAAGTAGAAAACACAACTAGATTTGAAGTCCTATCTCTCATCTAGTTGGAGAATAAAGCATTCACACACATTCCATCACATTCAAGTTGAACTTCCAAGTTCTAGTTCCATTCAATCAATACAAACTCGAAACCATAGCCTGCGGAGTAACAGCCATGCCTCTGGACTATGGCCTGCTCAAGGATTACTATAATTCGAATTTAGATAAACAAACATGATAATCTCAGAGAATTAAAAGGAATTCATGTCCGGAGCACATAAACTCAGATAAAACATCTCAAACTACCATTATTTGGAACTAAATCATGTAAAAATCCGAACTTGAATGTAAATTACTTGAATTAAACTGAAATCAACATAGAATTAGCTACAAGCTTCACCTCTCAGCCTTAGTTGAGAGGTTCTAGCCGAGCATTGTCATGCTACAACTAAAAACTCTGAAATAAAGCATAAAAACAGAAAAACCCGAATAGGAGAGTTGCAACCGCTCCACAATCGCCTTCACTCTCCAAACTCACGTTCCTTAGCCTCTCTGATACCCTAGGAAGAACCCCTAGGTGTCCTTTTATAGCAAACAACCTCCCTTGCGTCAGATTCTGCGAAAGATTACGCATTGCGCAGCAATTTTCGGAGTCCTGATTTAGAAAGGAATCATGTTCCGCAAAGCCGACCGGTCGTGACCGGTCGGACTGATTTTTTTAAGCACTCCAGGGAGCACAGCCGACCGGTCATGACCGGTCGGACTGGCTGTCCATTGTTCCAGCAACTGTGGCCGACCGGTCATGACCGGTCGGACCAATTTCCCCATCTTATTCCAGTGTATACAGCCGACCGGTCATGACCGGTCGGGCTCCTCTGTCCACCTTCCAGTATGCGTGGCTGACCGGTCAAGACTGGTCAGCCTGTTCTCCTCTTTGATCAGCAACCATGGCTGACCGGTCGTGACCGGTCAGCCCTCTTCAAATTGTTCTTCTTTCTTTCTTTTTCTTCTCTTCTTTCTTCTTTCTTTGGTTCTCTTTCTTCTTCTTTCTTTGGTCATCTTAGGACTTCATGCAATAGCTTCAAATGCATTCTTTTGTCTCGTATTTGAATGAAGTCCGCTTTCATCCCTATAATCACAAAAACATGTGTTAGGTGGACCTTTAAACCATGAAAATCATGCAAACCTTGTTGTGTAATGGGCAATGCAATGTATAAATTGGAGGTTCAACACACCCCCCAACCAGCTTTTTGCTAGTCCCGAGCAAAACATGCATGAATAAGTTCAAACCTCCAAATCCAACTCTCTTCCAAAAACCATGTTTCTATCCATTCCAAGACATATGAGTATAAAATTTGGAAAAATTTGGTGATAGAAGCTGAAACCTTGGGTTCTCAAAACATAAGAAGTGTCTACATGAAATTTCCGCTGATTGATTGATAAATAGAAGAACTCGAATAAATTCAACCTAGTGTGTATAGTGAAAATTCATCTCATGAGTTCCTGGATCATCTTCTTCATAGATTAGGTAAACCAATGATTTTAAGGTGCACAGAGCAACAGCAAGCCTATGACGGGAATTTGCCTTACCGTCCTTCCGATGGCTTTCACACTACGTTCCATTTCCGGCTTTGGTTACAGTTCGACCATCCCCCGGTTGGTAATAGGTAGCCCTTTTCGGAATTTTCCACCATTTTTCTTTCCTACCCGATTTCATCCTTTCTTTCCTTTTTCTTTTAAATTAGATAGGATTTTTAGAAATCCATATCTTCTGTTATTTTCCCATGGACAAGGATGGACAAAATACCCCGGCTTGGCTGCTCAACACCTTTAAATCAAAGTATAGCTAATCCACAAATCACATAAACCTGTCACTCATGAAAATCGTGTAATGTGAACTAGGTGTAAAAATTGTTCAAATTTTTCTATCAATCACAACAATAGGGGAACTATCATATAACACCATTATGGTGGGAGAAATTCAAGACTACAACATCACACACTTCGTTTCTCCTCTTCTTATACTCATAGCATCTCAAATGTATAGAAACAAGATTTTCTAAAAGAGTTTTGAGATGTTAGAAAATTCGAAAAAAATTTGTGCATATGAAGCTCGAAATGTTGCAATATGCTAGATGAAGAATCTCATCTCACCCCCCAACCAAATCTTGCATTGTCCTCAATGTAAAAAGATAGTCAATTAGCATGAACATGAGAGCAATGATAAACAATGAGAGAGTGAGAACAATAGTACCTGAAGGAGCGATCATGGAATTCTCCAACCCAACAACTAAAACCTATTAAAACAGTAAAACAAAACTAAACCTACCTATGCTATACCTCCATCAGACTAGGAGATCAATCATCCGGATAGACAGGATCATTCAGGGAGATGGACATGTCCTCTGAATCAAATTTCTCAACAAATGGTTTAAGGCGTTGTCCATTAACTTTGAAACAGTCACCATTCGCTGCATTCTCAATCTTAACAGCCCCATGAGGAAAAACTTCTTTGACAATATATGGGCCGGTCCATCGAGATCGTAATTTTCCCGGAAAAAGATGAAGTCGGGCATTATACAAGAGCACTTTCTGTCCTTCATGGAAAGATTTCCTAAAGATGTGCTTGTCATGAAAGGCCTTCATCTTGCTCTTGTAAATTCTCGAATTCTCATATGCATCGTTTCGGATCTCATCAAGCTCATTTAATTGAAGTTTACGAAGCGAGCTAGCCTTGTCAATGTCAAAATTTAAAGCCCGAATTGCCCAATAGGCTTTGTGTTCTATCTCCACAGGCAAGTGGCAAGCTTTCCCATAGACAAGTCTATAAGGGGACATTCCAATAGGTGTCTTATAGGCAGTACGGTGAGCCCAAAGTGCATCATCTAATCTTAGGGACCAATCCTTGCGATCCGGTCTCACCGTCTTTTCCAAAATCTGTTTGATTTTCCTATTGCAGATTTCAGCTTGCCCACTTGTTTGTGGGTGGTATGGGGTACTCACTTTGTGCCTAATACCATATTTCTTCATCAAAGTTTCAAAAGGTCTATTGCAAAAATGAGAACCACCATCACTAATAATGGCTCGAGGCGTCCCAAATCTAGAGAGTATATTTTCCTTAAGGAACTTGAGAACCGTACGATGATCATTGGTTCTACATGGGATAGCCTCTATCCATTTAGACACATAGTCTACGGCAAGCAGAATATAGGCATGCCCAAAAGATGAGGGGAATGGTCCCATGAAATCGATGCCCCAACAGTCAAAGACTTCAAGATGTTGAATTGGAGTGAGAGGCATCATATTTCGACGAGATAATCCTCCTAGCTTCTGACAGCGCTCGCACGCTTTGCAAAACTCGTGGGTATCCTTAAATAATGTGGGCCAATAAAAACCACATTGCAGAATTTTCGCAGTTGTTTTCTTGGCTGAAAAATGACCCCCACATGCTTGATCATGACAAAAGGAGATGACTGAATTGTGTTCATCATCGGGGACGCATCTCCTTATAATTTGGTCTGGGCAATATTTAAACAATAGAGGTTCATCCCAGAAAAATCTGCGCACTTCCCTTAGAAATTTACGTTTGTCTTGAGCAGTCCAATGAGTCGGCATCGCACCTGTGGAAAGATAATTAGCTATATCAGCGTACCATGGTGGATGCATAGCAACAAAGAGTTGCTAATCAGGGAATGGGTCCTCAATAGGTGACTCATCAATGGAATTCGGTAGGACTAGGCGGGATAGATGATTCGCCACCACATTTTCTACCCCCTTCTTATCTTTGATCTCCAAGTCGAATTCTTGAAGGAGTAGGATCCATCTAAGCAAGCGGGGCTTAGCATCCTTCTTAGAAAGAAGGTATTTCAGCGCCGCATGATCCGTGTACACAATAACTTTGGATCCTATTAAGTATGGCCTGAATTTATCCAAGGCAAAAATAACAGCTAGGAGCTCTTTCTCCGTAGTCGAATAATTAACTTGGGCAGGATTCAAGGTCCTACTGGCGTAGTAAATGACATGGGGCTTTTTATCCTTCTTTTGGCCTAACACCGCCCCAATAGCAAAATCGCTCGCATCGCACATCAACTCAAAAGGAATGGACCAATCTGGTGGTTGCATGATAGGAGCGGTTGTCAACATGTCTTTTAGCTTTGAAAAAGCTAATTGACATTCGGCACTCCACTCAAATTGGTTCTCCTTTTGTAGAAGGTTGCATAAAGGCCTTGAGATGTGACTAAAGTCCTTTATAAACCTTCGATAGAAACCGGCGTGTCCAAGGAAGGACCGAACATCGCGTATGCTTTTGGGTGGTGGTAGATTGAAAATTATGTCAATTTTCGCCCGGTCTACCTCTATTCCATTGGACGAGATGATATGTCCAAGGACTATTCCTCTTTGTACCATGAAGTGGCACTTTTCCCAGTTTAATACAAGTTGCTTTTCCTCACACCTCATCAAGACCAACTTCAAGTGCTCGAGACACTCATCAAATGTACAACCAAAAACAGAAAAGTCATCCATGAACACCTCAAGAAACTCACCCACCATGTCCGAGAAAATACTCAACATGCATCGTTGGAATGTGGCGGGTGCATTGCATAACCCGAATGGCATCCTTCGGTAAGCGAAGGTACCAAACGGGCATGTAAATGTGGTTTTCTCTTTGTCTTCCGGAGCTATCTCAATTTGGTTGTATCCAGAATAGCCATCTAGGAAGCAGTAATAGGGATGGCCTACCAACCTCTCCAAAATTTGATCCATAAATGGGAGAGGGAAGTGGTCTTTCCTAGTAACCGTGTTGAGCTTCCTATAATCAATGCACATACACCAACCGGTGGTCACCCTAGTTGGTATAAGCTCGTTGTTGGCGTTTTCAATGATGGTAATACCAGATTTCTTGGGGACAACTTGGGTAGGACTCACCCATTGGCTATCTGAGATGGGGTAGATGATACCCACATCCAATAGCTTTAACACCTCGGCTTTGACAACCTCCATCATGTTTGGATTTAGCCGTCTTTGAGGTTGTCTAGTCGTTTTTGCATTTTCTTCAAGGTGTATTCGGTGCGTGCAAACCGAAGGATCTATCCCTTTGAGATCCGCTATTGTCCAACCTATGGCTTCCCTATGTTCTTTGAGTAACTCAATCAACTTGAGCTCTTGGTCCTTCTCAAGGTGGGAGGCAATGACAACTGGGAAAGTTTCCTCTTGACCCAAATATACGTATTTAAGCTCGGATGGCAATGGTTTAAGGTCAAGCTTTGGTGGTTTGATGTTAGATGGTAGAGGTCTTGATGTGGTTGGTGGTAATTTCTCAAAATGGGGCCTCCACCGGCTAATATCTACCACCGGTCTTTTTATATTTAATGCCTGCACAATCTCACTAATGATGGGATCTTTAGAATCCATGAAATGTGCTAAGCATGTCTCCAAGCTTTCTAGTGGTTCAAGTTGGAGGAGTTCTTCTTCTTCAAAAGTTTCAAGCATGTTTATCTCGAAGAACTCATCATCATCAACATCCCTATGTCTTTTGCCTAAGTGAAACACATTCACCTCTAGTGTCATGTTTCCAAAAGATAGTTGCATCACCCCATTCCGGCAATTGATGATTGCGTTTGATGTGGCAAGGAATGGGCGGCCTAATATTACTGGTATTTGGGTGCTAGCATCCAAAACCGGTTGTGTGTCCAAGACTATAAAATCTACTGGGTAGTAGAATTTGTCAACTTGGACTAGAACATCCTCAACTATCCCCCTCGGTACACGAATAGATCTATCAGCGAGTTGCAACGTGGTTTTGGTGGGTTTTAATTCACCAAGACCCAATTGCTCATATACTGAGTATGGGATCAAGTTCACACTTGCCCCCAAGTCTAACAAGGCACGTTCAATCCGGTAGTCTCCAATGATACACAAGACGGTGGGACTACCGGGATCTTTGAATTTTGGGGGGGTCTTTTGAGTGAGGATGGCACTCACTTGCTCAGTTAAGAAGGCCTTTTGCTGCACATTATATTTGCGTTTTGTTGTGCATAGGTCTTTTAGAAACTTGGCATAAGAGGGGATTTGTTTGATGGCGTCAAGCAAAGGGATATTGATCTTGACTTGTCTGAAAATCTCTAGAATATCTTGAGAATTTGGGAGAGATTTTGGGGCAACCAATCTCGAAGGGAATGGTGCTACGGGCTTATAAATGCGTTCTGGTTGTTGTGGGGCTAAGTTAGATCCATTTTCATCCTCAGAATTTACCGGATCATTAGGCTCATCGGCCTTCACCGGAATAGTTTTGTCAATTTATTTACCACTTCTGAGAGTGGTAATGGATTTAGCTTGCTCCATGTTTTGGTTGGGAGGATTAGGGATGCTCACTTCATGTACTTGCTTTGGATTGGGCTGAGGTTGGGCCGGAAAGGTCCCTTCCCTAGCATTCAAGCGTCCCTTAATCTCATCAACCGAGACTTTCAGCTCTTGGAACATTTGTTGATTCGATTCATTTATTTGCGCTTGCCCTTGCATAAAAATTTTCAAGGTATCCTCCAATGAGAATTGAGGTGGGGCCATATTTTGCATGGGTGGCCCTCTTTGGGAGTTGGTAAGATTGCCCGTAGGAGCATTCTTCCAACTGAAATTTGGGTGGTTCTTCCAACTCTCATTGTACGTATTACCTACCGGTCCATTGAAGGGCCGTTGATAACCATATGTGGCATTGGCTGTCTCTTGTAGCACTTCCTTAAATGCAGGAATTGTGGGACAATCTTGCGTAGCGTGTAAGTCGGTGAGGCAAATCCCACATGTAGTTTCAACAGCTTCCTTGGACTTGGGAACTCCACTTTTGCTAAGTTCCATGGCCTCAACCTTCCTTGTGAGGTTAGCTATCCTTTCATTCACGTCGTCTTCCTCTTTAAGGACATAGATCACTCCTTTCTCTTGAGTGGGTTTGGGGTTCTTGGGTTTATCCGAGGTATCCCAAGATTGGGCGTTTTCAGCCAACATGTCCAAGTAACTCCAAGCCTCATCTGGATTTTTACTCATAAACTCACCATTGCACATCATTTCCACAAATTGGCGCATATTGGAACTTAATCCATCATTGAAAAAATTTATAACTCGCCAACTCTCATAGCCATGATGTGGGCAAGCAAGCAGGAGTTCCTTAAATCTTTCCCAACATTGAAAGAAAGATTCACCTTCTTTAGCCGAAAAATTCATTATGGCCCTTCGAAGGGTGTTCGTTTTATGAGCCGGGAAGAACTTTTTCAAGAATTCCCGATTCATCTCAACCCATGACCCAATCGAGCGTGGTCTAAGAGAGTGAAGCCAATCTTTGGCTCTTTCTTTCAAAGTAAAGGGAAAAAGTTTAAGTCTGATAGTATCCTCAGAAACATTGGGATAATGCAAGGTGGCCAACACTTCTTCGAATTCTTGCAAGTGTAAGTATGGGCGGTCAGAGTCTAGCCCATGGAATTTAGGTAAAAGTTGAATTACACCCGGTTTTATGTCAAGGGTCCTATCATTAGCTGGTAGAACTATGCAAGAAGGTGTAATTGCATGGGCAGGTTGTAGGTAATCCCGTAGTGATCTCATTGGAGGATCATTATGTACCTCATTCTCTCCTACTCCTTCCTGATTTGCGATTGTTGTTGGAGTAGGGGGGAGGATTTCTTAAAGGTGTTTGATCCATACTCCCCAAACTTTCACAATGCTCTTGATAATTCCGGACTCGTCTATGGACTGACAATGGTCCAACTAAACCACCTTCACATTGGAGACGATTTGAGTGATTACGTTCCCAACGGGACATAAACCACTCAACCAGAAACTGAAACTAATCCTATCCTAGAAAACTAAAATCTGAAACTATTCTGAAAGAAAATTCTGCAGAAGCTAAGTTAGAAGAGTATCACCTGATGCGCTTGAACTAGGGAAAGATTCCTACAAAACAGAAAAACTTGTTAGTTCTAAGAAAATCAGAAAAACTATCTACTGCTACTTCTACAGCCACTGAAATTATTTGGAAATCGTTATCTAATTCCCCGACAACGGCGCCAAAAACTTGTTCGCTTGCCTCAAGTGTAAGGCTGCAATGTAGTAATAAAACTCGGTAAGACCGAGGTCGATCCACAGGGAAATAGTAACAATCCCCCAAATCACTCCAGCAACTCAGTTTTTTAAAAGAAATCAGATTTAATTAAGTGATTACTTAATTCAGGAATTTAATGAAAAATCAGAGATAAAGTACTAAGGCTTTCAAGGATCCACTTGTAGCAATCCTATGTCAATTCAGTCAATCCAAGTAGAAAACACAACTAGATTTGAAGTCCTATCTCTCATCTAGTTGGAGAATAAAGCATTCACACACATTCCATCACATTCAAGTTGAACTTCCAAGTTCTAGTTCCATTCAATCAATACAAACTCGAAACCATAGCCTGCGGAGTAACAGCCATGCCTCTGGACTATGGCCTGCTCAAGGATTACTATAATCCGAATTTAGATAAACAAACATGATAATCTCAGAGAATTAAAAGGAATTCATGTCCGGAGCACATAAACTCAGATAAAACATCTCAAATTACCATTATTTGGAACTAAATCATGTAAAAATCCGAACTTGAATGTAAATTACTTGAATTAAACTGAAATCAACATAGAATTAGCTACAAGCTTCACCTCTCAGCCTTAGCTGAGAGGTTCTAGCCGAGCATTGTCATGCTACAACTAAAAACTCTGAAATAAAGCATAAAAACAGAAAAACCCGAATAGGAGAGTTGCAGCCGTTCCACAATCGCCTTCACTCTCCAAACTCACGTTCCTTAGCCTCTCTGATACCGTAGGAAGAACCCCTAGGTGTCCTTTTATAGCAAACAACCTCCCTTGCATCAGATTCTGCGAAAGATTACGCATTGCGCAGCAATTTCCGGAGTCCTGATTTAGAAAGGAATCATGTTCCGCAAAGCCGACCAGTCGTGACCGGTCGGACTGATTTTTTTAAGCACTCCAGGGAGCACAGCCGACCGGTCATGACCGGTCGGACTGGCTGTCCATTGTTCCAGCAACTGTGGCCGACCGGTCATGACCGGTCGGGCTCCTCTGTCCACCTTCCAGTATGCGTGGCTGACCAGTCAAGACCGGTCAGCCTATTCTCCTCTTTGATCAGCAACCATGGCTGACCGGTCGTGACCGGTCAGCCCTCTTCAAATTGTTCTTCTTTCTTTCTTTTTCTTCTCTTCTTTCTTCTTTCTTTGGTTCTCTTTCTTCTTCTTTCTTTGGTCATCTTAGGACTTCATGCAATAGCTTCAAATGCATTCTTTTGTCTCGTATTTGAATGAAGTCCGCTTTCATCCCTATAATCACAAAAACATGTGTTAGGTGGACCTTTAAACCATGAAAATCATGCAAACCTTGTTGTGTAATGGGCAATGCAATGTATAAATTGGAGGTTCAACATAGACCGAGCCGACCTCGTCGGGGAGAAACCGTTATCTCTTTGATGCACCTAGAGGCTGGGCTCAGGCTACCTCTACACCCCTTCGTGCGAGAGGTCCTTAGCACCCTAGGCCTCGCACCGAGCCAACTCCAACCTAATGGCTGGAGGTGTATGGTGGGATGCTACATACTTTGGCAGAGAGTAGGAAATAAAGACCTGACCTCGAACGAGCTGTTCTCCATGTACAGCCTCAAGTCTCTGGGAGGTCATGGTCTTTATTACCTCTCTTCTCACCTGGGCCATGGGGGCTCGATAGTGACCGGCCTGCCATCCTCGACAAGAATCTGGAAGAGGAAATGGTTTTTCGCGTCGGGGGATTGGGAGGCTTCGTCGGACGAGCTTCGCCCTCTGGAGCATCGGGTCCGAGCTGATTTTGCTCTGCCAGGTTGAGCTACACTTAGAAAAATTTTTGAATTTCTAATGCTTCTCACTTACCCCCACTTTTTCTTATTCTGATGCGTATTTCCTTGTTTATGCAGCCTCGGTGGCCATTAGAGTAGCTCTATCTGCAGTCCAAGAAAGGCAGATCCGAGCTGCACGGGAGTATCCGCTTGTCGAAAGGAACTTCCGCTGCCTAATCACTGTAGAATCCGTCCTCGAATCAGGTCGGTAATGTAGATATTCGCGCTTTACTTTATCAATTTTCCAAGTATTGTGTCCTGACACTTTGCCTTGTGTTTTGGACAGGCATGGCTCCGAAGGCGGTTTTTAAGTCTCGCCGAATCCCTGCTCGGCTCCTTGAGCGTGGGGAGAGCTCGGTGGAACCCCCGAGCAAGAGGGTGGCCACGGAGGCTCAGAGGCAACAAAGGTTGCCTCGGTCCTTCGTATGCGGGTCTGGTCAGCCTCAGGGTTCATCCGCCGTAGGGGGTGAAACTTCGGCTGCCCAGCCTCCCGCTCTCGGGGTCCCGGTTGTCAACGTGCCGGACACCTCGGATTCCCAAGCCGAGCCGTCGGCGGGTCGACCCGCGACTCGTGCCAGCTCGTCTGGCACTCCGACAGCATCGACTTTAGTGGGGCCCGCTCGCACCCCTGCTGAGCTCGGGTCGTCGCGACCTCCTCCGGCTCCCCGGGCCACTCGCCCTGCAGCTGCCCCTGGGGCCGAGCAGCGCGAGGACCAGGTCGACATGCCTCCGGTAACAGAGCATTTTGCGACCTGGAAAGAGGGGGTTAACGCCTACATGGACGTTAACCAGAGCATCCCTCAGGATCTGAACTCTCTCGCGACGTCAGATCCTGATCAGATGGTCGGTGTTGCCATCGAGAGCAGTCTCAGGGTAAGCTGACTGTCTTTTTCTCTTCTTCTTTTCCTTCATTCATTCCACCATTGCATTACTAACTGTTATAGCTCGTTTTTGTAGGACTCGGCCTTGCTGATCATGATTCGCCAGAAGATGGCTGAGCGGACTCACCAGATGCAAAAAGCTCTGGTTGCCGCCTCTTCTTGGAAGAACAAGACTGAGGCGATGAAGACTAAGCTGAAGAAGAAACTGTCTGAGTTGGCAACGGCCCAGACGGAGCTGCAGACGGCCCAAGCTGAACTGCAGACAGCTCAGTCCGAGCTGAAGGTGGCCCAGTCCGAGCTGGAAGTGTCTCAAGTACAAGTCCAGTCTCTGGAGGAGGCGATGAGGGAGACCTCAGCCAAGGCCCAGTCTGAGGGTAACAAGGTCGAGTCGCTGGAGGCCGCTCTCAAGACAGCTGAGGAGGAGAAGGTGGACCTGGCCCGGCTCTTGAAGGAGGTCCAGATGAAGGCTCTGGCTGATGCAAAGGATGCAGAAGCCAAGTTTGAGAGGCTGAACGCAATTTCTGAGGAGCTGTACAATCATGGCTTCCAGGATTGCAGGCGGCTCGTTCTCAAACACTTCCCCGATCTCGACCTGACTCCTGTTGACAATAATGAAGACGAGGACGAAGTCGCCAGGGAGGGACCTTCAAAGGGGGCTGCAGCCGGGCCATCTAATGCTGCCGAAAGCTGAATGTATATATATATATATATATATATATATATATATATATATATATATATATATATATATATTTGATGTAACAATGTAAAGGAAACTTTTTACTTCAATGCAAGCCCTCCAGAGGCATTTTTATTCAAACTATGTGCACTGCACTTTTTCTCTTTTATGCATACACAAGTCTTGAAGTGACTAAAGAATTCCTTTTAATCGGCAAAGCTCATTATCATAAACTCGGCCATTATATTGGAATAGTCGTAGGGCTTCGATAGTAGTACGGAATTCAGCTCGGAACGTTAATACTGCTAGGCCGATCTGTTGTTCACAACACTTAGGAAATTTTGAAGCAATTTTATTGAACCATCACCTTGGAACATATATTTCATACGAGATCCCGCTTGTTCATGGATAGTAGATCTTCAGGTGGTTAGCATTCCAGGGATGGGAAAGGGGCCGGCCGTCCATGTCTTCGAGCCAATAAGTACCAGGACGACGTGAGCTGAGTACCCTATAAGGCCCTTCCCAGTTGGGACTGAAGGCAGCGATTTTGTCTTTAGTACTGACCTTTTTGAGAACCATGTCGCCAGCTCGAAACCGCCGCTCCTTTACCCGGGAGTTATAGTATCGCCTAATCCGTTGCTGATAGGCCGCCAATCGTATTTGGGATGCTTCGCGAACTTCATCGAGTAGGTCCAAGTTTGTCCGTAATTGTTCTTCATTTTTGTCAGGTCGGTGTTGGCTTGTCCTGCTCGTGGGCATCCCGACCTCTACTGGGAAAACAGCTTCTGCTCCAAAAGCTAAGGAGAAAGGTGTTTCCCCGGTTGTGGACCGAGCTGTGGTCCAATAGGCCCAAAGTACTTCGGGAAGTTCGTCAGCCCAGGCACCTTTCTTCTCCCCGAGTTTTGTTTTGAGGTGATTTTTGATAATCTTGTTAACTACCTCGACCTGACCGTTGGCTTGTGGGTGGTGGGGAGAGGAATACACGTTCTTGATACCCAGACCTTTACAGAAACTTCGAAACCTTTCGTTGTCAAACTGTCGCCCATTATCAGTGACTATTGTATTCGGAATTTTAAATCGGCACACGATTGATTTCCAAATGAAATCTGTTGTTTTCTTCTCGGTAATGGTCGCCAACGGTTCTGCTTCTGCCCACTTCGTGAAGTAATCGACGGCGACGATTGGGTATTTCACCTGTCCCTTCCCCGTCGGAAGAGGGCCAATGATGTCGACTCCCTATTGAGCGAATGGCCATGGTCCAGACATGGGAGTGAGCTCCTCGGGTGGCAAGTGAGGAATTGGGGCAAATCGTTGGCATCCATCGCATCTTTTAACAATTTTCCGGGCGTCGTGTTGGATGGTAGGCCAATAATATCCTTGCCTGATCACCTTCTGCGCTAGTGCTCGGGCACCAGAATGATTCCCGCAACAACCAAAATGGATTTCACGCAACACGTAATCAGCTTCCTCGGTTCCCAAACAACGCAAACATGGAAAAGAAAATCCTCTCTTGTAGAGGATCCCATCGATCAGAGTATACCGAGCCGATCTATAGCGAATGCGCCGAGCTTCTTTTTGGTCGTTGGGCAATTCGCCCGTCTGTAAAAACCGAACGATAGGGTCCCTCCAATCAGGGGTAGCTGCCACTGGAAAAACCTCCGCTGACTCGTTTGACGATATGCTTCGTTGAGGGAGGAACTCGATGGGAACCATCCTACCGAGCTCGTCGTCATCTGATGAGGCGAGTTTTGCGAGAGAATCCGCGTTCATATTTTTGCTCCTCGGGACCTGAACAATTTCATATTGATCAAATCGTGACAGTAGCTCTTGAGTTTTTGTTAGATATGCTGACATTTTTCCTCCTTTTGCCTGGTATTCTGCGGTCACTTGTCCGACCACCAACTGAGAGTCACTATGTATTTTTATAGATCGGATCCCTACTTCAGAGGCGAGGCGGAGGCCAGCTAGAAGCGCTTCATACTCAGCTTCGTTGTTCAAAGTTCGGAATCCGAACCGGAGAGCATATTGAATTTGGATCCCGTCCGGTGCTGTCAGGACGAGACCGGCCCCGCAGCCTTGTGAATTGGAAGACCCATCAACGTGCAATAACCAGGTTGGAGTGCGGTAGTTACTTTCTGGTGACGGGTCGGATTTGATGTCGTCTTCAATTTCGAGAGGTTCGGTCAATTCGACGATGAAATCAGCGATGGCCTGGCCTTTGATCGCAGTTCGAGGTCGATACTTTATGTGGAATTCACCGAGCTCGACGGCCCATTTAACGAGACGACCTGAGGTTTCTGGGTTCTGTAATACCTGTCGCAATGGTTGATCAGTCAGCACAGCTATCGGGTGCGCCTGAAAGTACGGTCTTAATTTTCGGGCTAAGGTGATTAGAGCCAAGGCTAGCTTTTCTATCGTCGGTGTTGGGGTCCCAAAAGTGAGGATCCCCGAAATGATGATTCCGAATGCCAAAACCATCACACGGTCGGATTTAGGACCAGTGCATCGAAAATCGCGGCACGAATCACAACACACGCATCAAATTTGCCTCAAGCATGAAATTGGACCGATAGTGGACCCCACCGGACACCGTGACCAAAACTGTCCAAAATTGGGAAGATACCTCAATTATGAAGAAATAGGAGCAGTGCATCGGCATTCATCGCGAGACGGACCCCGCAAAACCCCCAATTTGCAAAACCCAAATCTGTGGGACACGAATACGTCCAGCGCATCCAAAAAATGAAATTTAAGGACGCACTGCGCCCAGCGCATCCAAAAAATGGAATTTAAGGACGCACTGCGCCCAGCGCATCCAAAAAATGGAATTTAAGGACGCACTGCCCCCAGTGCGTCATAAAATTACCCAGCGCATCCAAAAAATGGAATTTAAGGACGCACTGCCCCCAGCGCGTCCCAAAATACGTCCAGCGCATCCAAAAATCAGCCAATTTCAGGATGCGCTGACAGCTAGCGCGCCCTGAAAATCAGCTTCCGAACTCCGATCATTTCGCGACGCGCCGAGTGGCTTTAATCGACGCGCCGGCCCATTTTCTCGACGCGCTACACGTGTCGACCGCCTATTGGACGACGATACCTATAAATACCCCGCCAACCACCTCATTTGCATCATTCAGCGAGAGAGAGAGAGGACCTCGTCGCCGGAAAACCTTTGCCGACCGCCGGAATCCTTCTCCGACCGCCGGAACCCCTCGCCGGAAATCGCACCTCCGATCACACCAGGTCCGGAGGAATGACCAAGTCATCTTTTTCGATGCGCCGGTCCCAGCGCATCATAAAATTGACCCAGCGCATCAGGAAAATCCTCGGCGGATTACACAAACCATCAATTATGGCATTTTAAGGATGCACTGGCTCCAGCGCGTCATAAAATTACCCAGCGGATCGTAAAAATACAAGTTTTCGAGTCAGCTATTTTATGGACGCACTGGCTCCAGCGCGTCGCAAAATAGCCCAGCGCATCAGGAAATTAGATTTTATGGACGCACTGGCTCCAGCGCGTCATAAAATTACCCAGCGCATCAGGAAATTAGATTTTAAGGACGCACTGGCTCCAGCGCGTCATAAAATTACCCAGCGCATCATGAAATCATTTATGGACGCACTGGCCCCAGCGCGTCAATAAAATCAGGCCAGCGGATCGTAAAAATCAGCACTTTGCGCATTCAGTCCCAGCTCCTTTAAATCCTCATTTTATAACATTTTTAAGCCCCGTTTGAGCCTATTTTGAGTATTTCGAGCGTTCCGGACGCAATGGAGCAGTCAAACGACCCATTCGGGCTACCCAATGAGCAGAACACAAGCCTTCGAAGTCCGATCCAACCCAACGAGCTGAATGGAACATTTCTCCCGAAAAGAGGCCGCCGGTGCCCAGAATCATACTGATGCATCATCATTACGTGTACTATCATAATATGACCCGAATCCAGGTCTGGACTAAGCAAAGGGGACTATGGTTAACACGATAAACCACATCAGGAGAGTTCTAAACTATCACACACAATCTGTTAAAAAACTGATATTCCAAGAACAGTCGATGCCCTACCCATCCAAACGGCATCCGCTGGTTGAGCTGCGCAGGTACACACAACTGTAGAATGGACTTCCCGAGGTCACCTGTCCCTACACTGACAGGCGCGGGCCCAGAGTCGTCCATCTCAGCCATAAACCCTGACAGTCTCAGCCCGGATCTCCGGTCAAAACATGGGACATAGACATCCGACTCGCACAAAGGTGGATCAGTCTATAACAAACACAGGTCTCCGTGACCATACAAACACAGGTCTCCGTGACCATACAAACACAGGTCTCCGCGACCATACAAACACAGGTCTCCGTGACCACCAAAACACAGGTCTCCGTGACTAATGAACTCTGAGACCATAGTCCCCGCTGACTAGTATTTTGCCTTTTAATCAAGGGTCATCGATCATTCGATGTAATTAAGGGCTCGTGCCAGATCACGGCCTGGAATGTACAAGATCTCAGAATCTCTGGAATAAAATTCGCCTTGCGATATCTTTTCCCTTGTGTACTTTGGTGAATGCTTGTGATTATCTACGAATGTTTCTATATTCAGAACCCCAGAGCAACAAAACACCACATTTCAGAAAATGTCATTGCGATACATTTTCTAGTTCTAACAAACTGGCGACTCCGCTGGGGATCGAACCGTACCAGAATATCTGGTTACATCTGAATATATGGACACTCTGAGATCAATTGCTCGCAAGCACGAATATACACATAAGAAAGCTACCGCGAGGCGTAATGTTTCGGCGCCCTTCAGGCGCCAAACTGGCGACTCTCAACGGGAACGTTCTTCCCTTCATCTTTAAGGCAATAGACATTCAAAAAGGTTTTCGAACCCACAATTTCCACAACTACACGAATTTTGTCTCCTTCTTGCTTGTTTTGTCGATTTATGCACTGCGATCGATGGGCTCATACTCCCGACCGCGCTTGTGAACTGTTCTAACGATTTTTATGACATACCAGAACTAGCAAGATACTAGGACAGACAGAAGAAATGGCATGTTCAATGACCGGTTCATGCACCTTCCTTACCTCCGGAGGCTTCAGCTTCCCTCGCTTCATTCCAGCCACGACGGTTGCTTCTAGTTCAGGATGGCAGATGGTCAAAACACGCCAACAGAAGAAAGAGCAGAAGAAAGTAGCCAGCTTAGCAACATACAAGAAAGCAAATGTTGCAAGACCTTGCCCGGCGACCAAGGGACAGTGGCAACCGAAACAAGGGCAGAAGACTTCCACCAACGGTCAGGCCACGTCAACCTCGTCCTCGGTGCCCGCAATGACGATCGAACAATTTCCGCCATTGTCCAAGACCACCCCTGCCACACGAAAATCAACCAAAACCGCGATCGCGAGGAGCTCCAAGCCCATAATAGTTATCGAGCCAGGACAGGGGCAGAACCAGAAGGCCCGGCCAGTGCTGGTCGCAATGGTCCAGGTAGCAGAAGCAGAAGAGGGATCGTATGAAGCGGACGAACTGCCTACGGTCCAAGATCAGATCGACAGACTAGTTCAGGCTAATCGGGAAACGAATGAACGAATGAGAGAGATCCAGGAAGCCTTGACCACTTTAATAGCTCAAAATGCTACTCGAAGCCTTGCACCACCTACGCGCCCATTAGCTGAAGAATCTCAAGGGGCAGCAGGAGAGCCAGCTAGTGCTGAGCCACTCACCCAGGCCAGGAGAGTTCCAGCGGAACGAATAATAGTTCCAACTACACAAATGACGAGAGAAGAACTGTCGCAAACCATTGCAAGTCTCATGCGACAAGAGAAGGAAAAGGAAAGAGGAACCGGGTATAAATATCAGGTCCCATACCCTCTGGAAATAGAAGAAATACCATTCCCGGTCAACTTCAGATGTCCGGATTTCGAAAAGTTTGACGGAAGGGGGTCACCAGAAGAACACATCACTCGCTTCCTCACAGCATTGGGAAACTGGTCGACCGTCCCACAGTACTGTATGCGGTTATTCGGGTCAACGCTGACGGGGAAAGCTTTCCAATGGTACATGTCGCTACCAGCAGGATCAGTGAAGTCATGGGAGCAAATGCGAGACAGTTTTATTTCAAAATTCTTCTCTATAGAAAGAGAAACATCAGTGACAGATCTGGCTTTGATCAGACAAAGGCAGGGCGAACCCGTGGAGAGATTTATGGACCGATGGGGAACAATAGCGGCTCAGTGTCAAGAGTTACCCAGCGAGAAAGAACAGATAAAGATGTGCATGCGAGCCCTGGACCCAATGATATCCTACGGGTTGTCAGGGAACAGTTTTCACTCTTTTCGAGAATTAGCCACCAAAGCACACTTGGTAGAGGAAGCCGCAGCACGGGTAAACCTTAGACCCGAAAGGCAGAAAAGAGAAGGAGTAAGGATTGCCGAGACGCACAACGTAAACAAGGGAAAAAATACGATAGATCGAAAACGGCCCGCCGCGGATTCCAAGACAGACACGAAGCCAACACCTACCCAAGAAAAAGGCAAGAGGCCTTACGCTCCTCAGAGAATAACAATAGCCGAGAGGGAAAGAGCCAGCGGCCCATACACCTTCGACATGGCCGACCTGATCCCCATCATGGAACAATTGGTAGAAGAAAAGGTAATTCGCCTGCCAGAACCGATTCGGCCCCACGAGGTCGGGAAGGTAGATGATCCCCGGTATTGTAAATACCATCGGTGCCTGAGCCACAAGACGGAAGACTGTTTTAGCCTGAAAGGAAAGATACAGGGGTTGATCAACCAAGGAGTAATCAGTATGAAGACACCAGAAACAACAACGAGGGAAACAGCAGGGGTAGTTTCAGCCCTCCCCTCGGATAAGAATACCCAATTGCATGCCCTATCCCCTGAACCTGAAGAACCTTGGACTTTAGTTAGCAGCCGGAAGAGGCTCGAGAATCGAAGAAGACTCCTCAACCGCAGGAAGAAAGGGACAAAAAAGAAGGATAGCCAGGGGAAGAGCCGACTTATAGAGACTCAGGTACATTGCGCAATGGTGTCATTCATAGAACAGCCATCAACAGAAGAGACATTGCAGACAGATAAAGGAGAAGTCAATGCCGTCATCCTCCGATCCGGAAGGCAGATACCAGAGCGCATTCGGCCAGAACCAGTCGATCCGATGCAAGAAGACGAAAACCCGGGTATACCCGTAACAAGGCCCCAGGGACAGAAGTTGAAACAGAAAGCTGTCGAAGCCACGACCAGTCGTCCGGAGCCAAGACAAGGGGCAGCACCAGTAGTGTATGATGTCGTGTCACACCTACGAAGGGTCCCGGCCCGCCTGAGCATATACGACGCCTTGTGTCTTTCAAAGGTGTACAGGGAAATGTTGATCAACGCGCTGCTAGACAGTGAAGCCAGAGAAATAATGATGACAGAAATTGAAGCAGAAATGAGCGATCCAGACAAGTTTTGGGAAGGAAACGCGCCAATTCAACAAGCAATGCAAATAGATCATCCCTCTATAATCACATTCTCCGAAGAAGATCGCACAATTGAAGCAACAGACCACAACCGACCGTTGATGGTCACGGGAACAATTAAAGACACGGAGATCAAGCGATGCATGCTCGACGATGGGTCCGCGGTGAATATTATGTCATTAAAGACACTCCAAAGATTGGGTTACAGGCCATCAGCCTTGCGTCCCAGCACCATGGTCATTCAAGGGTTCAATCAGGACAGCCAGCGCACTCTAGGGTCGATCACTGTGATGCTAGAAATTGAAAGGTTGAAGACAAAAGTAACATGCCAAGTAATCGATGCAGTAACAACGTATAATCTTCTGCTAGGGAGACCATGGCTCCATCAGAATCGCGTCATCCCCTCAACCTATCATCAGTGCTTTAAGTACAACAGAGAGGGAGTTCAGTACAGAGTGGCAGCAGACCCAAAGCCGTATACGATCGCAGAATCATTCTTAGCCGATGCTCGGTATTACGACCCGATCGACGAAGGGGGAGACACGAGGAAGCCCGGCACAATGCGGAAAGGACAAGGGGCAGAACCTAAAGTCAGCAAGTTTGAACAGAGGGCCAAACCTCAATCCATTATTCAGAAAGAAACAAGTCAGGCAGCTGAAGGACCTCAAAGGACTACCAAAAAATTCTACATAGTCCCGAAACACTTGCGACAGCCCGGGCAGTCCGTCCTAGAGATGATCTCGAATCAGCACATGAGTGTGCTCAAATCTAGCTTCAATTTGCCAGCGCCAAAAATAGGAAGAGTTAAGCCTTTTCCGAAGGCTCCAAACCAGTTCGTGGTACCGCCAAATACCAATACAAAGAAAGAAATCAAATTTTACTTAGTGACAGATGAACCTGCACGGTCCAAGGACGAGGTTGAGAAACCACTTCGCTTACCTCAGCCCATAGAAGAAGGGAGATACAGTGAAGCCAGCCGTAACATCATGAAAAGTATGGGCTTCTGCTGTTCAGAATCAGCCTCGAATGGTAGAATGTTAGCGCCGTTCGAAGAAAACAACAAAGTCCATCAAGGAAGAGAAGGGTTAGGGGCAAAAACGAAGGTCAGACATGTTAATATGGTGACAATCAATACTACGGAAGAGGTACAACCACAAGAGGTAGCTGACGTTATCCAACCCAGTGCCGCACCTGCACAGATAGAGGACGGGGGACAGCCCACGATAGATGAGCTTGAAGAAATAAATCTGGGAACCCTAGAAGACCCTAGAAATACGTACCTAAGTAAAAATGTCTCAGAAGAGGAGAAAGAGAAATACATCCGACTGTTGAGGAAAAACAGGGACGTATTCGCTTGGACATACTCAGAAATGCCGGGGCTTAGTCCAGCAATCGCGATGCACAAGTTGGGCATCTTGAAAGGGAAGAGAGCGGTCAAACAGCCTCAACGACGATTCCACCCAAATATAGTGCCCAAAATCGAAGAAGAAGTCGAAAAGTTAATCCAGGCCGGGTTCATCCGAGAGGTTAAGTACCCACAGTGGATCTCAAACATTGTGCCGGTCAAGAAAAAGAATGGTCAAATCCGAATCTGCGTAGACTTTCGGAACCTCAATGAAGCATGCCCTAAGGATGATTTTCCACTGCCTATCCCAGAGTTACTGATCGACAGCACGACAGGATACGCAGTGATGTCCTTTATGGATGGTTACTCGGGGTATAATCAGATTCGTATGGCTCCGGAAGATGAGGAATCAACAGCCTTTCGTACAACGTTGGGCATATACTGTTACCGTGTGATGCCGTTCGGGTTAAAGAACGCAGGGGCAACGTATCAACGCGCGATGCAAGTAATCTTCCAGGATATGATGCACAAACATGTCGAATGCTATGTAGACGATCTGGTAGTGAGATCAGCCGGGCACGAACAGCATAGGGAGCATCTACGGCAAGTATTCCAAAGACTGAGAAAGAAAAGCCTGCGCATGAACCCATTGAAGTGCGCGTTCGGGGTTTCCTCTGGCAAGTTTTTGGGGTTTGTTATCAGACATCGAGGAATAGAAATTGACCCAACAAAGATTAAGGCAATTAGGGAGATGCCGCCACCGAAGAATCTCAAAGAGCTGAAAAGTTTCCAAGGCCGAGTCGCGTACCTAAGGAGGTTCATCTCGAACTTGTCCGGTCGTTGTCAACCATTCTCGCGCCTCAACAAGAAAGGAGTTCAGTTTAAGTGGGACGATGCTTGCCAGAAAGCGTTCGACTCTCTGAAAGACTTGCTCGACAAGTCTACAGTCCTCGCGGCACCGATTAAAGGGGAACCACTAATCCTCTACATTGCCGTCGGCGAAAATTCACTTGGAGCCCTCTTAGCCCAGAAGAACGAAGAAGGGAAGGAGAGCGCGCTCTACTACCTGAGCCGCACGCTGGTGGGAGCCGAATTTAACTACTCAGCGATCGAGAAGATCTGTTTGGCGCTGATCTTTGCAGTTAAAAAGCTCAGGCATTACTGTCTCTCTCACCAGATAACATTGATATCCAAAGCGGATCCCCTCAAATTTCTCATGAACAGACCTATGTTGTCCGGACGATTGGCCAAGTGGGCCCTTCTCCTGTCAGAATTCGACTTGACATACATGCCGGCTCGAGCCGTCAAAGGACAAGCTATCGCAGACTTCCTTGCCGCACATCCAGTACCGAGCGGTGAAGAAATAGAATATGACCTCCCAGACGAGCAGGTCATGGCGATTAATGAAACATGCCATTGGGAGATGTATTTTGACGGCGCGGCCAGAGCAGTAGGATCAGGGGTAGGAATTATATTCATCAGTCCGCAAGGGGACCTGCTACCCTATTCATTCACATTAGTCCCGGCATGCACCAACAACGAAGCTGAGTACCAGGCTCTTATTATTGGATTGCAGTTGGCCCTAGAAATACAAATCAAGGAAATACGTATCTACGGCGACTCTAGGCTTGTCATCGGACAATTGACGACAGAGTACGAAGTCCGTAAACCCGAATTATCACCCTATTGCCACCAAGCGCAGTCCCTGTTTGAGCAATTTCGGAACAGCAGTATCTCACATATACCAAGGCAGGAGAATATACGAGCTGATGCACTCGCCAGTTTAGCCGCTGCTTTAGCTAACCCTGGAGGCAGCCCACTGCAGGTTACGATTGAAGAAAGAAGAATCTTGCCAACGACTGCGCTGCGCAACGGAGAATTGAGCACCAATCCCATTTGCTGCTTCGAGATCACAGAGGAAGATGATTGGAGAAAATCATTCATCGATTATCTGAAGTACGGATTTCTGCCAGAAGATCCCAAAATGCGCGCACAGATCAGAAGGCGTGCCAGTTCATTTGTGCTCCAAAATGACATACTTTATAAGCGGTCCTACGAGGGGATATTGCTGCGATGCCTAAACCAAGATGAAGCACGTAGTACATTAAAAGAAGCTCATGGCGGGGAATGCGGTTCAGGGGGGAAAGAACTTACACCACCGTGTACGACACATGGGTTACTACTGGCCGACAATGACGAAGGACGCGATAGAATACGTAAAGAAATGCCACCAGTGTCAGATCCATGCCGATATCATACTTTCGCCACCGGAAGAGTTGCATCAATCAGTGATGTCCTGGCCTTTTGCAGCCTGGGGCATGGACGTGATCGGACCAATTAGTCCGCCATCCTCCCAGGGACATCAGTACATCCTCGCGGCAACCGACTATTTCTCCAAATGGGCCGAAGCAGTCGCCCTGAGAAATGTGAAAGCCAAGCATGTCGAGGGTTTCGTTCGTCACGCCATATTATACCGGCATGGTATTCCCGAGAGAATCACCACGGACAACGGGACACCTTTCAAGAATGCTGCCATCGATAAACTGTGCGCAAAATTTAAAATCAAGCATTGCTACTCATCGCCCTATTATCCTCCTGCGAATGGGCTAGCCGAAGCATTCAACAAAACTATTGTGAAGATTCTGAAAAAGACAGTGGCGGAGAATAAGAGGGACTGGGACAGACGGTTGCCCGAAGCACTGTGGGCTTATCGAACTACGCACCGCACGGCCACCCGGGCTACGCCTTACTCACTGGTATACGGTACAGAAGCTGTAATCCCGATGGAAATACAAGTTGAGTCGCTACGGGTCGCTCTCCGACACTCCCTGACAACCGAGCATAATGCCAAGAGCCGGATGGTCGAACTTGATAATCTGGATGAAAAGAGGCTCGCTGCCCAGCAAAGGCTCGAGATATATCAAAAGCAAATTTCCGCAGCATACGATAAGCGCGTTAGAGGCAGATCATTCAAAAGGGGCGATCTCGTGCTAATGATGAAGCGTCCAGCACCGCTCCAAGGATCGAGGAGCAAGTTCGACCCAAAGTGGGACCCCGTCTGCATTATCGACGAAGTGTATTCCAACGGGGCCTATCGGGTAATAGATTGCAAAGGACAGGGCGTCAGTTCGCTAGTAAATGGTCGATTCCTGAAAAGATATTACACCTGACGTAAAAACTATCATTGCAAGTTGTAAACACCCCGATAGAGGGAATGTAATAGAATAGATGCCAAAAGAAAGAATGCCGTGCTATGACTAAACTAAAAAGCTGATCATCTGCTTTATGCTTACACAGGTATTGGAAGGGTCACCAAAGCTCGAGGCACGTCAAGCAAGACACGACGCCTTTTCGAGAATATTAAAATCAAGATAAGCCCTAAGACAAGGCTCGGCTACATCCTCGTACACACGCGTAGGTTCAAGTCCTAAACAGGGGGGGACGTTCCTTTCCAAATAGCACAATCTGTTTTGCATTCAAACTCAAGAGGAAAGACAAACGGGCCAAGAAGCACCATATGAACTCATCGTCACACTAGCATACATAATGATACAACACTCATTACAACGTGTTTTAAAACTACAAAAGAATCATTATCATTACATTACAGCCTAACCATCTAAAGTCCTCAAGCACTGCTCTAGTAGGTTAACCGCGGACCCCGCGATTGCCTTTTGTCTTGCCTCAGCCTCGGCCAGGACTTGAACAGGGTCGGGAGTATCTTGAAGAGACCGCTGCAGCTCCGCGATCCGTGCCCTCACAGCGTCACATTCCGTCTTGCGTTGGTCAATAGAAGACTGCAGGGTTGCTTTCTGACCACCAAGTTTCGAAAGTTTGAAATGGACGACAGAATGTTCGGCACGTAATCGGGCCATCTCATCCTCAATTTCTGCAAGACGCCTGGTGACCTCTTGGTGCTCAGTATCCACAGCCTGCCAATCCCTCTGCACTGCGGCCACGTCTACCTCGTGCAACTCTAGTTTCGGAAGAAGGGACCGCAACTGACCACGTTTTTCTTCAACAGAAGGGTCAGTCCTAAAGTGCCTTGCATCGTTCACTTGAGCCACACCATCTTTGAATTGTGACACATGGCTGACTATCGAAGAGATGTCAACTCCAAGCCACGTAGCAGTGAGTTCCAACGCCTGCAGCGCCTCATCCAAGATGGACCCTTCGTCTCCTTTCCTAAGCGAATCAACGATGTCGGACAGTAAACTCTTCAGAAGGTTCGCCTTGGTCCTTGATAAGCCTCGGAGAGACGAGAGGAATGCCTCGGGTAGGACTACAGGAGCTGGGACGCTGGCAGGGGCAGTGGCTGGTAAAAGAAACGGTAAACGTTAGCACACTGAAGAGAGAAAAGAAGCGAACAAACAATAAAGGAAAGTATTATACCAGTAGGGATTTCATCACCCGACGCACTGGTTAAGGCAACAGGTCTCGACGAGCTGGGGGCATATCCAACCACGATTTCCGCTGCCGGCTCGAGCATTTCAGGAGAAGAAAGAATGACGACCTCAGAGGCAGAGATAGCCCGGGCTGGTTCAGCGGCCAGGGGCACTTCGGTAATAGGCTCTGGAACGCTAGTGACCTCTGCAAGCATGATTCCTCGGGGAGGGAGTGAGGCCTCTTCTAATGAGACAACGGGTCTCGCCTCAGGAGCAGGACCAGGGTTCACTGCTGCTTCGATATTGACAGGAATGGTAAGGAAGGGGTCTTCAGCTCGCGGCTCACCATCGACGTCCATAGGGACGGGTTCTATGTCTACGTCAGGAACAGACCGCTCATACACTGGCTCGCTACCCTCGCCTCCCTCCACGGGATGATCTCCGCCGAGACCCGCCTGCGAACTCATCTCCCCTTCCTCCCTTGGACCGCTTGCATTATCGGTCGGGACGCTGTCGGCAGCCCCGGGGGGTTGGCTCCGCGCCTTCTCAGCTCTATACAACTTCAGCAGGTCCTTTATTTTCTTACCGCCGTCAGAAACAGAGACGCGATGAGCAGTCTTTATGCGGGGCCCAGAACGTTCAGGAGATAGTTCGAAATCACTATCCTCGGGCGCAAAACGTCTGGACAGGCCCGTCCGACTTGCCGGGCTTTGGCCGCGACCTCCCTGACCCCCGGAGGGCGGGGTGCCTGCCGCCACAACGCCTCCCTCACCACCGCCTTCTCCGTCACCACCATCATCACCACCGTCATTCCCTTCGCCGCCATCATCTGCCTCCTCTTCATCACCGGCATTCCCCGCTGCAGCAGCTTCGCCACCATCATCATCGCCAATGTCATAACGCTCCCTCTGCCCCTCTGTCATAGGACCGACAAGTGGGGAATCCGGGTTCCCTTGTAACGTAACCCTCTGGCCATGAGCGACCCACCCCTCGAGTGTGTGCTCGGGCTTCTCATGATCTATTATGACGTTCAGGGAAGTCATGAACTTCTGCACGCCAGGGGTAGCCAGTTGGCGAAGTGGCTCTGCTACGTACCCTAAGCCGTCGGCAGGAGTAGGATTAACAATCGGAGGAGAGACGAAGACGGGATCTGTCACGTGTCGGTTATTGCGAACCAAGGAATATTGATGGGCCCACCACTGCATCCATCCATACGTGGCGCCGGGGACATACTCCGTCCCGGGAACGATGAAAGAACAACCTGACCTGGTAAGCAGAAGCTGTCGCCATATCCACTTCCAATGGATCGGCCCTGTGCCGTATGCCCGCTGCTCCCTTGTCACCGGTTCGATCAATTCCGGTACCGCTTGATCATAACCGAACTGCCTGGCGAATCGGTTCGGGTAGTATGGTTCTCTCCAGAATTCAGCGCCCTCTCTTAAAGGCAACGAACTCGGACGAATGGACACCAAGAACGAGCGGTGATAAGAGCTGAGACTCTCGTCGTCATCAAGCAGGTCCGGATCCTCGCTGTTAGTCCCCGAGAAGAGGAAGAAGTCGACGTCGTCATGGCGGGCTATCTTCGTCTCGATAGTCGCCGGATTTCCACTGATCATCTTCCGTTTTTGAAAAGCGTGTAGTGGAACAGATCCCCTCTGGATGAAGTCCTTAAGCTTCATGCCGTATACCCACGGGAAGTAGACCCCAAGCCATCCCGAGAAGAAATGCCACCCACAATAAGCAGAATTCAATCCGAAGGATGCCGAACCTTTGTTGCTAATGACACCGCCGAAGGCCCGATATATTGAACACAATACTACTGGGGCCAATGCGTAGCGATGACCATCGGCCAAACTCCCCGCCACGGCGAAACAGGAAACTCGCACACCGTCCGCTTGCTTAGAGCTCGGGAGGGCCACGCAACACAACCAATAGGCCAAGAACCCGGCAAGTTCGCAGGTAGGGGATAGCTTATTCGGCCGCGGAAATTTCTTCTTCATCTTGGCCTCCAAGAGTAATTTATCCTTGCGACCTTCATCGCTCAATCCGTAATCCAAGCTGAGACAGGAAGAAAACCATCAGCGGAAGAAAAAAAGAATGAAACAGTGCGCGAACAGTGCAAGACAAGAGAAGAAACTCACTTCAGGCCATGGCTAAAGTACACTAGCCAGTCTTCGAAAGGCACTTTATCTCTGGAGGATAGAAACTGCGGCAACTCCGCGAACAATTCGTAGCAGGCTGCAGAATAAAAGCCTTCATCAACACCCTTCTTCTTCTTGGACAGCTCCTCATCACTAGGAGTCCATTCATCATAGATTCTGCCGCGAATAGGAAGACCTGTTATCCGATACAGATCCCAGAGGGAGACGCTCATTTCTCCGCAAGGCAGATGAAAGGAGTTGGTGACAGAACTCCAATGATTCAGGAACCCCTTATAAATGCAAGGTTCTCGATGGAAATAGCTCGATGTCGCTTGAATGGCCCGAAGGAGACCTACTTGCTTCAAGATCTCTTCGTGCCGCTCGACTATCCGATTGGCCCAAGCTTCATAACCGGGATGAGGGCTCAAATGTCCTCGGGTCCTGAAACCCCCGGTAGGCCAAATTTCTGCATCAGACAGAGGACGAAACCTTTGGCGCAGGGTCTCGTAATAGTGAGTCGGAAAGGGCAGATGAGGGTCGTGGTTTGGTTCCAAAAATATCATGTCCTTCTCCTCAAGGACAGACTGCTGAGTGCCGTTCTTGGATATGGCACAGTTGACGAACGTCTCTGGAATGGACGTCCAGGAATCGACGTTATAAAAAGAATTTGCGCGACGTATATCGGAGGGCTCGATGCTTGGTAGAGAGCGGTATCTCTGGAAGCTTTTAGGGAAACGGATGAACTGCTTCGTATAAGGGTTGCGGATTACAAGGGATGATACTGGCAGCTTCACAGAAGACCAGACAACCCTCATTTTGTCGGACTTCGACTTAGTCTGGTTTTCTATATAGATTTGCTTGGCGCTCTTCCCAGTCGTCTTTGGACGACCGCGCTTGGCAGACTGAGCAGGCTCAATTGGGCTCGCTTCGCCCTCTTCGGACCCGACAACCTCATCGGTCCGAAAACCTTGTAAGGGAGCGTACCACGCATCCCACTCCTCCTGGGTACCCTCATCAGGAGGGGGCGATAAGACCTTGTCGCAAAGTATCTTTCGCTGGACATTCTTTGGAAGGGTCAGAATACGTTCGTAGAAATTGAATGTCTCGGGCGGGAGAAACCACTGTGGGTTCTCAGCTGACGGTCTAGAAGTCTGCTTGGTGGCGGCCCGCTTACGCTTGGATGGAGTTTGAGACGGACCCGAAGGACCGGCTTGCGAAGGGTCGCTGGCCATTATAATCTGCAATGGCGTAGAAAAGGGGTTTAAGTACAGAGCACGTGAAAATATCCTCATAAAGACAATTAAGCATTCACGAAATCCAAAAGCATAAGAAGCAACAAGTGAACGAAGAACAGGCACCGATCCAGGCCAATGCACAACATCACCAACCAATGAGAATGAAATGAAATGGCAACACCAACATCATCACAAACGCGCAAGCTTTCAAAAGACAGAAATAAGGCGGAAAAGTATAAATAGCATTCATTAAACCACGAGGGCCATGCCAAAGCCCAAACCATTCAAAGTCAATTGTTTTGAAAAGATAAAAAGCCGACAGTCAATATTAAATGACCCAAAATTGTGGGGACCCCCTCCCCCAAGCCAGAAAATGAAGATTTCAGTCTTGCACCAGAGGAAGAACTCGAGCCCTCAGCTCATCGACCCTCGCTTGAATCAGGGCCTCCTTGTAAACCAAGTCCACCAAGATGGAGATGCATTGTTGTACAAGGTCGAAGTTCAGGTGCTCAGCATCAGCGTAGTTCCTTATCGCGGACAAGTCAATCGCCAAGTCATCGTGCTCCCGAAGAGCCGCCCTGACCATCCTCCAAATGCCAGCACGACGATCCGGGTATTCGGCCTCCGCCAAGGGAATGAGCCAAGCCAGGAATCTCCTACTCTCCCTCTTCTCGTCCCTTAGGAAGTGGAGACGTTTCGAGAGGGACAGAAAGGAAGCAGCAAGAGAAGGCTCCGCCGCCTCCAGAACCGCCAATTCCTCCAGGAGGGAAGAATCGCCGATGTAGCCAGATATAGCCTCCTTGCGCTCATCAGAGATGCCCGCCATCGCCGAGATATTCTGCATAGCCCGGAGGATCGGGCGGGATTCAGCGCCAAGGCGAGTCGAGGCTTCAGCCACCTCATCGCATTGATTAGCAAGAGATGACCAAGCCTCGGGTTGGTCCAGATCGTTTAATAGCCGCCCCATGCAGTCACGAGCCGCGCGAAGGGAAGCACGGGTTATGACCATCGTCTGCTAAAGAACAAGACAGATGAACCCGTAAGGCAGTCCGACAGAAGAAAAATGCACAAAACCGCTCACGCAAAGCCAGAAAAGCCGAGAAACGACATGCAAAGGTATGCTCGAAACAACACTTTGAAATCGTCATTAGAATTGCCGATTAAACTAAAAAAAAAAAAGGGGCCGGGGAGTCTCCCAAGTGTGTGAGACCCTACGCCTCCATGAGACGACTGGCACGCATGCGCGAACACGAAACAGAGGCATGGGGGTTCACACCCTTTGGAGACACGACGGACCGCCGGTGCAAAACCTGCAAGAAACCGCAGACTCCACCGAGGCCCGCGAGTTAGGTGCGCGAGGTTTCACATACCCTGGTGATGCTCAAAGCAGATCTGGTTTAGTAAGAGGGTGCCTGAGACCCCTCGCACCCGGAATGAGTCCCAAATATCGTGAGCAACGGTCAAGTGAACCCGCAAGTGAGTCTGTTAAGCCACGATAAGCGTACCAAGATGGGACACCAGAATTGGAACAACTTCTCCAATTCAGAGATCAGCGCCTATTGGCCTTAACACACCTTGCGATCGGGCCAATTGATCAAGTCCGGAGGTGCGTGTGGGAGCCAGGTTTACATAACAGATTTAGTAAATTTCACTAAGTCCCAAAGTCGCAAGCACAGAGCCCCGCGCGTCGAGAAAATCAGGCAAATTCACAAATCCGAAGGACATGACGCGCCGGGCCCAGCGCGTCCAAGAAATGGTAAATTCACCATAGCTCGTCCATTAAATAAATTTTCCCGGACACAAGTACGTGCTGGACCCAGCGCATCGAGAAATTACAGAGTCCAACGCGCTGAGCACAGCGCGTCATGAAATTGGTCAATAAAGGCACGGGATGACGCGCTGACCTTAGCGCGTCGATAAAATGGACGCGCTGGGTACTTATTGTGTGTGCTGCACTATGGCGCGTTCAGAAAATCAGAAATCCACAAGTCAACAGCCGCGCTGTGCGTAGCGCGTCGATAAAATACGCAAGTTCTAATAAATCGACGCGCTACCTAATATTTCGATGCGCTGGCGATAATAAGTCGATGCGCTGGAGAAAAATCGATGCGCTGGCCGAGAGCTCTGGTCGTCGAAAATGAACAGTGAAATGATGAAATGACCAGGGATCCCCTATTTATAGTGGGACCCAGAAAATCCGATG
This sequence comes from Liriodendron chinense, assembly GCA_003013855.2. Lineage (NCBI taxonomy): Eukaryota > Viridiplantae > Streptophyta > Magnoliopsida > Magnoliales > Magnoliaceae > Liriodendron > Liriodendron chinense. The sequence continues at coordinate 1,754,106 of ML058381.1, read as the reverse complement.
CGTCGCAATGGATCGCCGCGCGTCCATCCCAACGCATCGGAGGGGCATCTGTTGGGGTCCCAAAAGTGAGGATCCCCGAAATGATGATTCCGAATGCCAAAACCATCACCCGGTCGGATTTAGGACCAGTGCATCGAAAATCGAGGCACGAATCACAACACACGCATCAGATTTGCCTCAAGCATGAAATTGGACCGATAGTGGACCCCACCGGACACCGTGACCAAAACTGTCCAAAATTGGGAAGATACCTCAATTATGAAGAAATAGGAGCAGTGCATCGGCATTCATCGCGAGACGGACCCCGCAAAACCCCCAATTTGCAAAACCCAAATCTGTGGGACACGAATACGTCCAGCGCATCCAAAAAATGGAATTTAAGGACGCACTGCGCCCAGCGCATCCAAAAAATGGAATTTAAGGACGCACTGCGCCCAGCGCATCCAAAAAATGAAATTTAAGGACGCACTGCCCCCAGCGCGTCATAAAATTACCCAGCGCATCCAAAAAATGGAATTTAAGGACGCACTGCCCCCAGCGCGTCCCAAAATACGTCCAGCGCATCCAAAAATCAGCCAATTTCAGGATGCGCTGACAGCTAGCGCGCCCTGAAAATCAGCTTCCGAACTCCGATCATTTCGCGACGCGCCGAGTGGCTTTAATCGACGCGCCGGCCCATTTTCTCGACGCGCTACACGTGTCGACCGCCTATTGGACGACGATACCTATAAATACCCCGCCAACCACCTCATTTGCATCATTTAGCGAGAGAGAGAGAGGACCTCGTCGCCGGAAAACCTTTGCCGACCGCCGGAATCCTTCTCCGACCGCCGGAACCCCTCGCCGGAAATCGCACCTCCGATCACACCAGGTCCGGAGGAATGACCAAGTCATCTTTTTCGATGCGCCGGTCCCAGCACATCATAAAAGTGACCCAGCGCATCAGGAAAATCCTCGGCGGATTACACAAACCATCAATTATGGCATTTTAAGGATGCACTGGCTCCAGCGCGTCATAAAATTACCCAGCGGATCGTAAAAATACAAGTTTTCGATTCAGCTATTTTATGGACGCACTGGCTCCAGCGCGTCGCAAAATAGCCCAGCGCATCAGGAAATTAGATTTTATGGACGCACTGGCTCCAGCGCGTCATAAAATTACCCAGCGCATCAGGAAATTAGATTTTAAGGACGCACTGGCTCCAGCGCGTCATAAAATTACCCAGCGCATCATGAAATCATTTATGGACGCACTGGCCCCAGCGCGTCAATAAAATCAGGCCAGCGGATCGTAAAAATCAGCACTTTGCGCATTCGTCCCAGCTCCTTTAAATCCTCATTTTATAACATTTTTAAGCCCCGTTTGAGCCTATTTTGAGTATTTCGAGCGTTCCGGACGCAATGGAGCAGTCAAACGACCCATTCGGGCTACCCAATGAGCAGAACACAAGCCTTCGAAGTCCGATCCAACCCAACGAGCTGAATGGAACATTTCTCCCGAAAAGAGGCCGCCGGCGCCCAGAATCATACTGATGCATCATCATTACGTGTACTATCATAATATGACCCGAATCCAGGTCTGGACTAAGAAAAGGGGACTATGGTTAACACGATAAACCACATCAGGAGAGTTCTAAACTATCACACACAATCTGTTAAAAAACTGATATTCCAAGAACAGTCGATGCCCTACCCATCCAAACGGCATCCGCTGGTTGAGCTGCGCAGGTACACACAACTGTAGAATGGACTTCCCGAGGTCACCTGTCCCTACACTGACAGGCGCGGGCCCAGAGTCGTCCATCTCAGCCATAAACCCTGACAGTCTCAGCCCGGATCTCCGGTCAAAACATGGGACATAGACATCCGACTCGCACAAAGGTGGATCAGTCTATAACAAACACAGGTCTCCGTGACCATACAAACACAGGTCTCCGTGACCATACAAACACAGGTCTCCGCGACCATACAAACACAGGTCTCCGTGACCACCAAAACACAGGTCTCCGTGACCACCAAAACACAGGTCTCCGTGACTAATGAACTCTGAGACCATAGTCCCCGCTGACTAGTCTTTTGCCTTTTAATCAAGGGTCATCGATCATTCGATGTAATTAAGGGCTCGTGCCAGATCACGGCCTGGAATGTACAAGATCTCAGAATCTCTGGAATAAAATTCGCCTTGCGATATCTTTTCCCTTGTGTACTTTGGTGAATGCTTGTGATTATCTACGAATGTTTCTATATTCAGAACCCCAGAGCAACAAAACACCACATTTCAGAAAATGTCATTGCGATACATTTTCTAGTTCTAACAGTCGGATATCGGGTTTCGAAATCGAGTAGGGCTTTGCTGACGTAGTAAACAGGCCTTTGGGTTCCTTTGTCGTCTCGGACTAATGCCAAGCTGACTGCTGCTGGTGAGACTGCTAAGTATAGGAGCAGTTCTTCTTTATGGGCTGGTTTAGACAACAGCGGCGGAGAGCCGAGGTATGCTTTCAATTCGCAGAAAGCTTGCTCGCAGTCTGAGGTCCAAATCATCTCCTTGCATTTACGTAGCTGCTTGAAGAAGGGGAGGCATCGATCTGTAGCTTTTGAGACGAATCTGTTGAGTGCCGCAATTCTTCCTGTGAGCCGCTGGATATCCTTCATTGTGCGAGGTGAGCTCATGTCGAGAAGTGCCTGAATTTTTTCAGGGTTGGCTTCAATTCCTCGCTGGTTTACTATGAAGCCAAGGAATTTTCCTGAGCTTACCCCGAAAGCACATTTGCTGGGGTTGAGCTTCATTTGATATTTCCGTAATATTTTAAACGCGGTGCGGAGGTCGCAGACATGGTCCTCTGATCTTTTGCTTTTCACGAGCATATCATCCACATACACCTCCATGGTCCTACCGAGTTGGTCTGCGAACATCTTGTTTACTAGTCGCTGATAGGTTGCTCCGGCATTTTTTAGTCCGAAGGGCATAACCTTATAACAGTAGAGCCCCCGATCCGTAATGAATGCTGTCTTTTGCCTGTCGGGAGCGTGCATTTGGATCTGATTATATCCAGAGTAAGCGTCCATGAAGCTGAGGAGCTCGTGCCCGGCGGTAGCGTCGACGAGATGATCTATTCGTGGCAGAGGGAAGCTGTCTTTAGGACAGGCCTTGTTCAGGTCAGTGTAGTCTACACAGACTCTCCATTTCCCATTGTTCTTTTTGATGAGAACAACGTTTGCAAGCCATTCCGGGTAGCATATTTCTTGGATGAATCCAACCTTGCGCAATTTCTGTACTTCCTCTTCGATGATCATGTACCTTTCTGTATTGAAAGAGCGCCTTTTCTGGCGGATCGGTTTATTAGTTGGGTCGACGTTTAACCGATGGACCATCACTTCTGGGCAAATTTCAGGCATCTCTTCATGGGACCACGCAAAAACGTCCGCATACTCCTTCAGGAAGGTGATTAGGTCCTCTCGCACCTTACCTTCTAAACATGATCCGATCTTGATAGTTCTGGTCGGGTCGGTATCAGACAACGGAATGTCGACCAGCTCTTCTACGGGCGACCCGCGCTCCTTCTCTTCCTCTCTCGGATCAAGAGAGGTCGCATGAGAAACGGTTGATACTGTACTTTTATTCTTCCCTCGTAGGGAAAGCTCATAGCAACGACGGGCTTCCTGCTGATCTCCCCTGACTACGCCGATTCCTTCGTCGGTTTCGAACTTCATTGCAAGATGATAGATGGAAACGGCAGCTTTGAGAGCTCGCAGGATAGGACGGCCGATAATGGCGTTATAAGCAGAGGGGGTATTTACGACAAGGAAGTCAACCATTATTATTTTCTGGTTTGGTTCTTCTCCGGCGGTGACTGGTAGAGTTATCTCTCCTTCGGGCATGATGCTATCCCCCGTGAACCCGGTCAATGCTGTCTTGACTAGTCTTAGTCGAGATCGATCGATCTTCATTTTTTCAAATGCCGATGCGTATAGGATATCAGTCGAACTGCCCGTGTCGACCATCATCCTGTGGAGTTTTTTATTGGCGACCACCATCGCAACGACAAGGGAGTCGTCATGTGGATGTACGACCCCTCGAGCGTCCTCTTCGGTGAAGGTTATTGTTTGTGAGGTTACCTTCGCGACCTTAGCAGGTCGGCTGGTGATGTTGACAGAAGACCTCGGTAAGGATGTCCTTCCTTGTCGCACGTAGCTTTTGCGGGAGTTTCCGGTATCTCCAGTGGTCGGCCCTCCGAAAATCATGTGGATTTCTTCCACAGGGTTGTTGGTTTGTTCCTCTGCCAAGTCGGTGACCCGACCTTCATCTCTTCGCCCATCCGAACGCTGAGCGATATAATCCTTCAAGAAGCCTTGCTGGATCAGGGCTTCTATCTGTCGCTTCAAGTCAAAGCAGTCCACGGTGTTGTGACCGTGGTCTTTGTGGGACAAACAGTACCTCGATTTCGACCTCCTATTGGGGTCGGTCTTTATCTTTGCAGGTCGTTCGAAATTGTATTTTCCTTTCTTTGCTAAATACACTTGCTCGATGGTTTTGTTGAGCGGAGTGTACTTTTCGAACCGTGGCGCAGGTGATTTCGTTCGACGAGCGGGTCTGTTCCGGGTCGGCGATCTTTGCTCGGACTTTCGTTCTGACTTGTGTCTTTTTGAGTTGCTGTTATCCGGCCGATCTTTATTTTTGGTCATTGGTCGATGAGCATTGACCAGTTCTTCGGCGTTGATGTGTTTTGCCGCCCGATCTAAAAGTTCTGCCACGGACTGAGGTGGCTCTTCCCCAACAGACCAAAGGAATCTTCGGTCCCGCAGTCCTCCGATCATGGTGTGCAACAGTACATCTTGCGAGAGGTTTTCAATTTGCACAGCTTCGGAATTGAAGCGTGCGAGGTAATCTTTCAGGGACTCATCTTCCTTTTGCTTGATCGCAGCGAGATGAGTTGAATGCTTCCTCGGGTCGGTGCTCCCGATGAACTGAGTAGCGAAAGCTCGGCTTAGTTGAGAGAATGAACTGATCGTGCGGGGTTTTAGGTTGCGAAACCAAGTCCATGCCGAGCTTGTTAAGGACAACGGAAAGGCCTTGCACATGATATGCCCGTTGGCCCCGAGGAGATCCATGCGGACTTTGAAGTTTTCTAAGTGTTCCGCCGGATCTCCTATTCCAGAGTACTGCTTCAACTGGGGAACTTTAAACCCTTTGGGAAGGGGTTCTTCACGAATCTCGTCGGTGAACGGTGACTCAGATGAGTCGACCAGTGCATCTACGGCGATTGGGGCTTGGGCCCGTTGTGCTCTCTGAATATCGCCCATTTGTTCTCGCAGTTCCTTCAGCTCGGCCTCCAGTGGGCCTAAATTGTCGTCAACCCGGTTGCTGTCTTCATGATCAGCTCGTTCGTGTGCGAGACGAGCTGTTCTCCGTTCCTCGAGCCGGTGTCGCAGGTCGGTGGCGGGCAAGCTTGTCGTTGGCCGAGGTCTGGTCTCGGTTGCTCGGCTGGCGACCTCATTCTCTTCTATCGGAGCGGGATGTTGAGAACGCTGCGACGGTCGAGCCTGGTGGGAGTGCAAGGTTTGTTGAGGCTGAGAATGGGTATGCCGAGACCCCTCACGGTCTCTACCGTTCAACACGGTTGGATGAGCTAGGCCAGTTAGCAGGGCTTTAATTTCGTCCAGTCGCTGGTCTACATAACCCAATCGTTCGTCGACTCCCCCTAGTTTTTGGTTTACTCCCCCTACCTGTTCTTCGAGAAGAGACAACCTGACCCCTCGGTTACGAGGTCTCTGTTGTCTCCCCTGTTGAGTAGAAAGAGGAGAGTTCCCACCGAGCTGGATAGCGGGAATTTCGGGAAACGATCCTTCATTTTCCGATATCTGATCGTCTGAAGGTCCGTCGATCGCGGGCGCTTTCCCTTTGTACTTTCTTTTTCCAACCATAGTGAAAAAGGAAGGATGAAGTTGAAATCGTCTTCAGTAATTGGGTGAGAACATGGCTTTCCTACTTAAAGGACCCTGCGAAAATTTCCCACAGACGGCGCCAATCTGTCGATGCTGTAAATTCGTCAATAGATGAGGGTGAAGACTCCTTGATATTGATGGATGAATGCCGCTGATCTCCTCCTTGAAGAAAGGTTGGATCCTGCAGAACAAAAGGAAAGTTAAGGGGGGTGGCTGGGGTCCAGCTGTTAGCCCTCCGATGCCCAAGTTAGTGAGATTTTGAAAGATTGAACATCTATCTTTTTATCAGTCTTTGTCTCGTACCTCAATAAAGAAGAAGACGCATCAATTTATAGACCTAGGTTGCAGAGTTGTATTCCCTTTTGAAGCCATGATCTCAGGGGAGGGATTCTCGGATCTTTGGGATTTTCGGAGCTGTCCCGTGATCTTCGAGGATCTTTCGGCGAGTTGGTTAAAGATTTCCCGGATTTTCCTCCCCTTATCACGCACACACTTAGAGGTTTGCGGAAACAGAATCAGGTCGCAAAGCGGTCGACCTGATGAGGTCGTTTCCGAGGGCTACTTTTCTTCCTTAGATCGGGTCGGTCAGACCCGACGACCCGTATTTGAGTTATCAGATCGGTTTCGAACTTTGCGAGCTGGACTGGATCGATCTTCAAGTCAGCTCGTATTCTCTTCCTGAAGGTGTAGAGGTCAGCTCGTATTCTTCTCACAACAGCACCCATGTGTTTTTTTGGGAACACATACACAAATTGTATTTTTTTTTATTATGCAATATATAATTAAGTTAATATAGTTACCCAATGTGTGACTAAATACGTTTCAAATGAAGCCTACCCCTTCTCTAACTCGCCATCCCAGAACCTGAAACAGATTAATTAATGGACATTAGGTGAGAAGGTTTCAAGTGTAAGAAGTTAGGCGGTCCACTTATTAAGTGCATGTAATGTCCAACTCTTCCAATAGGCTAGCCCTACCCTAACTATCATCTTGTGCAAATATTAGCCCCTTCAACAAATAGGGTGGGTGACACCATACAAACCATAAATAACAAAGTACATGTGTTGTGGTCCAGCTGATGAGTTAATTAGGGTGATTTCTGCACAAGGTGATCCTGATGGCGAGGCCAACATGTGGTGTGTGTGTGTGTGTCTATATATATATATATATATATAATCAGTAATTGGGCGGCACTGGCATACCTTTAACTCCGTATTTCATTTTTAAACCAGTGTGTGGTCAGGAAAGGTCGTCAGGTGAGTCTTGGGATTGATGAAATTAAGTGATTTGGGACGGAATTTTCAACCCATTTAGTAAATGAGGTAGGTTCACCCAAACCCCAACCCGACCAAAACCTGTCCATTGCAGCCCAATACACATTAGGGGTGGCAATGGGCCAGGTTTGGGCCTGTCCTGAATAGGCTGGGCCCATCATATCACTTAAGAACCAAGGCTTGATCCTGACCCAAGCCCACATAGCTATATCACAGCAAGCCAAAGCCCGAGCTCAAATTTAGTCGGGCATCAGCCCAACCCGACCCGACCAAACCCAGAGGAATGAAACCTAGTCTACATTCTAGATGGATGGGTTGCCTAACCTTGAAATGAGGTATTCGTAATATATAACACATGTACATGTAAATTTGGGTTGCGTTGAGATGGGTTGGGCTGGGTTGGGTCAGACTGGACCAGGCAGGTGAAAATGACATGAGCCTGAGCCCAACCCAAAAATTGACCGGGCATGAATGTCAGGCCTTAACCCAGCCCATGGGCCGAGCTTGTAGGTCCAAGGCGGGCCACCGGCCCTTTGCACCCATGATAAACATGGCTTTCTCTGTAAAACGGTGGTTACCATCATCCTGCAATAGATGTACCGCGTCCTTACCATCCAACATGGACCCACTGAACACATACCCAAATCCGCACTGACCAATTATCTTAACCATCCAATTTGTTGCCATTAAATGGTCCCTTAAAATTGAAATGGTCGGCCGTCCAAATTCAATAGCTTTTACTGGACACACAGTTTGTGCGGCCAGGATTGATGGTCAGGTAATAGGATGGCTCGCTACCAGTTAAGAAATGTTGCAAAACGCACACACTAATTAACGCCAATACTCGAGGTTTTCACTCTGGGAAAGTGTTTGGTATGTACAAGCTATTCCTGCAATTGGGTTTGGTGGGCCCACCATGAAACATTCTCCAATTAGCTCTTCAAAATGACAAACCTGACCTTTTGATTAGTGGGCCAGTTAAAAACAGACATACAACAACGGACCAGATTACACTCAGAGACCAAATATTGCATGGACAACCAATGAAGAATATAATAAGTACATGGTCCATAAAATGGGAGGCTCATCAGATGAAAGGTATTTATCAGTGAACCATGGGTCTCACCTGTACAACTTGAAAACATAGGGCTCTATGAATATCATGAGAGCCGATTAGGTGCAGGCCCCATCCTCTCCCAAGACGGTGCAGCCCTTAACCGTGGGGTCCACCTTAATGAATGCATTCTATGGATGCGGATTGCGTCCTTCCTAGGTATGGATGCAAAGCATCCATGCTGATCTGTGGAGGGGCTCACCGTGATGTATCTGCTTAGCCACTATGTCCATCCATTTTCTAAGATTATCTTAAGGCATAAGGCCAAAAATGAGGCAGATCAGGTGGACCACACCAAATAGTGAGCTTGGCAGCATTAAATGCACAAAGTATTAAATGCGAGAGTCATCTATGACACAGTCCACTTGAGCGTTGGATCTGCCTGGTTATTGGCCTCATACCTTACAATGATCTTAGAAAATGGCAGATACATCACTGTGGATGCAATCCGCGTTCATATTCTATATCCATGCCATCCATCCATTTTGAGAGTGGATCCGGGGTCTTAAGTAGATCCAATTATTAGGTGGGCCATACAATAATAAAAAGTGGTAATTGACTATTAATAGGGCCACAAATGTTTTGGATCAAGATGATATTTGTTTTTTCCCCTTAATCCAAGCTTATGTGACCTTATCAACAGATTGGATGGTATATAAAAGCTACATAAACATTAAGATGCTCTCTAAGAAGTTTCTAATGGTAGGATGGTTAATCACCACTGTTTTCTTATGATATGTTCCACCTGATAACTGGATTTGTTTCATTTTTTGAATAATGCCATAAAATGATATGTGAAAACGGATGGACAGCGTAGATAAATAAAACATATGTCAAGGTAGCCCCACGGTAACTCCACGATAGGGCCACACGGTCTTGGGTGAGGTCGGGTCTCATCTAATCAGCACTCATCCATTTTGCCACATACTAAAAAATGAGGCAGATCCAAATCTCAAGTGGACCATAACAATTTTGGTGTAGTACACTTGACCCTTGGATCTGTCTCATCTTTGGTCTTTTATCCTAAAATGAATGGCCAGTGTGGATAAAACCCATTCATCACATGGCCCAATAAGCCCCTACTGGTGAGACGCGGATTGCCTACTGAGTTACTCAGTACCTTAGTACACTGAGTAAACTCTGTGGGGTCCACTTTGCTATATGTTATTTTATCCATGCCTGTCCATACGTTTTATAAGCTCATTTGAAGGCAAGAGTCCAAAATTAAAGCATATCCAAACTTCAAGTGGATCACTCCACAGGAAAGAGTGAAGATAAAGATGTCCACCGTTGAAACCTTCCTAAGGCACACGGCTGTTTCTTATTTGTCATCCAAACTGTTGATAAGGTCATACAATATGGATGAAGAGAAAACATAACTGGCAGTTTGATCCAAAACTTCTCTCAGTCCCCAAAATGTTTTGGTTGATACTCACTGTTTCCTGAGGTGTGGTCCACTTTATCTTCTGATATGCTTTAAATTTAGATTCATGCCATAAAATGATATGGAAAAATGAATGGACTGAGTAGATATACATCATAGTGGGACCCAAAGAGTTTACTATGGGTTTACTCAGTAACGTAATCAGTACGCGATGGGGTTAACTCAGTAGCGTGCTCAGCACGCAATCCCGTCTCTACTCGTGCCCAGCTCCATACGTGCGTTCCCATCAGCAACCCCTTATAAAAACGTCTCTCCACTCTCTCTCTCTCTCTTCATTCCATCAATTGCCTCTCCTCATACTTTCTAAATATATTCTCTTTCTTTGTATCGGATTGCTGGTTTTCTCAATGGAAAACAGCAAGAAGAGATGTTCTGCACTTTGGGCTAAGGAGACTGCCGAGAAGAAGTTCCAGTCCCTTGATTTCAATGGTGCCATTAAGTGTGCCAACGTCGCTAAAGCTCTCTTTCCAGGCCTCGATGGCATCGATAACATCCTAGCCGCTTACCAAGTTCATGTGGTCGCAGCCACAAAGAAAATCAACGGCCAGATAGATTGGCATGCAGTTCTAGGTCTAGATTCTTCAGCCCAATTGGAGACAATCAAGAAGCAGTACAGAAGAAAATCTCTCATGGTCCACCCTGACAAGAACAAGTCCGTAGCAGCAGATGGGGCCTTCAAGCTCATCTCTGAGGCGTGTAAGGTCTTATCAGAGATGGCACCTACTAGGATGGATTCTACCCGTCGATCATCATCATCAGGTCCCAGTTTTTCGAGTTCGTGCATGAAGGCATGCCCTAGGTGCAACAAGTCATGCAACTATGATACGGTGAAGCGAACGTCGATAACATGTGGAGATTGTGGACGTAGATACGTCTTCATCAGGCGTCGCCGCCAGTGATATATTCTTCTTGGGTTTTCATTTGATCTGATTATGGTCATTTTGTAATCATAAAATTACTTATTTTTGTAACAAGACATTGTAAATACTGTGTATGACATTTTTTTATTTCATCAATACAATCCACAAGTTTCATTTGAATGAAAAAGAAAAATACCCTGTATTTGATTGTTGAATATGGTTATTGTAATATGGTGATGGGTTAGATATAATATTGTAATCCTGGAAATTTTGCCATTTCCTTGAAAAAAATTGGCTATTTCTAATTTTGAAATGGTATACTGATAATTTTAAACGGAATGAAATAGAAAAATAAAAAGAAAAAAATAATCTGTTGATCCAAACTGTTGATCTGATGGGTCCCATGGTCGATGGTGGGTGTTCTAGAAATGATCTGATGGGTCCCATGCATATCGGGCTTGTCTTTTTTTTTTTTTTTGATTGTTGATTGTTAATTAGGTTAGATGGGTTGAATATCAGGCATAAAATCTTCTTCAAACCTAAGGATTATTCCAAGTATTCTTTAGTTGTATGAATTATCAATTCTTGTCATTGAGATTCATGGGTGGTTTTGATTAGTATTTTAATTCATGGGAGGTTTGGATTGATATTCAGTGGCTTATGTTTTGCTTGTCATTAAAGATGTATGCATTGCATGGTAAGATAAGAGTGTCCCATCGTAGGAACATTTATTGCTAAGGTGAAATTATTATATATTTTTCATTTGTTGTTCAGGCAGTATTTAAGAATGTTGAATACCTTGGAAATGAAAATGATTTTAATGGAATTCTACTTTTCCTCTGTAACTTCTCCCTCCCTCCCTCCCTCCCTCTGTTTCAAGTTGGATGTGAAGGGGACACGTCTGTGATTTTAGGGCTACTCGTCTTATGATTACTATATAATGTCATTAAATTTTGTCATTACATTTTGATTCCACTGAATGAGCGCAATTCAATTCATTTCGGCATCCAACTGTGGCCTTAGTGACTTGTAGCAAGGAGAGGTTTTTGTATGCATTCCAGAGCTGAAGTCTTTGTAAGCTATATGTTTTTAGATTAGTTCAATGGGGATCCATCTATTTCCATGGTTGTGGAACCTGCCTTCTTTGTTGGAAATTTCATTAGCGTTTTTAAGTTTCAGAATGTTTGGCTGATTTGCAAGAACTTGATTCTGAAGTTTATTAGTTCAATTGAATTACATTTGTATATGATCCCATTGATCATTGTTTCTTCATACTAAGGTAATGTAGATTTCTATATGGAATTATAGGGTGAAACTATAGGTTCTGATTCATTGGGTGTGATTAATCTCCCAATCTGCGCAATAGGTATAGGTGCAGCCTATTGTGGTGGGCCATATCAGATCAAGGATGTGGATTGCTAATTGATAAATCATGCTTGCACATCGGGATTATTTGCATCTTATAAGAAATCCATAGTTCCTTTTTGTACACAAACGAGGACAGGTCAGTCTTTTTGCGTCTGCAATGTGGAAATGGATCTGGTCCAATAATCAAGTAGGCCAATGTTATACATAAAGAATAGATAGTTTAAACACACTTGCAGGCTATTACCATTTAATGTGCATGTGTAGCTCAAAAAACCATCATTGAACTGTCCCAAAGAAGCTGAACAATATATATATATATATATATATATATATATATATATATATATATATATATATATATATATATATATTGGACTATTGCAAATCTTAGGATCATTCCAAGTATTTTACAGTCGTTTCAATTATCAATTCTTGTCATTGAGATTCATGGGTGGTTTTGATTAATATTATTTTGATTCATGGGAGATTAGATTGGAATTTAGGGGCCTGTTTTATGCACAAAGTGTCCCATGATAAGAACATTTATTGCCAGGGGAAAATTGTTATATGTTTTCCATTTGTTGTTTGGACAAATATTTGGCAATGTTGAATGCTTTGGAAGTGAAAGTGATTTTCATGGAATCCTTCTCTCATCTGGCTGTGAAGAAGTGCTTGGAAATGTTTTCCTTACTAAAAAATTTCAAGAAAATTGTGGAAATTGACATTGCCCACAACTTTTGTGGGATCTTAGAAATGGGGGAAAGATTTTAAAGGTTTTATCATTTCTTTTTTCATTGTCTTCTAACTCCATCTAATCATATGCTTGTGTCATTGTTGTTGCCCCTCATTATTTGGTTGCTAGAAAGAGCCTTCTAACTGTTCTTGTTTCTCCCCTTCAAATTTTCACTGTTTTCCATAGGTTTTCTTTCCCTAAGGTAATTTATTTTCAAATAGGGGATGTGGAAATGAAACTCAATTTCCATGGAGTCGATAGAGCCTGACTTATTTGGTGTCCAATTATTTATACTCTTAACACAATGACACAATTTTATTTTTTATTTTATCTAGCCGTTAATTTATTTCAATATGCTATGGCCCACTTGATGGGTGAAATGGCTTGAATTTTATTAGATTATCCAATGGAGTGCTCAGATCCCATGCATGTCACATTATGACACATGTGGATGTACAGGGCTTGACACGAAGCGACTTTCCTATAACCCCCAGCCCTTGTAGACCGAAGGTATGTGATGCCCACCATGATATCCACTGTCACTCCATCCATCAGCTTTTCCAGATCATTTTATTAAAATATAGGCTAAAAAATGAGCCAGAACCAAAACTAAAATGGGCCACTCCACTGGAAACAGTTGGAATTAAACACCCACCGTTGAAACCATTGTGGGGCTCACAGAAGTCCAGGAACGGGCTCATATTTGTACTTCCCATGTTAATAACCTTATGAATGGTTTGGATGGCATACAAAAAAATCACGATGGGCTCAGGAAGATTTTAGCGGCAGGGTGGTCAAGTGCATGTCACAGGGTTGCTGCAAGAAAGTCGGGTCCACGAACAAGGAAAACTCTGCGTGACTAGCAGGGGAAGCTTGAGATCCACACCGTTCAATACTCTGTTGGTCCACCATATAGGGAATTATGCCTAATTAAACCTCTAAGTTCACGTGTTATGGCCCACCTGAGTTTTTGAATGGCTTGGATTTTGGGTAATGCTTTCATCCCGGTGAATCAAGTTAAGAGGCATGGATTGGATTAAATATAGACAGTACTGTGGGGCCTACGCAAAACGAATGGTGGATGCTCCATACGGAAGCGGATTGCGTACTGAGTAACTCCGCACGCTAGCGTGCGGAGTAAACTCTGTGGGGCCCACAGTGATTTAAGTATTTTATCCACGATCCGTCCATCCATCTTAACATAAAATTTTAGGTCTGGTACCAAAAAATGAAGCATATCAAAATCTAAAGTGGACCACACCATAAGAAATGTGTGAACTAAATGTCTACCATTGAAAAAATTCTTGGAGGACACAGAAGTTTTGGATCAAGCTGATGTTTGTGTTTTCTCTTCATGCATATCCATGTGATCTTATGAACAGATTGGATGACAAATAAACATCACTGTAGGGCCTGGGAAGGTTTCAATAGTGGAAATCATTATTCCCACTGTTTCCCCTTGGCATCGTCCACTTGAGATTTGGATATGCTTAAATTTTGGGCTCAACCACTAAAGTGAGATGGAAAAACATATGAACGGAATAGATAAAGCACATACATTCTAGGTGGGCCCAACTGAGTTTACTCTGCACGATAAGAGCGTGCCGAGTTACTCCGCATGCAATCCGATTCCGCTCCGTACTAACTGTTTCATATGGTGGGGCACCTGATGAACGGGTTGGATGTAATGAAAGCTCAACCCACTTGGCATTTGCTATAGTGCGGGGCATAGGCAGGGTTTCTGAGGAGCCACCGTGACCATCCATTTTGGCATGCGTAGAGGGCATTAAACACATGAACGGGTTGGATGGCAATTAGCCATCACGGTGGACCCTAGGAAGATTTCAACGGTGGTTGTCATTGTGGGCCCACTTGACCCTTGGATCTGGATTTTTTTTTTTTTTTTTTCTTACATCCTAAATCAGAAGGAGTGGATAAAACCCATACATCACGGTGGTGAGCCCCTACTCGCGTGAGACGCGGATTGCCTACTGAGTTACTCAATACGTTAGCACATTGAGTAAACTCTGTGGGGCCCACTTTGATGTATGCTGTCTAATCCACGCTGTCCATCTATTTTATCAGCTCATTTTAGTGCATGATCACAAAATCGAAGCATATAAAAAGTTCAAGTGGACCACACCACAAGAAATAGTGAAGATAAAGATGTCCACCATTGGAACCTTCCTACGGCCCACAGTGTTTCTTATTTGTCATCCAAACTGTTGATAAGATCATAGAGATATGGATGAAGAGAAAAACATTTGATCCAAAACTTCTCTAGCACCCAAAAAGTTTTCAATGCTACGTGTTCAATTCCCACTGTTTCCTGTGGTGTGGTCCACTTTAGATTTTCATACGCTTCAATTTTAGATGAATACCATAAAATGATCTGGAAAAATGAATGGACGGAGTAGATAGGAGATATACATCACAGTGGGACCCACAGAGGGTTTACTCAGTAGCGTAATCAGTACGGGTTAACTCAGTAGCGTGCTCACTACGCAATCCCGTCTCTACTCGTGCCGAGCTCCTTACGTGCGTTCCCATCAGCAACCCCTTGTATAAAAACGTCTCTCCACTCTCTCTCTCTCTCTCTCTTTCATTCCATCAATTGCCTCTCCTCATACTTTCTAAATATATTCTCTTTCTTTGTATCGGATTGCTGGTTTTCTTAATGGAAAACAGCAAGAAGAGATGTTCTGCACTTTGGGCTAAGGAGACTGCCGAGAAGAAGTTCAAGTCCCTTGATTTCAATGGTGCCATTAAGTGTGCTCACGTTGCCAAAGCTCTCTTTCCAGGCCTTGATGGCATAGATCGCATCCTAGCCGCTTATGAAGTTCATATGGCCGCAGCCACCAAGAAAATCAATGGCCAGATAGATTGGTATGCGGTTCTAGGTCTAGATTCTTCAGCCCAATTGGACACGATCAAGAAGCAGTACAGAAGAAAATCACTTATGGTCCACCCCGACAAGAACAAGTCCGTAGCAGCAGATGGGGCCTTCAGGCTCATATCAGAGGCATGTAACGTCTTATCAGAGATGGCACTTACTAGGATGGATTCTACCCGTCGGTCATCATCGTCGGGTCCTGGTTTTTCAAGTTGGTGCATGAAGGCATGCCCTAGGTGCAGCAAGGCATGCAAGTATGATACGATTAAGCGAACGTCGATAACATGCGGAGATTGTGGACGTAGATACGTCTTCATCAGGCGTCGCTGACAGTGATATATGCTTCTTGGGTTTTCTTTTGATCTGATTATGGTCATTTTGTAATCATAAAATTACTTATTTTTGTAACAAGACATTGTAAATACTGTGTATGACATTTTTTTATTTCATCAATACAATCCACAGTTTCATTTGAATGAAAAAGAAAAATACCCTGTATTTGATTGTTGAATATGGTTATTGTAATATGGTGATGGGTTAGATACAATATTGTAATCCTGGAAATTTTGCCATTTCCTTGAAAAAAATTGGCTATTTCTAATTTTGAAATGGTATACTGATAATTTTAAACGGAATGAAATAGAAAAATAAAAAGAAAAAGAAAATCTGTTGATCCAAACTGTTGATCTGATGGGTCCCATGGTCGATGGTGGGTGTTCTAGAAATGATCTGATGGGTCCCATGCACATCGGGCATGTCTTTTTTTTTTTTTTTTTTTTTTTGATTGTTGATTGTTAATTAGGTTAGATGGGTTGAATATCAGGCATAAAATCTTCTTCGAACCTAAGGATTATTCCAAGTATTCTTTAGTTGTATGAATTATCAATTCTTGTCATTGAGATTCATGGGTGGTTTTGATTAGTATTTTAATTCATGGGAGGTTTGGATTGATATTCAGTGGCCTATGTTTTGCTTGTCATTAAAGATTTATGCATTGCATGGTAAGATAACAGTGTCCCATATGAACATTTATTGCTAAGGTGAAATTATTATATATTTTTCATTTGTTGTTCAGACAGTATTTAAGAATGTTGAATACCTTGGAAATGAAAATGATTTTAATGGAATTCTACTTTTCCTCTGTAACTTCTCCCTCCCTCCCTCCCTCCCTCTGTTTCAAGTTGGATGTGAAGGGGACACGTCTGTGATTTTAGGGCTACTCGTCTTATGATTACTATATAATGTCATTAAATTTTGTCATTACATTTTGATTCCACTGAATGAGCGCAATTCAATTCATTTCGGCATCCAACTGTGGCCTTAGTGACTTGTAGCAAGGAGAGGTTTTTGTATGCATTCCAGAGCTGAAGTCTTTGTAAGCTATATGTTTTTAGATTAGTTCAATGGGGATCCATCTATTTCCATGGTTGTGGAACCTGCCTTCTTTGTTGGAAATTTCATTAGCGTTTTTAAGTTTCAGAATGTTTGGCTGATTTGCAAGAACTTGATTCTGAAGTTTATTAGTTCAATTGAATTACATTTGTATATGATCCCATTGATCATTGTTTCTTCATACTAAGGTAATGTAGATTTCTATATGGAATTATAGGGTGAAACTATAGGTTCTGATTCATTGGGTGTGATTAATCTCCCAATCTGCGCAATAGGTATAGGTGCAGCCTATTGTGGTGGGCCATACCAGATCAAGGATGTGGATTGCTAATTGATAAATCATGCTTGCACATCGGGATTATTTGCATCTTATAAGAAATCCATAGTTCCTTTTTGTACACAAACGAGGACAGGTCAGTCTTTTTGCGTCTGCAATGTGGAAATGGATCTGGTCCAATAATCAAGTAGGCCAATGTTATACATAAAGAATAGATAGTTTAAACACACTTGCAGGCTATTACCATTTAATGTGCATGTGTAGCTCAAAAAACCATCATTGAACTGTCCCATAGAAGCTGAACAATATATATATATATATATATATATATATATATATATATATATATATATATATATATATATATATATATATATATATATTGGACTATTGCAAATCTTAGGATCATTCCAAGTATTTTACAGTCGTTTCAATTATCAATTCTTGTCATTGAGATTCATGGGTGGTTTTGATAAATATTATTTTGATTCATGGGAGATTAGATTGGAATTTAGGGGCCTGTTTTATGCACAAAGTGTCCCATGATAAGAACATTTATTGCCAGGGTGAAATTGTTATATGTTTTCCATTTGTTGTTTGGACAAATATTTGGCAATGTTGAATGCTTTGGAAGTGAAAGTGATTTTCATTGAGTCCTTCTCTCATCTGGCTGTGAAGAAGTGCTTGGAAATGTTTTCCTTACTAAAAAATTTCAAGAAAATTGTGGAAATTGACATTGCCCACAACTTTTGTGGGATCTTAGAAATGGGGGAAAGATTTTAATGGTTTTATCATTTCTTTTTTCATTGTCTTCTAACTCCATCTAATCTTATGCTTGTGTCATTGTTGTTGCCCCTCATTATTTGGTTGCTAGAAAGAGCCTTCTAACTGTTCTTGTTTCTCCCCTTCAAATTTTCACTGTTTTCCATAGGTTTTCTTTCCCTAAGGTAATTTATTTTCAAATAGGGGATGTGGAAATGAAACTCAATTTCCATGGAGTCGATAGAGCCTGACTTATTTGGTGTCCAATTATTTATACTCTTAACACAATTACACAATTTTATTTTTTATTTTATCTAGCCGTTAATTTATTTCAATATGCTATGGCCCACTTGATGGGTGAAATGGCTTGAATTTTATTAGATTATCCAATGGAGTGCTCAGATCCCATGCATGCATGTCACATTATGACACATGTGGATGTACAGGGCTCGACACGAAGCGACTTTCCTATAACCCCCAGCCCTTGTAGACCGAAGGTATGTGATGCCCACCATGATATCCACTGTCACTCCATCCATCAGCTTTTCCAGATCATTTTATTAAAATATAGGCTAAAAAATGAGCCAGAACCAAAACTAAAATGGGCCACTCCACTGGAAACAGTTGGAATTAAACACCCACCGTTGAAACCATTGTGGGGCTCACAGAAGTCCAGGAACGGGCTCATATTTGTACTTCCCATGTTAATAACCTTATGAATGGTTTGGATGGCATACAAAAAAATCACGATGGGCTCAGGAAGATTTTAGCGGCAGGGTGGTCAAGTGCATGTCACAGGGTTGCTGCAAGAAAGTCGGGTCCCACAAACAAGGAAAACTCTGCGTGACTAGCAGGGGAAGCTTGAGATCCACACCGTTCAATACTCTGTTGGTCCACCATATAGGGAATTATGCCTAATTAAACCTCTAAGTTCACGTGTTATGGCCCACCTGAGTTTTTGAATGGCTTGGATTTTGGGTAATGCTTTCATCCCGGTGAATCAAGTTAAGAGGCATGGATTGGATTAAATATAGACAGTACTGTGGGGCCTACGCAAAACGAATGGTGGATGCTCCATACGGAAGCGGATTGCGTACTGAGTAACTCCGCACGCTAGCGTGCGGAGTAAACTCTCTGGGGCTCACAGTGATTTAAGTATTTTACCCACTCCGTCCATCCATCTTAACATAAAATTTTAGGTATGGTGCCAAAAAATGAAGCATATCAAAATCTAAAGTGGACCACACCATAAGAAATGTGTGAACTGAATGTCTACCATTGAAAAATTCTTGGAGGACACAGAAGTTTTGGATCAAGCTGATATTTGTGTTTTCTCTTCATGCATATCCATGTGATCCTATGAACAGATTGGATGACAAATAAACATCACTGTAGGGCCTGGGAAGGTTTCAACAGTGGAAATCATTATTCCCACTGTTTCCCGTCGCATCGTCCACTTGAGATTTGGATATGCTTAAATTTTGGGCTCAACCACTAAAGTGAGCTGGAAAAACATATGAACGGAATAGATAAAGCACATACATTCTAGGTGGGCCCAACTGAGTTTACTCCGGACGATAAGAGCGTTCCGAGTTTCTCCGCATGCAATCCGATTCCGCTCCGTACTAACTGTTTCATATGGTGGGGCACCTGATGAACGGGTTGGATGTAACGAAAGCTCAACCCACTTGGCATCTGCTATAGTGCGGGGCATAGGCAGGGTTTCTGAGGAGCCACCGTGACCATCCATTTTGGCATGCGTAGAGGGCATTAAACACATGAACGGGTTGGATGGCAATTAGCCATCACGGTGAACCCTAGGAAGATTTCAACGGTGGTTGTCATTGTGGGCCCACATGACCCTTGGATCTGGTTTTTTTTTTTTTTTTTTTTTTTCTTACATCCTAAATCAGAAGGAGTGGATAAAACCCATACATCACGGTGGTGAGCCCCTACTCGCGTGAGACGCGGATTGCCTACTGAGTTACTCAATACGTTAGCACATTGAGTAAACTCTTTGGGCCCACTTTGATGTATGCTGTCTAATCCACGCTGTCCATCCATTTTATCAGCTCATTTTAGTGCATGATCACAAAATCGAAGCATATAAAAAGTTCAAGTGGACCACACCACAAGAAATAGTGAAGATAAAGATGTCCACCATTGAAACCTTCCTAGGGCCCACAGTGTTTCTTATTTGTCATCCAAACTGTTGATAAGATCACATAGATATGGATGAAGAGAAAAACATTTGATCCAAAACTTCTCTAGCACCCAAAAAGTTTTCAATGCTACGTGTTCAATTCTCACTGTTTCCTGTGGTGTGGTCCACTTTAGATTTTCATATGCTTCAGTTTTAGATGAATGCCATAAAATGATCTGGAAAAATGAATGGACGTAGTAGATAGGAGATATACATCACAGTGGGACCCACAGAGTTTACTATGGGTTTACTCAGTAGCGTAATCAGTACGGGTTAACTCAGTAGCGTGCTCAGTACGCAATCCCGTCTCTACTCGTGCCGAGCTCCATACGTGCGTTCCCATCAGCAACCCCTTATATAAAAACGTCTCTCCACTCTCTCTCTCTCTCTCATTCCATCAATTGCCTCTCCTCATACTTTCTAAATATATTCTCTTTCTTTGTATCGGATTGCTGGTTTTCTCAATGGAAAACAGCAAGAAGAGATGTTCTGCACTTTGGGCTAAGGAGACTGCCGAGAAGAAGTTCAAGTCCCTTGATTTCAATGGTGCCATTAAGTGTGCCCACGTTGCCAAAGCTCTCTTTCCAGGCCTTGATGGCATAGATCGCATCCTAGCCGCTTATGAAGTTCATATGGCCGCAGCCACAAAGAAAATCAATGGCCAGATAGATTGGTATGCGGTTCTAGGTCTAGATTCTTCAGCCCAATTGGACACAATTAAGAAGCAGTACAGAAGAAAATCACTTATGGTCCACCCTGACAAGAACAAGTCCGTAGCAGCAGATGGGGCCTTCAAGCTTATATCAGAGGCATGTAATGTCTTATCAGAGATGGCACCTACTAGGATGGATTCTACCCGTCGGTCACAATCGTCGGGTCCTGGTTTTTCAAGTTGGTGCATGAAGGCATGCCCTAGGTGCAACAAGGCATGCAAGTATGATACGATTAAGCGAACGTCGATAACATGCGGAGATTGTGGACGTAGATACGTCTTCATCAGGCATCGCGGCCAGTGATATATGCTTCTTGGGTTTTCGTTTGATCTGTTTATGGTCATTTTGTGATCATAAAATTATTTATTTTTGATACACGACAATTGTAAATATTGTGTATGACATTTTTTTATTTCATCAATACAATCCACAGTTTCAGTTGAATGAAAAAGAAAAAAGAAAAAGAAAAATACCCAGAGTTAATGAGTTATTTGATTACATGTAGGATTGTACTTTGACATCAATGATAAGGAATGGATATTATAATCTTGTTGATTTCGTTGTTAGTAATTTCTTGTAGGTCCTTTTTTTTATTTTTTTGATTGTTGATCGTTATTGTAATATGGTGATGGGTTAGATATAATATTGTAATCCTGGAAATTTTGCCATTTCCTTAAATTTTTTTGGCTATTTCTAATTTTGAAATGGCAAATGATTTTTTGTTTTTTTTTACACCCACACCCCCACACCTCAAACTCAGGCCATCGTGGATTTTCACCATCGACCCAATGTGGTATAATGATAATTCTAGATGGAATTAATGAAATGGAAAAATAAAAAGAAAGAAATAATCTGTTGATCCAAACTGTTGATCTGATGGGTCCCATGGTCGATGATGGGTGTTCTGGAAATGATCTGATGGGTCCCATATCGGGCATGTCTTTTTTCTTTAGATTGTTGATTGTTAATTAGGTTAGATGGGTTGAAATATCAGACATATAATCTTGTTCAAACCTAAGGATTATTCCAAGTATTCTGTAGTTGTATGAATCATCAATTCTTGTCATTGAGATTCATGGGTGGTTTTGATTAGTATTTTAATTCATGGGAGGTTTGGATTGATATTCAGTGGCTTATGTTTTGCTTGTCATTAAAGATGTATGCATTGCATGGTAAGATAAGAGTGTCCCATCGTAGGAACATTTATTGCTAAGGTGAAATTATTATATATTTTTCATTTGTTGTTCAGGCAATATTTAAGAATGTTGAATGCCTTGGAAATGAAAATGATTTTAATGGAATCCTACTTTTCCTCTGTTTGTGAAGAAATGCATGGGATATGTTTTCCTTTTTATTAACTTTTCTAAGAAAAAAATGAAAATTGACATGGTCTAAAACTTTTATGAGATATGGGAAATGAGGGAAATATTTAATGGTTTTAGCATCCACTTTTTTTTTTTTTTGTCTTTTACCTCCAAGCAATTTCCATATGATGCTGCCCTTGATGCTCTAATAAGTACCATATTATATATACTCAAGGGTAGTTTTGAAGATACTAGTGATCAAAGCCGAGAAACTCTTCAACATTCAAAATGCATTTATTGTCAATATTTAAACAAAGTGCACTTAATGCCTAATAGCTATATCCCCTCCAAAGTTCCAATGGCTAAGAGTTTATTTATTTTTGTTTTCTTTTATATGTGTGTAATGGATTCATGTAAGAGGGCATTCTAGACTTGTTTTCTACAAGTTTTATTTTTGTGAGAGGCTTGCTATCTCTCTTATTTGGTGAGTGATTTTCCAAGCTGTTTCATTTTCTTATTCTCATTCAGCATATGTACTCTTAATTCAAATAATAACAATAAAAAACTTCTTTCCTTCTTTTTATTGTATTTTTTTGAAAATTTTATCAATCAATCCCTATATCATTGCTATTGCCCCCCATTATTTGGTTGCTTGAAAGAGTCTTTTTTAACATTCTTGTTTCTACCTTTGATTTTTTTCTCTTTTCCACTGATTTTCCACCCCTCAAAATAATTTATTTTCAAATGGGGGATATGGAAATGAAACCCAATTTCCATGGAAAATTGTATTGCAAAAAGAAGAAAAAAAAGAAAAGAATTGAATCCATAGTTTCCTATTTCCAAGTAGATTCCATCTTTGTTTTTCCTATGGGCAGTTCTGATTTCCCTAATCCATTTCGAGCCGGTTCGGATACACTCTCATAAGAGGCATTTCTATGCCAAAATGCAATTTTGAGCCGAACCTCAAGCACTTACACAAACATCGTTTGATTCCCTTTTCTCAAAATAGGCACCAAAAAAGTCCACTTGCTGGAAACTAATTAGATTGGTTTCTAGGAAATCAACAGAAAATGTCAACAAGGGACTTTTGCAAATTGAAAAAAAAAAAAAAAAAAAACAAAAACAAAATCTATTGCAAAAGTTGTATCCAAACTTGCCCTTGGGGTGGTGAAATTGTCAAGATGAGTGTTTTGCTCTTGAGATGGGGTAACCATCAATATAAAATTTTGAACGTAGGCAACATAAAATCTGGACATTAGAAAACTAACACAAAATCCTCAAGAAATAAAAAATTTCAGATTTCAATAGCAAATTTATCATTTCATTTAGATTGTACTTTTTTTTTTTTTTTAATGAAAATGTTAAAAGATAATCGGTCAAACAAAAAGAGTTACCTCTAAAAGTCTTTGTTGATTGAAACCAACAATCAAAATCACTTTTTGAAGAAATGCCAATATCATAGAGGTATATATTTTATTTTAATAAAACATTAGAAGTGGACATCCTTCTTGAGAAGGGGGATCAAGGCCTAAGTGAAGCTCAAGAAAAGCTGATTGCCTTGATCCGAAAGTTTAAGACCATCAATCGGAAGGTTAGGATAGCCTGGCAATCCTGAATTTTAGGATCTGCCAAATCTCTACTTCTGACTCCGGGTGGGAATTGAGCGCCCACCGTTGAAAATTTTAGACCCTCAATCAGGCATTCAATTCCCACTGTTTCATCCACAATGTGATCCCCAGTAATTGGGCAATGCTGCCATACCTTTAGCTCAGTTTTTCATTTTTAAACTGGTGTCGGGCTTCGAACTGATGAAATTAAATGGTCTACGTCGAAATTTTCAGCCTATTTAGTAAATGGGTTAGGTTCGTCCAAACCCAAACCTGACCATCGACACCCCACAGGCCATTTTAGCTCCCCCAACACAACTTCATATGTACATGTGTTATTTCATGCAAGTATAAGGTTCCAATCGTTGGTTAGGCAACCAATGCATATTGGGAGAAAATTAGGTGGGCCTGGCCTCACCCAAGCCTACCTTGATGTATCGTGTATTATATCATGCCATCGGTCTGTTTTTCTAGATCATTTTAGGATGTGAGACAAAAAATGGAGTAGATCCAAATTTGAGGTGGACCACACTACACAAAACAATGGTGATTGACCATTAAAACTTCTTTTGGGCCACTGTGACCTTATAAATAGGCTGGTTGGCAAATAAATATTACGGTGGGCCTTAGGAAGTTTTTAATGGTGGGCATTCAAGCACCACTCTTTCTTGTAGTTTGGTCCACTTGAGATTTGTTTCTTCTTCATTTTTGGGCTCACACCTAAAATGAGGCGGTGAAACAGATGAACGGCATGGATGGACTACACATACATCAAGGTAGGCCCCACAATCAGGGCAACACCTAATATGCTAGGCCCATATGGTGTTGGGCTAAGCTGGGCCCAAACTTATACCATTGCCCCACCTAGGACACATTGCACATCCTCCCATTGAGAAGTGTTGTATAAAATCCTCTTCAATATTTAAACCTAAAAATCAAATGAGGCCATATTCTCACATCCTTCTCCATAGCATTTGTAGAGAGAACTCATTTCACAACTCTGATTGCTTGTAGGGTACTTATTATTATTATCATCATACCTTTGTTTTCTATGATGCGGCTGACCTAATGACTTCATGGACTTAATTTTTATAGCATCTTACAATGGTGGGCTCAATTCATGGTTCATATAACAACATTCACACAACACAATGGACCCCACACATGATGAATAACATTTACACGTAGGTGAATAAGTTCCATAAGGTTGTGGATCGGCTGGGCAGAGATCTTCACAACCCCAGCCCACCTTGCTAAGTAAAATTTATGCCCAAGCTTGGTCTGAGCCTGTTAGCAACGAGGCTCCAAAGCCTGGCCTGTGGATTGCATGGTGGTGACCTTGCCACCACATGCATGTGGTGCCACGACGGGGAGAATTTTATTAGGCCATATGCCATTGGCATAGATAAGACACTCGACCCAACGACCATCAAACATGCTTTATATGACCTACATCTGACAAAAGCACATGGCTTAGTCAAATCCTACTATGAGTCGTCATGGACATTTGTGGTGATGGATCACCATACAATCTAGATCATGAGATTATCATACATAGCTTGAGATCAAGTCCACCATGAAACCGGCCACCTACTACTGCGAAAGATCTGGGCTGTCCGTTCATTAAATGTGCCCAATGGTAAATAATGTTTGATCAACATGCCATAAAATCGCAAGTGGGCCGGGCCGGGCTAACGAGCCTCACACGTCTATTAGTCAGGCTTAAATTTTAGGCCCGGCCCATTGACTTGAGTT
Source organism: Liriodendron chinense (assembly GCA_003013855.2). Taxonomy (NCBI): domain Eukaryota; kingdom Viridiplantae; phylum Streptophyta; class Magnoliopsida; order Magnoliales; family Magnoliaceae; genus Liriodendron; species Liriodendron chinense. The sequence continues at coordinate 1,728,464 of ML058381.1, read as the reverse complement.
ACACGCTTGCAGGTGAATAAGAGTCGTATAAAATGCATTTCCTGCAATTACAAACGGTCGAAGAGGATTCTCCTTCTTTCTCAGTTTCTCTGAGAGATTTAGATCTGAAAGAGCATCTGTCGATCTACGGCAGCAGAAGGAGAAAAGAAGAGCCATGGCGTCGTCTCCAGACCATCTCTTCGCTCTCCGAAACAACTTCTATCTGGGAGCGTACCAAGCAGCTATAAACTGCAGCGACGTACCCAATCTCTCCCAAGAAGATATCATAGAGAGAGACTCTCTCGTCTACCGCTCTTACATCGCCCTCGGCTCCTACCAGGTCTCTCTCTCTCTCTCTCTCTCTCTCTCTCTCTCTCTCTCTCTCTCTCTCTCTCTCAGCCGTTGATTTCTTTCCATTGGGATTTCTAGGGCGAGTTGTGTCCTGATCTGCCGTCCTTGGAAATCATGGCGGCCCTAACTTTATTTGGGGAGGCCCCTGAATTTGAATTTTTCCAGATTGATCGTCGGTCGATGAGTTGGCGGTTTCTGGGGAGATTGGATGGATACGATCTTACGATCTAGGTTTTTTTTTTTTTTGTTGATCTCACTGTCCCAGACCGCAGATTGTGATGTTTGGATGGCTAGGATCTTGCGATCTAAGAAATTTTGAGAATAGAAACATAGATCTCGGATTTTTTATGAGGAAGAGGTGAACTCCGATCATGAACGGTGTTCATTGCCAGATGCCTGACATTGGCTGGTGGAGCGCTGAATTGATACCGCCCATGTAGTGGGTCGTATCTGTGGATTTTTTGTGGTAGGAAACTACACTAGTTAGGTGATCCCAGCCATTACTTTATCTCTCTGTTTCGAGGAAATTGATTGTATGGCTATGATGGTCTGTTAGGTGTGGTTTCAAGCCTAGGGCATCTGCGGATAGTTAGCACAAAACGACTGGTCTGGATTCACTGCTTCTACCTGTCATGTGTTGGTTATCCCGACGAATTCTCCCTTGCTGATCCACCATGCTGAATGCAGAACCTTGTCTATGGAGAATTATTGGGTTGTGATTCATCAGGACATAAATGGCTTCCTCATGTTACCAGTTCATGCAAATTGAGCCATGGATCCACTATCTATGCCGTTAATTCGATGAGCCCCACCTTGCTTGGGAGATATACCCTGAAATTCCCTCATATTTGAATATCTTAATCTGTTTATCAGTAGCCTACAGATAGACAAGGAAAAGAAAAGTGAAAGGATTGGGAAAATATTGGATGGATAAGACCTTGTGATGTTGGAGAGTTTGGGGCTTATCTCCCCATCCACGGTGTACCTACCATGTTGATGGTTGGGATCAACGAATCATGGGCCCTGCGTGTACAAACTTGCGCTTTGGGACACAATTCATATTGATGCATGATTTGTAATTCCTCTTGATTGATCTTCTCTAAATATGGGGTTTCGTGCAGCTTGTGATCAATGAGATCGATTCGTCGGCCCCCACGGCTCTCCAAGCGGTGAAATTGCTTGCAATGTATCTATCTGGGCCTGGAAACAAGGTGAGATTTTAATTATTTTTTATTTTGTTATCTGGATAGGCGTTTTCTGTTAAGGATATACAGTTTATTTCTTAATTATGGTATTTGATTAGATGGTTTGTCTTTTCGATGATTAATTGTTTGGATTTGATATGTGAAACTATTTTTCTGTTGAAAATGGCATTAATCCTGATATGTGTTTTGGGATTGAGATATAATAGTATATGATGATGCTATTGTAGATGACCAACTTGGTAGTTAATGACATGAAATCTAGGATAAATTCTAATAAAAAACTACTCGAAGACATGATCATGATGACTTCATCATGATAGCCTTGTTCTAACTATTTGGCATTGCCTTTTTTTTTTTTTTTCGTCCTTTTCTTTTTTAAAGGGGAAATCCTTGGTAAGTGAGCAAACCTTCATATACCTAATCATGACCTCCATCCAAGCCTTTTTAAGCCTTACCTTGCATCCTCCTGTCATGCCTTCAACACTAACCAGTCAAGTTCCCTTTCTTATTGGGGCCGTCCCTGTTTTTCTTCTCAGTTCTCACATGGACGAATCACCCCATTGATTTGTCCTCTAGAGAGTTAACCTAGTGGGTGTTAGGAAAGAAAAGAGTTTCAAGAGGATATATTAACATGATTAAGAATATATATGAGGTAGCGGTAACAAATGTGAGGATCACTAGTGGAGAGACGAGTAAGTTCCCAATTACTATGGTCTTGCACAAGGATCGGCATTGAGCTAGAGCCTTTTCACATTGGTTATGGATGAGTTAATGAGGCATTTGCAAGAAGAGATCCCATGGCGTATGTTGTTTGCAGATGACATAGCTTTGATTGACAAGATGGAGGTTATAAACACAAAGCTAGATTTATGGAGGGATGCTTTACAATCTAAAGGATTTAAAATTAGTCAGACTAAAATAGAGTATATGGAATGCGATTTTAGTGACAATAGGACTGAAAATGAGAATTAGTTAAGATTGCTGACCATGAATTTTCCCAAGATGACCAGTCTTCATACCTTGGGTCAACAATTCATGAGACTGGAGAGATTGAGAAGGATGTTGCCCATAAAATTCAAGCTGGGTGAAAGAAATGGAGATGTGTCTCTAAAGTTTTATGTTATCGACTTATCATCGTGTATCACTCAAACTGAAAGGGAACTTTTATAGGACCATGCTTTATGTGACATAATGTTGGACAGTTAAGGAACAACATATTCATAGGATGAGTGCAGCTGCAATGAGGATGTTGAGTGGATGAGTGGCAAGATGAGGAAGGAAGGATAGAATTAGAATGCATTCGAGGTAACTTGTGAGGAGCACCATTAGATAATAAGATGAGTGAAAATAGACTAGATGGTTTGGTCATGTGCAACAAAGACCAAGAACTGCGCCGGTTGGGAGTGGGTTAGTACAAGTTGAAGGCTTTAAAAGGGCAAGGGGAAGGTCCAAAAGGACATGAATGGAGGTGGTAAGAAAATGCTTTGATGACTTATGGTCTAAATGAAGGTAGCTAACCCCAATTAATTGGGATAAGGCTTAGATGATGATGGTGATGTACGATTCATCCCATTGGGCTCTCCATCATTTTCTTTCTAATTGGGACTACTCTCAGGTGCTTCAAATGACCCATTCTTAATTCTATCCTTCCTAGTCTTGTAGCACATCCATTCAATGTCTTCATCTTTGCAACATTCATCCCTTCGTCATTTGACCAATGAATAACATGTATTGTATTCACCCCTTTAAAGCATGAGGCGCAAGCTACATGGTATTAGATTTTTTAGTAATAGGAAAAAGTGGGCAAAGATTATGTATATAGATAAAAATAACAACAGATATCTGATTTATTTTTGTTGCTTATATTATTTCACTTATTGAAAAGATTAACTCATTTGTTGACTTAAGCTATTTTCATGAGCTACGTAGTGTAAAGGCTGTGCTACGCTATGAAGCATAAGCTATTTAAAACACTACATTTGCCTCTTCAATGCCCAACACTTTGGCCATGTGACATAATGGTCTAATGGCTATATTATAATCATTTTTTGTTTTTTTTGTTTTTCAAAAGTTCCATTGATATGCAGGGATCACATAGTGTTCTCGAGGCACATCTATCCTTCATCCATCTAGCTCAAATTCTCATGGAAATATCCTCCATGCTGTTGATTGATAGAACTAAGATGATGGAATAGATCAATTAAAGGAATTGCCTTGCCATCAATTTTAACTAAACTTCTCTGCCATCTAGGGTAATTCTTACTAAAGTTGCGTGCTAGATATTTGTTTTGGGTTCTGGTAACTTTGTGACTTCTAGATTTAAAAGCTTTCCTCCAAAACAACTAATTTTGCATTGCCCCCTCTCTAGTCTCACCGACCAACAACATTTCAACAACAAACAATAGGATGCATCCGGGCCACGCATCACATGTATATTAGAGGGCCAAACTAAAACCTACTTGATCACAAGTGTGATACGTCCCTCTTTTATTTGAAATTTGATTGGATTGTGGGCCCAACAATGTCATGCACATCGTGTATAGATTCAAATATCGGTATTGTATGAGTCGATATGGGTGTATTGTATCCATATTGATAGGAGACGAGACTCCCGCCGTATGAAAGCAATATTGTAACCACTGGGTTAAGTAGGTTATTTATCATCACAAAGAAAAAAAAAAATGGGACCCATCACATCAGGAATTATAGATGGAATATGACTTCTAAGTAATACCAATCCTTGGTAGGACACGGATTAGAGAGCTATCATGTGGGATTATGGAATATCTATCTTGACAAGAAATTATCTAGATGTTAAGATGTCTATGACAAGGGCTATAGCTCAGTTAGGTAGAGCACTTCGTTTACACGTGCGCCAATGCTTTTTCAGGGGAGTCCATCATTCAATCAATAGAGCAAAAAGCATCTTCCGTGGCCCAGGTAGTGACTACTTTCCAGGAACAGGGGGCGATGGAATACACTATTGTGGTAGCTGAAACGGCGGATTCACTTGCTACATTACAATACCTCGCTCCTTATACAGGAGCGGCTCTAGCTGAATATTTTATGTACTGTGAACGACATACTTCAATAATTTATGATGATCCCTCCAAACAAGTACAGGCTTATCGCCAAATGTCTCTTCTATTAAGAAGACCACCTGGCGTGAAGCTTATCCAGAAGATGTTTTTTATTTGCATTCACGCCTTTTGGAAAGAGCTGCTAAATCAAGTTCTCATTTAGGTGAAGGAAGTATGACTGCTTTACCAATAGTTGAGACTCAATCTGGGGACGTTTCGGATACGGGTCTGTATTAGCCCGATATGAAAGGTTGAACCCGTATCATCCCAATATGCCATATTGATTAGACCGATACAAGCTTAAAACCCCACAGCCGGCCTTCTTTCAATTTCCACCTTCCTCTCTACTCCTTTCCATTTTCTTTTAACTTCAAAGTTTGTTTGAAGCCCATTTTTGACCAAATCTACACTACATTTGAAGATCAAAACATCGTTTTTGGAATTGAATCTAAGAATTGAAGTGCTAGTAGTTGATTTGGGGGAACAAAAAGGTAAAATACCTATTTTTTTGTTTATTATTGCTGAAATCGAGTAAAAATATATTATAAACCCAAATCGAAGGAACCATGCTTGATTTCTTTTTGGGGAGTTTTTGAATTTTTTTTATTTTTTATTTTTTATAATCTTTTCCTATTTACGTTGGAATTTTCTATCTTAAAAAAATGTTGGATTTTGCTTGAAAATTTCAGGTTTTTTTTTTTTTTTTATAGATATTTTTTCAATGAAATGCTATAATGATGCATGAATAGCCCTTATAGTACTATAGATCTCAACATTTTTTTTTGATTTGGGTTTTTTTTTTTTCCCTATATATGCTAGAATTTCTTGAAAATTTCAGTTTGGTTTAACGTCTTTCAATAAATTGCTGTAATGATGCATGTATAGCCTTTTCATACTATAGATCTACACATTTCTTCTCATTTTGGGGGGTCTTTTTTTTTCCCTATTTATGTTGGAATTTTCTGAGTTTTTTTTTTTTTTTTTTTTTTTGTTTCCCACTTTTTCCGATCAAATGCTGTAATGATGCATGAATAGCCTTTTAGTACTGTAGATCTACACATTTCTTCTTGATTTGGGGATTTTTTTTTTCCTTATTTACGTTGGAATCAACGTGTTCCATGACGGTAACGGTGGTCGTAATGGCCCCCCGTCATTATCGTTTATGATATGGGTCATAGCAGCCGCTACAACCTTTTTGTTTTTAAATATATGTTTTGGCCTGTTATGGGACTGTAACAGGACCATTACGGGCCACTTTTTCTGTAACAACTGTTTTGGCCCCGCAATGCATAAGGGTTAGCACCATTACTGTTACGTAATAGCCATTACATAACCGTCTTGGCATACCATGATTAGAATTTTCTGAAATTTTCATATATATATATATATATATATATATATATATATATATATAAGAACTTTTTTCAATCAAATGTTGTAAGAATGCATGGATAGCCTTTTAATACTATAGATATACACATTTCATATAGGCATTAATTGTATGTATGTATGTATGATTTTTTCAAGTTCCCCCTCTTAAGATGGAAGGAAGTGTGTACTCCCTGTGATGAAGAGGGTGCAGGTATTAAAAATATGGAGATTATGAATAGGGCCCTGCTCGATAAGTGGCTTTTGAGATTTGGAACGGAGACTAATAATCTTTGGAGGCAGATTATCTCTGATAAGTATGGCTCTACTCCCTCGGGGTGGTGGACAAAAAGTTCCTCAGTTTATAGGTCCTCTACTATTTCGAAGAACATAGTTAGAATATCCAATGTTTTCTATTCGAATGTGTTATTGTTTGTTTTGAGATGGTTTCGGGCTTGAAGATTAAAGCTGCAAAGTCAGAGATGTTGGGAATCAATGTGAATAGGGATGACATCCTTCGTTTAGCTTCATGTTTTGGGTGTAAATTAAGAGACTTTCCCTTGACATACTTGGGCCTTCTGTTGTGTATTAGCTAGCCTCCAATTCTTTTGTGGAACAAGGTCATTGTGAGGATTGAGAGGAAGCTTGCTAGTTGGAGGAATCATCATCTTTCTTATGGCGGCTAGTTGACCATTTTAAAGACAACTTTCGCTAACATGCTGATTTTCTTCCCGTCGCTGTCCAAATGTCCTAAATTGGTTCTTTCTAGGCTGGAAAAGTTAAGAAGAGATTTCTTTTGTAGAGGCTCTTCTGAGGGTCGGAAGTTCCATCTTCTTAGTTGGGGAGAGGTTTGCAATCTGGTGGAAAGGGCGGGGATCAGAAGTTTGGAACAGATGAACATTGCTCTTCTCAGTAAATGGATTTGGCGGTTTGGAGTCGAACAAGGGAGTATGTGGAGGGAGTTAATTGCTTGTAAGTATGGAGTGAAGCGCGGGTGATGGTCATTTAGAAGATCCTTTCTTTATAGAGTGTCGTCTATTTGGAGGGGAATGGCGGCTACTGAGCATCTGACGCATAAAGGAATTTCTCTCTCTTGGTAACGGTCATCACATCAATTTGGGGTGATATTTGTTGTGCGGATCCAGCTCTACAAGACATTTTTCTGAGGCTGGCTCGAATTGCTACTGATTGATTTGTGAGGGTAGCTGACTGCTATTCCTCCTGAGACACATATTCGGTTTGAAATCCCCCATGTTGTAGGAATTTGACAGATTCTGAAACGGAAGACTTGGTGGGTTTGCTCAATTTGCTGAATTTTTTTTTTTTTTGCCTACAAGCCGGAGTTCAGACACAATGGTTTGGAATGCTCATAGTTCAAGTAGCTTTTCAATGAAGCCTTTTTATGATTTGATTTCTGAATCCTATATATCTTGCGCCACTCCTCACCCTTTCCATCATTGGTATTATGTCCCCCCCTCCTCGTGTGGCGGTGTTTGTATGGTTGGTGGGTAGGAGGAGGATTCTCGCCATTGATAATCTTCAAAGACGATCCATGATCTTGCCTAATATCTGTTTGATGTGTGCGCGAGATGCAGAGTCGATCAATCATCTCTTCATTCATTGCTCGTTCATGAAGAAGATTTGGGATCATTTCTTGCTTTCGTTTGGAGCGGCGTGGGTAATGCCAAAGGGGGTCTCCTTTGGGCATGGCACGAGGGAGGATCGAGAAAGGTAGGAAGAGCTAAATGGAGACTTCATATTATGGCCATATTGTGGGCAGTTTGGGGAGCTAGGAATGCATACGATTTCCGTAACGTTTTGGTTTCAGTTGAAGAGGTCATTTTGAGAATCAAAGGTCTCTATTGTGAGTAGGTAGTGTATGTTAAGCCTTCCTAGGTTGTTGGGGGCTTTCCTTTTTTTGCCTTTTCTCTTTGTTTTATTTCGCGCCTTTTGGCGTGTTTTTCCAATAAAAGGTTGCTACATCTCACCAAAAAAAATAATAATAATAAATAAATAAAAAAAATAAAAAATAAAATCAACATCACAGATTACAGTAGGTTAACCCGATACACGACATTCTTACCAAATAATGGTCCGATACACCACTGAGTGTATGGTTAAAGCACAAAATAATGATTGATTCTTGTATATCTCATTCCACCCCCCTTGTCCCAATATTTTTCCTTTTCTTTTGGCTTTCTTTTTTTTTTTTTTTTTTTTTTTCCATAAAGGCTGATACAGGCCCGATACTGATACACGATGCTGTATTGTGTAATTTTTTGATTGGGTGGATATGCCCGCCAATACCAATATTCAGAATCATGATATGGTGTGAAAAGTCCCTATGGTTGTATAATTGGATACACGATCGATATATAGGGTTAAGAGTTAGATTTGGGTTCTTTTTCCTAGTTCCTTGTACTTTGTTTATTAGAAATTTTAGTACGATTGGACACTTATGTGCTGACCAATGACGTTTAAGCAAGAAAGAATCGTCTGGAAACTTCTCTCCAGAATATTCTAGAGATCATAGAGAACTAATAAAGGCCCGAGAGCCTTATATATGGGCACATTTACTGATTATTGATTAAATGAAGTTTATGTTCGGGTTTTCTTTCTAAATATGAGCATTGTGGTGCATGAATACTTTTTTTTTTCTTCTAATGGTAGGTTGTTTGATATTGACCCCTTGTTTGGGCTTTCTTATCACTTGTGTGGCATATTGGATGAAGAATTGAGTTTGGTGTTGTATTTATACATGTTCCAAAAAGTAAAAGCTGAAAAGACTCTCTCTCAATGAGGAGTTTAATGCTATCCTCAAACAAGAAGAAGCTTCATGGCACCAAAAAATTGAGAGCTAGGCAGTGCAAGAAGGAAGAACCACATTTTCACTATCTAGGTTGGGGATAATGTGGTGGATAGGGGTTTTCAAGAACCCTCTTTGGAAACCCTTTTTCTTTATAGTTTGAAGGTTTTTTAATGTGTGTTTCACACCAACTTTAACATAAGGATCACCACCATTTTAAGTAAAAGGAAACATGAATAGGTTTGGTTTTAACTTTACATTTTAAGGTTTTTATTTATTATTATTATTTTTTAATTTATGAATGCGAGTTTTACACAAATTTTAAAAAACAAAACCTAAAAAAAATACATTGTAGCGTGCACTACAAACACTTTACATTTTAAGGTTTTTGTTTATTATTATTATTATTTTAATTTATGAATGCGAGTTTTACACAAATTAAAAAAAAAAAAATTTAAAAAATACGTTATAGCGTGTTCTACAAACACTACACACTATGTAGCTACGCGCTACGAACCTTGTAGCGTACGCTGCGGGGATTTACACTATTTAGCTACGCTACATAGCGCTATGTAGCCTACGCTACCACCATGCTACGAATGCTATTTGAAATATTGGATGCAACAAAGTTGGTTGAGTTGAATATAGCCATTTGCAAAATCTGTACTAAAAAAAGGAGTCATTCATGAGACCTATTTTGGAGGGTGTCACCTTTTATACCATTTTTGAACAGAGGATTCCATGGTTAAATGGCATTTCTCCGAAGAGAAGGTGAGGGATGTTGTCTTCTCTATGGAAGGGGATAAAGATCCAAGTCATGATGGCTTCACATAAGGTATTAAAAAAGGGTTATGTAATGATAACGGTGGGAACCGTTACATGTTACAGGGCCGTAACAACCGTTGTGGAAAAAATGGTAGCCGACATTTTTTTAATTGGCCGTAATGGCTGTTACGGGGGCCATAACGGCCATTACTGCCTATATCGTAACGGTAATTATGGTGGTTGTTATAGCCATCATTGTCATTATTGAATACCTCTCTTCATGTCGGTATTCTATAGGGCTTGCTGGCAGACCCTAAAGGAGGATGTTATGGCGTTCGAGGAATTCCACTCCAGGGGATCAACAAGAAAGGAGTCAATTCCACATTCTCTAAAGTGAGACGAGGTGCGGTCATATGCTGATTATAGGATGATCATTCTCATCGGAAGATTGTACAAAATCATTGCTAAGGTGCTTGCCAATCGTCTCCGAGAGGTGATGAGCCTTGTTGCGTCACAATCCAAGGGGCATTCATTAAATATTTTCATGTCATGGTCAATATTCTTATTGCCGACCAGCATCCCAAGCTTTTTTGTTTTAATAAATTCCTGTTCCCTTTATATATATATATATATATATATATATATATATATATATATATATATATATATATATATATATATATATATATATATATATATATATATATACTGCTGACAAATGTATCAATTCGATGGTGAGAAGCCAGGTTCCCAGAATTTTATGTAAGGTTGATATGGCTAAGGTTTATGACCACTTTTGACTGGTTCTTCCTTTGATAATTGGTTAGGAGAATGAACTTGGCGGCAAATGGATCAAGTGGCCCATTTTTCTGTTCTTTTTAATGGGACACCGGTGTGTTTCTTTAAAAGTTCCAGAGGTTTATGACAAGATGATCCTCTCTCTTGATTCCTATTTTTAATTATGGTTGAGAGTCTAAGCAGATTGATCCAGTAGGCTGCGGTTACGGATTGAGGATCATCTGATTGACATTTTGCACCTCCAGTTTGTGGATGGCATGTTTTTATTTAGTGATGCTGCCATGATCATTCATCATCATCATCATTTGATTTCTTTAGTTCTTTTCTAGCCTTTTGGATTGATCTCTCCAAAAGCGCTATCACTAGGTTCACTGCTGGTACTGAGGGGGTGAAGTCTATCGTGAGAGCTCTCAAATGCATGCGGGTTTTCCTTTCTATGGTTTACCTGGGCCTCCCTTGGGGGCTAATTCCCTGTCACTGAATATTTGGAAAGAGGGCTGTCATCTTGTATGTGGTCTTATCTATCCTTTTGTTGGTGGCATGACTCTAATAAATGTGTCGTTGGCTAATCTGCGAACCTATTATTAATCTATATTTAGAATCCCATATCAAGTGGTGAAGATGATTGAGAGGATGCAACATGATTTTCTGTAGGAAGGAAAAGATATTGGCCACAAATACCAGCTGATAAATTGCGAGTAGGTAAAAAACTCAAGACGTTTGAGGGTATCGGTATTGGCAGAATTAAGGACAAAAGCTGCGCTCTTCTCTTTAAGTGGCGGCAGCATTTCGGTATTGATCAGGAAGCCTTTTGGACAAGGTTACTGCTAGGAATCATGGGGAGCAGACAGCATGGGCGCCATGCATAATCAAGAGAGGTAGGGCGTCACCAGTCTGGCAAGATATCTCGGAATTCAGTAGGGTGGATGTGGGTGTGGTTCAAATTTTTGCAGAAGTGGTTAGACTTAAATTGTGACTGGGAACCAAATCAGATTTCGAGAGGACCTTTGGTTGGAGATTCACTCAATGGTGACTTTTCTATGGTTAATAGCGGCATCTTTATTGGTGACTACCATGAGTGTTTGGGAGGTATGAGTGGTGTGGTTATAGCTAGGAATCATGGGGAGCAGACAGCATGAATGCCAGGTATAATCAAGAGAGGTAAGTAGTCATCAGTCTAGAAAGATACCTCAGAATTCAGTAGGTTAGATGTGGTTGTGGTTAAATTTTTTGCAGAAGTGGTTAGACTTAAATTGGGACTGGGAACCGAATCAGATTTTGAGAGGACCTTTGATTGGAGATTCACTCAGTGGCGACTTTTCCATGGTTAATAGTGGCATCTTTGTTGTTGACTACCATGAGTGTCTGGGAGGTAGAGTGGTGTGGTACTGGTACATACCATTAAGGTGGAAACTGATGGATGAGGAGATTCTCATGCATGCGAGACTTTGGGCATCTCAAAGGAAACTATCTTTTCTGTTTCAGAGTGAAAATCATCCATGATGAGGATCCCCTTTTGCAAGAATGTAACTGACCGTACGCGGTTGCAGTTCTCTGGCCTCAGGTTGGAGTGTGTTTTGTTGTGTCGAGGAGTATATTAAGTATCCTCAAGTGTCTGCATGAAAGTTATAAAATGTTCAGGTTACACTGCTTATAGTCTTATGCCTTAAGTCTTGCTGGGACCTACTGCATGTATTTGTTTACAAATGCATTGCTATGTCACAACTTGGATTTTTCTTTTTAAGATGAATTTCAGTTTCTATCAGTGAATATAGTGGTCTTTTTTTTTTCCTTCTATGTTTATCTTGTTCCTCATATTTAATGTAGTTTCTAAACTTGTGGGTATTCCTGAGTTGTAAGCTGTACCAAACAGGAACTGTTATTTCCACTACTGATGCTTTTTATAGGCTCCAAAGTGAGACAATTTGCTCATACTGTTGATACTACAGATAAACATACTGGATTCTTTATTTATCTATAGGATGGTGTTATATGAGACTCATGAGAAATCTTGGCCGACTTTGTCTAATGCAGGAAGCTGCAATTGCAAGTCTCCAGGAGTGGTTAAGTGATGCAGCAATTGGAAACAATCCTATTCTACGACTTATTGCAGGGATCATATACATGCATGAGCAGGACTACAATGAGGCTTTGAAGCACACTCACTCCGCAGGAACTATGGAGCTGTTAGTTTTATTTACCCTGATTTTCTCCCAGTCTTTGAGATATCACTGTCATTTCCCAAAAGGAGCTGTTTGGATTCACTGAAATATAAATTAAGGAAATGTCGCTCAATGAAATTGACATTTCCATTGTTCGTTTCTGTAAATTTTCTGGAAACATTGGTTCTGTTTCCCTCCAATTTCTTGGAAAATGCACCATTTCCATTTTGTTGCTCATATTTAAGAAATGTAATTTCCTTGAAAATGAGAGGAAACGAACCCTCTCTTCTAAGTGCCCCGTATGGTAGCTACATGTGCCACCAACTATCTTCAAGTGCACCACATATGCAACCGTCCAGTCACATGTGCCAATGTGCAGCATGTGCAACACGTGCCACTATCCATCTTAAAGCACCATACATGTGCCAATGAGCCACACATGCAATATGTGCCACCATCATCTTCAATTGCCCCCACGTGCCACCACCCATCTACAAGTGCCCCACATGTCCATGTGCCACACACCCCAATGTGACATGCATGCAACACGTGGTCATCATTTTCAAGCAACCCATATGTTCCAATGTGCCAAATTACCGCCCATCTTAGTTTTAGGATTGTCCATTTGGGAGATTTTTGGGGCTCATGAAGTACGTGGTTTGGATTTTGGATCGCTAAGCTATGGGCCCCACATGTAAATTCATGGCCCAAGGCATTATAACCATATTTCTAAAACTTGGTGATGCAACTCGAAACTTGGTCATGTCAACTCGCCTCGAGGAGGTTTTCAGCCAATTCACTAGGAAAGGCTCGTGATTGTGACTTGGTTCTGACTCCACAAGATTCATTGAGTTTGCCTGCCGCCAACTCAATCTGACTCAGCGTGTCTTGAATCTAGTCACTTGGTGCTGAGTATTTGTTTTATAGTAAAAGGAAAAAAATGACAAATGAGGCTTGAACCCACAATCTCAAGGAAGAGAATTGAACCCACCTACTAACATGCCAAACGCTGTGTTTGCCCCCCCCCTTTTTTTCCTTTGTCCATGTTAAATATCTATCATTACTCTAAATGTCTCTAATTTATTTATTAAATATTACCTTTCAAAAATATATTCAATAAATATCTAGTCAAGTTGACTTGGTCGACTCAAAGCCTCGACCTAACCCGGCTAGATATAGAACCGAGTTGAGTTTTCGAGTTTTTGAAATATAACATATAGTGAATTCCTCATTATATGGTATCTGATTCTGATTTTCTTTTGTATTCACCATTACTATGAACAAAAGGATTTTGGAAGGTACTAATTCTATTGACCAGAATTATTATCATTTTTGGTTTTGAATATATTTGGACTAATTAACACATGTTTCTATTTTTTTAATTGACAAAAATTTTATCAGAAACACAAAAGTCTGGTGAGCAGAAAATACAGCCCTTGAGGGGTTACACAAACAACACGAGGATATTGAAATCCAAGGTTTTCCGTTTCCTCAAGGGCGTGTTTGCATTGGGGGTAAACAAGGGGAAGGCAAGGGAAAGCAAAATTGTGACATAAGTGGTAAACCCTTTACACCTGTTTGGTTTGGCACGGAGAATGCCTGGTGAAGTAGGTTACAGATTTATTGCCCTTGTTTGGTTTGCATTCATGGAAATGTGGAAATACAAACAATAACACCTACAATGAAAATATCAATGCAACCTGGCACCAAAATCAGAGGATAAGATCAGTGTTTTAAGTATCGACAATATTGGCCGATATATCCCATGATATATTTTGTATCCAACCTGTGCGATACGAAACACACAAGTAGTGGGATATATCCCACATCTTTGATCTGATGAGCATTTTCGATCCTTTTATTTGATGTAAATCATGTTAAATCAGTGTCAAATTGTTAGAAATCCATGATTTTTCATATTTTGCATGAAAAATTATGGATCGAGAGCTTTGATTTCAAGATTTGAAGGAGATGGGCCGAGTTGCAGAAAATTGAAAAAAATCAAAATTTCTCAATTTCTGACAAATCTGTTGCAATCTTTGTGTCCAAACATAAAATCAAACATGTATGTAAGCTGATCTAGCGATTCTTCTTTTGCTTTTGAATGGTATTGCTTGTGTTTCCATCTTCTTACATTTGTAAATTATATGAATAGACTTTGCATATACTTGTATTAATTCAGTTAGACAACGCACAAATTAGGACCCCATACAAAGAAAACCTATTATGTGCACTTGTTTTTGTAATGTTTTGATTTATAAGTGTATTGATGTCTTTTTTAACAATCACTGAAATTTCGTTGAAAAATTAGACCAATTTCCCCATGTTTCCAACAATAGTGATACATTATGCGATATAACCGATATATCCCATGCGATAACTGATCCCAACTGTGTGATACGTAATGCAATACTGATATTTCGAACATTGGATAATATCACACGTACTTGTCGAGGTGAGAAAGGCAAAGGCAAACAGTTTGCTGTCATATCCTCCATTTTCCAAGCAAGTGTAAATTTCTTGTTGACGTAAACTGAGTGCTTCCCTGACTTTACCCTCAACTTGCCCTAAAACATATCTGATCATATATATTGATTTTAGAGTACTATTCTGTTATTGTATAGCCTAGTTGACGTAAATGTGTTCTTGTTCTTGCAGGACACACTGTTTTAATCAACAAACACCCATATGCATAGCTGTTTTGCTCATTCCCTTTTCGAAACCTTTATAAACAGGACCTTTTGATTTCCCAATTTGTTGACAGTTCAATCTTTTTTTATTTATTTTTTATTTTTTATCAATTTTTGAAATCTGACCCTGGTCAATGCCTGCCTTGGCCCCTCTGTTCAGGGCTTCAGCATCTGAAGCGATTCTTCAGCCTCTCAAACCTCACTGATATGTGCTACTGCTTTGCAGGAGAGCACTGAATGTTCAAATCTACCTCAAAATGCACAGGTCGGATCATGCAGAGAGAGAGCTAAAGCACATGCAACAATATGATGAAGACCACACGCTAACCCAACTTGCAAATGCTTGGATAAACCTGTCAGTGGTAAGCCTTTTTCTTAATCTGCATTGTATCATTTAAGTAATAAAGTTTTATTGTTTAACCATGGCCCGCATGGTTATCTGTGATACCAGGGTGGTTCGAAGATACAGGAAGCATATCTTATTTTCCAAGATTTCTCTGAGAAGTATCAGCAGACAGGGATGATCCTGAATGGAAAGGCTGTTTGCTGCATGCACATGGGTCGCTTTGATGAAGCTGAATCCCTACTGCTTGAAGCACTGAACAAGGCTAGTATCCAACAGTCAATTTTTCATTTGAATTCTCGGCAGCAATTTAACAGGGAACTCTTGATGCAGTCTCTCTCTTGGTTTGTGTGTGGGTATCAGGGTGGCAATGGTTTGGCTTCACGGTTAGCCTGAACTAGACCCATTTTCTAAATGGGCCAAGAATTCTGGCCTATAACCAACCCATGCCTTGATCCGTTTGCCAAACAGGCCAGAAATCTGGCCTGAACCTGGCCATTGACCTATTACCCTGTGGCCACTGATAATTCCTCAAGTCCAAGCTTGACCTGACCTAACCCATAAAATTGTAATCAGATTGGGCTCGCCTGACCCTTCATGACCCCACTCAGTTTTAAGAATGAAATATATGTCTGAAGGCATGCCCAGGCCAGCCTAACTCCAACCAAGCATGACCCAATGCATGTTAGAAATGGAATATGGGGCTAAAGATGTGCCCAACATGGCCCAATTAATGGATTCATGCGTGGGTACATACATCATGTGTATGCACATATACTTATCTGGGTCCAGCCCTTAGATAACCAATATGGGTGGGTTGGGTAGGGTTCAACCCAAGCCCATTCCATTTACTTAAATGGGCCACATTTTCTAGCTGGAACATAACCCACTAGCTTGTCCCTACCCTGCCTCAGAAGCGGGCCGGTCCAGCTGGTTCGTGGGTTGACTCAAGAGTACCCATTGCCAACTCTAGGAGGGTGGGGTTTTTGTTTGTTTCTGCGGGTCAGCTGGGTCATCTAGCCCAAGCCCATAGAAAACCTATATGGGCAGGTCAGGTAGTGTTTGACCTGAGCCCAATCCATTTACTTAGATGGGACACATTTTCTAGCCTGACCCTGGCCCACTAGCTTGGCCGTCGACCGCCTCAGAAGCGGGCTGGGCCAGTTGACCTGTGGGTTGACTATATCTATTAGCACCCCTGGGTGGGGTGGGTGGTGGTGTCGTTTTTTAGTGGGTGTCAAGGATGGGGGAAGTGTCTAGAGTCAGGAGGCCAGGCCCTCTGACCTGTGGGTCAATACTACCCATTGCCACCCCTTGGCATGTGTTTGTGTCATGGTATTAAAAAACGGTTATGTTATGGCTGTAATGGCTGTTACATAACAGTAATAGTGGTGCCCGTTATGTGATACAGGGCCGTAATGCTGATTTGAAGAAAATGGCCATAATGGGCCTATAAAGGTCGTAATGGCTGTTATGGGTCCATAATTTGGGCTGATACAGGGCCTATTCATTTTTATCTTCAAAAATATTTCAATTGTTACAGGGCTGTAATGGCCATTACAGCCCAAATCGTAATGGCCATAAGGCTGGCTGCTACAACCAACGTTACTGTTATTTAATACCTTTGTTTGTCCTTTTTTTTTTTCCCTTTATTTTCTTTAGGGTGGGGTAGCGTGTAGACCATGGACTCCGATTGACCCAAAACACATATTAATCTGCCGACCTTAACTATCTGACATCAATCTTTGAATTTGAACAGCACCATTTACTTTCTAACTGTCCATTTTGATGCTCACAAATCAGATGGTTAGGATTGTCCAATCAGTATGATTTGGATGACACACATGTGTGCATTTGTATGGTTGTGAGATGTTTCGGTTTTTCGATATGCTCCATCTACATGATTTGGACGATCTAGATTGACATCCAAGTATGCCACATATACGGTGGATGAGTTGCCACCATCTAAGAACGGTGGAAGATGCACCTATAGTAGTATAGCTGTTGGAATGGTTGCTGGTTCTATCAAGCTATCCAAGTCACTGAGAAGCTATCATCTCCTTTCATGTGTCACTCTTGTATGGTGTCTGGAGTATCCATCTACTGGGTTCTATCACAGGTGTGTCATGACTGAGAAGGTTACTGGGCTCAATCACAGGTTTGTCATAACTGAGAAGGTGAAAATCACACCAGTTGGTTGATCTAAGCCACTATTATAGTACTTTTGATGATTAGAAATGGAAGGATAGAAAAAAGTACAACCATCTTTGGAATTTATTGGGTGAAAATCCTCCCATGGTATGCTAGGATTCCATTGTGGTTTTCCACTTACAGCCTATCCATGTTAGGGCTCAACAGATTAAGACCTACATCTCGCACATGTGCCTCACATGTATAGATATAAAGTTCTTGCTAAATTAGATATTATCATTGATTTTGAGTTGCCGTGTTTATGCATTATATTCTGTTAAACTGAAGAGAAAGCTGTTTTTGATTTGTTCAGGATGCCAAGGATGCTGAAACTTTAGCCAACCTAGTTGTATGCAGTCTTCATGTTGGCAAATCGTCATCTCGTTTCTTTAGGTAAGCGTTCAAGAAGGCTATCTTGTCGAAACAATATGCGCCTTTTCTGGTTTCAACTCCTAGCTGTATATAGCATGCTGTGTTAGGTCACTGATGGTGTCAGAATTACATATTTAATCTCCAAGCATTATAATGTATGTTCTATTTATTGCATTTCTGTAGTTGGCATGCTGGCTTAGTTAGCGGTATCATTACATACATCGAGACTTAGGATGCAAAATCATGTATCGATATCGTCGATGAATATTGCAAATGCTAGGGAATGTATCACTGTCTGAGGGAATCATTGGGAAAAAGGTGGAATTTTTCAGTGTAACTTCGGTAGATGCCAAATACACATGTTTGTACACTTAGGACTAAAAATATTACAAAAAACAACTTCTAGCTTGTACTTGTTTTTGAGTTACAATTTCTTCCCCAGATATGAGATATGATTTAATTCGAACGACTCAAAGAGTGGTTGAAATCATCCTAGGAAGAGATCCCCCAAAAATTGCTGAAAAATATTTTTTGGATTTCTATGATTTTTTTATTATCTGATTTTTTCTCAATTTTCTGAGTATTTATTCATCTGTTGTCAACATTGATGATAATATTGATATTAGCGTTGATACCAAGCATTTATACCATAAAGGGAATGAACCAATATCTTACGTTATTTTAAATATTGTGTGATATCAGCGACATTATTGGTAATATTGATAATATGGGTGATATCAGGAATGCTAGTTGCACTTTCAACATATGTTACATTACCTATGTTTGCTAAACCACTTGTGTGTATAGCTGACGAGCCCATGTAAAAGATGCCTCACATGTGAAGGATCTGAGCCGTCCTTCAGGTGGGGCTTCTTTGTACAAACAAATGGAAGCATCAAACAAGATGTTCTTTCAAGCCTTCCCTTTCTGTACATTTTGACCTACTTGATGAGTGGATCTGCCTGATTTTCGGGTCTGGGTGTCGACAGTTTACATATGAGGTTCCACTTGATGGATGGCTTGGATTGCCTCAGCACCAGCTCACTCTCTATGAATTATCACCACAATCCTTATCACATATAATTTATATTAGTGGAAACGGCCAATTTTAACAAGCTGAATGATTTCTGTAATTTTAAATTTGAGTTGGACAGGACATACCTCTTCTTCAAAGTTTTGGTTTTTTGGCAACTGCAAATGCATGTATCCACTTCTACTAGGTATTCAGTAGCTAGATTCATCAAAGCCTTTCTTGGAGAAAGTGTCCTCTTTGGCAACTTGAGCTTGTCATTGTGCATCCACACCAAAAAAAGGGATGAGAACATTAAGAAGTCATTTCCTGCCTAATGAAGCGTCAATCATCATATTATTTGCCTTTTATTTTTAACCGAATGATTAACCATATTGCTATGGCAAGTTTCTTTCTGCATTTTCCCTCTTGTTTCTTTTATTTTTCCTGCATTAACGATATCCAACCATGTGACTTTTTGCCTTTCTTGTGCTTCCACAGCCAGTTGAAGTTGTCACATCCTGAACACATACTCGTGAAACGCTCGTCTGCTGCTGAAGATAGCTTTGACAGAGCTGTTCAAAGCATCGCATGAAGACAGTTGGAATTGGGGTTTTTGCTGCAGAAAAGCGTGAGAGATTCCTGCTATTTGTTATTTGAAAGTCGGTACATTCTTTTCTCCTTATTGGTGTTTGTATCGTTTGGAGCTTGTTAGTGTACTGGATGCAATGTGAGAAATGAGTTTAGGGACCTGAAACGCCAACTAGTTTTGCATAAATGCTGTTTTCTATCACTTCCTGTAGGATTGGGAATTCCTGTAGAAATATAACCTGATGGGCCTTGTGAATGGCACTTCAGTTACAATGGTTGGCGATAGGAGAAATGAGTAGTCTAAAACAGCTGATGTATGGTTTGGGATTTGAGTCGAGTCACGTTGTGTGGTTGGTTTGTCAGTGGACCAGGAGAAGGCTCAGGGAAAAGGCTTGCATGGGAGTTTCATGCGTAGAAAGAGAATGGGAAATTAAACTTGAGAAATTTTGAGATCTAGTTTTAGTTAAGAAGACGTATGTGTTTCCTCATCAGTGGCGGGTGGGATAATCTCTACTATTGGTTGAAGTAGGAAGGCCCAGTTATTAACATTTTGTTGGGTCAAGAATGGTGAGTGGATGGCTCATGTTTGGGTGAACCCCGCCAAAAAGGATGGGGTCTAAAATCTATGGGCCATTTGGATGGGAGTAAATGGAAGGAATTATGGGTAAATAGAGGTAAATAGTAGACTCACAAGAGTTTCAACACAAGGTCATGCGTTCGAGCACTCATTGTGGTGTTAATGCGTGGGTGTGTTTGAGGTGTGTGAGTGCGTGCGGAAAAAGAAAAGGAAGAGGTAAATGGGTTTTGAAGTGTGTTTGGATGAGAGTACATGCATGCAAATGAAATGCAATGGGAGTAAATGGAAGTGTAAATGAAATCCTCTCTTAGAGGAAGGAATTGGAAGTAAATGGCATGCAATGTATGTTCTAAAAATGGACTGTTGCTGGCTATGCACCCTCTTCATCACCATAGCCGCCCCCCCCCCCCCCCCCCTCTTTACGGCAAAACCCCTGTTGAAGAAGGTTTTTTCCTGCAAAAAAAGGGGGGAAAGAAAGGGCAGATTAGGTGGATGGGGATTGCTTACCGACAGTGGATTGGTGCTTTGGTGGGCCCCACCATAATGTATGTATTTTATCCATGTCGTCCATCCATTTTGGAAAATTATTTGATGGCATGAGCCAAAAAATGAGGCAGATCAAAATCTCAGGTGGACCACACCACAGGAAAACAGTGTCAATTGAATGCCTACCATTAACCTCCCAAGGCCCACTATAATGTTTATTTTCCATCCAACTTGTTGATGAACTCACACAGACTTGGATAAGGGAAAACAGAAATATCAGGTTAATCCAAAACTTCTGTGGCCCTGCAGTTTTAATCATCGTTCAATCACCACTTTTTCCTCTGGTGTGGTCCACCTGAGATTTAGATCTTCCTTATTTTTCTGCTCATGCCCTAAAATGAACTGGAAAAATGGTTGGATGGCGTGGATAAAACAAATATATCATGGTGGGCCCACGCAGCACCATCTAGTAACAAGTCGCTGCTAATGTCAGGTCAATACGCAATCTGGGTCCGTCCGGATGCGGTGTGGCTAGGGACGCTGCCAGTAGCCAGGTGGCTATTGGTCAATGCTATGTGGGCCCCACCATGATGTATGTGTCTGGCTATTGGTCAGTGCTATGTGGGCCCAACCATGATGTATTTGTTTTTTACACGCTGTCCATCCATTTTTTTCATATATCATTTTAGGGCTTGATGCCAAAAAAGTGGCTGATCTAAATCTCAGGTGGACCACACCATAGGAAAATAGTTGTGAATGAATGTCCACTGTTAAAAACTTTTTACAGCCAACTGTAATGTTTATTTGACATCGAACCTATTGATTAGGTCAAGCGGACCTGGATGAAGGGAAAAAACAAATATCAATTTACCCAAAACTTCTGTGGCCCCCACAGTTTTTAATGGTAGCCGTTCAATCAATACTAATGCCTCCTGTGATCTGGTCCACCTGATATTTGGGTCTGCCTCATTTCTGGGCTTATAACATTAAATAGATAAGCAACCTGAGTGAGGGACAAGCAACCATCTCCAGCATGTACCTGAGTCACATTTTCCACAGGATGAACAGTCCTAACCTCCGATGGACAGACAATAATACTTCATTGAAATGGGACTTGCATTATTGTCCTTTTTAATCATCCCATCTGAGCAATTCTAGAATTAATGGGCCCGCTTTTGTGGTCCACTGGAGGCTCAAATTTATATGATTTTAGGCCAAAAAATATATTTTATTGGGCTTATTGCAATTATAATGTCTGATGTAATATATGTACACTGATTTTAGATATTCTAAATGATTTAATTGATGAAATTTAAATTCCTGTGAATATATTGTAAAATTTCGTTGCATTTCATTTACTCTCATTGGATATTTGAATTTTAATGCAATTCATTTACTCTCATCCAAACTCAACTTAAGCAAATCATTTACTCTCAATTCATTTACCTTCATTTACAAGCTCCCAAACACTGCCATTGGGTCAGGTTCAGGTTGGATATTGGCATGTTTGCATCCAGACCCAACTAAGGAGCCGTTTGGATGGGAATAAATGGAGGTAAACGGGGGAATTGGTAGTAAATGGAGGTACACAACCTGTCTGATCAGGTTTGGATTGGATATTGGTGTATCTGTATCCTGACTTGACAGGGAATTGGATTGGGGACCCGTCCAGTGTGGACATAGAATGCAATCTGATTCGGATATCACATTGTGTCTAATTTTGAACAATGGGATTTTCAAACGGGTTTGGATTGGAATTGGATGCGGTCCCAGGTTCAGATTATAGGTGCATAATATGGACTGGAATTCGATTGGAATGACGACAGTTGACAGGGCTGAAATTGGCATTGTAAAGGCACCCATCTCACCACAACCAGCTATTGTTTTGATCATTTCGATTATGATTAGTGGTGCCATTCGGGCAGGTTGGGTTGCTTCAACTTGACCTCAAGAGGAGTTAGCCTGGGTCCAGGGCCCAGCTCGAGCCTGACCTGAGGCCACTGAATGTTCAAACCGAGCACAGCTCAGGTTGGGTCGGGTTAGAAGTAGTATCTGGGCCACTCATTGTTTGGCGCAGCTCAGGTTGGGTCAGGTTGGCAGTTGTATATTGCCCTTTAGATTTTAAGACTTTTTCCCATGAATTTTAATAGTGAAGAATTTAAGCCACTCAAAAAATTAATTGTATGGGAAATTATACCTCTCACTACTTGTGTGCTCTACAGTAGTGATAAAGGCCGGTTTGCCCAAGGAAACATTATAGCTGGTAATTAGAAGTTACAAGAATATCTTGTATTTTAATGAAAAAGCATTACATGCGTGTGACAGAAGTGAGGCATACCGTGAAAAATGTGGAAAAAAAAGTAATTGAAAAAGAACCACTGATTTTATTTTCAAGCTATAGATGCCATGGTTTTTCATCATTTTATAAAGTTAACCCTTTCCTCAATGTTGGGTAGCAATATTATTCCCAAATATCATACTTTCACAAGTCAATACTACTTTTCCGGTCCCCACGTCTTAATGAAGGGGAAAATAAAAAAAGAATAGAAAACAATGGCTTTGAGTGTCGTGGCCCAAAAGTTATCCACAACACACCATGCAGGACACACCTACGCTGTAGGCTTTGACATGGCCGCTGCGTTGGTGGCATAAAAAGCTTGTTCCATGAGCATTGTGGGTGGGGGCCTTTAGGTGTATGCATGTCATGGAAGTGCGTTGCCTAGTCATAAAAGTGGGATGTCCCAAATGATATCGGTTCACCCATTATATAACCCACCATGATGATGGGATTTCCAAAAATCACAACTATAAATTATTAGTAGGCCACACTAAAGAAAAAAATAGACAACCACCCAATAACCTTCATGAATTTGGAAATTCATAAAAAAAATAAATAGTGAGCCACTAGAAAACAATGGACAACCACATAAAAACTTTTGCATAAGTGGGATTTCCTTAGGGGTTGTTTGGATGCCTGTAAAGTGTTTAAGTTGTAAATGGATTACAGTTGATCTGATTACAGGGGCTGTTTGGATGCATTCTTTGCTTGTAAAAACTTTACAGCTTGTAAACATATTACAACTTTTACTGGCAAAAAGTCATGTTTTAGATTACACTTAAAGTCTTTACTGCTAAGAAGGCATTATACATAGTGGAACACAATAGTTCATATACACTCATGATATGTGGGGCCCATTGTAATGTGTATGGTGTATCTAATCTATCCATCATGTGTTTCCCTTGATGCCCTCCTATGGCTCTAGAAAATTAGCTCGTTGATTATCAAATGGACCACACTAGGGAAGGATGGGATGTCCACCATTAAAAACTTCCATATTGCATTTAGGGACCACCGTGATGGGTGGAGGACAACCAATCTGTCTCGTGTGTGCATGTTTTAATGCTCTCTTAGGGACCCTAAAAAAAAAAAAAAATTCAAGTCCTTATGTAATTTGCGGATTTTGAAAGGTTTACCTGCCCAAGCTCTATAGTATGAATACCTATTTTTATACATGGTAAATACTTTACAAGCTAGCCAAACACACAATCTATTAATGTGTTTACAACTTAAAACTTTGCCGGCATCCAAACGACCCCTTAAAACATCACGATAGTCGCATTAGTAGAGGTTTCAGCCTCTTTCTTTTCTTCTGGCATAACTAGTCTTGAAAAAGAACAAAGAAGAATTCCATGGTATCATGAAAGCATGTAGGATCACCGAACCTCCGGATCTAATAGCTATGGTCGCGACTCATGATCTGAGTATATTCTAGCAAACCTCGTAGTGAAAATGCCAATGTGCCCTTATGCTCATTTTCATCCTAGCTTCTCTTCAACCGTCCATCTGCGGGCCATATTAATTCTGATTGGCATGGCTTTTGGGCTATGGCCCATTAACTTGGACGTGTGGTATGTTTATGGTGGAGAAGGACCCACCATTTTTTGTGGCTTTGTGGGATCCACACTACAAAGTTACTCCACATTAAGCACGTTGACATAGATATTTCATCTTCGGCAATTTAGTTGGTTTGAAAGAAATCTTGGGAGATTTTTGGATTTTGAAGTTTTTATTGGGCTATTGTGGGGCCCACGTGATGTGTGCATCTGATCCAATCCACCCATCGTTTTAGTCACCTCATGTTCACTTTAGAGGCCAAAAATCAGGCTGATCCAAGAACTGGATGGGCCGCAACATAAAAACTGATGTTCGATGATGCTTAAAACTTCTAAATTCACCTGGTGTAGCCCACCTGAGTTTTGAAATTCCCGAATTTTTCTGTATCTCTTCATCCTGGTGGGACATGTCTGATGAGTGGCTTAGATGACTTACGCAACATGGTGGCTCCACAAACCTTTGGAGAGGTTTTATTGGTTGTGCATCCCAACTGTACCCCATGGTGTGGCCCCCTTGCATTTCAGTTCTGGCTGAATTTTGCCCCATCGCCTAAGAAAGAAGGAAAACCCTAATGAACGGGGTGGATTTGATGCATAAATCACATGGCTCCACAACAGCCTGAACTGGCCCTAATAGTAGTGTTACCTAAACCACCAGAGCGTTTACCTAAAACTATGTATGATAAAATTGAGGGAGAATGCTTCGGTGATCTCAAACACTGTTTTATAGTTGCATCAATTCACTTGGACAGCCCAATCAATGGATCTCAACTAGAGCCGGACACGAATCGAGTTTGATCGTTCAGATTGACTCCTCTGGTTGGTTCACCATGAAACGGAATTTCAATAGGAATTCATATGCTGTGCATCCCGTAACTCCTCTCAGATCAAAAGTTACGGCCAATTTACGGTCCACCTTCTTTTGGTTCATCCACACGAAAATTGTCATTTTTATCGACTTTTCCTTGATCGTCTTTCGGTCTATGTGTAATAGGAATGTGGGTGATCCTCGCCCTTATTCAGGGGGTCCTCTCCCTACATCAGACTCCCCCATTTGAGAAAAACTCGTCCTTGAGTTTTGCTTTGGCCTAAGGTCATGAACAACCTTGAACTTCGGCAGACGATGCTTGCTAGCCTTGTACAGGAATACTGCAGCAAGTTTCTCTGACTTCTTTGCATTGCCAACAGGAATTACAGTGACTTGCTCTTCCACGTCATCCTTGTTATTGAAGATGGGTGCAATCTGAGGAAAACTAGCATCTTGCGTAAGGAATAAATTTTCAGAAAACTTGGCATTCATGATCGCCTCAAACTCTTGCAACAGTGGCGTAGCTTCTTTTGAGATGTCTATGGATTCCAGCACTAATGGGATTTACAATTTCTGGGATGCTTGCAGGATCTTCCTTCCTGTTCATGATATTTGGAATAAGGATCTTCTCCATCTTCTTAGACATTTGAATATATTTCTGAGACGATGTTGGGTTGTACCTCATCCTCTCCTTCCATGGCTTCAATCACGACCGATTCAGTAGGTCCTTTTAGAGGGAATTCCCACGTCTGCATGAATGACCTCCAATTCAAAAGTTTTGAAAGGGACTTCCATGTCTGCAAGAATGATACATGTGCGCTGTTAATAGCCTTTCGTTTCCGCAGGAACAACATGTGCGCTTTCGACAGGGCTGGTAATCTGTTGTGGCTCTGTCTTACCAAGATATTCTTCGTTGTACAAAAAAAGGGGCTAGCAATCATCGTTTCATCCGCTACCACGAGCGAATTTGTGGTTTTTCTTCTTGCTTCCTATGCATTTGCACATCTTCAATCCACCAATCCCAAGTGTCCTCATCCAAGTGGAATGTCGCGATCGGGATTTTTCTTTATTTAGGAATTTGCATGTAGTCGAAGCGATATTCGACTTCAGAGATCCATTCGTCGATGTGATGATGGTTATTGAAAATGAGAAGTTTTATCATTCCCTCGTAAGGTTGCTTTTTTGATTGATTGGTCTAGCGACCATGGGAGGCTAAACATTACCTTGAATACATGGCGAAAAAGACGCATCCACATAATAGTAGAGGGGTGTCTGCAGCCCTTGCATGGTCCTCCACCTCTCCCGGTGGAAAGCTTCCATTCTTTCTAAAAAATAATTAATCCATTAATCATCGTCGGTGGGGATTCTGTCCATACCTTTGTAAAGAGACATCGACCTAAGGGAACTCCTTGCTCTGATACCACTAACGCAGGGGGGACGTGGTGAGGTCGATGATTGTCTTCCTCATGGTATAACTACCTTGAATCCACAAGGCTCCCTAGACTCCTCAACGGGGCTTCCTCGAATCCACGAGAAAAAATCTCGAATCCACAAGAGAAAATTAGTAAAAACCAGAATTTTATTAAATAATAATATGAAAGTTCACAATAAAAATGAATTTAACATCCTTATATATACCCCTAAATAAACCCTAATTCGTACTTACTAAAAATCGTAAGTTTTTCGAAATAGAAAGTTACTAAAAATAGTAAAATCTTAATTAAACACTACTACTAAGTAGAATCTTTCTAAAACTCATTGCTTAACAAAAATAGAAACTCTTAAATAAACAAAAACTCTAGAAAAAGAAAGAAACAAACTAAAATTTGAAATTACTAAAAATAGAACTTTTTTCCTAAAATTCCATTTTTCTGTTGTAACCGTGCGTTTTCTGAAAAAACGGAATAAACACGACCCACTTAAGTGAGTCAGTTCACCACGAAATAGAATTTCAATAGGAATCCATATGTTGTACATCCCATAACTCCTTCGGATAAAAAATTACGGCCAATTCACGGTCTAACTTCTTTTGGTCCATCTACACGAAAATTGTCATTTTTGTCAACTTTTCCTTGATCGTCTTTCAGTCCATGTGTGATAGGAATGTGGGTAATCCTCGCCCTTGGTCAGGGGGTATATATATATATATATATATATATATATATATATATATATATATATATATATATATATATATAAGAATGCTCACCTGCGCACTTCTCTCATGAAAACTTGTGAGCACTTTTTCATGGCTCATAGCGCATGATGTGAGCCCAAAATCCGAGCCATCCACGTGATGTAGCACCCCAAAAAACCTTTAGGGCCCATTTTTCAAATTGTTCCTAGAACTTTGGTGGGCCATGAAAGAAGGAAACAATTTCCTCCCTTGATTTGCCTCTTGCTTTCTGTTGCGGCCCACCAGAGTTCTGGATCAGGCTGAAAGATGGGCCTTGGGGGTTTTTTGGGGTGCTGCATCACATGGATGGCTCAAATTTTGGGCTCACGTCATGTGCGATGAGCCATGAAAAAGTGCTCATGAGTTTCTCGTGAGAGAAGTGCCCAGGTGAGCATTCCTCTCTAGAGAGAGAGAGAGAGAGAGAGAGAGAGAGAGAAGAGGTTGGATGACAAATAAACATGACTGTGGGCCCTAGGAAGGTTTCAATGGTGGACATCATTCTCCTCACTGTTTCTTGTGATGTGGTCCACTTGAGCTTTGTCTGCCTCATTTTTTGTTTAATGCCTCAAAACGAGTTGTAGAAATGGATGGATGGAGTGGATAAAACAAATATATCATGGTGGACCCACAAAGCTTTGATGCCAGCTTGCTAGCTGGTGTTCACGTCACCAGCCAACTCGCATCCACGAATTGGGTACTACCAATCTACCCCCACCAGTACCTATCTAGAGACGGATGGTCCTTTCAGTGTTCTGTGGGGCCCACAGTGATATATTTGCTTATCCAAGCTCTTTGTCCACTTTTTAAAGACCATTTATAGCATTATCTAAAAAATGAAGTGGATTGAAGGCTGAGTGAACAATACAAACAATAGGGATGTTAACTTTCTATGTTATGATTTTTTATTTAGTTAGTTAAAAACTTTAAACCTTGTGATTTTTCATTTGTGAATAAATCGGTATTCACTATTTAGTAGTAGAAAAAATATTTTCAAGCGGAAAAAGCAAAATTGTTCAAACTTGTAAAAATTGTCTGAAATTCATATGTTCAAATATGTTCGAACATAGTTGGGCTAGAATAAACAGAGTTTGAACATAGCCAACTTGTTCGAATGTTTGTTCGAACATTGTTCGAACACACCCACTCAAGCAGTCAAACAATCTGATTTGGTCCATGTTCGACTCGGATTGGATCGTTGCCCACCTCTAATCTCAACTGACCATTATGTTCAAAAGAAATCTCATGGTCTATCATGTAAAAATCAATTGATCATACCATTTACACTCAACCTGTCATGGCCAGTCCATCCATGTCAGTACGCTTGAATATAAGCTAAAAAGTTACTCACAGAGCCAGAAGAGAGATAACAAGAATCTAAAATACACTTACACCATAAATACATGTCACGCTAAGAATGCCATATCACCTAGAGACATATGCTTGACCTAAACCCTAGAGGTGATCATCCTTTCAGTGACACGTGGCAAGAAGATATGTTGCACATACGC
The DNA here is from genome assembly GCA_003013855.2 of Liriodendron chinense. Lineage (NCBI taxonomy): Eukaryota > Viridiplantae > Streptophyta > Magnoliopsida > Magnoliales > Magnoliaceae > Liriodendron > Liriodendron chinense. Next base: position 1,699,306 of record ML058381.1, on the reverse strand, counting down.
AAAGCGACTATAGAGACGCATAATTTGACATAACGTTAAGGCAATGACATTGAGTGACATGTAACCGAACTCGATTGATTGGGCGCAGTTGTAGACCTCTAAGCAGTGAATTAAGAAGAGATACTTGTCTGCAAGTCGAAAGATGAGTATATACGGAAAAGTAATGGTTGGCTGACTCATTCTCAAAATAGAAGTGTATTGAGCTAAAGCCATTAATCGATTGGACCATGTTGACCCTGAAAGCCAAGGGGCTATATGTAAGGCTACCGCCTAACTCGAGTTTATAAAAGTAGTAGAGACTGAAGAGCTCTAGGCCCTCACTAATCCAATTAACTAATTATTTTTTCAACTCAACACTACCTATTAAATCCTTCTTCTAACATAAGCATCTATCTTAGATTAGCCTAATTTAGCCTCTCTACTTTTGTGCAGCACCATGTTACAGCAAGTCCAAATCGATTAGCGTAATTTAGTTTAGTCTTTCTACTTTTGTCCAATGCATCATTGCAGTTAATCAGAATTAGTTTAGTTTCATCCATGACCTTGTCATTAGAATCCAAATCCCTAAGTCCTTAGTGATTCTCTTGTCCATAGCCTGCTCGCTAAACCACGATCGTCTTACAACCGTCTAGGTTCAGACAACTGTCTCACGATCGTCCAAGTCAAGACTATTAACCATCCAAGGCTACTTCACCCGCTCGAACTGTCAGTTGGTAATTTTATTCACTTTATTAACTTCTCTACTGATTGTGCTACATCCATATTCAATTTAATAAAACTGTCACTTGGCTTTATATTGCATGTGTTCTCTTTGAACATTTATTTTATTGACAATCGTAACAAAGTTATCATTGTTATAATAAAAGTCCTTGTTTTCAAGGAAAAAAGAACAAATCTGAAGGACTAACAATCTCCTTCACAAATCATTTGATTCCTTGTCAATCGATAGTTGAATAGTCAGGTCAATCTTCACAGATATGATCCTAATCTGTCTATTTCAGCCCCTGGGGTCACAAGGTGTTTGGTTCGATTTGAGTTGTATATGACTAGTCACGCCCGACTACACATACATACACACGCGTAATCAAAATTAGACCATTCACTACAAATGTGGTCATGTGTTCGAATTGAAGCCCAACACATACTATTCATCCATCCTTGTTTTGGCCCTATTTTCTATAGCCATTCATTTTAGAAGCAATGGATGGGTGTAGACACCCCACTTAGGGCTAACAAGTTAATCAAAGCACGGTCGGACCCCCAAAACTAAGCCAAAACCAAGCCTAAGCCTAAGTTAAGCCCATTCACCTTTATGACCACAATAAAGTAGTAGCGGGTGGACTAAAGGGGAAATATCATCATAATGCCACGTAAAAATCCTATAAATATCCCATTTTACTTCACATCTTCTATCACTCATCCTTCCTAAGAAAGGCTTAATAGATCGATATTCACTAATTCCATCAAATTTAATAGTTATTTAAAGCCATCTAAAAAGAAAATACTAATGCTTCTCATTATTGTAATGTTCACTAAATTCAATTTTCTTAATAGTTTTTCATTGAAATTTGAAATTCAAATTAAACCTAAAGAACAAAACTAAATTAAAACTTAAATTGATGGAAGTGAAAAAATTGGTAATAGAGGCCTGCCTACCAGTAGTATTCTAATTTTGCGCCTGTGGATTGTTGTAATAGGTTAAGCATAATAGTCCAGTGGGATAATTTCTTATTCAAAATTTGAAATATTCATATTATGAAAAAATTATAATTAAAAGAGATAATTGAATTAAAATACGGAGAATGAAAGAGATAATTTTTTTTTTTTTTTTTGTCATGCAACGCACCCAAACTATTTAGCTAGGAAACGAACCCACTCAGTTAGTCACGCAATGCACCCACCCACTGGTGGGTTTAGTGTGTCTCTTAGCACTCGAACCTGAGACCTGCTGTTGAAACGCCTAGGCATTTTCTAGTTAGGCTAGCAGGCGAGACACAAAGAGATAAATTTAAGTATGAGAATCGTAAATATATCATAAGTGTAATATTTTTCATAAATTCTCATAGATAATAAATTAAATATAAATTATCTCTTACAATACCATACCCAAGTGCATGACCATGTTGCATTAATATCCACGTATCAGTACCTCGAGGTGAGGGACCCATTCATTCATTAGCTGGTCATACTACTGCTCTGGTTGTACCATTGACGTATGTCTACACACACAATTGCACTCATATTTTGTGCATGAATGAGACTTCAAAGGATCTAGTGGGTTCTAGGGTCTTTCACCTAAGGAACACGATTGCCATACTTATTGACTTTAGGGTTTTTCACCTAAGGGACACACTCATCCTATTTGCTAATGCCTTTTAAGGATATCTCCAAGATAGCACACACACATTCAAGTCTAAATCTATAAATAAAAATAAATATGCATATCCTATGAACCATTATCTCAAGTCTCTTGTCATAGATTAAACTTTAGACAACAATACGTTGTATTTACACATTTTTTGCTATTTTTATGAGGCAATGTAGAGAATACCATAAAAGGTTGCAAATTAACACAGATTATTAATGTCAGTAATAAACATTAATAATTTATATAAACCGTATTTTTTATATTATTATACAATTTAATCTACAAAAATTTAAAATAGAATAGGATAATATAATTTTGTGAAAATTAGTGATTTAGAAAACTGAATAAAACAGTGTTAGAATTCTAAAATTTTATATTATAATACAGAATTCTTCGACTTGAACAATACAAGCTAGAATTTCTGAACAAATACAAAACGACGCTGAAATTCTTGTATAGTTTAGTGCAGAGTCCTGAAATAAGTACAAAATAGTGTTAGTAATTCCTAAAAATTACGTAGAATTCTCTGAAATTGCAGAAAATTACACAATAGTGCAGAAATCTCAAATTTTATGAAATAAACCCTGAATTTAGATAAAATTATGTAATAATACTTAAAATCCAGAAGGAAAAGAATTTAGGATTTTTTTTTAATATAAAGATGAAATTATAATTTAAATTTAAAGAATTTTAATATTGAATAATAATTTAAGAAAATGTTGGAATTAGATTACATATTCTAAATAATAAAGAATAATAATAATAATTTAATTCAAATTTAGTTTACACAATTTTAAAAATTAATCTTCTATTTAATTTCATAAATAAAAATATAGAAAAGTGAATTATGATTGATCAATATTTTAGAAAAAATAAAAGAAAGTTTAAAAAAAATATTTAATGCCTTATATTAGAATTTAGCTTAATTTAACTAGCTGATTTAAATCAATTGTATTATTTTATTTTTTTAAAATAAAATTGTAGCAATAAATAAAATTAAAATAAATAAATAATTAAACAAAAAGTATGCAAATAATAAAAATTTAAAATTTTCAATAGGGATTAAATCACCAACCTCGACAAAAGCTTCAAGAAGCTTTTATCTCTCTGTTTGTTTTTTTTTTTTTTTTCCTTTTTTTCTCACGCTTGCACTCGTATCCTACACTCACAACCCTATTTATAACAAAGGGTTCAACCATTCTTAATACACACACACACACACACACACACACACACATATATATATATAGGGAAATGGTACTATGAGGTCGACCTCATGGGAACTTCCCATGAGGTAGAGCTGTGTGGGCCCCACCGTGATGTGTTTAGAACATCTACTCTGTGCATTTGATGGGTCTCCTTTAGGTTATAGGATACCCCAAAAATTAGCCGCACAGGGAACTCATATGGGCCATACCATCTAAAATCATGTGAAGACATGCCTAAAATATCTAAAATCAATTAGTGGGACCCACCTGAGTTTTCCATCTGTCTCAAACCTGGTCTGACCCCTCGTATAAGTGGAACACACATAATGGATGGGCTGGATTTGTGAACCACATCTTGGTGGGCCCAATCAAAGATCATGAAGGTTTTAATGGGTGAATAACCCTCCCAACTGTTGTCTGTGGTGTGGCCCACCTAAGTCATCGATTGACCTGATTTTCTATCCCGTGGCCCACCATTGAATGGTACATCTAACTGATGGAGTCGATGTTCAAAACATATCATGGTGGGGCCCACACAGCTCGACCTCATGGGAAGTTCCCATGAGGTCGACCGCATAGTACCATTTCCCATATATATATATATATATATATATATATATATATATATATATATATATATATATATATGGGAAATGGTACTATGCGAGTCGACCTCATGGGAAGTTCCCATGAGGTCGAGCTGTGTGGGCCCCACTGTGATGTGTGATGGGCATCCACACCATGCATTTGGTGGGTCCCCTACTGTTTATGGGATATCCAAAAAATCAACTGGATCCGGAATTCAAGTGGGCCATACCAACTGAAAGAGTGCAAAATCATGCCCACAACATCTAAAATCACTTGTTGGGGCCCACCTGAGTTTTGGATACGGTTGAAACTTGGTGTGACGTTCTGATTAAGTGGGACATGGACAATGGAATATATATATATATATATATATATATATATATATATATATACACCCTTAAATGACCTCTCTCATAAACAAAACACAGACTCTCCCATTTATTACAACAATGGCGCCACGTGTGTGTATGATGTAATGCTTATGGTGCATAGCAATATGTGTATATGATGCTCATGGATGGGCAATGTAAACATAGGTGTACATGTGAAATCATTAATGTACAGTGGACAACTGGTCAAGTGGCTAGGTTGATGGATCAAATGGATGGATGGATTTAGGTGGTGGATGGGTTTTGAGGGTGAGTTGAAAAGTTTTATGAACGGTGTTGGTTTGTGTATGAATTTAATGGTTGCAAGCTATTGGTTTAAGTCAACGAGTGAATGGTCGGTTGATCTTGAAATAGAACTTGGACATTTTATAATAGTTGGGTTATCAGGTATGATGGATGGTCTAGATTATTGGTCTCTAATCATAATCATGCACCTCCTACTTCCTAAAATCTACATACCTGTGTGATAATCCTATAACATTAATTAATACTTAATTAACAGATGCAGTGTTTCTTATAAAAAATATTTATACTCTTAACCTAAAAAAAAACGTTGGAATGCATGCTCTTAATATTTATTCATACTGCATGCATGTGATCAGTTATGTTCTGTTAGTGAGTTACACCGTAGATGGATGGATGGTTGGGATGTATTTTGTTGGACGATCACCTAGACTATAAAACGGATGGATGAATGGGTGATCAAATGTGTGGAGGATGATCGGGTGAGGAAAAACGAGCGAGAGTGTATGGTCAAATGGTCAAACATGTCCGAAAATTTTTGGGTTATTACAATAGCTAGGTTTGTTATTTGTAATTTTATCTTTTGTTTTAATTTAACTAAAAATATTGTTAGTATGTCTAGGCTTAGGTACACCTGAAGGACAACATACCCTATGTTATATATAAATGTGTATATTTACAAAATACCATACATTTTTTACTTAGCCATAGAAAAGCTAGCACAGACAACCTGCATATCTTATCTTTTGTAAACAAATTTGCTCTTTAAATAGGTTTACAAGGAAAAAATGTAAACACAAGAGAGAATGTTCTCTCCCTTTCGTAATTATTTCTTTGCTTTTATTTCGTGTTTGATCTTCATAGTATTAGAGCATGTAATTTCTCTTGTCTTTGCATTTCATTCTTCCCTTTAAACATCGTCCTGTAAAGTAACGAAAGAGAGGTTGTTCTCCATCATCATTCCACAGTTGCGACAGTAATACATCAATCAAAAAAGATTTTTCCATCAATAGTACTCTAGAAGAAGCAATCGTGGTTGGAAAAGGTTTTTCAGTCTTGTGGCAATTCAAACGACATTAATTTTTCACCCTTTAGCTAAAAAAATATCGATTTTCCAATCTTTTGCTCAAAAAACTTTAAGATCTCTAGAAATCTCATCCACAATTGCTACTTTTGCTCAAAATCTCTTCCAAGCTACACAGTTCTTGTCAGAATCTTTCTAGTCACACTCGTGGCTCTAAATTTGCGACAGTCATCTCCAAGGATATCATACTTTTTTATATCTAGAAGAATCTTTTTATATCTGATTTGAGAAATACAATTATTTTACTTGCCAATAGAATTGTCTGAGTATTCCAACATAAAAAAAAGAAAATCATTCCTTTAATGACATTGCTCGTGTTTGGATCGATAATCTTACCCTATCAAGCCATCAATAGTGATGCATGGGTAATTTGGACCACCTAGTACTAATTCTCAACAATTGTTTCAATGTTTATACTATATGATCGATAGAAATATCATTTGGGTTACCTAGATTTCGCTTAACTGCTCGTTCTTGTCAGAGTTGATTATCTGGACCAGGTATTGTTGCTCGTTCTAAAATTTGAAAAGTTCGTTTTATCTATATAATTATTTGTTTCAGTGGGAGGCAATAAAATCACCCCGGGTCCATCTGGACAAATGAATAACCCTAGTTGTATTATTACAACAATAAGACTAGATGGCACAAACTATTTAGAATGGTCATAAGCAACCTGAATGCATATTGGAGTGCAAAAAATAATAATAATAATAATGAGGATAAATTATTGGAACCAAGAAACAACCAAATATTGATGACCCTAGTTACGAGGAGTGGGAAAGTGAAAATTAGCTAGTAACATCTTGGCTACTCAATTTCATGCAACCTAACATTGGTCATGGACTTTACCTTTTAAAAACTACAAAGGATATATGGAAAAAAGTAGTGAAGGTGTATTCTAAACAAGAAGACTTAACTCATCTATATTAGCTTCATGTGGAAATCAGCAGTCTTGAACAAGGTGATGGAATTATAGAAGAATACTTTTCTCACTCAAACAAAAAAAATGAAAATAATTAGATAACTACTAAAGCATTATTTTGGAATTGAAAGATATGAAAAATCAAACGAATCAACTTTGAATCTTCGAGTTTCTTATAGGTCTTCGACAAGAATTCAAACATTAGTGTCTACAAATTCTTGAATTATCCTTACCTTCTCCAAAGTCTAAATATAATTATGTGCGTGCAAAAGCTCGACGAGAAGGAACTTCTCAAACTATTCTTCCAGACTAGTCAACTTTGATGATGGACTTCAAGGTTCATAATGGGCAGATCACTAGATGAGGATTTATGGACAAGAAAGCTTCAATGTACACATCATGGAAAAAGACGTCATTTGTATGACCATTATTGGGTTCTTCATCCCTATCTTTCGCTAAAAGATCTAAAGAGTAGAGCATTTGTAAATTTAAGTACTATTGAAGATTGAGACTCATGAGATCAAACCATGACTGAATTATAACAAGTGGTTGCAATCCAAGCCTTTCTTTCTGCTGTTAACCAGAGTAGTCAGGTACTTCTACATACATGAATCACATTTTCTAGATTATTGATTCTGGGCCATTTGATCATATGATGGGTACAATCATTGGATATACTTTATATACTTCTATTTTTAGCAGTATTCGATTAGCCGATGTTTCACCTTCTAAAGCTTTGGAAAAGGGAACCTTTCGTCTTTCTGATTCTCTTTTTATCTCGTCTGTGGTTTATATTCTCTTTTCCATCTATTTTTTTCTCAGTTAGTTGATGAATAACTAAATTGTTATAACATGAGATCTAGGGTTTGAGTACCCATAGGTGCTGAAATCCCACCACGGTGTGAGTGTGGGGGTATGTTTGCGTGGGTGGGTGTGGGGTGTGTGTGGGGTGCATGTGTAAAAATATATAATAATAATAATAATAATAATAAATAAATTGTTATATCATTTTTTATCTATCATATTGTGCTATCTAGGATTTGACAATGAAGAGGATAATTGCTAGTGGTTGTAAAGATAAAGGACTTTATCTTCTCAACTAAGTAGCTTCTTGTGTTGCTCATATTTCTGCTTTAAAGAATAAAGACGGTGTGACTCTCTACATGCTCTTTTGGACATTCATCTTTAAAGTCATCATGTCTTTTATTTTTTAGCAAATTTAACCAAAAAAAGATGTGTTCTAATATGAAATGTGTCAATTGTCTAAGCATCGGTTGAACTACTTTTTCTCTGAGTATTAAAAGAACATTACACCCATTTCAACATATCCATTCAAATGTATGAGGTTCTAGTCCCCTAACTTTCATGTTTTAATTCAAATACCTTTCTTTTCATATATTAATGATCCGGTATGCTTAGATTTATCTTTTATAAAGCCATGATGAAGTCATATTGATTATTAAGATGTTTCATCAAATGGTTTCTGTTCAATATTATAAATCAATTGTGTGTGTCCCACTTGAATGAAGGCTCACACCAAATTTTAGGCCCTTCCAAAACTCAGGTGGCCTCACCGAGTGCTTTTAGATGTTTTAAGCATAATTTTACATGGTTTTAGATTGTGGCCCACCTAAGTTTCAGATGCAGCTAATTTTTAGGACATCACATTACCTAGAGGGACCCACCAAATGCACCGTGTGGATGTTGAACACACATCACAATGGTTATCACAGAGCTCCACCTCGTGGGACGCTCACATAAGGTCGATGATAAAACCTTTTCCCTATGTGTGTATTCACACACACACAGGTCTATAACTTATCGTCCACCTGGCCAATAACTTCCAACCTTTCATGTGTATGTGATATCCAACCGTCCAATATGTTGGCCTTATCATGAGGATCACCTTGTAAAAAAAAAAAAAGTTATATGTGCATGCGTGTGCACACACATGCCACATCAAGTGTGCCATACTTCTTTTTGCTATTTGTTAATGGCTAGAATTTTTTTTATATGTTGTGACCCACTTGATGAGTAGATATGGATGATTTTTGCAATCTATGATCCTCTTGGTGGGAGCAACTATTGGAAAGGTTGGATGTTACATGGACTCAATAGGTTGGATGTTATTTGCTGGTTGTACTCTACTTTGTGGTCCAACTGGTTGGAGTTGAGACCCCCCTCTCCCGTCTTCTATGCAACAATGTGCAAGAGGCCTTATTTACGGTCCAAGGTGTGACCGGATGAAGTGGGCCCATTTCGTGATTTATGTGGGACATATGAAGGGAAATAATTGGGAGAGAACTGCAACCCTTGATTTTTACACGGCACACTGTGATGTTTACGGGAAATCCACTTCGACCATTAGATGAGACATTCCAAATGAGGTCTAGGGCAAAAAAATCATAGGCTAAAATGTTATTTAAGTGGGCCACACCAAAGAAAATAGTCAAATGGGAGACATCCACCCTTGATATTTTTAGGGCCTACCTTGATGATTATATGAAATCCACTCCAACTATTACATTCAACACTAAAATTTATGCCCAGGCACAAAAGCAAGCCCTACTTATATTTCAGGTGGGCCACACGAGGGGAACAATTTGGAGGGTGGGTGTCCCTCTTCACACTTTTTCCACCTGTGTGACAAACCTGAAACACGAATAGGGCTTATTTTTAGGCCTTAGGCCTAGCATGGGCTGACACAACTGATGTATGTATAGTTCACATACACATCACAGTGGGCCTGCCTGTGCCAGTCAATGCTTATTTACTATCTAGTTTATAAGAGATCAGTGGGGTGTGTGTGTGTGTGTGTGTGTGTGTGTACAGACTATGCGCTCGACCTCATGGGAAGTTCCCATGAGAAGTCCCATGAGGTCGAGTTGTGTGGGCCCCATTGTGATGTGTGATGGGCATCCACACCATCAGTCAGCACCATTTTGTGGTGGTCCATGGACATAAAACTCAAGCCAATCCATGACTTGGGTAGGTCACACCATAGACAACACTTAAGAGTGAATATCCACCCATTGATCAACTGAGATGTGGTTGAGAAATCTAGCCCATCCATTATGCGAATCCCACTTAAACAAGAGGTCACACCAAGTTTCAACCGTATCCAAAACTTAAGGAGGGCCCCAACAGGTGGTGCTTTTAGATGTTGTAGGCATGATTTTACACTCTTTCAGTTGGTATGGCCCACTTGAGTTCCAGATATATCTGATTTTGGAATATCCTATAACCAATAGGGGACCCACCAAATGCATGATGCGGATGCCCATCGCACATCACAGTGGGGCCCACATAGCTCGACCTCATGGGAACTTCCCATAAGGTCGAGCACATAGTACCTTTTTCCCATATATATGCAGTGAAATGCTTACCGGAACTGGTTCTCACGAGAACTTGTAAGCATTTTTTGAGACATGATGTGAACCCAAAATCTGTTATTTAAAAATTAAAAAAAACCTATTATTCCATATTTAAGTTTATAAAAATTAGAAGGTTTGGAATCTTGTGTTATTTGTGCCATATAATGGATTTGCAGTGGGGAATGATGGCATCAACTTCTAAGACCACCATGCTCACTAGCTGGTATGGCCCAATAACTAATTATGGGGAGCATAATGTCTGTGAATGCAATCCAACCCATACAAGTTCACCGAACCATCATGCGATAAAATTTTGCCCATATATATATATATATATATATATATATATATATATATATATATATATATATATATATATATATATATAAGCATATTATTTGAGGTTTAAGGTTCTAAAAATTAGGAAATTTGAAATCTTGTGTTATTCATGCCATGGTTTCGCAGTAGGGAATGATGGCGTCCACTTTTGAGACCACCATGCTCAATAGCTACTTATTATTAGCTTCATAATGTGTATGAATGACATCCAACCTATCCAACAAGTTCACGGAAGCATCTTATTTGAAAATTTTCCCTGAACTACTTATTATTGGCTCCATAATGTGTGTGAATGATATCCAACCATCCAAAAACCACCAGATTCAAGAAAAGGGGTCTAGATGGATTTTGTAATGGCATATTTTCTGCCCAATGCCATCGGCCCCACCACATAGGACATCTTAATAGTCAAGCCAATCCAACAATCAGGTGGATCAACCACTTTTTATCTTGTAGGTTTTTGGGTGTTTTAGAAGTATTTCCAATGATGTGGCCCACTTCATGTTTAGATCAGCTTGAATTATGGGTGTCTCATTTTCACCATGGTGACCTTATTGGATGGGTTGGATGCCACAGCGCAGGCCACAGTAGTCTCTACACCAGCTGGAGAGGTTATTTGCCTTTTTCATGATATTCTTTTGTTCAAGGTGTGTTTGGTTGCACTAAATTTCATGAAATACCACTAAGGGCTAAATTAGACTGATTAATCGTGAAATATAATGATATTCTGGGCAACCAAACGCAACTTAGTTTTTCATGAAAACATCACAATATTTCAAATTTCAGAGATGTTTGCTACAGTGCTCCCATATCATGAGGAGATGTTTACTATATGATACATCCTCCTGTGTTGGTATTTTTTACTTCGAATAGGACTATCCGTTGGATTTGAGTTATGTTTGCAATGATCCAAGCCAGTTATTTGATGGACCTCATTGGTGGTATCAAAATATTAAAAAACAGTCTTCAGAATTGGATGATCTTATGAGTTACCCATGAAACAACGGTCGATATTCAAAGAAAATAATTAAATGATCGAATGGTCGACATACTCCAATCTGATAGTTTTAATTGCTATATATGCTCCATCCGTAGTGAACGGTTTGGATCATGGCATCATGACACTAGATCCAACAGCTACAGACGCGCTGCAAAATTTGAAATACACCAGCCTGTATTGCCACAGACCTCTATGGAGAAATGCTAGAATGCACTGACTACGTAAGCGCACTTGTTCACAGAGCTTGAACTGCTGTTCAACCTCACTTAACTGTTCATTTATGTGTGTACACAGGAGACCCACTTGGGAATAACATCAGCCTGATTTTTTAGAAACGTCATCACTCTCAGAGGGGATCTCCTGGTGAGTAGCTCTGATTTTTCATGTGTGGATTATTTCCACGTGTGAGACACTCCAATGAGTTCACTTAGAAGAAGCTTCTTTAGTGAGTGGTATGGTTGGGCCCACCGGGATGTGTGTATGGCATCCAAACTTGTTCAGAAGGATCACCACACCATGAAAATTGGATGCCCAAAAATTTGAGTGATCTATCCATCATTTGGGGCACTACTTGAACTTGGGTTTTTTTGGATGGCTATCCATTGTTTGCTATGTGTCTCGCCTGCTAGCCCAACTGGAAGATGCCTAGGCATTTCAACAACAGGTCTCAGGTTCAAAATGCTGAGGACTAAGAAGACACAATACACTCTTTGTCCGGTGGGTGCATCGTGTGACCAACTATGTGGGTGCATTGCATGACTAACAAAAAAAAAAAAAAAATCATTGTTTTCTATGATGTAGCCAACCTAATGATATTATAAGCCTGATTTTTGGGGTATTCCATCATCATCATTTTAGGATCATGTAATGAATGGTGGATGTCATAAACACAACTCAATGGGTCCCACCACAGATAACATGGCAGCCATCCAAACACAAATTCACGTGGTGTCCCACAGGTTAGATCGGCTTGATTTTTAAGACATCCAAATTTGAGCGCAGGGGGGGGGGAGGGTGTGGTGAGGTTAATTATTGTTTCCCTCACCAAATAACTACCTTGAATTCATAAGGCTTTTGGGACTCTTCAACCAACTTCTTCAAATCCACGAGGAAAAATAAAGAAAACTCGAATAAATTTATAAGAAATTCAAAATTAATTGATTGATGAATAAAAATGAAATAACAATGCTTTAAATAATAAACTAAACCCCAGGACGAAGTATCAAACTCCAACTAAAACACCTAAAAAACACGACTTAAAACTTACTATTTATAGACGTCTCTTATTCTTAGACTTCGTAGTTTTCGACAAAAAATAGTAAGATTTTAATCTGACTCAACCACGTTGATTCTCCTAAGTTTTCTAAGCCCTTTTCATGTTGGGAATAACACCTAAATTTTAACAAATCAAAAGTTATAATCTGACTCAACCACGTGATTCTCCTAAGTTTTCTAAGCCCTTTTCATGTTGGGAATAACACCTAAATTTTAACAAATCAAAAGTTATAATAAAACTAAAACTTACTATTTATAGTAAAAACAAAATATGACTAGGCTAATGATCGTCGATCTGATCAAATCTTACAAATCCGATATTGGCAACCCAGCCTAGTCAGTTGGTTGGCTTAACTAGCTTAAGCTAACCCAAAATCATATATTATACGTCCCAAAACTCATACCGGATTGTGAAATACGATTATTTTACGGTCCTAATCGCCCGGATCACTTCTGTTTCCGATCGAGCTTACTCTGGTTCATCTTGGCCATGAAAATGTTTGCTGACTGCTCTACATCAAAATTTCATGATGGAGTGACCCTCTTAGGCAAGTTGGATGCCAAACAAAAGGATAGGTGGGCCCATGAGTAGCACTTGTACAATACCTTACTCTATAGGGATTTGAGAGGTAACCCAATTCAAGGGAGGCTGACTTCTAGTGTTAAATAAGGTCAGTCTCACCAAGTTAACTTATTTGGACAAGTTGGGCTCATTTGAATGCTTGTAATTATAATACACCGAAATTCAAATCACATTGTCAATGGAATCGATGTGAATTGGAATCTGTTGTGGATTTGGATGCCCATGATTGGATACACTGTACTTTAAAATTGTATTTGGACACAAGAAGAAAAACGCGAAGATGATCGATAGGGAGGTGGATGATGGAGGGTTAGTTGTTAGATTGATTGAATTTTTCTTCGCCCCCCCCCCCAAGTTGTTGAAATAATAATGGACAATGCACCCGCACTTTGATAAGAACTTGCCTAAAACAAAACACATGGCCCTCACCAAGCTTTTGAACCAATTACAAAAAAGTGAGGACCACAGCTTTTGACGACATCACATACCATCTCCAAGATCATCTTTTCTTTAGACTAAATTAATTAGTAAAAGCACCAACTCCAAATCCCTTGGGCGGATGGGTGGGATTATCTCCCACCATACAATAAGTGAGCTAATTAAGGGTAGTGCAGGTTATCCTCCTAGTACATAAAGCACAAAGGAACCATAGTAGGATCAACAAGTAGCTTTCAGATTCCAGCAATTGGAATGCATTAGAATGTTTTTTTTTTTCCTAATTACATGTAAATGCTGGTAAATAAGTAATTATGATTTAAACATGTAATGATAGCCAAGCCGCCTCCACATGATATGACAGCTACACTCGTTTGGAAGCCTCTTGTGGTGATGCTGAGGAAAAGAAACACGGCTCTCATAGAATTTGGTGCCCACCATTATTTATACATCTAATCTACATTGTTCATCCATTTTACCTACTCATTTTACAGCATAAGTCCAAAAATGAGACAAATCGAAAGAGCAAGTGAACCACACAATAGGAAATAAGGAGAACTGGATGCCTACTGTTGAAAACTTATATGGGTAACAAAAGTTTTGGATCAAGCTGATATTTGTGTTTTCTCTTGTTCATGTCTGTGTGACCTTATGAGTAGGTTGGATGACAGATACACAACTTCATGGCCCTAGGCTCATTTTAACTTTTAATAGTGAACATCATATACCCCTATTTTTTATGGTGTGGTCGACTTGAGCTTATCTCCAATGACAGATATGAGACCATTTTTATAGAAGAGCTAAGATGGTGGCCCACCCCATCTCAACCATTACTTTTGATTGAATCAACCTCACTTAACTGTTGATTTATGTGTGTACACACGAGACTCACTTGGCAATAACATCAGCCTGATTTTTTAGAAACGTCATCACTCTCAGAGGGGATATTCTCCTGGTGAGTAGCTCTGATTTTGCACCTGTGGATTATTTCCACGTGTGAGACACTCTAATGAGTTCACTTGGCAAAACTGGTGGTAGAAAAATCTTCTTCAGCTAGTGCTGCAGGTGGGACCACGGGATGTGTGTAGCATCCAAAATTATTTAGAAGAGTTACCTCACCACTAAAAGAATGTAGCCGATCTAACTATCATTTGGGCCACCAGTGAATTTAGAGGTTTTTAAAAGGCTGTCCATTATTTTCTATGATGTGGCCAACCTAAGGATATTATATGCCTGAATTTTTTAGCATCCTATCATCATCACTTTAGGGATCATGTAATGAATGGTTTGGATAGCATAAACACATGAACTCAGTGGGCCACACCATAGAGAACAAGGGGTAGCCATTCCAACACATAAAATTCATGTAGTATCTCACAGATCGGATTGGCCTAATTTTTTAGATGTCCAAAATTCATTGTGGAGTGACCCTCCTGGACAGGTTCGATGCCATACACATGGCTAAGTGGGCCCCATGAGCAGAACTTGCAGAATACCTTATTCTACAGAGACTTGCAGGGAACCCACTTCAAGCTCAATGGATCATTGCTGAAAGGCTCGACTTGGAAATCCTTTGGTCACGAATTGAGTGGCGAGCCACCCAAGTCGGGGCTGACCTGTATAGTATTGTCAAGTAAGGTCAGGTCCCACCTAGTCTGAGCTGACTTTGACAAGTTGGGCTGTTTAGATGCTTGCAATTAGAATACACCGGAATTCAAATCGCATGATAAACGGAATCAATGTAAATTGGAATGCTTTGTAATATTTGGACGCCATATGATTAAAATACACTGGAATTTAAAAGTTGTGTGTGAACGCATGTAAAAAGGAAATTGCAAAGCTAATCGATGGGGAGATGGACGATAAACCATTGTTGGATCCAATAAGTTTTTCTTCTACTCCCAAAGTTGTCAAAATAATAATGAACAAAGTACCAGTGCACTTTGACGAGAACTTACCTAAAACAAGTGGATGATAAACGGTTGTTACATCAATTAATTTATTCTTCTACTCCAAAGTTGTTGAAATAATAATGGACGATGTACCTAAAACAAAACACAGGAACCTCACTGAGCTCTTAAGCCAATTACAAAAATGTGAGGGCCCACAGTTTTTCATGTCATCAAATATCATCCAGAAGATCATCATTAATTTCTTTGAACTCAATAAGTAAAAGGACCCACTCCAAATCCGTTAGGAGGCTAGGTGTGAATATTTCCCACCACACAACGTCAGTTAAAGGTAGTGCGGGTTACCATCCGCATTCATAGCCTCAAGGAACTATAGTAGGATCATCCAATAGTTTTCATGTCCCAATAATTGAAATACACTAGGGTGGTTTTTTTTGTTTTTTTTTGTAATTACGTGTAAATATAGGTAAATAAGTAATTATATATGATTTACACATGTAATTATAGTCAAGCCGCCTCCACGTGATGTGAAGTTGAGGAAAAGAAACACAGCTCTTGTAAAATTCATGGTACCTACTGTTATTTGTGTCTGATCTACGCCGTCCATCCATTTTACCTGCTTATTTTATGGAAGTCCAAAAATGACACATATCCAAAGTGCAAGTGGACCGCACAACGGGAAACAAGGGGAATTGGACACCTATTGTTGAAAACTTCTAGGGAGAACATAAGTTTTGGATCTAGCTGATATTTACCTTTTCCCTTCATTTATGTCTGGGTGACCTTATGAACAGATTGGATGACAGATACACATCTTCATAGACCCTAGACTCATTTCAACTTTTAAATGGACGTCATTATCTCTCTCTCTATTTACTTTGATGTGGTTCACTTGAGCTTATAATCTGCCTTTTTTTTTTTTGGCACATGCCCTAAAATGAGTAGTGAAATGGATGGACAACGTAGATTGGACACGTACATCAAGGTGGGCCCCATAAATTAAATTGGCCACAATTTATGTCCGATTACATGCATACGATCATGATTTTAAGGGGTAATTGCAAGGTCCATTTCCCTTGACGAGACACTCGTTACTCATTAATTTACAATGTATTTTACATTGTAAGAGGAAAAACAATCGAGCCCTACCTAAATCAATTTTAATATCCTAAATTAGTATTTGTAACATTAGGCATAGTAATTATAATAAGCCTATTGAAATATATACTTTATAAAAAATAAGGAAATTCTAATCCTTAGGTGGGCTATAAAATTGAGCAAACTTTTGAAAATCTGACCATTTTTTACATTTGCATCGGATTCACAGCCTTTTGAGAGGATACCAATTTATATAATTTTGCTGCATTTCATTTCACATTAATTTCAATTACCATTGTTCACCATCAACTAAACTATGCTTTTTGTCACATTAAATTCATTGATCACAAATTACAACCATTTATTGTCAACCAAAGGACCCTATGGATACACTTAAAGAGAAAAAAAAAAAAAAAGTGCATATCGTGCCTACGCTTCTTCAAGTCTCTAGGCATTGCATTATTTTTTCCGATGTATCCTACATGGCTTGAGAAACTCACATTCCAAAACAAACTCCATTTCTTACACTCCCAGCTGCATCAAAACAACCCCTCATCCATGGATTAGTCTAGGTATTGCATTATTCTTTCCAAATTTCCCACATGGCTTGAGAAACTCACATACATTCTGAAACAAAACTTCATCTCCTACACTCCCAGCTGATCCATGGGTTAGTCTTTGATTGTCTATCCACACATTTTGAACCCTTCATACAAAAAAAAAAAAAGAAAAAAAAAAAAAGAAAAATTACCAAAATGCCACTTTATAGTGTACCTTAGGCAGGACACTGGTACCCTGGTGGAGGGTACTCTTCCCACAGGTGACCAAGAGCTCAAGAGCAATGGGTAGGATGATATTGATGTTTAGGAGCTTGGCCTTGATGGTGGTACAAAGGCAAAGGGCTGCATCCAAGTTTACCTAACCCTTGTAGCACGGGGCAGCACACATCTTTGGCCCCACTGCCTATGCCAATGTGGATCAGACCACCCAAGAGGTCCACACATGCACCTAGCTTGACTGTGTCAATGGGGCATTTTTTGTGCTGGCGGTGGGACTACTATGGGAGGCGATGGCGGTGGTGGCATGGGGACTATTTTCGGAGGCGGTGGTGGCATGGGGACTACTTTCGGAGGCGGTGGTGGCATGGGGACTACTTTCGGAGGCGGTGGGACTACTATGGGAGGCGATGGCGGTGGTGGCATGGGGACTACTTTCGGAGGCGGTGGTGGCATGGGGACTACTTTCGGAGGCGGTGGGACTACTATGGGAGGCGATGGCGGTGGTGGCATGGGGACTACTTTCGGAGGCGGTGTGACTACTATGGGAGGCGATGGCGGTGGTGGCATGGGGACTACTTTCGGAGGCGGTGTGACTACTATGGGAGGCGATGGCGGTGGTGGCATGGGGACTACTTTCGGAGGCGGTGGTGGCATGGGGACTACTTTCGGAGGCGGTGGGACTACTATGGGAGGCGATGGTGGTGGTGTCATGGGGACTACTTTCGGAGGCGGTGGGACTACTATGGGAGGCGATGGTGGTGGTGGCATGGGGACTACTTTCGGAGGCGGTGGTGGCATGGGGACTACTTTCGGAGGCGGTGGGACTACTATGGGAGGCGATGGCGGTGTGGGGACTACTTTCGGAGGCGGTGGTGGCATGGGGACTACTTTTGGAGGTGGTGGCGGTGTGGGGACTACCTTCGGAGGTGGTGGCGGTGTGGGGACAACTTTTGGAGGCGATGGTGGCACGGGGACCACTTTCGGAGGCGAGGGCGGTGTGGGGACCACCGGCGATGGGGTCGGAGGCTTAGGCAGTACTCCATGAGGGGGAGGCGGGCACGGCTTCTCAACTGGAGGGGGCTTCACGTAGGGTGGCTTGACATGGGGTGGTTTGACATGGGGTGGCTTAAAAGGGGGTGGTTTGACATGGGGTGGCTTAAAAGGGGGTGGTTTGAGATGGGGTGGTTTGACATGGGGTGGCTTAAAAGGGGGTGGTTTGACATGGGGTGGTTTGACATGGGGTGGCTTACAAGGGGGTGGTTTGAGATGGGGTGGTTTGACATGGGGTGGCTTAAAAGGGGGTGGTTTGAGATGGGGTGGTTTGACATGGGGTGGCTTAAAAGGGGGTGGTTTGACATGGGGTGGTTTGACATGGGGTGGCTTAAAAGGGGGTGGTTTAACATAGGGTGGCTTAAAATGAGGTGGCTTGACATAGGGTGGTGGTTTGGGGCTCACCTTCGGTGGGCTGGGTGGCTTAACGTAGGGTGGCTTGACCACAACTGGGGGTGGTGGCAATGGCTTAACCTTTGGAGGGTGCCTGGGGGGGAACTTGGGTGGCACCTTAGGTGGTTTAGTAGGAGGAGTTGGGTAAGGGCAATAAGGACATGCAAGAGAAGGAAGTAGTGATCCTAGATATATCACTAGAAGCAAGACATGTACCACAGCAAACTTCCCCATTTTCTTAGGAGAGAGCTCCTTCACACTCCCTCTCAAGCACAACTACTACAAGTGAATGAAGTCCCGTAACAGATATGAGATCATTTTTATAGAAAAGCTAGCAAGGTGGCCCACCCCATCTCAACCATTACTTTTGAATATTGAATCAACACCTTCTTCTCTTTTTCTTTTTTTAATTGAGGTTTGGCATGGTGCATTGACTTGAAAAACACTGGTATAGCTGATGGAGCTTTGTCCTTTGCAAGGGTGGAGCCACGAAGGGGCGAGGGGGGGCAAATGCCTCTCCTGAACTTTTTGTTTTTTACTATTTTTTTTTTCAACGTGGTCCCACTATTTTATGAGTTGTGGTCCATTGGAGTTTTGGATCTTCATGATATTTGAGTTTATGCCTAAAATGAGCTGAAAAAAATGATGGACGGCATGGATGAAACACATCCATTATGGCCTATTTCATGGAACATGTCCACTTGGACACGCAATTTTGTAGATAACAGGCAGAAGACGCCGATTTCTCAGCCCAAGCCTTCCGCAGGGAATTCCTGCCAGGAACCTAGGTGGGGCCTACCGTGATGTTTGTGAGAAATCTACCCTGTCCATACATTTTGTGATTTCATTTTAGTACATCGAGAATAGAAATGAGCTGGATCCAAGACTTAAGTGGGCCGCACTAAAAAAAAAAGTGGGTAGAAAAATTCCTACCGTTGAAACCTCCCTGAGGTCAACAGTGCTGTTTATATGCTATCCATACGGTTCCTAATGTCATTCCTTGGATGAACCAAAAACACGAATATTAGCCTGATTCAAAACTTGTGGCCCATGAATATTTCAACTATGTACGTTCAATCCTCTCATCTTCGGCCCACTGGAGTATTGAAACTGGCTCGTTTTTTTCTTTCATGTCCTAAAATGAGATCACAAAATGGATGGACATGGTGGATTTCTCACAATTATCACGGTGGGCCCCTCCCAAGTTTCTAGCCCACGGTAACTTGATGAGAAAGGCTTTAGTAGGAAATCCGACGATTGGGGGATTGGATAATACCTCACTAGAATGAGAGTGGATTAGGTGAGACCCCGGCCTCGACTGTGCATCCCTTATTGTGGAGCCCACCTTGATGTATATATTATGTATCCACTCCATCCATCTGTTTTTCTAGATCATTTTAAGACATTATCTGAAAAATGAAACAGATCCAATTATCTGTCGGACCATACCATAGGAAACAGTATTTATTGACCATTAATGGGCAACAGAAGTTTTGGATCAAAATGATATTTGGTTTTTTCCCTTCATTCTGGCTTATGTGAGCTTATCAACAAATTACATGGTAAATAAACACTCCAGACACATTAATATGAGCCATAAGAATTTTTTAATGGTAGAACGGTCAATCACCACTGTTTCTTATGGTATGCTCCACCTGATAATTGGATCTACTTTAATTTTTTGGATAATGCCTTTAACTGATCTGAAAAAATGCATGGACGGCGTGGATACATAATACATACATCAAGGTAGCCCCACTGCAACTCCATGGCAAGGGCTGCACTCTTGGGTGACGCAAACCGGGACCACCTGGACCTAGTTCAGTCTCACGTTTGCCCCCTCTAGAACAAAATCCTGGCTTCGCCCCTGGTCCCTTGTACTACAAGTTGTATGAGGAAAGTAGGGTGATATTTCTTTATAGGAGAATGGCTTTCGAGAGGATGAGATTTTGTCATCTAACCTCTAGTATAGCTGTTCAGCCCGTGACTGTGCTGCCAAATCCAGAGGACATAACGCGCTGAGTGAGCCACACTAGGTTTGACGTTCTGGATGCATCCCAATGGCTCCTGTTGGACATCCATGTATGACTTGCCGACACGTGGGATGATGATCAGTCCCTATCTTTCCGTGATCAACGCATATGGTGACCCAGAAACTTCCGTGTCGACTCCACTTGTGACGGCCATGTTCTTTGGATGGATGTGAAGGATGAGAGACCTTGCTTTGGCCCACCTTCAAATTATCCGGAACGTCAGTTAAAGGTAGTGCAGGCTACCATCCGCATTCATAGCCTTAAGGAACTATAGTAGGATCATCCAATAGTTTTCAGGTCCCAATAATTGAAATACACTAGGGTGGTTTGGTTTTTTTTTTTTTTTTTTTTGTAATTACGTGTAAATGTAGGTAAAAAAGTAATTATATATGATTTACACATGTAATTACAGTCAAGCCGCCTCCACGTGATGTGAAGTTGAGGAAAAGAAACACAGATCTTGTAAAATTCATGGTACCTACTGTTATTTGTGTCTGATCTACGCCGTCCATCCATTTTACCTGCTCATTTTATGGAAGTCCAAAAATGACACATATCCAAAGTGCAAGTGGACCGCACAAAAGGAAACAAGGGGAATTGGACACCTATTGTTGAAAACTCTCTAGGGGGAACATAAGTTTTGGATCTAGCTGATATTTACCTTTTCCCTTCATTTATGTCTGGGTGACCTTATGAGCAGATTGGATGACAGATACACATCTTCGTAGGCCCTAGAATCATTTCAACTTTTAACATGACATCATTATCTCTCTCTATTTATTGTGATGTGGTTCACTTGAGCTTATAATCTGCCTCTTTTCTTATTTTTTTGGCACATGCCTAAAATGAGTAGTGAAATGGATGGACAACGTAAATCGGACACGTACATCAAGGTGGACCCCATAAATTAAATTGGCCACAATTCATGTCCGATTACATGCATATGATCATGGTTTGAATGGGTAATTACAAGGTCCATCTCCCTTGACGAGACACCCGTTACTCATTAATTTACAATGTATTTTACATTGTAAAAGAAAAAACAATTGAGCCCTAATAAAACAATTTTAATATCCTAAATTAGTACTTGTAACGTTTGGCATAGTAATTATAATAAGCCTATTGAAATATATACTTTATAAAAAATAAGGAAATTCTAATCTTTAGGTTGGCTATAAAATTGAGCAAACTTTAGAAAATCTGACCATTTTTCACATTTGCATCGGATTCACAGCCTTTTGAGAGGATACCAATTTATATAATTTTGCTGCATTTCATTGCACATTGATTTCAATCACCATTGTTCACCATCAACTAAACTAAGCTTTTTGTCCATGTAAATTCATTGATCACAAATTACAACCATTTATCGTCAACCAAAGGACCCTATGGATACACTTACAGAAAAAAAAAAAAAAAAAAAAATTGCATCTCGAGCCTAGGCTTCTTCAAGTCTCTAGGCATTGCATTATTTTTTCCAAGTATCCCACATGGCTTGAGAAACTCACATACATTCCAAAACAAACTCCATTTCTTACACTCCCAGCTGCATCAAAACAACCCCTCATCCATGGATTAGTCTAAGTATTGCAGTTATTCTTTCCAAATTTCCCACATGGCATGAGAAACTCACATACATTCCGAAACAAAACTCCATCTCCTACGCTCCCAGCTGATCCATGGGTTAAGTCTTTGATTGTCTATCCACACCTTTTGAACCCTTCATACAAAAAAAAAAAAAAAAAAAAAAAAAAAAAAGAAAAATTACCAAAATGCCACTTTATAGTGTACCTTAGGCAGGACACTGGTACCCTGGTGGAGGGGTCTTCCCACAGGTAACCAAGAGCTCTAGAGCAATGGGTAGGATGATATTGATGTTTAGGAGCTTGGCCTTGATGGTGGTGCAAAGGCAAAGGGCTGCATCCAAGTTTACCAACCCTTGTAGCACGGGGCAGCATGTCTCTTTGGCCCCACTGCCTATGCCAATGTGGATCAGACCACCCAAGAGGTCCACACATGCACCTAGCTTGAGTGTGTCAATGGGGCATGTTTTCTGTGCTGGCGGTGGTGGCGGGCATGGCTTCTGGACAGGTGGCACCGGGACAATCTTCGGAGGGGACGGCGGTGTGGGGACTACAATTGGAGGTGATGGTGGCAATGGGGGCTTGGGGACTACTTTCGGAGGCGGTGGCGGTGTGGGGACTACTTTCGGAGGTGATGGGACTACTATGGGAGGCGATGGCGGTGTGGGGACTACTTTTGGAGGCGATGGGACTACTATGGGAGGCGATGGCGGTGTGGGGACTACTTTCGGAGGCGGTGGTGGCACGGGGATTACTTTCGGAGGTGGTGGGACTACTATGGGAGGCGATGGCGGTGGTGGCATGGGGACTACTTTCGGAGGTGGTGGGACTACTATGGGAGGCGATGGCGGTGTGGGGACTACCTTCGGAGGTGATGGCGGTGTGGGGACAACTTTTGGAGGCGATGGTGGCACGGGGACTACTTTCGGAGGCGAGGGCGGTGTGGGGACCACCGGCGATGGGGTCGGAGGCTTAGGCAGTACTCCATGAGGGGGAGGCGGGCACGGCTTCTCAACTGGAGGGGGCTTCACGTAGGGTGGCTTGACATAGGGTGGTTTGACATGGGGTGGCTTAGAAGGGGGTGGTTTAACATGGGGTGGCTTAAAAGGGGGTGGTTTAACATAGGGTGGCTTAAAATGAGGTGGTTTAACATGGGGTGGTGGTTTAACATGGGGTGGCTTGACATAGGGTGGTGGTTTGGGGCTCACCTTCGGTGGGCTGGGTGGCTTAACGTAGGGTGGCTTGACCACAACTGGGGGTGGTGGCAATGGCTTAACCTTTGGAGGGTGCCTGGGGGGGAACTTGGGTGGCACCTTAGGTGGTTTAGTAGGAGGAGTTGGGTAAGGGCAATAAGGACATGCAAGAGAAGGAAGTATTGATCCTAGATATATCACTAGAAGCAAGAGATGTACCACAGCAAACTTCCCCATTTGCTTAGGAGAGAGCTCCTTCACACTCCCGCTCAAGCACAACTACTACAAGTGAGTGAAGTCCCATAACAGATATGAGATCATTTTTATAGAAAAGCTAGGAAGGTGGCCCACCCCATCTCAACCATTACTTTTGAATATTGAATCAACACCTTCTTCTCTTTTTCTTTTTCTTTTTCTTTTTTCTTTTTTTTAATTGAGCTTTGTCATGGTGCATTGACTTGAAAAACACTGGTATAGCTGATGGAGCTTTGTCCTTTGTACTACAAGTTGTATGAGGAAAGTAGGGTGATATTTCTTTATAGGAGAATGGGTTTCGAGAGGAGAGATTTTGTCTTCTAACCTCCAGTATAGCTGTTCAGCCCGTGACTGTGCTGCCAAAGCCAGTGGACATAACGCGCTAAGTGGGCCCCACTAGATTTGACGTTCTCGATGCATCCCAATGGCTCCTGTTGGACATCCATCTATGCCTTGCCGACACGTGGGATGATGATCAGTCCCTTTCTTTCCGTGATCAACGCGTATGGTGACCCGGAAACTTCCGTGTCGATTCCACTTGTGTCGGCCATGTTCTTTGGCTGGATGTGAAGGATGGGAGACCTTGCTTTGGCCCACCTTCAAATTATCCGGAACGTCCATCATGTGGGTCCCATTATCAGATTGATGTGAGATTATTTGTCTCCTAATCTTGCCATCTAGATGTGGTCTATGTTCCACTTTTTTTTTCTTTTTTTTTCAACCGTCCATTTGAAGGGCATTTATCAAATCGATGAGAGCGGATCAGGTGTGGCCCACCTTGATGCATGTATTATATATCAACGCTGTCCATCGGTTTTGTTAGATCATTTTAGTAAATGAGACAACAAATGAAGTAGATCCAAATCTCATGTGGACCACACCATAGGAAACAGTGGTGATTGAACGTTCACCACTAAAAACTTCCTAGTGCCCACTTTAATGCTCATGTTAATGTTTATTTTCCATTGTTGATAAGGTCACAAAGACCTGGATGAAAGGAAATACCAAATATCAACTTGATCCAAGCCCATAAGAAGTTTTTACTTGTCAATCATCACTGTTTCCTATGGTGTGGTCCATATAAGATTCATATATAATTCAACTTTTATATCATCCCCTCAATTGTTCTGGAAAAACGGATGGACGGCGTGGATATACAATACATACATCAAGGTGGGGCCCAGGGTAGGGCCGCACCTAATCCACTCTCCAAATTTATAACGTACGTTGTGCAACCAGTGCTATGTTCTGTACAGTTGCTAATCTCACTATAGGGCCCACACTGGGACATCTATTCGTTGAGCCAAGTGGGTCCCATCTATCCCTCATCACGGATTGGTTGTCGGACTCTCTACTGTAAGGCCATGCTTTGATTGGACGGCCGGCAAGTAACTGTTCACACAGTAGTGGATAATTTCCAAACCATCATGTGCATGCAGCATCCAATCTGTTGAGTAGATTGGCTCATCCATGAGGATCCCTTTTGGAAAAATTCAGCATAATCTACTCATTAGTTGGACCACACGTATATTTTATTATTTATTATCACGTATATTTTTTTTGTAAAGTGTGCTCTACAAGATGAATGAACGGAGCTGATTTTGGTCCACAGAAATCCTCATGGTGGGAGTAGTCTATTGGACGGTTTCGATGTCACGCAGACATGGAAGTTCAGACTTTATTGGCTGGCTGGATGGAAACTTTTCTGTCCAAATGGTTGTGCTTGAAATCTCTGTATACTCACGGGTGTGGATATTTTTGAGATCGATTATACGCACAAATGTTTTTCCGCGGATTCCGCGGTGATCCACGTGCTTCACGTCCATCTATTTTGCCAGCTGATTTTAGGGCATGTGTCCTACATTCAAAGCTCAAGTGGACCACACCACAGAAATAGTGGGATAATGACGTCCATTGTTAAAAGCTTCATAAGGGTTCATGGTGATGTTTATTTGTCATTTTTCTTTTTTGCTTTTCTAAGTCATACAGATCTGGAAGTTTTCAACTGTTGGCATTCAATCCCCACTGTTTTCTGTGGTGTGGTCCACCTAAGCTTTGGATGTGCTTTGTTTTGGGCTCATGCCTTAAAATGAACTAGTGCGTGGATAGAACACAAACATTATGGTGGGCACCACCTAGAGTTCTGACATTAAAATGTTTGTATTTGTATTTATTTGGGTGGACCTGCGTACATGCAGTAGGTAAGATACATGCATGTTTTGGGGAGCGGATTAGGTGAGACCCCGTGGGTGGGACCCCTGACTGTGTGGCCCACTGTGATGCATGTGACTACATCCATGCCGACCATCTGTATTTAAATCTCGTGTCAGGGCATGATCTAAAAAACGAAGCACATCCAAGTCTCAGATGGATCATAGTACAGGTCTTTGTGACCTTATCAACAGGTTGGATGACAAATAAACATTGAATCCATGAAGTTTTTAATGGTGAAGATTCAATCACGACTGTTTCTTGTGGTGTGGTCCACCTAGGGTTTGGGTCAGTTTCATTTTTCGGCTCAACCCTTAGAATGAGCTGTCAAAATGGTTAGACGGTGTGGATTGAAGTCACATACATCTCGGTCGGTCCCACAGTCAGGGGTCCCACCCACCTCGGTGGATCCGGGGTCTCACCTAATCCGCTCCCCTTGTTTTGATAGAATGTGGACCCCACCTCACGGCTATCCTGTTGGACCTCCTTCATCGTTTTCTACCGTTTAGATGTCACACGTCCCTCTTGGGGATAAGAAAAATGGGTAGTTTAATAAACGTCCGAACGGTCCAAGTTCTCTGGTGGGACCGAATCCTGGGAAATACTCAAGCTGTTTGAAGCCCACCACGTTGTCTTTGTGAAATCCAATCCGTACATTAGGTGCTAAACTTATATTAGTTATACATAAAAAAAATTATTGAGATAAAAAATTCAGATTGGCCACACCAATACGGAAAATGTACAATTACTTCTAAAATCTCGAATTTACGTTGTGGCTCACGTGAGTTCTGAATCAGGATGATTTTTGTTGGTTTCATTCATCTTGTTGATTCTCACCTGATGAACGGTTTTGATGAAGATACACACTATGGTGGTCCTACACAATAAACCCTTGGTTGTCGTCTCATGCCCACCATTCATTGTGGTGTGGTCCAACTGATAGTAAATCTGGCTGATTTTTTTGACTCAGGGCTATACAACAATGATCACATCTGATGAACGGAGTGGATTTCATATATACAACACTGGGCGCTTGGGTGTTTTACACGTAAGTAAAACTTATTAAGTGGTGTCGAGGAATCTGGTCCACTACTACCCTATTTGATATATGGCATGTTGATGGTGCGCATTACCTAATGAATGGCTCAGATCTTCCATCCGACAGTGGAATAAGGCCCCATCATAATATCTATGAGGTGGGCCCCAACTCCATCAAAACCACATGGAACAACATGATGTGAAAGGATTCCCTTGCGCCCTTGGAGGGCGAAATTTATGGGTTATAAGTCAGAGAAGAACTTTGATACTCGGGCAGAGTGATGATGCTATGCAAGCACTTAAAAATTCCATTCCATTTATGGGACAAAAGTCAAATTAAACTATCCATAGTCATGGTTTCCAGCTTAAATATTTCATGAATAAAAAATTTCACTTATTTGATTATCTGAGGAGACATTTATTAGACAATATTAAAGAATAAAATCTCATGAATGAAATTTTTTACTTATTTGATTATCTGAGTAGACATTTATTAGATAGTAAGGAATAAAAATTAACTAATCATCCAACAAGCAAGCGTCCATAAATAAGATGTTACAATCTTTTAAATCTGATTTTGGGAGGTGATCGTGGCTATTTGGTTGGCTGACTTTGAGTTAATGCATGTCATGTGTACAATTTCTAAATACCTGTGTATTAAGCATCATAGGCTACTTGATCATTATTACATATCTTGCTGCCTAGGAATGACTGCACATTACACCATAGCAGCATGACCAAATGGAGGCGTAAACTAGCTTCTAAAGAAGGCGTAGGAGCTTTAGAAGATCTTGAGAGCAAATGCCCTCCTAATATACACGTTGGATATAAAAAAGGTGTATGATTATGTCTATTGAAATTTTCTTTTGTATATACTCTCGTTATTTAATGAAAAGCCTGAAGAGGGGAAACACATGTCAAGGATCTAAGCGATGCATGATACTGTTGCTAGATACCAAGGCCATTTATTGAGTAGGGGACATTTTCAATATGCCATATATCATGAATGAAGGTTTTGATGGTTGGACTCATTTTTTCTAGCTATCCATTTTTCTTTTGCAAGTTTGACCTAAATTATTAGTGAACCAATGTCATTTTTGTCCATGGCGGGTTCATAGTATACTCTAATTAATGAATGGCTAGGATCTTGTGATGATCTTACTTTGAGTTAATGCATGCCATGAATTTGCATTATCTATCATGCCTCCAAGGAACCGTCTTGGTCATATGACTAGTGCTGCCTTTTTCTTTTTCTTTTTTTTTTTTTCCAACAAACTAAACAACACAAGCTGCTTAATTTACACACATAATCATCATCAATATCAACTCTGTTGGGTTTTTTCAAAATAAAAGAGAAACAATTGTGTTGGGTTTTTTCAAATTTATAAATGGAATGTGGAAGGGTTGTGGTTTTGGTGATTGATGGTGACCATTCATTTGAGAATGGTGGTGACGCTTGATGGATGAAGCATCCTTTTAGATACGCACAATTTTTAATACCCCCATATCGAGCGTCATAGGCTACTTAAGTATTAAATAACTCCCTCACTATGCAGCGGTCATCATTCAATGACCAGCTTAAGGAGGACGAGAAACACAATCTCAGAGTTCCAGACAGATGGTACTGTTGCTAGAGACCATTGGGCCATTTATCGAGTAGGGAACATTGTGAACATGTCATGATATATCATAAATTAGAGTTTGGATTGTTGGACTTATTTTTTCTAACTATTCGTTTTTCTTTTACAAGTTTAACCTACTTTTTATCCATGAATGTTCGCAATATGCTCTATCTAATGAATGGATAGGATCTTGTGCCATCCCCCATTTTTGCAAGTAAATCCTGGCAACAATGGTTTTGATAAATAATATAGTTTCTCTCAAAGCATTGTAAATTACAACGCTCAAGTTGAATCAGGATAGTCAGACAACCTGATCAACCAATCTGGTCCGTCCATCAGGTCCAAAACATATTTCATGAGCAACCATTTCAAAATTACACCAACCAGAGAATTCTAACCATCTGATCAATGTCCTATAAAATGGTCTGGTGCAACAACTAGTACTTGTAACTTGTACAGCACCAGATCATTTATTGGCTATATTTGCATTAAAATAATTAGTAAAAGAAGCTTGTTTCGGTATATTCTCCAGCTTCCACATGTTAAGAGAAAGAAAAATGACGCCCCGCTGTTAATGGCTAAAATTTTGTATGGGATGAGGACCATTTGCAATGTGTGGTGGAGATGGCACGTCACAATCAGATGACTATGACATTAATGAGGGAAAGATATGTGCAAGACACTGGGTCGAAAGAGACCCGCACTGCGGCAATGGTCATCTTTTCATATGGCGACGGGGATATATCTACCGCATTCCCCTGCAGGTGGGTCCCACATCATGGATAGTTTAAATCTCTTGATCAAACATCTATAGATCATATAAGAAAGAAAATTGCTTTAACTTCAAATCTTAAATTAAATTCAAATTGAAGTAGGAGAACTTAACTATGCATTTAGAATTGAATAGATTGGAAGGACCTTTTTATAATGACATACCCTAATTACTAGAGGCTACGGCAGGAGCAATGCACATGGACAAATGACTTCAAATCATAAGTTGTGTTACAACATAATATTGGCCTATTTGGGAGCTTGTATTTAGAATGCTTTAGATTTTAAATCACAAATCAAGGTAATTTCAAATTCTCAATTGTATTTGGCGGTTTGTAATTAAAATGCTTTGGAAGACAAAAATTAAGAATACATTAAAATTACGTACTATATTTATAACAATTTGAATTTGATTATAATATTCATAATTAGTGAACAAACATGATATCTAATAAATGATTGTAATAAGCCCATTGTAATATATACTTTGGTAAAAAATGATGAAATTCAAAGCCTTGGGTGGACTACAAGCATAGGATCACAAACAAGCGATTCGCCAACGTTTTTTTATCAATCAATTTACGTAGTTAATGTTTGTACTATTTACATCATTCTATTAATATAATTTTAGTGATACAGCCAATAATTTGATTGTTCTGGGTACGTATCATCAATGTATATAAGTACTCAAATCCACTCAAATGTACGACTGCACAACCCTTATAAATACTTTTGGATTGAGCACACTTAGAAAAGAAATAGTACCCGTTAAAAGTTTAATCCAAAAATCCAAATGCAATGTACATATATAACTCACTCATGTGCTTAGATTGTGTTCCACACGTGTATGTATGATGATCCCAAACATTTTATTTAACATAGCATCAACACCATTGCCTACCAAACAACCATAGTAAGGGCTTGTTTGGTTGCAGAATTCAGATTCTAGAGAAAATTCAGATTCCAGTGTTGGAATCCAAAATTGTAGAAACCAAATTGAAAACTCATATTCCATCTAGGAGTACTTACTGTCTGATTGAAAACTATATAACCCAACCGTTGCTTGCAACATGGCCCAGTTGGGCTTCAGATCCACCTGAGAACTTGACCCCTGGCCTATAGTAGTCCCGCAAGACAGATGGCTAGGTT
Organism: Liriodendron chinense; assembly: GCA_003013855.2. Classification (NCBI taxonomy): domain Eukaryota; kingdom Viridiplantae; phylum Streptophyta; class Magnoliopsida; order Magnoliales; family Magnoliaceae; genus Liriodendron; species Liriodendron chinense. The sequence goes on along the minus strand of ML058381.1, from coordinate 1,668,413 downwards.
GGATGACAAATAAACATTATAGTGGGCCCTAGGAAGTTTTTAATATTAAAAGTTCAATCAACATTGTTTTCTTGTGGTGTGGTCCACTTGAGATTTAGATCTTCCTCATTTTCGGTCTAGTGCCCTTAATTGAGCTTGGATATAAAACACATACATCATAGATGTACAACGCATACATCGAGGCGGGCACCCTAGTGATGCTCACTTCCGCTTCTTTTCCCTTCGGTATAAACGCACCTATATTGTTTCCACTAATCCTGATTCCAGCCAATTTAAGTTTCCAGATGGAATTCTGTTTGGCAGGAATTTGCTGCCAAACATGCCAGTTAAAATTGGAATTTAGATTTTAAGTTGGAAACAGGTTTCCAATGCCAGCCAAACGGGCCCTAAGAGTGCTATGTCAAGGAACTGTACATACCATCTGGAATACCAAGCTTGGTGTTGATAAATGGGCTTTTTTCTCACTGAATGGAAGGGAGACACTGCTAATTTTTGTCTTTTAATGTTTATTTGTGGCCGACAAGTTTGACAAGTTTTAGCATAATATAAATATAGTAATTTTTAGATTGTTATCATATATCGTTGAAAATAGAAAACTAATTATTTCAATCTCATCCATTGTGCCAGTAACAAATCTCGTTCTTGGAAATTTTGAATTTTTCTTGGAAAAATAGAAAAATCTTGCAAAAAAAAATTATTATAATTAATGAGTACTTTTAAGATTTTAAATGTATATATTTATTAATGAACTAGTAGAAGGATCTTGATAGTTTGAAATTCCAGTGATATTAATGTCGCTACGAAATTATTCATGTCATTTTTCCCCACAATATCATGGGATTTTCAACATGCCAGTGATACACTGCACGTGTGCCACATGTTCCTTTAGCAAATTGCATGTTTGGTGGCGACGGCGGCTGCCTGTGCCCTCAGCCCAAGGGAAGTTCATGTGGTATTGAGCTACATGGGGCCCACCGGAATGTTTGTGAGAATCCACCATGTCCATCAGTTTCTCCAGCTCATGTTAGGATATTATCCTAAAAATAAGGTAGATTCAAAATGCAAGTGGACCACACTGTGAAAACAGTGGGATGGAATGCTCTCCTTCAAAACCTTTATGGCGCCACCATGATGTTTATATGCTATCCAAACCGTTCATAAGGTAATTCTAACTGGGATCAACAAAAAATAACCGGTTCCAAAACTTCTGTGGCCTAATAAAGGTTTTGACTGTGGACGCTCCATCCCTACTGTTTCCTGTACTGTGGCCCACTTGAGTTTTACATCTGCCTCATTTTTCGAATCATAACCAAACATGAGCTGGAAAAACTAATGGACGGTATGGATTTCTCATGGACATCTCAGTGGCCCCATGTAGATGTAGTATAATGCCACATTGGATCAGTGTGAGATAGGTGCAAAATCCAAACCATCATTAGGTGGGGCCTTACAGTGTAGAATCTTTTGCCAGAAAAATAATCTAGTCCACTCAGCAGGTGGGCCACGATATTGGAAAAGGTTGGATGGGTCAGGCAACTTCAGCCAAGTTTCTCACAGCTATACATTTGTTTGGTTAATCGCTACCTCTTGACTTGTCATAGCATCTACACAGTTATAAAACTAATAAATGTTAGAAGAGCCTTCAAACTATGCTCCGGAAAGGTCCTAGAGTGTCAACGACCGGTCAAGACCAACCAAATAGTGGGGGCCAACTGGTCATGACCGGTCAGCCAGTGTTGAGGCAACATGTTGATTTGGGAACTTTCTCCCCTGGACTGTTTTTTTTACCGGTCTGAACGGTCACGACCGGTCGACCATGTACGCGGTTTCTTACGCAGTTATGCGGATCTGCATAAGTTGTTTCTATTTTCGGGTTGTTTGTTATATATATGGCATGTATTTGGACTTAGATAGTATCCTAAGGTATCCAAGGTTTCCTAAGTGTGTTAGGAAGATGGGAGAGTGTTTTGAGAGAGAGAGAGAGAGAGAGCTTGAGTTTTTTTGGGATTTTCCTTGCTTGTGGGTTATCAATCTCTGTAATCTTCTGAATCATAGTGGATCGCTTTGTGCCGTGGTTTTTTACCCGTTGAGGGATTTTTTCACGTAAAATCGGATTATCTCTTGTGGTTGAATGCTTGTGTGATTGGTTGCATTGTGTTACTCGTTTGATCGCAATATTCAGTTATATGTGTTCAGCTTTCACTTTCACTGCCGGCGTCTTATTCCCAATAAGTTGTGTTAGAGATAAAGTTAGGTGGAGCAGAATTCGGATCTGAGACGAGAACATGGGATCAAGGATGAGGTTCAAAGTAGAGAATTTCTTCAGCAAAAATAACTTCGAACTATGGAGCAAGGGCTTGATGAAGCTCTTGGAAAGCGACTCGAGGCTATGAAAGAGGATGAGTGGACGAAGCTCGACAAGAAGGCCAAAACCTCAATCTTGTTATGCCTTACGAATGATGTCCTCTGTAATGTCATGAAGGAGAAGACTATAACTAATATGATGGCGAAGTTAGAGAAGGTCTATGCCAAGATATCTCAAGAGAACCGCATGTATCTATTGATGCAGTTGTTCACCTTGAGAATAGCGAAGAGGGCGGATGTGGAGGACCACTTATGCATGTTCAATCGGCCTAGTTTGCAATTTGGTGGAGATAGATGAGCTGATGAAGGATGAATATTAAGCTATCCATCCTGCTGCATTCTCTTCCAGATTCATATGAGTCATTCAGAGACTCTTTGTGCGCAGGGAGGGAAACCATCAACTGTTGAGACCGTTATCTCAGCCTTCCAGTCGAAGGCGATGAGAAAAAAAATCGGTGACGTGTGTTCTCATTCTTCCTCAGAGGCACTAATTATGAGGGGAAGAAATTCTGAGCATGGTGAATGATATTCTAAATCAGGATCTAAAGCCAAGCGCAAAGGAAAAGTTAAGGCGCGATGTGGAATTGTGGTTAGGAAGGCCACACAAGAGAGGATTATCAGAATCCCAAGTTGAAGTAAGAGAAGTATGAAAACTTTTCTAGGAGAGTGAGCTAATACCGTAGAGGACGATGGCGAACTTTGTGAAGTTCTGACTGTATCCGGCAAGGGATCTCACTATAGAGAGTGGATCCTGGATTTAGGTGCTTCATGTCACGTTTGTCCTGACCGGAGTTCATTCGTGACATACAGGAAGTATGATGGTGGATCGGTATTTGTGGGCGATGGCTACGCTCATAAGGTGGTGGGTATTGGTACGATGCGCATCAGGATGTTCGATGGGATCGAACAAGTCTTGGAAGATTTGAGGCACTGTCTCCAAGATGAAGAAGAATGTGATCTCTCTTGGTGCACTCGAGGCGAAAGGGTGCATGTTCATCGGCCGCGATCATTGTTGTAAAGTGTTGAAGGGGGCACTCATGTGGATAAAGGCACGGAGGTATGGCAATCTTTACAAGTTGAAATGGAGCACGTTTCACGATGGAGTCGTGTGATCGACAGCAAGATCCACGGTTGCTCGTATGTGGTAAGTGCCCAAGGGCCACACTGAAAAGAGCAAAAAATAGTGTGAAAGTGTAAGGATAGGGTTGATGGATACACGAGAAGCGGTGGAGCTATGATGAAGATGAGATGATGAAGAAAGCGATGATGTTTTGATTCGACGTTTGAAGCCTCGGTGGAGATTGTTAGAAGAGCCTTCAAACACTCTAAGAAGGTCCCTGGACTATTAATGACTGATCATGACCGATCGGCCAATGTTGAGGCAACATGTCAATTTGAGAACTCTCTCCCCTGGACTGTTTTTTGACCGGTCGACTATGTACACGGTTTCTTGCGCAGTTACGTGGATTTGCATAAGTTGTTTCTATTTTCAGGTTGTTTGTTATATATATGGCATGTATCTGGACTTAGATGGTATCCTAAGGTGTCCAAGGTTTCTTAAGTGTGTTAGAAAGAGGGGAGAGTGTTTTGAGAGAGAGAGAGAGAGAGAGAGAGAGAGAGAGAGAGAGAGGATTTTCTCTAGGTTTTCCTTGCTTGTGGGCTGTCAATCTCAGCAATCTTCTGAATCATAGTGGATCACTTTGTGCCATGATTGTTTACCCGTTGAGGGGATTTTCCACGCAAAATCGGATTGTCTCTTTTGGTTGAATGCTTGTGTGATTGGTTGCATTGTGTTTCTCATTTGATCGTAATATTTTGCTATGTGTTCGGCTTTCGCTTCTGCTGCCGGCATCCTATTTCCAACAATCACACCCACGTGCCATGCTGGCACACATTTGGCATTTGCATGGGCTTTCCTTTACACACGTGTGGGCTTAGCAAAACTCTTTAAGAAATATGTGCATCCAAATGAACCTAGTCAAAGGAACATCTCTTTATGGTAGTTGCCGAATTTTATTTTTTGATTGGAATCTTAATTGAGAACTGATCATCTCAAGGTCATCTCTAATAGATGGATGGGATATCACATCAATGTGCCATGTTGGCACACATGTGGCACGTGCATGGGCTCTCTTATCACACGTGTGGGCTTAGCAAAACTCCTATTTAAAAAATTACATGTTCGTCCAATGAACTTAGAGAAAGAAGCATCCATGACTATTTAAAGTATATATTTGCCAAATTTGATTTTTTTTTTATTGGAATCTTAATTGACAACTGATCACCTTCACATCATCTCTAATAAATGAATTGGATCTCACATCCACATGCCATGCTACCACACATGTGGCAGGCGCTGGCTTAGCAAAACTCTTACTTAATTAAGAAAAATGTGCATTGAACTAACCTAGTCAAAGAAACATCCATGACTCTTTTAGGCATCCGTTCAATTTCATTTTTTGGATTTTTGTGGCAAAATTCCTCTACGATTTGGTTTTTACCAAATAGTGCCTAGCCGATTTGAAATTATGTCACTCAAGGAGCTTTTTCTAGGATGAAATTATAAAAATAGTTTTATCTATTTTTTTTAATTTAAAAAGCAATGAAAGTTGAGACTTGTGGGGGCCATGTGGTATGTGTATAACATCCAACCCATCCACCACATGCACCCCATGATGGTGATAACATGAACAAAAATCAAGTTGATCTGCTCATCAAATGCCCTATGCTTGAACTTAGATATTTTGAGTGGTGTATATTTTTTTATTTTTTTTGTATTGTCCCACCTTATAATTGGATTTATCGTAATATATTGGATCCGTCTATGGGCCCCGTAAATCTTGATTCTCTACTTTGTAAAGAAAAAATAAAAGAGGGCAATAATGTAATTTCTGATGTAGCTAATGAAGAAAACAACAACCACACATGATTTTATTAAACTCTAGGACCAAATCGCAAACACACCCCATCTAAGATAGAGATTCTTGTACTACCAACAAAAGAAAAAAAAATAGTTGTAAAAACCAACGAATACTCGAAGCTCTCACCAATTTTGATGGCCTGGATCATAGGCCCCATACATGCAAATATGCAATTGTACAAACCCTAGCCCAAGGCTTACATAAAAGATACAAAAATATCTCAAAATTTGTTGGGCAATTTTTGTTATTGAGCTTTATATGAAAGGGAATAAAAGAAAAGTCGTAGAACTAATCTGGATTTTACATCAAAGCATAACTATAGGTTTATAATGTCAACCCTACAATTTTATTTTAGAGGGAAGGAAATAAAAGAAAAGTCGTAGAAATAATCTAGATTTTACATCAAAGCATAACTATAGGTTAGATGTTATAATGTTAACCCTACAATTTATTTTAGAGGGAAAAGACTAAATTACCCATATCTACTAGGGCTTGTACATCGAGTCGAGTAGAGTCGAGGTGGGCCAAGCTTGGCTTGACTCATCCGTGCTCTCCTCGAGTTCGAGCTCAAGCTTGAGCTCGAGCTCACCCTCGAGTTTACCATTGAAGTTTCACATATTTGCTAAACCTTTCGAGGCAAGCTAGTAGATCAAGTCAAGGCAAGCTTACCTCGAGTTGAGTCAAGCTTGCTCCCACCTCAATTTATTATATTTTTTGCTACAAAATACAAATTAAAAGTCAACAATATTAAGTTCAAGAAATCACACATATATTAGGGGAGAATATTATTTCTACAGGTGGGACCCCACCATTTAAATGGCCTAGTTCAGATCAGTTTTTTCATTGCCCAGGTCACACGCATTGAATGCAGACCACTAGTAACATTTTTTGAATCATAGATTAACACAGTACATACATAGCTCACTACATGAATGGACTGGCCTGATTATTGTGCGGACCATCTTCATGATGAGGCCCAGCTGATTCATGGATCAGATGCCACCTCCCTCGTAAAATTACAATCAATACATAGCTGCATATGGTATTTGGTCTTATCATAGCCCATGTTTTGTAGATGTGAATGGTATGTGGTCTCATTGTTGCACCTATTTCGTGCAGTGTGTAAACACATAACCACTATATGCTCACCATGTTTTCTACTTGAAATTACTCAATCCATCAGGTAAGCTCAACAAGGAATGTTCTTACCTGAACAAAATTATAGGATTAAGAAACCCACCCAGCGTGTGAAGTTTTTATGTCCTAAGCTTGGACTCCAATGTATATGTGTATGGGGGAGAGAGAGAGAGAGAGAGAGAGAGAGAGAGAGAGGTAAGAAATAAGAAGATTAGAGTTTTTTTAACAAATATCTATATGAAATGAGTCGAGTCAAGTTCGAGCCGAGTCGTGTGACCGAGTGGTCGAACTTGACTTAATTTTTTACTCGAGCTCCTAAATGAAGCTTGGCTTAACTCGTCCCACTGAGTTGAGGAGAGTCGATCGAGTTTCTCGAGCTGACTCGGCTCATGATAAGCCTAATATCTACTTAAGTGAGGTATAAGAAAAGTAAAAATAAACTAAAATTCATTCAAAAATAAAATAAAAATTATAACTTGATAAAAATGGCACCAATAGATACTTTTGTGGACTTGAAGTGCACCACGGCTACCATAATGCGTGGAATATTGATGGGTCTACGGGTTTGGGCCATTATGGAAGGTATTTGGGGCCCCTTTCCACGCTTGAATCCATACTAAAACTCATCGACAAGTAAATCAACTTGATCCATCAACATTATGTCGTTCATGTCCTCATCATTTTCCCCGAGTTGGAAAGGACTCAACCTCGAGTCTGATCCGCAATCCACTGCCTTTTATGATGTAAGATCAATAATACATTGAATACATTAGAAGCTTCACTCTAGGTGGTAGTTAAATGCAATAGGCGTTGTTGTTAATCTACTTTAATTAAGATCTTGCACGGGCTAAATCTTTTTTCTTCAACTTATTGTAAGTGCCCGTTGCAAACCTTTGTTTCTGCATGTGGACCCACACTAGATCTCCCTGTTTGAAAATTACCTTCTGATGTCGTCTATGTGCCACAAACCTTACATGAGGCAGAAGGCTGACATCTCCCATGGTTGTAGGTTTTGCATTGACCCTCTCTCTCTCATGGGTCTCAATACTATTTCCTGATTATCTATATATGATGAAAGTGTATGCATTTTTTTCAACCATCATGAATGGTCAGTTAGTCGTACTTTCATGGTTGGCCTAATAATATATGGCACACATCCATTCCTTAGATTATGTCGCACCACATATTGTCATGATAGGTTTTATCAATTGCTGAAAGAAACTAAACAACCATGAGAAACTTTTACCATGTTATTTTGTTTAAACCAAGCTAGTTTATATGGAACTGGATACCTCTCGGTTCTCAACTGAAGCTTTTCTACTACGTCCTCATAAATGACATTTTCATAATTGCCTCCGTCAACAATCACCCCAGAGACTTTACCATTCACTATACAACTAGTGTAGAAGATATTAGTCTGCAACCATCTTTCTTATGCGACTTGGGTGCAAGAAGAGCCTTTTAGATAACCAACGTTTCTGGACCATCACTATATATTCCATTATCTCCATCGTCAGTATTATAATCCACACTCCCTCTATCGTCTTACCTTCATTATCAACTTATTATTTTTCCACAACCGCGTTGGAGGCTACTAGACAAATTGACTTTGTCACTGCCTATATTCGGAGGAAATATGCCTAATTCCTTTAGATTTTGTAGCACTTGCATTTTTTTACTTTGTTTGTACTGCTAACCCGTTGTTCAAAACTCGTGACCTAAACACTAGAGTGACATTCTTGGCTACACTCGAATCCCCTATAGGCATATTACTGCTACCCAAAATACTAGTGGATTGATTAGACACTTCCATGTGACTATACCTAGCTTTGGTCTTCTTTTCAACTAAGGTGGCTTGTATTCATGCTTAAGCAACAGTAAGCACTCATTGAATCCCCAACTAATTTGCAATAGTAGGCTACAACACATCCATATAACAAGTAACCAACTACTCTTAGGTCTTGAATTAATAAATTATTTCGAGCTGCCAGATGATGGAAATCTTCCACGTACTCCTCTATAGTCTTATTCCCTTGTCGAATATGATGTAATCGCTAAAAAGTATATTTCATGTAGTTGATAAGTAGAAAGGCTTCCTTCATAAGGACTTCATCTTCTCTCATGTTTTCACCGTTGAACTTTTTGCGTCTTTCTCATATGCCCTTAACTTGTTCCCATCACATTAAAGCTCTACTTTCAACTTCATAGCAATTATTTTCACCTTTTTAGCTTTGTCTACATCTTTGCAATAAAAATCCCTTGTTTTTTTCTATTGGAATCTTAATTGGGAACCAATCACCTTTAGGTCATCTCTCACGGATGGATTGGCTCTCATACCCATGTGCCATGTCGGCACACGTGTGCATGGGCTCTCTTATACACACGCATGTGGGCTTAGTAGCAAAACCCCTACTTAAGAAATAAGTGCACCGAACAAACCCGGTCAAAGAAACATCATAACTCTTTTAAGTAATCACCGAATTTGAATTTTTTGATTGGAATCTTAATCAGAACATATCACCTTTTGGTCACGGGTCATAGCTTTCCTGCCAACGTACCACATTTGCAAGACACCAGTACTCTGAAAGTAGCTGGCCCTTCAACAATATCACTCATTTAAAAAATGATATTGAATCCTCTTCAAATGGGCCATATTTGTCTGGCAAAACCGCCGGTAGCCCATAGTTTCCAACATCATGGCCCAACTGATGATCAGTTCTGATCTTGATTTGACGTTGAACCTGATTCACTTGTTTTCTTCTGAGAAAATGGGTATGAAAATCAGACCATTCATTAAAGGAATAGTCAGGCTAGCTTCGAAGGCCTTGTGGTCCCATTGACAGCCAATGGTGATCGACCAGGAACCATACAATGCATGAACAGATACAGTTTTTTTTTTTTTTTTTTAACGAAAATAAGAGGACGCTAGCACAGACATTGCATGTGCATGTGAGTGCAGCATCCAATCCGTTGAGTAGCTTGGCTTATCCATGCAGATCCCTTTCTGGAAAATTCAGCATCATCTATTTATTAGGTGGACCACACTTATATATTATTATTTATCATCAGGTATAATTTTTTTTCTTCTATAGTGTGCTTCACCAGATGAATGAAAGGGGCTGATTTTTGGATACTGGAATTCCTCGTGGTGGAGCAAGCCTATTGGACGGTTTGGATGTCCTGGACACATGAAAGGTTGGAGATTATCGGCTGGGTGGATGGAAACCTCACCGTCCAAATGGTTGGGTCTGAGATCTCTGTACATTCACGTGTGGATATTTTCGAGATCGAATAAACGCACAAATGTTTGGATGCGGATTGTGCGGTGATCCAACACCACGTACGTAGGTGGTGTCAGAACTGTAGGGTTCATCGAGATGTATGTGTTTTATCCCACGTCCATCCATTTTATCAGCTCATTTTAGGGCATGTGCCCAAAAGCATATCCAAAGCTCAAGTGGACCACACCACATAAACAGTGGGATAATGACGTCCATTGTTAAAAGCTTCCTCTACAGGACCTGTCTCAAGCTGTTTGAGGCCCACCACATTGTCTATGTGAAATCCAATCCGTACATCAGGTGCTAACCCTTATGTTAGTTGTATATTAAAAATATTATCATCATAAAATACTTCAGATGGGCCACACCAATGCGAAAAATGTAAAATTACATCTAAAACCTCTAATTTATATTGTGGCCCACACGAGTTCTGAATCAGAATGATATTTTTATATTGCATTCATCTTGGTGAGCCTCGCCTGATGAGCGGGTTTGATGAAGATATACACCATGGTGGCCTTACACACAAACCCTTGGTTGGCGTCTCCTGCCCACCGTTCATTTTGAAGTGGCCCAACCGATGGTAGATCTGGCTGATTTTATTTTTATTATTATTTTTGCTTCAGGGCTAGCAACTGAGGATCACACCTGATGAACGGAGTGGATTTCACATATACAATACTGTGGGCCCTGAGGAGCTTGGTTGTTTTTCAAGTGAGTAGAGTTTATTAGGTGTGTATAGGATTCTGGTCCACTGCTACCCCATTTGATATATGGTATGTTGACGGTACGCATTACCTAATGAATGGCTCAGATCTGCCATCCGACAGTGGAACAAGGCCCCGCCATGATATCTATGAGGTGGGCCCACACTCTATCAAAACCATAAGGAGCAACATGATGTGAAAGGAATCCCTTTTGCCATTGTAGGGCTAAATTTAAGGGTTATAAGTAAGAAAAGAACTTTAATACTTGGGCAGAGTGATGGATGTTACACAGGCATTTAAAATTTATTTAAACATTACATTTATTACATTTATAGACAAAAGTCAAATTAAACTTTCCAAAGTTATGGTTTTGATGAGAACATTAGGCCCTTTAGGGTTTATTAGCGTAGGAGGCGAGTGACACTTATATCTTTATGACTCAATGATAACAGGTCTGAATCGTTCGTGATGACTTGAGGAGTATCGAAGATCTTACATATGTAGTCCGAGACATTTGAGAAGACATCACCTTGGGAAGACATGTGTAAGTTGCTTGTAGGAGATGATCGGACCATTGGATCGTGAGGATGGCATGATCGGATCATTGGTTCGTCATGGCCCACTTTCATCGTGTCATCATCGGAGGCCATCGGGCATCTTAGATTTGCGTTTATTATATGCATTTTACTTATTTGAGTTTTGGGTTAGTGTGTGCACGTTTTTTCATGCAAATGTCTTTTTTTTTAAAAAAAATTTCAAATTTTATAAGGGTGTTGCCCTAGACCTTTTTCATTAATTATTGATTATTGAGTAAGAAAAGCTTGGTGGCTCCTCTTCCTCATCTCTCTCTCTCTCTCAGAACTTCATCTTCTTCTCCAATCCTCTTCTTCTCCTTGCTTCTTATGCTCCTCCAGCATTCCTCTAAGGTAAGTTCTTATTCCTTTTCTCTCTATCTCCATTATTCTTAATCCTTTAATCCTAAATTTGATAATCGAATCGAATCAAAATCTCAATTTCTCAGATTTTCAAATCCCTAATCCGAGAAAATCCTTGATCTCTCGGACTAGTGATTCACATTAGATATTTAAGCATGACCATGCAAGATTGGGAGGTTCTATCCCTCGTCGGATCCAAGCTATGCATTATTTGAATTTCTTACTTCGTGGTTGTGATGATGGTCCGCTCTATTGCATTTCTCTTTATGATTTTCTTAGTTTATGATGGTTGATGTTGAATTTTTAGATTATTATTGTCTTTTATTTCTGCTAGATTATATATGTTCATACACATGCATCATAATTAGGCCGTCCTGCATCAGGTTTCCAGCTTCAATATTCATTAATAAAATTTTGTTCTTATTTGATTCTATGTGTAGTCATTATTTTTTTTGAAAGGTGTATGTACATATTTATTAGATGATAAAGAAAAAAAACTATATAATCAACCAACAAGCAAGCGTCCACAAATTAGATGTTACTATCTTTCAAATCTGATTTTGAGAGGTGTTCTTTAATTTTGTCGATTTACTTTTGAGTTAATGCAGGTTATGTGTACAATTTTCAAATACCAGTATATCAAGCGTCATAGGCTAGTTGAGTATTAAGTAACTCCCTCACCATGCGGTGGGCCATCATTCAATGAGGCAGCTTGAGGAAGAGGAGAAACATGTGTTAGAGATCCAGGTGAATGGCACTATAATTGTTTGAGACCACTGGGCCATTTATCAAGTAGGGGGACATTGAGAACATGACATATACCATAAATTATGGTTTTGATTGTTGAATTTATTATTTCTATCCATCTTTCTTTTGTAAGTTTGACTAAGATTTAGTGGACGGATGTCATTTTCGGTCCACGGCAAGTTCACAGTTCTCTAACTAATGAATGGCCAGGATCACGTCCCAACCACCCATAATTTGGTTGGCTTACTTTTGAGTTAAGGCATTTCATGGTTACAATTACCATATACTGGTGTATCAAGTGTCATAGGTTACTTGAGCATTAAATAACTCCTTTGCCATGCAGTGGGTCATTATTCAATGAGGAGCTTGAGGAGGAGGAGAAATACATGTTATAGATGTAGGCAGATGATACTGTCGTTAGAGTGTCCCTCCCTTGATATATATTGATACACCATCCTCAAATAGCTCTAGCTTTCAGAGGAAGTGGTTGTTTGACATTTTCTAACAATTCATTTTTCTTTTGCATCTTTTGCAACTTTGACCTACCTTATTAGCGGATCAATGTCATTTTTTATCCATGGCATGTTCACAGTATACCTTACCTAATGAGTGGCCGGGATTTTATGCCATCCACCCATATTTAGGCCACTTGTTCTGTCCCCTCGCATGAAGGGCCCGTTTGAATCAGGACCATTGATAAAATATACACCCACTAACTTTTTCTTTATTTTTGTAAATAAATCCTGGCAACAATATTGATCTCTTTGAGAAATAATATAGTGCTCTCAAAGAATTGTAAATTACAATGCTCAAGTTGAATCAGAGTAGTCAGACAACCTGACCAACCAATCTGGTCTGTCCATCAATGTCAAAAACACATTTCATGAGCAACCATGTAAAAATTACACCAATTAGAGAATTCTAACCGTCCTATGAAATGGTCTGGGGCAACTACTATACTTGTAACTTTTTTGTTTTTATTTTTTATTTTTGTGTTAGTTATGCAATACACACACCCTGTTAGATGCGCAACGCACCCTTGTAACGTATAAAGCATGTATTCCCATTAAAATAATTAGTAAAAGAAGCTCGTTTCAGAATATTTCTGTCTAAGAGAAAGAAAAATGACACCCCGGTGTTAATGGATAAAATTTCACATGGGATTATGGCCATTTGCAATATGTGGTGGAGATGGCATGTCACAATCAGATGACTGCGACATAAAAGAGGGAAAGATCTCACTTTGGCGCATGAATACTTATGTGTATGTGCAAGACACTGGGTTGAACGAGACCGGCGCTGCAGCATTAATGGTCACCTTTTCATATGGCAACGGAGACTAGAGTAAACTCTGTTGGGCCCACCTAGAATGTATGTGCTTCATCTATTCCGTCCATATGCTTTTACAAGCTCATTTTAGGGGTTGAGCCCAAAATTTAAGCATATCCAAATGTCAAGTGGACCATGCCACAGGAAACAGTGGGAATAATGATTTCCACTGTTGAAACCTTTCCAGGCCCCACAGTGATGTTTATTTGTCATCCAACCTGATCATAAGATCACATGGACATGGATGAAGGGAAAGCACAAATATCAGCTTGATCCAAAACTTCTGTGTCCCCCCAAGAATTTTTCAATGGTAGACATTCAGTTCACACTTTTCCTGTGGTGTGGTCCACTTTAGAACTTGATATGCTTCATTTTTTGTGCACCATACTTAAAACTTCATTTTTTGGTACCATACTTAAAATTATCTGTTAAGATGGATGGAAGGAGTGGATAAAATAAGTAAATCATGGTGGGCCCCACAGAGTTTACTCCGCATGCTAACCTACGCAATCCGCTTCCGACGGAGACATACCTACCACATCCCCTGCAGGTGGGCCCCACTTCATGGGTGGTCTAAATCCCTTGATCAAACGTCTATAGATCAAATAAGAAACATAAAATTGCTTTAACTTCAAATCTTATATTAAATTCAAATTGAAGCAGGACAACTAAACTATGTATTTAAAATTGAATGACTATAAATACCTCTTTATAATTAGATATCATAATTACTAAGAGCTATGCCTCGAGTAAGGGAGAGGGAAGACACCTGCTAGTCCAGCTGGAAGATGCCTAGGCGTTTCAACAGCAGGTATCAGGTTCAAAATGCTAAGGAGACACACTAACCCCACTGGTGAGTGGGTGCAGGCTACGTGCAAAGATGAGTAGACCAATGAAGGGATAAAATGACAACAACAACCTTGGTTGATGCATTGAAATTTTGTAAAATACTTATAAAATTTTAAATTTAATTACTAAATCATCTTTGATATCTTTTATTAGTCTCTATATGTGATATTTAATTGTAACAAGTCTATTGAAATATATACCTTGGCAAAAATGATAAAAATTTCAAGCATTAGGTGAGACATAAGCACAAGATCACAAACGAGTTATTCCTAATGTTTTTAATTCTCAATTTACATTGCTAATATTAATTTTAGTGATACAGTTGATAACGGATTGTTTAGGTATCACCAGCATGCCATGTGTATAAAGAATTAGTAGCCTACTCATGTCTTTGTTACATGTGTGACTCTCCTACCTTTTAAAAGGAGATGAAAAAGGCATTTGATTCTGAATCTATCCTTTTAGATTACAAATGCACTCAAATGCATGCTGCCAAATGACCCCTCTAGATACTTTGGATTCTGAATGTCAGACATTAGGCCTTCAAAAGAAATAGTGTTAGATGGTTGGTTAGACAGGTCAAACTTGTATATCAAGAAACTTGATGGTTAGAAGAAGTCCAACAATCCAAATGCAATGTAAATCGATACCTCTATGCTTAGATTGTGTACCACATACCGGGGTGCTCTGTCAGGAAAGTGCACACAGCTGGAATAGCAAGCTGGGTACGGAGCAAATTAGGTGTTACCTCGGGAACAACTTAGTGGGTGTTTTCCCTACCGTGTGGTTCACATGGATGATATTTTGTATATCCATGGAGTCTATCGGTTTCTCCAGCCCATATGAGGGTGGTGTGCCAAGAATTATGCAGATCCCAATCTCAAGTGGACCGTACCATTGGAGAACGTGGTGATTGAGTGCTCCACCATTAAAAATTCCAAAGAGCCCATTGTAAGGTTTTAGTTATTTTTATTTGAAATCCAAGCTGTTGATAATGTCAAGAAGATCTGGATGAAGGGAAAAATATAAAGATCAGCTTATGGAAAACTCTTCTGGCCCACAAAAAGTTTTGAATGGTCGTCCATCACTATTTCTAGTGGTATGGTCCACCTAAGATTTGGATCTTCTTAGGGCTTGGGATCTTGTTCTAAAATGGGATGGAAAAACATATGGACAAAGTGGATATATATATATATATATATATATATATATATATATATATATATATATATATATATATATATAATAAAATAAAAAAATAAATTACATCAATGTGGCCCCACATGCTTAGGGTAACACTTGAGGGTAAATGGGCTTTTTCTCACTTGGCCTACTTGGTCTTCCATTTCCTTAGTATATACCTTAGAAATAAGGCATTAGTAGTTTCTCACCCTCATCCTGTTTGAAAATTCTATATAACATATTTTCTATTAGTTTTACCATGATATTTTGAGGCATGAGCCGAAAAAGAGATAAATCTAACACTCAAGTGGCCCACACCAATGGAGACATTAGCCCACAAAGTTTTTAACGATAGATATTTAATTCTTTTTTTCTTATGGTGTGGTCCATCTTAGCTTTGGATCTGCGTCATTTTTTGGCTAACCTAAATTTCATCTAGCAAAATAGGTGGACGGTGTAGATAAGCCACATACATCATGGTGGACCCACCTATATTTCACACGGTCCTCGGTTTTAGCAATAAAAAAAGTTGGTGGTCAAATAACCAACGATGCAATAATTAACTAAGGAAATAATTATTATGCATTTACAATGTATTTACTAAGGAATTGAAAAATCAAATGGCCAGTTTTTTGTCTTTTAATGTTTATTTTCATGCCAACAAATTTTAGCATAATATAAACATAATAATTTTGAACCGTCTCACTTATTGTTGAAAAAAAATTAATGATTTCAATCTCATCCATTGTGCCCGTAACAATTCTCGTTCATGGAAATTTTGAAGTTTTTCTTCGAAAAATATAATAAAATTCTCACTAAAAATAATAAGAAAAATAATAATTATAATTAATGAGTATATATATATATATATATATATATATATATATATATATATATATATATATATATATATATATATATATTAATGAACTAGGTAAAAAATTTACACAATTACGCATAAATATCTCCTATAAAGAAATCTTGAAAAATTAAAAACGTTTGATATTTTGAAATCCAGTGATTTTATCAGCTACGATATCATTCATTTCATTTATCCCCACAATATCGTTGGATTTTCAAAATGTCAGTGATATTTCTCACATTGACGTGCGCCTCATGTTCTTTTCCACAAACGGCATGTTTGGTGGGGACGGCAGTTGCCTGTGCCCTCCGCCCAAGGGAAGTTCATGTGGTCGTAAACTATGTGGGGCCCACCAGGATATTGGTGAGAATCCACCCTGTTCATCAGTTTCTCCACCTTATGTTAGGATATGATCCTAAAAATGAGACAGATTCAAAACGCAAGTGGACGACATTATAAAATTTAAAAAAAAAAAAAAAAAAAAACAGGGGGATGGAATGCCCACCGTCGAAAACTTTATGGGGCCCACCATGATGTTTATATGCCATCCAAACCGTTCATTAGGTCATTCTAATTGGGGTGAACAAATATTACCCGGATCCAAACCTTCTGTGGCCCCATGAAGGTTTTGACGGTGGGTGGGCGTTCTATTCCCACTGTTTCCTGTATTGTGATCCACTAGGGTTTTAGATCTGCCTCATTTTTGGAATCATGTCCTAACATGAGCTGAAAAAACTGATGGACAGATGGATTTCTAAAGGACATCTCAGTGGGCCCCATGTAGACATAGTATAACGCCACATTATTACATGTAAACTTATATATCATTGTCGGATTACTGATTAAGGAACTTTGCTACGCCCACACGCTCGTACATGGTAGCTAATATACGCCACCACGTGCATCAGTGTGGCAGATAGGTGCAAAATCCAAACCATCATTAGGTGGGCCTCACAGTGTAGAATATTTTGCCAGAAAAAAAAAAAAAAAAAAAAAAAAAAAAAAAAAAAAACTGGTCAACTCAGCAGGTGGGCCACGATGCAGATTGTCTGTGTTGAAAGCACAAGACTGATTCAGTTCAGTGTCATTGCTTCTCATTGGTCCACATCATCGCAATATTTTTTTTCTCCTAAATTTACACACCGCAACTTTTAATGTGTAAAACTTTTTTGGGCTCCACAATGATTTATGTTTTAGATCCACACATTTCATAAATTTTTACAGATAATTCTAGAGCATGAGCCTAAAGATGAGGCTCATCCAAAGCTTAAGTAGACCACAATGAAAAGCAGCAAGGATTGAACGACTACCGTTGAAACCTTCCTAAGGTGTACTGTGAGGTTTATTTGTTATCTAACGTCTTCATAAGATCACACTGACAACTTAATCAAAGTCTTTCGTGAACCCAAGAATTTTTTAATAGTAAACTATTGGGTAAAATCTAAATACTTGAAAATTTTGCAATAAAAATCCTGTGTTATTTTATTGGAATCTTAATTGAGAACCAATCACCTTGAGGTCATCTCTAATAGATGAATTGGATCTCACACCCATGTGCCATGCTAGCACACATGTGGCACATGTATGGGCTTTCTTGTACATGCATGCGGACTTAGCAAAACTCCTACTTAAAAATTATGTGCATCCAACAAATCTAGTCAAAGAAACATCTAAGGCTCATTATGTGCATCCAACTACCTGGTCAAAGAAACATCCATGACAATTTAATATTTGCCAAATAAAAAAAATTTCATTAGAATCTTAATTGAGAACTGACCACCTTGAGATCATCTCTAATATAGATGAATTGGATATCAGACTCATGGGCCTTGTTGGCACACATGTGGCATATGCATGGGCTTTCTTATATATGCATGCAGACTTAGCATTACTCCTACTTCAGAAATATGTATGCGTCCAACAAACCTATAGTCAAAGAAACATCCATGACTCTTTAAAGTATTTGCCGAATTTGATTTTTTTTAATCTTAATTTTGAGCTAATCACCTTGGGGCCATCTCTAATAGATGGATTAGATCTCAAATCCATGTGCCTATGCTAGCACACATGTGGCGTGTGCATGCATTCTCTTGTACATGCATGTGGGCTTAGAAAAACTCCCACTTAAGAAATATGTGCATTAAACAACCTAGTCAAAGGAGCATCCATGACTCCTTAAGCATCCGTCTAATTTGATTTTTGGGATTTTTATGATAAAATTCCTCTATGATTTGAATTTTACCAAATGTTGTTCAAAATTACGCTTAGCCAAACTCCTACTTAAAAAAAAAAATGTGCATTGAACAAACCCAGTCAAAGAAACATCCATGACTCTTTTAGGTGTACCTTCAATTTTATTTTTGGAATTTTTATGATAAAATTCCTCTATGATTTGGATTTTACCAAATATTGTCCAAATTGCGCTTAGCCAAACTCCTACTTAAAAAAATGTGCATTGACCAAACCCAGTCAAAGAAACATCTATAACTCTTTTAGGTGTACCTACAATTTTACTTTTAGGATTTTTACTGCAAAATTCATCTACAACACCAATTTATCAAATAGTGTCTAAAAGAGTGGAGGTTCTGCGTAAGGGATGAACTTCAATGCCCTCATCTAATTTTTTTTTTTCTTTAAAAAGTAGTGAAAGTCGAGACTTGTGGGGGCTACATGGTAGGTATATAATATGCAACCATCCATCATATGCACCCCATGATGGTGATAACAGTAACAAAAACCTAGGCTGATCAAATCATCAGATGGGTTACATTTGAATTTGGGATATTTCAAGTGTTGTATATTTATTTTTTATGGATTGAGCTACTTTAAGATTAGATCTATCATATTTTTTTATGAGTTAATTGCAAACGCTCGCCTACCTTTTGGTCTATTTTTGGATTATACACCTTATTTAGAAATATTTATCAATAAACGCTTTTCATTTAAAAATATGTTGAAAAATAAGCCTTTAACTAATGATTCCTGGCAGAAAGGCGTCGTTAAGGTCTCCAAAAGACCATTTTGCCCCTCAAGTCACATTTATAGTTGGACCCCAACTTTCCCTACTTGCTTTCGTTAGAGAGTTTGGTGCTCACCTTTACCATACAAAGTAATATATGTTGTCCATTTTTTTAAGGCCATCTCATGGACTAATCGCCTATATCCCTGGAAGGATTCAACGATGTTCATCGTCCGGATCTAGTTTTATTGTTGTGGGCCTCATCTGCATCAAATCTGGCTATTTTTTTTACGTGAGGCCATAATAGGAGTTGTAAAAGTAGATCGATATGGTAGAACACAAATAGATATAACGGATGGGGCCCACTGAAAGGGCAGGGGCCATCTACAGGATGTTTTGGGTGATGCTTGACTTTAATATGGTTGAATTTCTACATGAGGGTCTAATATGAGATGGAAAAAAAATGGTCGGCTAAGATCATGGACATACATAATTGCGGGGCCCACTCAATAGTAGTTCACACACATAAAAACACAAAGAAAACACTTTATATTGATAATAAAAATAAATACATCCAAAAATAGTTGTTGTTAAGGTAATCAAGAAAAAATAAGTACAACTTATTGTGATTTTGATTACATAATGTACAATAATAGGAAATAGAACATAATTTGGCAATTAGTCTGTTCATCTATCCTACTCATCACTCAGCTCATACAACCCGTCATAGAAAAGAACAGAAAATAATTATAAATTAAAGCAAAAAATGAAGGAAACCCTGTAAGATGTTATAGACCTGAATCAACAACTATGAAATTTAAAAATTAGTAGCCATGAAATTTGAAAACTGAACCTGAATAATAACATCAATGCCTATACAAATTCTCAATTTCACAAAATATCTAATCAATCTGGATGAACAAACACATCTAAAATTGTATCCAACTAGATAGTCCACAGAAAATAGTACAAATAGTGTCAATTGAATATACAAAGCCACTCTTTAAAGCCACATAAAAGAAAACAAATATAATAGTAAACTAAAATCCATCCACAATATTACATACTCATAAGTATCAGCGCAATAGTTGAGTGAAAGAAATGAAGATGGATAGTAACACAAAAACGATTCGTAAAAATGACACAACATCAACATGCTTTATATACCATCTAGTGCATGTTATCTGCCCCAGTTGGGTGAATATTGATTAATTCTACTTCATCTGACACTTGGGTTGCAACATCACAAAATGTCATCTTCGAAAGTCCTCTAGATATAGTTCTGTTGAAAGTAGAAGCTTACGACGAAGAGAAATGAGGGGTAGCCTTCTAAGGTTTGGTTGTTGAATCAACCCTATACAAAATCACCATCGTATTATTGTCATTAATTTTAGAATGTAAGAGAAGATAAAAAGGTGAACTTATTCAGAAGAATAAAGAAGGAAGAAGGTAGCATCACTTACCACTCCAGTTGGGCATTTATAGAAATATCTTTCATAATTAGCAGGTGTCCTTCCCAATAAGATTTTCACTGGTCTGCTCTCCAAATGCAAAATTGTCCTGAAATATCTTTCTTCATCTAAAAAATATTGTGCTTATAAAAAGTGTTAATAAATTGAGCAGCTAAACTAAATTTGATTCATGAAACAAATCAACAATGAACCAAATCTATATTTGAACATGAATAAAAATAAGCAGCCTAACAAAACTATAACTAATTATAAGTTATGAAATGAGAAGCCAAACAAATTTATATCTGAAACTGAATTATGAAATGAGTAGTTAAACAAATGTATATTTAAACATAAATCATGCAATGAGTAGCTAAATAAATGTATAACTGAACTCGAATCATGCAATGAGCAATTAAAAAATGTATATATGGTTGAACCTGAATCATTAACTGAGTAGCCAACTTAACCTAATTCATAAACTGAGCAACTAAATAAATGTATAGCTGAACTTGTATCATGAACTGACCTAACTAAACAAATATATAGCTAAACCTTAAATTATGAACTGAGTAGCCAACTGAACCTGTATCATGAACTGACCAACCAACTAAACCTATATCATGAAGTGTTATACACTAATTGAACTTGATTCATGAAATGAACCTAAACAAATGTATAGCTGAACCTGTATCATGAATTGAGCAACCAACTAAAACTGTATCATGAATTGTTATAAGATAATTAATTAACCTAATTCATGAAATGAGTGACCTAAACAAATGTATAGTTGAACCTATATCATGAACTGAGCAATCAATTAAACTTGTACCATAAATTGTTATAAGACAACTGTACCTAATTCATGAAATGAGCAGCTAAACAAATGTATAGGTGAACATATATCATGAACTGAGCAGCCAATTAAACCTGTATCATGAACTGTTATAAGCCAACTGAACCTGATTCACGAAATAAGTAGCTAAACAAATGTATAGCTAAACCATTATCATCAATTGCACCTGAATCGTGAATTGAGCAGCCAAACAAAACTAAAACTAAACCTGACTCATTAATCATATAGTTTAAACAAAATGGTGTAAAAAGTGTCAATTGAGTCTACAAGTCCAAAATGTCATATTTAGAAAGCTTGTAAGAATAAAATATCATTGTTGAAAAGTTTATATCAGATTTATCTTATCTCTTAAAAAAATTATTTATCTGTTTCCTTTATTATCTTTCCAAAGTGTATAAGCTAAAAAAATAAACTCTTTAAATTCATAATCATTCCAACATGAGATCATCTTTCATATGAATCATTCACACCTATACGTGTATAAATCAATATAAACAAGTAGCAATAATGGATGAAAACACATTCAATGTCAAGTACCTATTATTGGTTGATGGATTCTTTGCATGTTTGTCGATTATGTTCAAGACCATTACAACGACTACATTTGATAGTTTGCAATGACTTTGGGTGAGTCTCATCCCTATTTCTAATCCTCAACTTCTGGGGTCTACCAGAGGGATATCGAACATTAAGAGGTGGCACATTATTGTTGACTACGAGCCAAGTCTTATATAGTCTGGCATTGGATAGATAGAGTACTCATAAAACTTCTTATAGGACTCAACTATGTAGTATTATGCACAGTAACTTTCTATATTTCCTCTAATGATCTATATCTCAAAAATAACGTGTTTACAAGGGAGTCCCATAAAATCAAATCAACAACAAGTGCACGTCCTTTAATGTAAATCCCATGACCGTGTTCCTAGAATTGGTAACTTCTAATACTTCTCTTGTAAATCTCACCGTACACTCGTTAGCTTCAGGCGCACAAGTGTTTAATAACTTTATTGCAACGGGAACATGGAGTGTAGTCTATACTTTTACTTTGGCCCTCCTCAATGTCATATTATTCTTAACTTTGGCCCGAACTATATTAAGTACATCTACAATGGGCAGCCCTCTATATTGTTGAATGTAATTATTGAATACTTCTAAAATACCATTTGTGACATGATCGACGCGGGATTAGTCATAAAAATAAGCTCGAGACCAGCAACGTGGTAAAATCTTACTAATTCAGTCATGAGCCTCTATGGACTGTCTTTTGATTTCATCAATAACCTCATCATAGTCGTATCGCATATATGTATGTGATGCATGCCACAACTTATCTTTAAAGAATTTCCCTTTGAACTTTTTTTTGTAAATTTGCATATAAATGTCGTATACAAAATCTATGATAAGTATATGTAAATATCTGTTGCACGGCTTCTAACAGTCATTTTTGTCAATTGGATGTAATAACTAGCTCTCTCATCTCTCCAACTCTAGAACGTAAAGCCTCAAGGAACTATGTCCAACTTTCAACATTTTCACCTTCAACAGCAGCCATTGTTATCGAAATTATGTCATTGTTCACATTTACGGCAATTATGGATGTCATGACTCCTTTAAATCTGCTTCTAAGGTGGCATCCATCAAGGCTTAAGAACAGCCTGCTTACTATAACAAAGCCTACTCAGACACACCCGAAAAGATATGAAGAATTTTTTAAATCTTCGATCGTCGCAACTCTAACACTTGTACCTAATAATGATGTCTAGATTGTACTCTAATAAAGCGTACACAAATCCAGATGTTCGATTGTAAGACTCTTCCGCAGATCTGATAATCTTTTTACGAGCCAATTCTCTCCCATAATACACTCTTCGATAAGGTAATTGAACCCCAAACTACTTCTTCGAATACACAATCAAATTACGCACCTTGATATTTAAATCTTCATGTACCAACTCTTCATACGTGTTATGACCCAAGCCAACGTAGCCATGTGATTTCCTATGTCATTTATAGATGTACACATATACTCATCCGTACATGTCTTTACTATAAATTTTCTTTCATTCGGATGAAGACTAGAATGTACTCTCCATGGGTAACTCTTTTTCCTGCATTTTGCAGTAACATGCTTCCGATCATTATTTATGAATGACACTTTAACCCCACGTACAACGCAATTGTGTCGAAGTGCCACACAGAAGACTTTCACATCATCAAACTATTGTCTAATGTAGGAGTTTGGATTACCACTAGTGAACCCATGTAATTCTAGATCCTCATCACTATCCTCCTCATTATAAGGTAGATCATCATCGACATCTTCATCTGTAGGTTGCGCACTCTTAAGATTAAATTTTTCCTCTCAATTTGGCAGATATGTATAATCTTCTAAGTCTTCAACATTGTCATCTTCACCATCATCTTCAAGTACTTGATGTGCACCTTCATATCCACATCCTCTTCTAGTACTTGATCCTTCCTCATGCGCTTCTGATGTTGCACCCAATACTGTAACGTACATATAAAGTGTCGTGTTCCCGTTCTTATAGAGATGGAATATATGCATCATCTCAACATCAGATCGGCATATTCTCATCCTTGATTCAAGACCTTTTTTCAGAAAACATGTACTTCATTTCAATTGTTTCATTCTCTGCACAATTTGCTAGACTACGCGCTTGACAGAATAATTTCATAAAAGATGTTCAGTCAATGTTTAAATCAAATTCTTTCATTTCTCCATCAACATAATCCAACTTGTTCGATGGTGTCAATACGAAATTTCCTCCGTAGTGTATTTGGGTCACAATAATATCTTCACGTGAAGCCATCCTACTCAACCTAGTGTATTTGGTTCACATAAGATGCAACAGTATAAAAGTTACAACAATTACAACATTTTTAATAGTCACATATATTGAATACAAACTTAAATGAATTTGGGCACATAACATGCAAATAGTTACAAAGTTACAAAGGTTGCAACACTTCTAATAGTTGCAACATATTGTTGCATACCAAATTCGATTTATGATTAAGGTACTAAAATTCTAAAATTCAAAAACCCCTCAAATTCAAAATCCTCCAAATTAACCAAAAAAAAATTCAGAAAACCCCGAATTCGAACACCCTCAACTTCAAACACTTACAAATTCAACAACCTCCAAATTTAATTTTGAAATTCGGGTACCAAAATCTCTAAATTCAAGAACCCTAAATTCGAAGTGGAAGTAGGGTATCAAAATCTCCAATTTCAAAACCCTTAAATTCAGTTTTGAATTGGGGTACCAAAATTCACAAGTTTAAAAACTCTCAAATTGAATGGTACCAAAATCCTCAAATTCGAAAAGGGATGGATGTACTAAAATCTTCAATTTGAATAGGGTTTTCTTTTGTAAAGGGTCCACCTTCATTTTGTCAATGCTTAGGTCATTGTTTCCCATGCACCCGACACATTAGTACTGTAAAGAAATAGAAAAATTCAAAGGGCCCATGCACAAACAGTAAACAAATGCAAATTTTGAAAGCGACAAATGCTCAAAAGCGCATGGGTCCTGCAAGTGCACCGATTCTATAAATATTAAGTCCAAAATGATTAAAGTGGGTTAGGGTTTTTACCTTTCGAGGGAAAGGAAGAGAACGACTGTGGGGTTTAAGGATGGCGAGCTCTAAGAATCTCCGATCGGGTTTTTGTACTATAAGAGAGTGATTTGAAGAGACAAACCGCAAGAGAGATGGAGTTGAGATGAGACATCGTGTCAAAGGAAAGGTGCAAAACAGAGATTGTGAGAGAGGGGAAGTTAAAATGAGATATTGTGAAAGAGAGAGAGAGAGAGAGAGAGAGAGAGAGAGAGGAGGAGGAAGATAGGATAATAAAAACATAATTTTTCCCTTTTTTTATTTGTAAGGAGCAATTTGGTCTTTTAAAAATTACGGTCCTCATATTGCATAAATACAACACAGTTGTAAACGACAGGCGGTAATACAATAATTACACAAGAAAAGTAGGTGGTCGTAGCCTAATACGACTAAAGTAGGTGATTTTCTGAAAATAGACCAAAAGATAGGCGGGCATTTGTAATTAACTCCTGTTTATTAGTCTAATAAGCAAATCGGTATGTATCTGTTGGACAGGTTAGATATCAAACACACACCATGTGTGAACTTTGTGCATCTTGATTCTATACTTAGTAAAGAAAAAATAGAGGGCAATAATGTAATTTCTCCTAAAAAAGCAGGATCGGGAAATATTGGTTCCTCAAGGTACTATTTGGTAAAATCTGAATCTTGGAGAAATCTTACAATAGAAATCCCTTTTTTTTTTTTTTATTGTAGTCTTGATTGAGAACTAATCACCTTAGGGCTGTATTTGGTTGAGTTTGGGGCGGGTCTTGTTTTGGCCAAACCCGCCCATTTACTAAATGGATCTAGGTCCAAATTTTAGATCCAGACCCTTTTACTAAATAGGCGGGTCTGGGTCTAGGTTGGGTCTAAGTCAACTCCATCAAACCCATTTATGGGTCTAGGTCTGGTAGAAGGAGATCCAGCCAGACCCATTTATAAATGAGTCGGGTCTAATTGATCTCAGTTTGAATTTGGTATGCAAGCATTTTTACTAGATTTAAAATTAGGTTTGGAAGGGTCCAAACCTAGATGGGTCCCTTGCAATATAGACCAAACCCGCCCATTTACTAAATGGGTTCAAGTCAGGCCACTACAAAGGAAACCAGAACCATACCCATTTAGCAACTGGGTCTATTCTTGGACCGAGACTCGTACGGGTCTGGGCGGTTCTAAATGGGTTGGGTCTGGGTACCTCATCAGGTCTGCTGACCCATTTACAGCTCTAAATCACCTTCAGGTCATCTCCAACAGACGGATTAGATCTCATAACCATGTGCCATATTGGTACACACGTGTACACACATGTGAGCTTAGCAAAACTCCTACTTAGGAAATATGTGCATCAATCAAACAAAACCCAGTCGAAAAAACACTCATGACTCTTTCTAGTAATCGCTGAACTTGAATTTTTTATTGGAATCTTAATGATAACTGATCACCTTAGGGTCACGGAGGCATACCTTTCCAGCCAACGTGCCACTTTTGTAAGACATCAGTACCATGAAAACAGTAGGCCCTTTCACCAAGATACACTCATTTAGAAAATGATACACAGTACTTGTCGAGCAAAACCGTCGGTAGCCCATTGTTTCCAACATCGTGGCCCACCTGATGACCAGATCATGACCTGACTTTTTTGCGAGGTGACCTTCACGAGGGACCTACAGTTTGCATGGTACGGATGTCGTGCATAAGTCGCATGATGGCAGAAAAATGTACATGCATGACAAGTCATGGTGCAGTGGCCTGCAGGTGATCAATTCCGATTTTGATTTGACATTGAACCTAATGCATTTGTTTTCTTCTGAGCAAATGGGTGTGAAAATCAGATCATACATTAAAGGAATAGTCAGGCTAGCTCTTAGAATTTAAAGGCCTTGTGGTCCCATCAACAGCCAAAGGTGCACCAGGAACCATACAATGCATAAGCAGAGATTGGTTTTTGTTTTCTTTCGGAAATAAGAGGCCAGCCCATACATTGCATGTGGCAAAATCATTCACACCAGATATTTCGCAATCTAATTTTGTTAAAGATACAAAGGAGTTGCCTAGCTCTATGGGCAACTTTTTTTAGCCTCCTCAGCGGGTAACACCTTAGTGGGTGTTACACTTAATTACAGTGGGGCCCACCTTAATGATGTTTTGTATATCCATGTTGTCCATCTGTTTTTTCAGCTCATTTTAGGATGTGGTCACAAAAATTAAGCGGATCCAAATCTCAGGTGGAACACACCACAGGAAAGAGTGGTGATTTAAAGCCCGCCGTTAGAAAATATACCGATAAGCTTGATCTAAAACTTTTGTGGCCTAGAAAAAGCTTTTAATGGTCATATTCACCACTGTTTTCGATGGTGCAGTCCACCTGAGATATGGATCTGCTTAAGTTTTGGGATCACTTCCTAAAATGAGCTGGAAAAATAGATGAACAGTGTCTCTATACAAAAAATTCATCGAGGTGCATCCCAAACTTAATCTGCACCTAGACAATGCAGCCCTTACAATGGGGCCCACTTTGATGTATGTATTATATATCCACGTCATTCATCTGCTTTGCCAAATCATTTTTGGGCATGAGCCTAAAAATGAAGCAGACCCAATTGTCAAGTGGATCATACCACAGGAAACCATGGTGATTGACCATTAGATGGCAACTAAAAGATTTGGATCAAGTTGATCATATTTGTTTTCTCCTTTCATATGTGACCTTATCAATGGTTGGATAGCAAATAGACATTCTGGTGGGCCTTAGGAAGTTTTTAATGGTAGTGTGTTCAATCACCAGTACTATTTCCAATAGTATGGCCCACCTGAGATTTGGATCTTCTTCATTTTTGGGTCTCATGCCCTAAAATAATCTGGCAACATGAATGGACGGCGTGAATATGGAAGACATACGTTAAAATGGCCCCATTTAAGGGCCTCACCTAATCTGCTCCCCATAAACCTTGTTAGAGCGAGTGTGCACCTAGTGTGTAGTCCTACATGAGGAAAATAGTCCACCACTGAGTTAGTTTCCTTGTATATGTAGTATAAGTTCAAATTCCACAGCTTCATCATGACTTTAATTTGAGCCGCTCTCAATTTATACATTTAACCAATCATCTGTCCAAAGAAAGAGAAATGCCACCCAAGAGTCTGAGAAAGTCGGATTGCATTAGTGTAGCACACAGCACCGATGTCTGTCGGTGCTATGTGCTATTGGAAAAGTTTTATAGGCCCCCACCATGATGTATGTGTTTTAACTACATTATCCATTCATTTTGCTGTATTATTTTGGGGCATGAACTCAAAATTGAGACAGATCTATATTACTGTGGACCAAATCATAGGAAATAGTGGTGATTGAATGCCTGCCTCTAAATTCTTTTAGACGGCCACAAAAGTTTTGGATCAAGCTGATATTTGTGTTTGCCCTTCCAGGGCTATGTGACCTAAACAATACGTTGGATGGCAAATAAAAATTACAATGGGCCCTATGAAGTTTATAATGGTGGGTGTTCGATCACCATTCGTTCCTAAGGTGTGGTCCACCTGAGATTTGGACTTGCTTCATTTTTTGGCTTATGCCAGCGTGGATAAAACACATACATCATGATGGGCCCACGATGTTGATTCTACTTCAATGAAAAGAGGAAATAATTTAATGAAACTGTGTAAAGAAACCACATATCCCTCTGCGAGCACATATGGGCTTTTGCATAGTAGAGCATATGACACAAGAATCCATGTTCGCCAAAGATATATTAACCACTTTTTTTTTTTTTTTCATTTTTATCCGACATGGGACTAAAAGAAAAGCACAAAAAGATAAAAAGACAACAACAATGTTTTATTTGAAATACACATAACACACATAGCTTTTCCAGCACTAACATGGTGGATATTAGAGGGGTCGTGATGATGTTTACCAGAAATCCAATCTGTCTATCTGTTTTGATAGCTCATGTTAGGACACAATACAAAAAATGAGGCAGATCTAAACTTCAAATGGGCCACACAATGAGAAACAATGGAGATTGAATACTTACTGATGAAACATTCATGGAGCCATAGATTTTTCTATCAGGCTAATACTTTCATTTTTTTCAGTTCATCCCGAATGACCTTATAATGGTTTGGATGGCACATAAACATCAGGAAGGTTTGGAGGGTAGGCATTTCTCTCCTACTTTTTCCTGTTGTGTGGCCCACTTGATTTTTGGATCCACCTCATTTTTTGAATCATGTCCTTACATGAGCTGGAAAAATGAATGGATGGGGTGGATTTCTCATAAACATCATAGTAGGCCCCATCTAGATTCTGCAATCAGGTTGTTCGTCGTAACCAGTTTGTGGCCAACAGGTAGAGCGTAAAAAGAAGAGGAGATGCAAGCATATGTCCGAGATGTCTAGGAGGAATTATATGATTGATGGCGCACATGTTCAGTATACAACCAGGTTCTCAGTTCTGACAACTGGGGCCCATAGTTTGGTAATCCAGACCATTGATTTGTTTTATCTCACCGTGTATGTACTAGGCCTAAAAAAAATCTCTAGGATGAGACAATATTAAGCTTCTGATTTGTGG
The DNA here is from genome assembly GCA_003013855.2 of Liriodendron chinense. Classification (NCBI taxonomy): domain Eukaryota; kingdom Viridiplantae; phylum Streptophyta; class Magnoliopsida; order Magnoliales; family Magnoliaceae; genus Liriodendron; species Liriodendron chinense. The sequence goes on along the minus strand of ML058381.1, from coordinate 1,638,639 downwards.
TCCATAGTGAAAAGTTAAGAAGAAAATTGCAAAAAACCGCATAAAAACTAACAAACATCCTAATACCTTTTGTTGTGATCTTCCATACACTGTGGGACCCAACAGATGAATGGTACGGATTGTGGAACCATGAATTGACAGACTTCATGAAAATGCATGCATACAATGCAGCCCGTGATTCTGAAAAATAAAACTAAAAATAAAAACATAGTGTTATCTTGGTAAATTAAGTGGAGAATAGTGGGGCCCACAATGATATTTTTATGATATCCAAACCATCTAGATGTTATCTGCCATGATGTTAAGGAGAATAGAAAATTTTAGCCATACCATAGAAAATGATGTACACTGCATGAAAACATCAAAAAGCATATACAGCTCATCCGGGAATGAACACCCACGGAATTCTTTGAAAATTAGAATTTTACCGAAGTGCTACTATGAAACCTAACGTCTAGGACGTGCTTTTTGACAAGTGAAGTTACAACAATGCCAACTATGTATTTTTTTTTCTTGGCACACTGGAGAATAGTGGGGCCCACAATGACATTTTTATGATATCCAACCTCTTAGATGTAATCTACCATGATATTTAGGAGAGTAAAATAATTTACTCAATCTAAACAAAAAAGAGCCAAACCATGAAGAAATGATATACATGACTTATGTTAAAGTCCCTTAATATACACCCTGATACATAGCTCAAGTGGTAGATTGAGTGAAGATAGCCTCATTTCAATATCGATGTCTTCATGTCAATTCCCAAAGTGGGGGGTGGCTAACATTGTGGTGTGACTAACAGGGGTGTGGGTGTAAACCCCCCCCCCACCCAAAAAAAAAAAAAAAGTCCCTCAATATACATTGATACACCTTCTAACAACTCGAGCTTGTGGTTGTTTAACATACATGGTATTAGAGTAGAAGGTCAAGTGTTCTAATCCCGGGAGTAGCAAATATGCCTCTATAATATATTCTCCCACAGGTAGCCATTAATGTTTGTGGTGTGAGTGAGTGTCCTCTAGCCTTGCCCATTATGATCCCATATTCCACCCTGCACATGCGAGGGAGTATTAAAGTCCCTCAATATACAACTTTTAGAGCAAGTGATTGTTTAACAACTAAAAAACATCAAAATGCATATGTGGCTCATCCCGTGATTCAATCAAAAGGATTTTTCATTCGTGTGGTTGTGTGCATATTTTTGACAAGATAGATTTCATGCGTATGGGCTCCAAAATTTCCTGACTTTCTTGCTTTCAAAAGCTTTAAAAAAAAAAAAAAAAGCAATTTACAAGGTGCTCCTGTAATTTCCCTTCACAACAAGCACTATTTAGGTATTTTGGTTTGTGAAGGATCCTCTTATAAAATTAGAGATTTTTAGGAATTTTTCAGTAAAATTATCAAAAGGAAAAGAAAAAATAGTAACGCCCTTATTTCAATGATCCAAGAGCTGATAGAATGGACTCAACATCAATGCCGCATGGCTAATGAGAACTCATAATATCAACGCTTTAGATTAATTTCTGTCGCTAGAGCACCATATAATACATCTCCTATCGCATCTCTGCCATACACATGGTCATGTGGGTGTGGATCTAGATTGACCAAATATTTTATCATGATGTATGGCCCACACTCGGATATCTCATAGACTTGTGAACCTAACCGTTTGAACAATGTGTACATATTGGACAATATTAAAAGGTTATTTCAGGAATAGTTTGTTTAAGGGTCAATTTGTTTTGCATTTCCTTAGATAAATGTAGGTAAATAGATGTAAGTCGGTAATTATTATCATTAATTTATCTTTATTTGTTCGATCGAGTATTTCCTCCTTGTAAATACTGTTTGAAAAGGATCGACGTACATTTGTGGGCCCCATTGTGATATCTATGACATATGTACACCATCCATCCATTTTACTATAACATTTTAGGGCATGAGCCAAAATACGAGGTAGTTCCCAAGCTCAAGTGGCCCATAGTTCTATAGGAAATCGTGGCTGTAAAAGGTTTTTAATGATAGGAGTTCAACCCACTGTTTCGTGTGGTGTGGTCCACTTGAGCATTGGATTTGCCTCAATTTTGAGTTTATATCCTAAATTCACCTCGCAAAATGGATGAACGGCGTGAATAAGCCACATGTATCACATTGAGTCCCATATGAAATTCGCACCCTCCTCAATATTAGTGTACAAAAAAGTAAACATCATTGTCGTCTTTAAAAAACGTGCAGGTAATTATATTGAAAATAATCATTACTTATTTACTTGTATTTATACGAGTAAATGCAAAACAAACTGACCCTTAGCTCTTCTAACACATAGGCTTGTAATAGTGCTTCATAATAGGGTAAAAGAATGCTAAGAATTGTAGAAAATTCTAAAGAAGGTTTGATATGCGTGAACTACTATAAATATCTTTAAAATATTCTAAAATTCTTTAGTTAGGGTTTATTGAGAAAACTTTATACAAGGTTTTTATAATATTTTTTGTCATTAAATGTGTATCACGAATCTTCATCATAATCATTCATATAAAGTAGCTTTAGAGTTCCTAACCTGTAAACGGAGGAGTGCTCCTGGTTATAGAGTCAACTCAGAAGTCGTAAGCTCTCGTGTTATCTGGTGCAATACAAAGCCTTCTTCCTTCGATTACTTCGGAATCGATACCAAGACGTCAGCATTGAAATGAGGTTATTTTCACTCAATCTACCACTTGAGCTATGGTTTGGGGTGTTCCTTCGACTCTCTCGTGTGCTTTTCTTTTCTCTTCAGTTAGTAGACAACGCCTATATGAATTACAGACTCATCCGTAGGGAATTGTGAACAAAGGAATGCACAACCTACCTTATGCTTGAAGAAACGTTCAGACCGTGACCAGTAGATAAATGGTCCAAATTCAAGGGACAAATTTTTACTCACTCATGACCATGATACAAGTGTGACATCTACTCTCCACAATGAGATCTAGGCTTTTCTGGCCGGCCACACCATTAATATATCATGGCCAGATTCATGCTAGATTTGTCATTAGCTAATTACACGTACACAAGAAAGGTGGATGGCTAATAAGTAATAACAACCAACTAATGGTTCACATCCATGCAAGGACCATCGCGGCCCTATTTTGTGTTGGGCGTATGATGGACCTCATTAGTAGCATGTCTTTCATACAATAGCCTACATGCATGACCAGACATGTGACCCTAACCGATAGTTTCTCGAATCCACGAGAAGAAAGAAAAGATAAAAAAGAAGAATTTAATTCCAAATAATTGTTTATTGCTGATTAAATGAATAAAAACGAAATTACAATGCATATAAATAGGAAACTAAACCTAGGTAAAGTATCAGAATCCAAATCCAACTTAAACTCCTAGAAAATGCAACTTACTATAAATAGTAAACTTACTATTTATAGAAGTCGTTCAATCCTATTAGAACTCTTGGTTTTCGGTCAAAAATAGAAAGTTATCAAACGGCCTCAACCATGTTGTTCTACTAAATATTCTAAGCCCTTTCATGTTGGGCACTAACTCTAAAACCCTACAGATGCAAAGTTATGATCGAATTAAAACTTACTATAAATAGTAAAACTGAAAATAAACTAGCCTAATGACTGTCGATACGGTCGAATCTCGCGATTCCGGCCTGGGCAACCCGACATAGCGGGTTGGTTGGCTAAAGTAGCTCGAGCTACCCCAAATTGATATATTATACATCCCGTAACTCATTCCGGATTATGAGATACGACCGATTTACAGGTCCTGACGGTCTGGATCACTTTTGACCCCGACCGGTCTTCTTTTGCTCCATCTGAGCCATGAAATAGTCAGCGACCCGTTCTACATCAATGTATATACGACTAGTTACACATAATTTCATTTCTATAATAGGAAAACTTAGTTTATAAATAAAAGAGACTCTTGACCCTTTTTAACTTAAGTTCAAAAGATATGATCTGCTCACCCATCACACACTCTTAGAAGAAAATATATAGAAGGTGAGCCTAGGGTTTTAATACGTACGTGCAATGATGGACCAGCGAGTGCCGAAAGAATTACATACTATTGGTCGTTGGCTCCACATAGCTTAAGTATGTGGTCAATCTTTTTCCTAATCCATTGTTTTGTAGTTAATACATGTATTTGTGAGTTTCACAATCCTAGATAGGGAATTATAGCCGTTGATTCAATTCAATGAAAAGCTAATACAAACTGGATGATGGAACAACCTGATCCCTTACTGGCTAATGCATAGAGTTGGGTTGGAGATCCAACGCTCGCGGGTGGCTAATCATGTGGATCAACGTATTCAATCAGGGAGCGGATTGCGTGTGACCCTGGTCATAGAGATATCTCTGTGTGCCTGGGGTTTTGTGGGCCTATAGAGATGTCCGTGATAAATCCATTCCATCCATCTGTTTTGAAAGACTACAATAGGACATGATTCTAAACATCAGGCAGATCCAAAACCCAGGTAAATTCATGTGGGTCATTCCACACAAAAACACTGAGGATTGAACACCTGGCAGTGAAGTTTTGTATGAGGATGATATTTGTTCCTGCAGTTTATCTGAGTGGTAAAAATTCTATGAGCGGTTTGGATGGCATATAAGTCTCATGGTCAGCTCCAGGAAGGTTCCGACGGTGGACGTTTCTGTCCCCACCTTTTTTTGTTGGTGTGGCTTCCATGAGTTTTGGATATGCTTTATTTTCAAAATACTGTCCTATTGTGATCTTTAAAAACAGATAAGCAGAATGGATTTATCACGGACATTAGGGCTGTAAATGGTCGGGTTCGGAGCGGGTTTAGCCAAAACCAGACCCGCCCATTTACTAAACGGGTCTGGGTCCAAATTTTAGACCCAGACCCTTTTACTAAATGGGCGGGTCCAGGTCCATCAGACCCATTTATAAATGGGTCCGGGTCTGGTAGAGGGAGATCCACCCAGACCCATTTATAAATGGGCCGAGTCTAATGGGTCCGGGTCTGGATCAAGTATACAAGCATTTTACAAGGCTTAAAACCGGGTCTGGACGGGTCTCGGCTGGACGGGTCCCTTGTAACATAGACCAAACCCGCCCACTTATTAAATGGATTTGGGTTGGGTCGGGTCGGGTCGGGTCGGGTCGGGCCTAAAATAAAGGAAACCAGACCCAAACCCATTTAACAAATGGGTCTATTCTTGGACCCAGACCCGTACCATTTAACAAATGGGTCGGGTCTAGGTCGGGTCTAAATGGGTTGGGTCCGGGTACCCCATCGGGTCCACTGACCCATTTACAGCCCTAACGGACATCTCTGTGACACCACACGGGTCACAGCCAATCCACTGCCATAGAATTCATAGAATCACAGATGCGTCGGGTTGCTGAAGCTCCACCCTGGGAAGCGAGGCCGTGATCATGTGTAGAGCTAGACACGAGTCGAGCTAGCTCGTAAAACTCGCTCGAACCGACTCAATTGAGCTTGATCTGACTCGACTTATGGATTGGATCAAGTCAATCCGAGCGGCTAAACTTGTAGCTCGAAAAAAAAAAAATCGAGTTCGAGTTGAGTCAAGCTCGAATCAATTTGACTCGATTCCCAACTCGAACTTGACTCACTCGAATTAATATATATTTTATATTATATAACACACACACACACACACACACACACACACACACACACACATATATATATATATATATATATATATATATATATATATATATATATATATATATATATATATATATATATATTATAAAATAAAATTTAAAACTTAAAAGTAAAAAAGTTAAAAGTCCTACCCGACCTCCCTTTCCTTTTACCCTACCTGGCCCCCTTTCCTTCCTTCCTTTTACCCCACTCAAGCAGTAGCGAGAGACGAGTATATAACATTTTGATTTTACTTTATTTTTACTCAACAATAATGAATAATATTAATTTGATCATTTTAATGATTTTATTATGATTTTTAAAAAATTTAAAAAAAATTCATATAATTCGAACTCGAATCAACTCGACTCGAATTGCTCGCTCAACCCGACTCAATCCCAACTCGACTCGGCTCGAACCAGCAAGTTGAGGCGAGCTTGATGGGTGAGCTCGAAGACTTAAGTTGAGCTGAGCTCGAGCTTGCATCATGGTGGGTCGAGCTGAGCTAAGCTTGGCCTAGCTCTACTCGTGTTTAGCTCTAATTGTGTGAAGCTTTTAAGAGCTAAACTCTTTTGTTAGTTGGCTATTGTTTTCAAAACCGGTGGTGACTCCTGTTCTCTAATGGGGAACCCCCATTGGGCTGTCTGGACCTCTCCAATTGTTGGAAACGTTAAGAACAGATGATACGTTTAAAATCTGCTGATCCATCATTCATGACCACCCAATATATGGCTATCATATATAAATTGTTAGAAGTAAAACAATAAATTATCCAAATTTCAAAACAATAGATTATACCAACCAAGATATAAAGCAGTTGCCTTGTAAGTTCTCTAGGAAAGTCCTTTAGCCTCCTCACCTAAGATGGTGCAGCCCTTGCAGTGGGGCCCACTTTGATGTATGCATTTTGCATCCACATCCTCCATTCGTTTTGCAAAATCATTTTAAGCCATGAGCTGAAAAATGAAGCAAATTCAATTCTCAATTAGATTATACCACAGGAAACAGTAGTGATTGTCCAGTAATAGACTACAAAATTTTTTGGATCAAGCTGAATATATATATATATATATATATATATATATATATATATATATATATATATGTGTGTGTGTGTGTGTGTGTGTGTGTGTGTGTGTGTGTGTGTGTGACCTTATCAATAGGTTGGATGGAAAATAAACATTACCGAAACAGAAACAATACAATGGGCCCTAGGATGTTTTTAATGGTAGGGCATTCAATTGCCCTGTTTCTTATAATATGGTCCACTTGAGATTTGGATCTTCTTCATTTTTCAGCTGGTGCCCTAAAATGATATAGAAAAATTGAAGGAAAATGTAAATATATATATAGAATACATACATTTAGGCCTGCACATGGGTCGGGTTAGGGTCGGGTTGGGCCCAACCCTGGACCGAACCTAAATATATTTAAAGGTTCGGGTTTCGGTCCGGGTCATGACCGGGTTGGGCTAACCTAACCCTAACCCTACCCTACTTGTAAAAGGGTTAACCCTAACCCTACCCTACCCTATATGTTAAACCCGGTCGGGTTGGGTCGGGTCAGGTTGGGTTAGGACTATGTTTCTCTGGTGTGGTCCACCTAAGATTTGTGTCAGCTTCATTTTTGGTATCATATCCTAAAATGATCTTTCAAAATAGTTAGATGGTGTAGATTTAAAACACATAGTCATGGGCCACCCACCTTGGTGGATCTTGGATGTCACCTAATCCGCTTTCTGTGTGTGTGAGATGAGTGCAGCTTGGGTGAGAGTCAGTAAGACTCAGAACCAGCCATGTGAGTGAGACCCTAACTATGAGGCTCACCACGATGTATATATTGTAAATCCATGTTGTCCATCTTCATGTCCAGATTATTATAGGACATAGTCCCAAAAAGGAAGCAGATAAAAGCTTTAGGTAGACCACACCACAAAAATCAATGGTCATTGAACTCCCACCATTAAAAGATTCTAGAGTCCACCCAATGTTTATTGACCATTCAACCTATTAATAATGCTATATAGATATTTCTAAAAGCAATAAATTAGTATAAACGGGGCGGTTCGGGTTGGGTGGAACGGGTCAGGGTACGGGTCGGGTCGGGTCGGGCGGGTTTGGCATGTACCCTAAACCGTACCTAGATTAAAAATGGTCCAGCCGCATCTACTCGGGACCGGATCGTTTTGTCAGCCGGGTCGGGACGGATCGGGTTTCTACCGGGTCGGGTCGGGCGGGTTGGGCGGGTTAACGGGGCAAATGTGCAGCCCTACATACATTAAGGTGGTCCCATGTAAGGGCGGCGCCTAACCCACTCTCGGTAAACCTTGTTAGAGTGAGTGTGCACTTTAGTGTGTGGTCCTACATGAGCCAGACAAACCGCCACCAAGTCACTTTTCTTGTATATATGGGACAAACGTTGATTTTCAACCACCAATACCAGATAGATAAAGCGAGCCCGACGGCAAGATCAGTGGATACCCGCCGGGGTTGTCACTCTCAAAGAGAAATGCCATCTAAGAGTCAGGGATTGCATTCACATAGCACACAGCACGGGCATCAGTCGGTGCTGTGTGATGCTGATACTCGAAAAGCTCTGTGGGTCCCTACTCATGACTTAGTGGTAGACTCACAAAAAGTTTCAACACTAAGATTATGGGTTCAAGTACCCATTGTGATGTGTGTGGGTGTGCGGGTGTGTGCATTAAAATAAAAATCCATATATTTTGTTGGATTATTTTGGGCATGAGCCAAAAATTGACGCAGATCTAGATCTCTGGTGAAAACAGTGGTGATTAAATGCCCGCCATTAAAAACTTCTTAAGTGCCACAAAAGTATTGGATCAATCTGATATTTGTGTTTTCCCTTATCCAGAGCTGTGTGACCTAAACAACATGTTGGATGGCAAATAAACATTACAATGGGCCTTAGGAAGGTTTTTAATGGTGGTTGTTCAATCACCACTGATTCCTATGATGTGGTCCACCTGAGAATTGGATCTGCCTTATTTTTTTGCTCATATCTTAAAATGATCTTGCAAAATGTACCGACGGGCGGTCCATCCATTTTGTCAGGATCATGTTAAAATGCAAGACAAAAAATAGACAGATCTAAAAATCAAGTGGGCCACGCCATGGGAAATAGTGGTAATGAATGCTCACTGTTGAAACATTTATGGGTTACAGAATTTTTGTATCAGGCTAATACTGGTTTTTTTTTTTTTTTTTTTTTTTTTTTTTGGCAGTTTATCCCACGATCACTACTGAAACATTCTTAGGGCCACATAATTTTCTACCAGGCTAGTACTTTCATTTTTCTTTTCAGTTCAACCCAGTGGGAATGACCTTTTAACGGTTTGCATATATGGCACAAAAACATCAAGGTGGACCCTCTCGAAATGTTTCAATGGTAAGCATTTCCCTACCACTTTTTCCCGTCGTGTGGCCCACTTGAGTTTTGGATCCATCTCATTTTTTAGATCTTGTCCATACACGAGATGAAAAAATGGATGGAACAGGTGGATTTCTCATAAACATCATGGTGGGCCCCACCTAGATCCTGCCATTGGCTGTCGCCGGCAATCCGTGCTCCACCTAACCAACCAGTTTGTGGCCGACAGGTAGAGTGACAAAACAAGAATTAGATAATGGACAAAATGTTCAGTATACTAACAAGTCTCAATTCTGACCATAGATTGATAATCCAGACCATTGATTTGTTTTATCTCATCGTGGATGTACCACACCTAAAAAATCTCTAGGATTAGACAATATTAAGCTTTTATTTTGTGGCCCACAGTGCACGGTGGGATGGATTGCTGAACCATAGACTGACACAATTGAAAATGCATGCATACCACGAAAGCCGATTAGCTGTTACCCGGAGAAAAGCGTAGTGGATGTTAATTACCATAACCGTGTGGGGCCCATCTTGATGTATTTTTTTTTATATATCCAACCTGTCCATTTGTTTTCCATCTCGTACGTGTTACCAAACTCTAAGAAGATCCAAAACTCATGTGGACCATTACACTAGAAACAACGAAGAATGACTATTAAAAGCTTTTTGTGGCCACGAAAGTTTTGAATCAAGCTAATATTTATATTTTACCTTCATCCAGATCTTCGTGACATTATTAATAGGTTTGATTGCAAATAAACATTACTAAAACCTTACGATGGGCTTTTTGGAATTTTTAATGGTGGGCACTCAATCAACACTGTTTCCAGTGGTATGGTCCACCTGATATTTGGATCTGCATAGTTTTTTGAACCCCATCTTCAAATGGGCTGGATAAACGTTTGAACGGTGTGGATATACAAAATATCACTCATGTGGGCCACACGGTATTGTTAACACCCAATAAGCTGTTCCCCGCGTAACGCCAAATTCGCGCCCGGTTTTCACGCATTCCACGCCTGAGATTTTGATTAAAAAAAAATTTCTACCCCGAAATTCCTTAGAAATTAGTATTTTATCATAAAATGGTTCTACGAAGCCAAATGTCAGGAAAGTGATCTTCGATGACTGAAATTGCTATAATGCCAATTGTGTATATTTCTTGATAAAGTGGAGAATAGTGGGCCCACAATGATATTTTTACGATATCCTACGGGTCCCATAGATGTAATCGGCCATATGATGTTTAGAATTTTTTATTTTTTATTTTTTATTTTTATCAATCTAAACATAAAATGAGTCACACCATAAAAAAATGATACACACCCCTTCAAAACATAAAAAGGCAGAAGCCCATTTGGTGATTCCATCAGACAAAAAAATTCTGTCCATGTAATTATTATAGTTGGGTGTGTATGCTATATGTCATAAACGTGCTATGTCGGCCCAAAATTTTCCAACTTTATTGCTTTGAAAACAATACATGCACGCATAAAATACTTCTTATCTCCCCAACAAGCACTACGTACTTATTTTGTTTTGATTTAAAGAATCTTTTGGTAAATTTAAGGCTATTTGGTGCATGGTATTAGATGGAATTAGGTGATATGGAATTGCATTTGGTCACATGCAAATTTCATCTAATATTTGGAAACAGTAGGAAGGATTGGATTAAGCTCACTATCATATATAGGGCTATAAATGGTCAGGTCTAGGTTGGGTTTAGCCAAAACCAGATCCTCCCATTTATTAAACGGCTCTGGGTCCAAAATTTTAACCTAGACCCTTTTAATAAATGGGTGGGTTTAGGTCTGGGTCGGGCCTGTACCAACCCCATCAAACCCATTTATAAATGGGTTCGGGTCTAATAGAGGGTGATCCACCCAGACTCATTTATAAATGGGTCGGGTTTAACGGGTTTGGTCAAGGAAGATCCAAACCCTGGACCAAACCCGTTTAGAAACGGGTCCAATGGGTCTAACGGGTTGTTGATGCATGAGAAGTGTAATTACCTGATTTTTTGAGAAATAGCTTAAGATTTTGTGTGACATTTAATAAATGGAGTAGATTTCATATAATGATCACATTGGGCCAATTAAAAATAAAGGGTGGACCTCTCTTTCCCAATTATTTCCTTTGAGGTGGCCCCCCTAAATTCCAACTTAGCCTAATGTTTTTGTCCTGAGCCTAACTAATGATTATACATCTATTGGCCAAAGTGGATCTCAAATAAACAGTACGATGGGTCAACTTAAAAATTAAAGAGGTGTATCTATTTTCTAAATCAATTTCTATTTTATTTTAAATATTAAAAACAATTGCATGTTTAAAAAAATTATTGACGACGCCACCTTGATTTTTGGCAGGGCCCATCTTGATGTTTGTGTAAGATCCACTCCAACCATTAGAGGTGTACTATTACTTTAAAGTGAGGGTCAAAAACTCATGCTAACCCATTATCCAGGTGGGTCACTCCAAGGTAATTTGTTTGGCTGGTGAGCTTTCCTTTGAATACAAAGAAGTAGGAACACCAGTCGCTGAGTATACAAGGAAGTGGGAAGGACATGTCTAGGCGGGTCCGTGTCTAGGCAGGTCTCATGTAAGGTAGACTAGACCCGCCCATTTACTAACAGGGTTCAGGTCAGGTTGAGTCGGGTCGGGTCTAAATGAAAGAAACCCAGACCCATTTAACAAATGGGTCCATCCTTGGACCGAGACCCGTACCATTTAGCAAACAGGTCGGGTCTAAATGGGTCGGGTTCGGATACCCCATTGGGTCCGCTGACCCATTTACAGCCCTAATCATATATTCCAGTTGCAATGGTAGATGATGTAGGATTTCCGGTGGATTTCAAAATCCCTACATCTATGGGCCTGACGTTAACGCGTGTTTTTTATCCACATCGTCCATCCATATGTGCCCTTTACATGTGCATTCAAATTGCATATGCATACAGGTAGCTAGCATCATGCCAGTCGTGAAATGTAGTCTGTTGATTACAATTACATGGCCTACCAATTATAGGCTTCACTTAATACAGTGTATTTCCTAAGGAAAGAATTTGATCCCGAATGTGGATTCGAACAATGAAAATATCATGGTATTTCTAGACATGTAATCATTTTGTAATAATGGTGTTAATTCCATACCATTTAATGCCTTTGTCCAAATAGGCCCATCAGAGATATTTTCACCGAAAAAAGCTGGTGCCCTTATTTCAATGATCGAAGAATTGATAGAATGGACTCAATATGGATACTGCGTGACTAATGAGAGGTCATAATATCAGCTTTCAATTAATCGAAATTTGTATAGCCGAGGCATGGTATGATACTGCCTCGTGGTGCATTTCTATTGTGCACATGGCCATGTGTGGGGGTTGATCTAGACCGACCAAATCTTTTATTATCATGTATGGCCCCACACCTGGAGATCTCATTAGACTGGTGAACCTAACCATTTGATCACTATGTACGGATTGGACAATTCCAAAAGGCTATTCCAAGAACAATCAATTTTAGCTTTTCTATTAAATTAATAAGCTTGTAATAGTGCTTCATGACAGTAAAACTATGTAGAGAATCATAGAAAAATCTACAAAATGGTAGATACATGTAGAGTAATGTAAATATCTTCAAAATATTTTAGAGTTCTTTAGCTAGGTTTTTTTTTTTTAATAAAGATTATATAAAATTAACTAGAGGATTTCTGTTGTATTCTTAGCCATTGGATGAATGTTGCATAGCTTCATCATAATCATTCATATAAGGTAACTTTAGAGTTCCTAACCTGTAAAGGGAGTGATCCTCGTCATAGAGTTAACTCAGAAGTTGTAAGCTCTTGAGTTCTCGAGTGCAATAGAGAGCCTTCTTCCTTCAAAGTCTCTCGTGTGCCTTCTTCTCTCTTATGTTAGTAGCTAATGCTTACACAAATAACAGACATATAATAAGGAATTGTGAATAAAGGCTGCACATCCTAACCTATGCTTAAAAGAAATACTCCGACCATGACAAGGTAGGTAAATAGTCCAAATTCAAAGGATAGATTTCAACTCACTCATGATTAATAGAAGTGTGACATCTACTCTCCACAATGAGATCCAAGCTATTCAGGCGGGCCACACCATTGATATATCATAGCCAGATTCATGATAGATTTGTCATTAGCTAATAACACATGCATGGAAAAAGTGGATGGCTAAAATGAACCAGCCAATGGTTCACATCTAACATGTGAGTACCATCACATACTTATTTTGTGTGGGATCACGCATGCAGGATGGACGTTAGTATTAGTAAGTCTTTCTTATAACAGCCTACATGCATGTATATGCAACCACTTTGACCTTAGTGTTTTTTTTTTTTTTTTTGTTGCTGTTGTTGTTGTTGTTGTAAACTTGAGATTTAAATTTCGATGTTCAATTGTAAACTAAAACTTTACATTAATTATAACAATCTAACAAGTTTGCATGCATTTGTATAAAACTTGATTTTTATGTTGGAAGAGCTAAGTCTATAAATAATAAAGACTCTTGACCTTCTATAATTATAATAAGTTAAAAAGATATAAGCCTTCGCCACGTGCAATTACAATGACAAGTACAGAGCAATAGAAAGATCATGCACCTCAAGATCTTTCTTAATCTCTCTCCTAATTTGTGTAAAAGCTTACTAATTGATATTAATCCAATCACTTAGATCTAAAGAATCCATCTGTATTAATTTGTAGAGGATAGTTTACAACAGAATTTTGAATAAATATAAATTCAAAAATATTTGAGCTTAGAATACAACGTGGCTGATATGATAGCTATCTAAAGGAATTTTCGGACGAGATGAGGATACTTGGTTATCACACCCCCTCAAGTATAATGGTCGGGTAACGGTCTTGCAAGAAATGGAACATAGTCGTGCTCAATTCTTTAGGGTTGTTTGTTTCGATGTAAACAAAGGCAAATGCATGCAATTTGATGTAAGTTAGTAATTATTATCATTTACCTTCGTTTGATAAGAAGTGTAGAGGAAGTGTATTTACTTTTTGTAAAAAGCCTTTGAAAAAGATTGTCATCCATTCGTGGGCCCCACTATGATGTCTGTGACATATCCATACTATTCATCCATTTTATCGAAACATTTTAAGGTTTAAGCCAAAAATCGAGGTTGACTTGAAGTTAAAGTGGCCCGTACCATAAGAATTTGTGGTTGTAAAAGGTTTTTAATGGTAGGCATTTAACCAATTGTTTCGTGTGGCGTGGTCCACCTCATCTTTGGATTTGTCTCAATCTTAGGATCATGCCCTAAAATCACTTTGCAAAATGGATGGACGGAGTGGATAAGCCACACGTATCATAGTGGGCCCCACATGAAATTCAAACATTCTTCAATTTTAATTTACAAAAGTCATTACCAACTTTTAAAAATGTGTAAAGAATTACCTGATAAATAACCATTTGTCATTTAGTTGTATTTACATTATATAAATGTAAAACAAACTGGCCTTAGTGAAAGCATAAGCCACGTAGTCAACTGTATCTATAAAGTACATCTGGATATCACGACAAGTGACTTTCTCACAAACATAATAATAATTAACTTCTATGCGGTTGGTGTGGAGGTAATAACCCGAATTTGATGTTAAAGAAATAATATTAATATTATCACAAAATAAAAGTAGAGAATCCTTTAAAAAAAATATATATGAAAATCACAAAAACCATGAGTATCCAAAATAATTCAGCCGTAGTGAGTGACAGAGAACAGTACTCTGATTCCATGCTTAGTAAGGAATTCATATCATTACGACGGATCGCAAACGCTCCTCCCTGGGAAACGAGGCCGTGATCTTGTGAAGCATTTAAGTGCAGCACTCCTCTGTCAGTTGGCTACCGATTTCAAAACCGGTGGTGACTCACCTTTCTCGCACGTCGCATGCACGTTCCACAATCCGGACCTCTAAAATTGTAGGCAACCTTAAGAACGATTCATATATCTAAAATTATGCTGATCGACCATTCCTGACTACCCAAACTATGGTTATCATATGGAAGGCTTAAAACTAATACAATGAATGGTCCAAATTTCAAAGGAAAAAATCATAACTTTACTATCAGCTTCATTCATGCTACACCCATAACTGGGTTACCAATTTTGACGGTCTAGATTTTATTACAGCTTTGCCACGTGTACGACCGAAGAATCACTATCATCCTTAAAATGGTGGTAAACCAGGACAGGAATCTATTACTTTTGATGGTTCACGTGTCTGCGTGGAATATAGTGCGCGTAACGACAAAGGAAGCCTATCACACATTTTCTGGCTTGGAATGTGGACTGAAGCGAGTACACTTTCTTTTTGAAAGTCGACTTTCCACACGTGCAAAATCGGCACACGTGGAAAATTTCCAAGCCATTAATAAGTTGGACCCCACGGATTAGATAGGATATCACAAAAAATTGGCAGAACCGGTTATTTTATTGGCCACATGTGCACGTTGAATTTGAACCGTTTGTTCATTTTTCCCAACTGTTCATTAATTTGGTATGAGTATGACCTGGATGATGGTCACAACAACCTTGTTTCTATGGAAAGTATGCCTACATAATCTCGACTGCATAATCAACGGATTAGATCTTTCACATGCATACTAAGTTGACACGTGTGAGCTTTTAAGTGTAAAAAAGTATACTCGCGTGAGTTAGCCAGACATCCCTCCTTTAAGTTGATGGGGATGCGGACTTATTAAGTGGCCTCACAATGACTTAGGACGGACTACCTATCATTAGGTTCTTAAAGATGTGATAGGTAATCGTTTTGGAGTCGAGATCCTACGTTGGCCGCCCAGCAGGAAATTCTGTTTGTAGTCTTTTCATTGATTCGCATCACACGACATGATATTAGTACGATAAAGTTGCATTGACAATGTTAGTTGCAGACCTAAATAATGATGTGGACCCATCAGAAAGCTACTTGTAGTCTTTTCATTGATTCGCATCACACGACATGATACTAGTACGATAAAGTTGCATTGACAATGTAAGTTGCAGACCTAAATAATGATGTGGACCAATCAGAAAGCTACAAACTGGACAGGAGGATCTAGACTCATCGTTTTAATATTGTATTGTGTAGGACTAGGACGTCGCATGGAGGTTGGTATTGTGTTGACGTGGCAGAACAATGTGGCCCAATATGACATCCACATCGTCCATCCCTATGACCTCATGAGTAGGTTGGATGGCAAATAAAAATTACGATGTGCTCTATGAACTGTCTCAACGATTGTGATTCACTTGAATTTTGGATCTTTCTTATTTTTCTAATAGTCTCTACTAGGGGTTGGTGAGTGGTTCATAGGATATGTATGTAAGAAATCTACTTCTTTCATATGTTTTAGAAGACTATGATAGGATAGGATTAAGATAGGATTCTAAAAGTTAAGTAGATCCAAAACTCAATGAGAACAACCATTGAAACCCTCCGGGGGGTTATATGACATCCAAACCGTCTATAAAATTATTACCACTTAGATAAACGGTAAGAACAAATATCATCCTCCGGTCACCGTTGGGTATTCAATCCTCACTGCTTTGTGTGATATGGCCCACATGAGTTTTGAATCAGCCTGATTTTTAAAACAATGTCCTATTGTGGTCTTTCAAAACAGACGGACGGAATGGATTTCTCACATACATTTATATGGATCCCACACAGCTACCGGGGTCAGAGGCAATCCGCTCCATGTAAGAAGTACATCAAGGTGGGTCACAGAACTTTGCCATCTCAACACAGTACCCATATCGGTGCTGTGTTCTGCACTACCCAATCCGACTCTGTAACAAGGTTTTGGATTTTGACATGTGTCCTGATATGATATGTGAGAGTCGTTGATCCTGACGGATCGATCCAGAGACTTGTATTAAACGGCCCCTATTAGACGAACCTGAGTAGTCAACATCATTTTGGGTATTGTCCCATTCTATAGTGGTTCGCAGTGCATGAACGGTTTCAATTGGACCTAGATGCCACTTGTACAGCAAAGTGCTTTATGGAATCTCACCCAAATCGTATATACAGTCAAGTTCGAGAGAGACCCATCATAACACATCATGTCAATCCATAGATATGCAGGAGACCTTAAATGCAGTCGAGGTCTTCAGAGGCTCGGGTGGGATGTGACGCGGATTGCGTCTAACCCTGGTCGGACCTTTAAGCATCTGACGAGATTGTGTGGGGGGCACCGCATGTGTTTATCCATGCTGTTCATTCCTTTTCTAATATCATAATAAGGTACGGATCCAAAAATTAGGGAGATCTAACGCTACAGTGTACCACACCAAATAGTAAGCTTGGGTTGCATTAAATGCAAGATCCATCTCCGTTGTGGTCCACTAATGCGTTGGATCTGCCTTATGTTTGGCCCCCTACCTTAACATGAGCTTAGCAAAGGAATGGATGGCATGGATAAATAGATACATCACGGTAGGCCCCACATAGATCTGGTGAGACGCTTAAAGGTCCCCCAGGTGTCTTCACGTGAAATCCACCCGACTTTCAGCCCCCTCATATGCCACCTTTTTTTTATTTTAGTCATGTAATGCACCTACCCAGTTAGTCATTCGAGGCACCCACACCCGCTGGTAGAGTTACCTTCTCCTTAGCGAATCCGGATCCTCTGCTCATATCCAGCAGAGAACCTTTGCTGCTTCCTCTAACCAATCATGTAAAAAGTAGGATTTCTCTGCTCAATATGAGCAGAGGATTCGGATTCCTCCTTAGTACTTAACCCTGAGACCTGCTGTTGAAATGCCTAGGCATCTTCCAATTGAGCTAGCAGGCGAGACAGGCAAGCAACACTTCATATGTCACTTATTTCACATGCAACGCAGGCGAGACACCTCACATGCAACGCACCTCATATGTCACCTATTTCAAGGCAAAGCCCAAATATTAAACATGTTTGGAACGTAGGATTAAATGGTATTAAATTGCATTAGGTGGAATTGACACCTTTATTACACAATAATTGTATGTCTTAAAATGCCATGATATTTTAACCATCCAATTCCAAGCTGGGGATTAATTTCTTCCTTTGAAATAGAAATATTATAAGTAAAACCTGCGTTTTGCGGTCCTTGGTATTTTAAATGGGTCAGTGGACCCGATGGGGTACCTAGACCCAATCCATTTAGACCCGACCAATTTGTTAAATGGTATGGGTCTGGGTCCAAGAACAGACCCAGTTGCTAAACGGATCTAGGTCTAGTTTCCTCTATATTAGGCCTCACTTGACCCAACCCGAACCCATTTAGTAAGTGGGCGGGTTTGGTCTATGTTTCAAGGGACCCATCTAGCCCAAACCTGTCCAAACTCAATTTTAAACCTTGTAAAGATGCTTGCATACTAGATTCAAACCCAAACCCATTGGACCTGACTCATTTATAAATGAGTCCGGGTGGATTTCCCTCTACCAAACCTAAATGGGTCTGATGGGTTGACTCGGACCCAACCTAGACTCAAACCCACCCATTTAGTAAAATGACCCATTTAGTAAATGGGTGGGTCTGGTTTTGGCTAAACCCACCCCAAACCAGACCATTTACAGCCCTAATGGTATTGTAACCTATGATGCTCGTAGACCCGATGGGGTACCCAGACCCAACTCATTTATAAATGGGTTAGTGGAACCGATGGGGTACCCAGACCCAACCCATTTAGACCCGACCCATTTGTTAAATGGTATGGGTCTGGGTCCAAGAACAGACCCAGTTGCTAAACAGGTTTGGGTCTGATTTCCTCTATATTAGGCCCGACTCAACCCAACCCAAACCCATTTAGTAAGTGGGCAGGTTTGGTCTATGTTTCAAAGGACCCATCTAGCCCAGACCCATCCAGCCCAGACCCATCCAAACCCAATTTTAAACCTTGTAAAACTGCTTGCATACTAAATTCAAGACCCATTGGACCTGACCCATTGATAAATGGGTCCAGGTGGATCTCCCTCTACCAAACTAAATGGGTCTGATGGGTTGACTTGGACCCGACTAGACCGAGACCCGCCCATTTAGTAAAAGGACCCATCTAGTAAATGGGCAAGTCTAGTTTTGGCTAAACCCGCCCCAAATTAGACCATTGACAGCCCTAATGGTATTGTAACCTATGGACCACATTTCACAATTGATGCTAGTCACCTATACGCACATGCAACTCAATTGCCGCCTCTAAGGGATGCATATGGATGGCATGGATGGCATGGATAAAATACATGCATCAACATGGGACGCATATGGATGCATGTATTTTGAAATCCACCAGAAATTCCATCGTGTATCCTATTGGAATGGGATGATATGATATCTGAATTAATCCAGTCATTCCCATCATTTTCAAATGTTGGATGGAATTTATACATGGACCAAATACAATTCCATATTACTTAATCCCGTCTATTCCTAGCATCTAATTACTTAATCCGATTATCTTAAGCATCTAATCACTAGCATGGAAAATGGACAGCTAACATTGAGCAGAAAAAATTACACATTGTTTTTTTTCTTTTAATTACTCTATGTTATACGCACACATGTGCATGCGTGTGTGTGTGATGGACAGCTAACACCGAGTAGAGAAAATTACTCTTTGTTGTACACACAAATATAGAGAAATTTTCTCTCAAGAAGGTTCTCTCCCAAGAACTAGTGGAAATCCGTTCTCTCCCAATAGGTAGGCCACAACAAAGTGGGAGGAGATATCCACCCTTCATTTTCACCGAGGCTCACCTAAGTTTTAGAACATCTCTCTCTATGATGTGGACCATCGAGAGGTTCCCCTATCCGCATACCTTAAGAGTGGACAAGCCCCATTGCAGAAATTGCTGATTTGGGAAATTTTAGGTTTTTTTTTATTTCTTGGGCACAAATTTCTAATGGCGAATAGAGCATGAGTTCTTCTTTCGTTGTGTAATCTCTCTTTCAAAATGTTGTGCCTTGAATTGTGCTTGGGTTAGGGTTGAGTATTCAACGCATGGTTCTAGAACCCGTTGGCTTGACTCAAAACCCAACCGAGTAAACTCAGTTTGACAAGATTTGAAGCTGAATCTCCAAAATCCATCCTGAACATGACTTGGCAAGGACTCGACAGGACTTTTCAACTGAGTTGGACAACTCGGTCGACTTGGAATGACTCGAGCGAGTCAAGGTTAGAAGATTCAAACCCACAACCCCCTAGTTAGGAGCATCAGCCAATAGACAGGCCTGAAGGCTTCAAATAAGTATTCTTTAGCTATTTAATATCTGCATATGTTCTAATATCTTTAAATATTCATTATCATTTTAAACATTCTTCATTTTTTTCAATATAATCCCGAGTCAACTTAAAACTAGTTCGAGTCATTAAGTTGACCGTCCATATTAGAAATCGAGTCAAGTTTTCAGGGTTTGAACTATAAGTCAATGTACAAGTTAGAGTTGGGTTGTGTCTTAGGTTGAGTTGGGCTTGAGGTTGGGTTGGGTTGGGCTTGGTATGACCTTCAACTCCAGACAACCGACCAAGATACACTGCTAATGCCACATGGGACAGGACTTATCACAAAAGGAAGAGGTTCTTTCATTGCCATTTGATTAGCTGCTGCAGAAAAAAATGGCTAGAGTAGTGATTCACATTCAACAACCCAAAATCACATTTGGATTCTTGTTTCTTTTACCATAGGTTAGGAGATGATACTCATTATAAAATGAGTACGGATGGAGAAATTCCTGGTAATGCACATGAAACAAGCATATCTACTGCAATAAGGGGATAGATTCTAGATGCAGAAAAAAGCCAAAAGACAATTGTAATAAAATCACATTTTCCTCTCTAAAGGACGCCGAAGGGCATATGGATTATGTGTGCGTATCCATTAAAATAGTTTCAAGGAGCTTTCCAACAGTGAAGGTACATTTGATTCATACACTTAATCTGTGCTTTTTCAGATAATTGAATGACCTGACAATGAGATATGTCAAGCATGACTGCCAAATTATAAAAGAACTATGCATCTGAAATTGATGAATCAAGATTGTGAACAGACCAAATACATATACAGTAGTTGTGGGGTGTGTAAATGAGACCTTTACAATCACCATCATCAGATTGTCAGGATTAATGATAAATAGGGGCACATCTCAGCCTCAACTGGTTGTAGATGAACTGTGGTGTGTGTATGGAATCCCAACCTGTCCAGCAGGTTTTTCCCATCATGAAAATGGGATACCGCTAAAATCAGGCTGATCCCATCATCAGGTGGGCCAGACAAAAGAAAATGATGGACAACCACCCAAAAATGTCCAAATTCAGGTGGTGCCCCACCTTATGGCAGGATCAGTCTGACATTGGGGCATGCCATTTTCATGGTTCAGGACTCTGTTGAATGGATGATATGCCATCCACACACCATGGTGGGCCCCACATGCACCTAATTGCACATTTTTCTCATCTACAGTTAATTGAGGGTAAGACATTCCCTATTAATAAACAACAGGAATAACATACAGGTGTTGCATATAGAATAAAAATGCTAAAAAAACACCAACTATTTATGACTGTATTTGGATTCATTATTCAACTGAACTGAAATTACCAGATCAATTAAGTGGAACCAGCCAAATTGTAATCACCCTCCATAGTACTATTCACAATATTAACCAACCTCAATATGCAGTTACAATTCCTTTCAAGTCCAACTGAGTAATGTAATTGCAATTTGGAGCCTAGTATATCCATATAGCATTAGCAGTCCAGTATTTCTAGGAAATGTTGGATGTGTTTCAAATTTGTATTATCAAGCCATACACGCATCTTGTGTTCAAATTAAAGGTGGTATACGTGTATACAACATAAAGTAGCTTAAATGTATCATTCACGAAAATGTATACATATATCCAAAGTAAAAGATATATAGATCTACCCGCCACATTAACACCATTCAGGTTGGGAATTTTCGAAATAGTGTTAAAAATTTTCAAACATTCAGATTTTAGAAATTAATTAAGGATCCCCATCTAGATACAATCAACTTCAAAAATACACAAACTAATGGCCAAGACATTACCCCAAATTTGTGTCATATGATTGTTGCAGATGTCCAATGTCGATCTTTCAACATAAGAAGTCTCTCCCTAGTCTATCCAACAAAGAGGAGAGCAGAGAGACACCACACGTCCGCCCCCCCCCCTCTCTTTTTATTATTCTATCTAAACCAGACATCCCCCAATCTATTTATAAGGAGTCAGGGTTTTAGAGGGTATGGCTGTTATGGTGCTCCTCACCCCTACTGACTTTGGTATTGTCATACAACATCAAAAGTCTGTGAACCTGCCCTATCCATGAACCCAAATTGACCCATTCCCTCTATTGTCCTATGGCATCCACTCTTGACCATAATCCCATGTCAGTCTAAGAGGTGGACCGTAATCCGCAAGACTTCAACCACCAGATGTTTATCAAGTACAATAGAATCATTTTTAATGGTTAAAACAAAAGATCAATTATTAAAACCTATGATTAAACATTTAAACCTTTTAAGTGTCAAGCTTAGCTAGAAAACCACTTGATCGACGGTCCAACCACTAAGATCTAAACCACTTATGCTCATCAGTTTACCCAAAGGATCCCATGTTCGAGAATAAGGACCACAACTGCATCCTTGATGCATGTATCCAACTACACCTATATGTCAGCCACTAATATAACCTTGCAGGGTGAGCCAAAGTACAAAACACCAAGTGCTCCTACTCCCCATACGAGCTCAGATTTAAGGATGTCAAGGCTAGCACGTAATCAAGTCAATCCAATGTGGGAATGATGAGCCTTCGAGACTAGAGACTTGATGTGATCCTCTAATATAAGTGCTCAGCCAGGCCTGAACACAAAAATTTGCATGCCATGAATACTCACAAACCTATCTAGAGTAGGGACATGGTACAATTATCCCTACGGCAGAGACATTCCATCCCAACTCGTCGTTAGTTCCCTCACACAGGATGACCAAATAACCTTTCACAAATTGCCCAATACCATTGTTATGGCATGGAATTTAGGGTAATGAGATCAATGAAATAGAACTCTCCAATGGTCAGTGGCCATTGTCCAAATTCACCTTCTACTGGGACAACCTGAGCAATCCTTCCCTGTAACCTGTAAAATCATTGCTGGTAACAGTTCTCCACACATCGATTATGCCATCCACAGTGTAAACCAAACACATGTGGTCATATATATACATGGTCATAGCCATCATTATTGGCTTTCCAAGGCACACAATCCCAACAATTCATGTATGTGCCATATTTATTCAATGCACATCACCTTTCATTAAGAGTCACTTAAGATATATATATATATATATATATATATATATATATATATATATATATATATATAGAGAGAGAGAGAGAGAGAGAGAGAGAGAGAGAGAGAGAGAGAGGAATGCTCACTTGCGCACCAGTTTTTATGAGAATTCATGAGCACTTTTTGAGAATTCATCTCATGTGATATTAGCCCAAAATCTGAACCATCCACGTGATGCAGCACCCAAAGAAACCTCTAGGGACCAACTTTTACCTTGATTTAGAACTTTGATAGGCCATGGCAAAAGGAAACACTTTCCTCCCTTGATTTGCCTCTCTTTTGGAGGAGATGACCCACCAAAGTACTGGATCAAGGCAAAAGTTGGGCCCTGAGGGTTTCTTAGGGTGATGCATCAAGTGGACGGTTAAGATTTTGGGCTTATATCACGTGAGATGAGTTCTGGAAAAGTGCTCATGAGTTCTCGTGAGAACTGGTGTGCAAGTGAGCATTCCTCTCTCTCTCTCTCTCTCTCTCTCTCTCTCTCTCTCTCTCTCTCTCTCTCTCTCTATATATATATATATATATATATATATATATGAGTCACTCTCAAGTCCAACCGGTTGGACCACATTTTGCAGTCCACCCAGTTGATTTCTCTAAACCTCTTAGTGCTTGTGACATCCAATCCTCCTAGTAGGTTGGCCCCACCATGAGGATCTTCTAATGCAAAAATCAGCCCTATCCAATCATTATGTGAGCTACAATATAGAAAATAGTGTATAGCCATTGATTAATAGCAAAATTTTAGTGTGGTATGCTGGGTTAGTGGATGAAGTTGATTTTGTATGAATTGTTCCTCATGGTGGGGCCAACCTATTAGGAGGATTGGATGTCACAAGAGCTTAACAGATGGGGAGTAATCCACTGGGTGGACTGCAAACTGTGGTCCAACCGGTTGGACTTGAGAGTGCCTACACACACACACACACACACACACACACACACACACTCCAAACTTTGCCCATTTGGCATAGAAAGAAAAATCTTACTTTGCCCATTTGGCATAGAAAGAAAAATCTTTTCTCCTCATTCTAAGATTTTTCTTCTTTGAGTTCTTCTTGTGTCTTGAGCAAGGTTTAGAAACAATAGTTATCTTCCTAGCTTTGAGTTCTTGTGTAATAGTGTAAACCAGCGATAAATATCATTCTAATACTGAGACCAAATACAAACTTTGTGAGAGTTTGGGCCATGATTTAAAGACTCAGACAAGTCCCTTGCCACTTATCTAAGTCAACTTGGACTCGGTCATACCTAATCTGGTTCGATATGCCAAGTCACACCTCCCATGTCACCCTCAACTCAGGCAAATGAGTTGATCCGAGTCACCAAATCACTTTAAGCATGATCTGAACCTAGTTGAATCGCGCAGACAGTAAGTAGGAGCATTTTTATATCTTTGGGATGCCTAAACTTTCTCCAAAGTGGTAGTGCAGCTCACCTCTAAATCGAAATTCTTCAAGTGGACCAACCCTTCATTATGGAGACTAACAGTGAAGGCAATCATAATTTGGTCATTAAACTTAATTAAGGGTATGTTTGGAATTCCACAATTAGAATGTATGTGAGATATAATCAAAACCTTCTTGTCCATATCATTACTTGTGGAAGAAAAGAGGGAAATGGAAGCCTGCTTCGTATGAATTCCATTTTCCACACTGCCATACACACAAGTGACACCTTGTGGACACAGAAGTCCCCCGGCCATTATTTAGCACTAACCCAAATCCTGTCTGAACTAATTGTAATTCAATTTGCAGATCCTTTCCAATTCCATGAGTCACTAGGAAGATTTCTTCTTGTGAATTTGGATGGAAAGTGTAGAATCTTAAAATTTATGAAATCCTACATGGTAGCTCGCAATCAATTGCAAGGCAACAATAGTATTCCAGAATCCATCTATTAATAAGAGTCTATATATGGGGAAATTGAAAATCCGTCCAATCTCAACCCATTGTTCCATTGTAAACCAAATGTCGTTTTTATCGAGATGTTCTCCTATCAAGAGTTGAGATGAAAGGTCTAGAATTTCACCAATTTGTGGAGTTCTACATGTAGGGTTGCAAGCAGGCCTGGCCTGGGCTGGTTCAAGCTAGATTCTTAACTCATCGGGCCAGGCCTATTCCAAATGCTGATTTTTTTTTTTTTTCCAGCTCAAGCCGTACCCAATTGCCAACCTACCTACATGGTAACTTGCAAATACATTTAGTCCTATGATTCCAAGGCAACAACAACATTCCATTTTCCACCTATTATAAGAGTACCTGCATATGTGAATTCAAAAGCATAGAAGTTGAGAACAAACGGTTCTAAGAACTGTGAAACAATACATGTAAATCAAAATTAATTATAAGATTTCCTCAAAAGTATTGAGGAAGAAACAAAAACAGCACTATTACTTGTAGTCAATAACTCATTCGCATTCCATTAGTAACGATGATGATCTCATATAGTTAGGATTGAAGGTCCAAGTTCCATCCTAGTTTTTGCTATCCCATATGATGGCTTGCACTCTCATTGTCCCAAGCAGTGTTTTAAATAGCTACGCTATGTAGCGTGTAGCTTACGCTACGTAGCGTAGCTTGGCCTTAACGCTACGTAGCTCGTTAAAATAGTTTAAGTCGCGTGTTGCTTATGCTACATAATAATTTGCATAGACTATACTATATGCTACTCACTATGTAGCTTACATTACAAGTTATTTTTCACTTCAACATTAAAATCAATTAATGCTTTCAATGATTTCTTATATTTTCTATTTTCAATAAAAATTAAATAATCTTTTTAATGCTTTTAGTAAAATAAGTAACAATCTAAAATCCGTATCATTGCTCTTCTTTGCCTTTATACTTAATCATTGTCCTTTCCTATTACTTCCAGTAGCACCAAATTTCATGCAATTTTGTTAAATTTCACTATTAATCGGTATAATTTAGTTCAAACCTTGAATAAAAATCTAGTAGCATGTAGCTTACGCTACACGCTACGTAGCTTACGCCTCACGCTTCAGAGGGGTGAGCGCTATGCTACACGCTATTCGCTATTTAAAACACTGGTCCCAAGAAGCATGCTGTGAGTGTCTTCGGGTGGTTACACTATAATAGATGATCCAAATCAAATCTAAGATCTACTGTACAGCTGTATGTACAAATGTGCCCACTCTCAATGTGGCACAAGAAGGCAAATCTTTTCAAAATTAAACCAAAAACTTCCATCAGGACGAAGATGGGTGACATGAGTGAAAGGTAGGCAGATGTCCAGACAGATGCAACAACAAATCCAAATTCAGATGTCATCGAATGGCAATTCAATCGGCAAGGACAGGTTTTACAGGTAGCAGCTAGCTACTACTTTACATGCACAAGGGTTTGGTTTCTCACATTGGGTAATCCAGCAACGGCTGGATATCATATCAGAATATAGATGCCAGCAATTGCAAGTTCAAGTTCATGTTGATGCAAGAGCATATTGGTTCGGATTTGCAAATCCGATGAGCTAGCGAAAAACAGCACATCAAATCCAATCAAAATTGGAGGACGGAGAAGAGAGCAGCGACAAAGGAAATGGTGGTGGGTTCAAAGATTGGCGGTAGCGAGGCAGCCATGGTGATGATCAGAGTCTGCAGTTGGTTCACGAGAAAATGACAGAGCAGCGGATGATACCGGATTTGACGAAGATGGTTTCGGGCAATGGATCAAAGCCAGAAGGATGAAATTGCAGAAAGTCCATGGTGCAGGATCGCTGATGAGTTGAGAATGGTTGGATGGGAACAGACCGAAAGCGATCCTTAAAAGGACTTTAAAAAAGCATGACAATAGACTGAAGGTCTAAGATGAGAAATTTTGAAACACAAAGCAAGGTACAGATGCAAGATAATAAATTTTGTTAAAAGAAATCCATCAACAAAAAGATAAGTGTCGAAAACAAAGAGCAGAATGAAAAGATAAATAGCATACACCTTTTTAATTCCAAATCTTTCTTGTGAAGCATATAGAATGGATTGTAGTCAGGCCCAAGGGAAGATCCAAACCCAAGTCTTCCGCATATTCAATCATACCATGGAATATAATACCGAATCTTATTGGAGAGTGTTGCTTCTCATCAGTGGCTGAATCAAAATTAGAATCAATAAAGTGGAGCTCTACAAAAGATAGAAACCATATTCCCTTTGAAACAACAAAAAGAGGAACACAGAGCAAGGAATATAAATATGATGAAATTACCCCTCTTTACATGTTCCCTGCCAACATTCCGCTATGTGCAAGAACACATGCCAATGTAGGGGAGAGAGGGAACAAGGGATGAAGATCGCCCCATAAGCCATCAGGATGCTGATTCTGAAGAACCAATTCAACCACTCGGAGAAGCAGGGGAATCCAGAGAAGAAACCATGGCTACCCAAGCAGTATCGTAGGAAGAAACAGAAAGCTCAACCTTGAATAACATCTCCCTTATTCTTTCCTTGAGCCCATGGGTGCACTGCATTGGAATCCCAGTCATTCTCATTCATGCATACATTCATCATCATCTAATAAACGCAAGTATAAGACAGTGAAAGAGAGTCGGCATACCACAGCGGCATTGTTGGTTCTTCCAACCATCAATGATGCAGGTCCTGTTGTCACTACTTAATAAAACAAGAAGTAACAAGAGAATGGTAAATCATAAAAAAGCATCAAACAAGTACCAACATTGATATATTGCACTTGTAGGAGTCACGCCCAAGGTACACCTGTCCGTAACTAGGGTAGAATGTACAGATGCAGGAATTCAGAACGAATGCCAACATCGAACCTCCGACACAACAGAGCAAGGCCGCACAACCTAAAGCATGGAAATTTTTTTAGGGCGCATTACGAGTCTCTATCGATTTGAATTAACTAGAAATAGCTAAATTGCAGCCTCCTTCCTAAGCATTCACATCAAGGGTCAGGACTCCAAATTGCAAATAGACCTGAAAGGAACACAACTGCAATTTGAGGCTACTTCCTCATTGTGAATAAGTCATCTACTTCTAATTAAATTGAATATTCACAACCCAATTCATTTATGCATGCGTAGAAAAAAAAAAAAAAAGACATGAACAACAGTAAAAGAAATGTGAAACACAATGAACTGCTAAGTAAACAAAAAAATCAAAGTAAAAATACTAAACTAAGCAAAGTAATAAATTGCTACTAGAAGAAGATGAACAGAATCACCCAAAGAATGGTTATTTGTTTTTTTGTTTTTTTTTTGAGAATTAAAAGAATGGTGAATTTCTGTAACTGGATACAAAGCCAAGAATCATAATGATGATGAAGCACAGTAAAATGCTTAAGGAAAAAGAGGAATCAAATGATGCTTTGGTAGAGAAAGGTGGATCTTTTGACCCACACATCCATCACCCATTGATACACATCCATCAATCCCAACCATCAAATTGTAAGCCCCAGTGGAAAAGGGCCATAGCCCAAGCATTACGTTGTATCAGAACATCCTAGCCATCAAATTAATGGTCATTTTTCTGTTGAATTTGTACCATTTCTCTTTGTGATGGGTAGATAGAACATTTAGGATTGTCGAACCAATGCAATTTTTGGCAAGAACATACGTCTTCCATATGTATGGTGGATGTGCACAAGAGAATGATCCACTAATATGCCAGAGCTTGATAGAATTCTTCGTGGAAATACCAAGTTACAATGAATGCAAAGAGACTATAAACACCTGCAGAGAGTAAATGCAAATTCCGAAGGAGTGAAGAATCACAACTAAGAGGAATTATGATTCCGAATCAAGATATGCAATCGTTTGGATGCTCTAGTGGTAAATGAATTGCAGGTAAAAGATTTACAGGGAGTGTTTGGATGCTGAAAATGCTTTTAAATGATTTATGTGTGAGCATTTCTCATATATATATATATATGCACCATACATTGTGGGACAGATTTACTGCAAGTATTTAGTACATTATAGGATATATTTAGCCTAATTAGGGCTGATTTTGAATATAATTTCATCACGTTTGTTAGATAGTGCATAGTTTAGAACCCTAGACAAAGGAAACTCATTATGTAAATCTGTATTTTGTGATCTTTTAAATTCTAAATGTGTAATAATGTCTTTTTTTAACATTTTTGAAATTTCATTGAAAATTCAACCAATTTCCCAATGTTTCCCAAAAACAGCGATACATGCAATACTTCCCATGCGATACCGATATGTTTCAGTATCCCAAAGGTGCAAAACATATTTCAGTATCGATACTTAAATCAGTGGTCCAGGATGGGTCCTCTTAGATGGATGGGTAGATTATAGAATGAGGGACCACCTATATGAAGCTAGCAAGTGGTTTAATTTGGTTGAGCATAACATATTTCATCTAGAACTTTTTTCTTTTTTTTTTTTTGGGGGGGGGGGGGGGTTGTTTTGCAGAGGAAGCAACTAGTTGGAAAAAGTCATGGAAATTCTAAGTTTTTTATATGGGCCCTTTTCAGGTAGAGTACAAACTAAAACTTACCTACTATGCCAATTTGGACTGCCTATAAAATAGGAGAAATATGGAACACTATGATGCATGTGATTTTCAAATTTTGAAAACATCATATAAAACTTTTCAGAGAGAGGAGAGAAAATCCAAATCTCTACAAGAATGGTTAATTAACTTGCGATATTTATTGGACATTGAACTTGTGATTTGACTTTCCATGTATCAGGTCCTGCAATATCAACAACAAGGATATCTTGGAATTTGCAGTGGAGGGTTTTAATCTATGCGAATCCATTCAACGTAAAGAACTCGAACATCTCCAAAGGTATATCTATATCATTGAGGGTGAACATGGATGGAATATTGAACTGGAATAAATGCTCCAGTGCTCCCAAAGCACTATAAGTTACAATGCTCCTAGTTGCATCCATTCAGTTGGACAGTCTAGTCGATCGATTGAACTATCTATTCACTCCAGACCACATTTTATGGACTACCATGCAAAATCACACAGATCAGATGATCTAATCCATCCTTGATTTGTCCTCATTTTCTCTAGCCATCCCTTTTCCAACTCATGGATGGGATGGATCTATTAACAAACAAAAGTGATTCCTTAATCATAAGCAATCCATGGTGGGTCCTTACAAATAGATGGATCAAAATGTTGATTGGATCTATTTTTATGTAAACAAGCCGACTGTCCATATTAAAGTCCATCGGCCAAATGGTTAATATTTGTCAGATTGTTGTAATGTTTGCATGGAGCCAATGAAATTTGCTTTGGAAATATGGAAAGACCTAGATCAAAGTATTGGACTGTCTAAGTGTCACAGAGCAACTAGGAGCTCTATAACTTATATTCCACCAAGAGCAATGGGGCATTTCTCTGAATTGAATGCAATAGTTTAGTTCATAAAGAGGAAATAATGATGTAGACACTAGGAAATGAGGGAGAGGAAAAGTATAGACATAAACCACATTAGATACATTGAGACTGACCGTGAACTCAGATGTCGAGAGCTTCGAATAGCTCCATAGGACGAGACGGGGAGGGAAGATCCTCGAGAAGCAGGTCGATTGGAAAGCGTGAAGCAGACAACAGAGGTCGGTCTCCTTCACGAAAGGCGAGTGCTCAGGGTAGAAAGAGCTCTGGAACAGGGTTTCTGTAACAAACCTATACTGAGGCAACAGCAAGGATTGTGAAACCTCGAAGCAGGGGAAGAGGGATAAAGGAAAAGGGGTGTTGGAAAAGGAGTCCGCTAATCTGGATTCTAGCCTGGATAATGGATGGACTCAGCTAGAAGGGAGAAGACATGCCAAAGGCTCGAAGTCATTGGAGAGCCAGCCCTCCATTAGACTGAGATGTTAAATCGGGACACGGATTGGCTAGTGGATGGTGTCAAAGCTGTGTGGGCCCCACCATGATGTATGTGTTTTATCGACGCTGTCCATCCATTTTTCCACCTCATTTTAGAGCATGAGCCTAAAAAATGAGGCAGATCTAAATCTCAGGTGGACCACACCACAGGAAATAGTGGAAATTGAATTCTCACCGTTGAAAAGTTCTTGGAGGCTAAAGAAGTTTTGGATCAAGCTGATATTTGTTTTTTCACTTCATCCAGGTCTGTGTGACCTTATCAACAGGTTGGATGGCAAATAAACATCACGGGGGGCCCTGGGAAGTTTTTAAGGGTGGACGTTCAATCAACACTGTTTTCCTGTGGTGTGGTCCACCTGAGATTTGAATCTGTCTCAGTTTTGAGCCCACAGCTAAAATGAGTTGGAAAAATAGATGGACAGCGTGGATAAAACATATACATCATGGTGGGGCCCACACAGCTTTGACACCAGCGCCGGGGCTGGTGTTGGGGTCACTAGCCAATCCGCGTCCGTTAAATCGACGTATTAGGCGGGTTTTCGAATGGACGAATTCTGCCGGACGTTCGCTGGTTTACTACCAATGCCTTTCACCTGCGAATCAAGGTGGGGACCAATGTGATCTCTATGAGAAATCCACCCCGTTCATCCGTTTTGCGAGAACATTTTAGGACATGTGATAAAAAAAAAATGAGACAAATACAAGACTAAAGTGCCCACACAAGAGGGAAATCTGAGTAAAGAAATATATAGCATTGAAATCATCTTGGGCTACATCTTGATGCTTATATATCATCCAAACTGTTTATAAGATCATCATCATTGGGATTAATTGACAACCCAAAAAATTATCCTGATACAAATATTTGTGGGCATTCGAATGTTTCTGATTGTTCAATCCCCACTGTTTCCTCTCATCAAGCCCACTTGAGTGTTAGGTCCGGCTCTTTTTTCGCCGCGTGTCCTATAATGAGCTCTCAAAATGGATGAACGGGGTAGATTTCTTGCAAACATAACGGTGGGCTCCATCTAGGTTCCCAGTGCTAGATCTTCATGTGAAAGGCTTTAGCCAAAAATCCGCGTGTCAGATTCAGTCCGATCTTCGTGGCACAGGTTGGTGGATCCCAGGTCGGTGGATCCTGTGGGGCTCATTGTGATGTATGTGCCCTATATCCATACCATCCATTCATTTTGAAAAATTATTTTAAGGCATGATCCAAAAAAATGAAGTAGATCCAAATCTTGGGTGGACCATACCATAGGAAACAATCGTGATTGAATTCCCACCATTAGAAACTTCATGGGTCCACCAGAGTATTTATTTGCCATCCAACCTGTTAAGAGGGTCACAAAGACATGCATGAAGGGAGCACACAAATGTCAGTTCGATCCAAAACTTTGGCAGCGCATGAGAAGTTTTTGATAGTCGATTGCCACTTTTTCCCTATATAGTGGTCCACCTGAGATTCTTCATTTTTGGGATTATTCCCTAAAAGAAGTTTTCAAAATGTATGGATGGCGTGGATATAAGACACTTACATCAAAGTGGGCCTCACGATCAGGGATCCCACCCACCTTGGTGGATCCGAAGCTGCATCAGATTCGCATGGTGTGCCACACAATGACCACGGTGGTGAGTTGCCGTCACCAAGCTTGTGGGGGCCGTCATGATATATGCGTTATATCCAAACCATCTGTACATTTTCCCAGATGGTTTTAAGGATCAATCTCAAAAATGAGATAGGTAAAAAGGTCAAGTGGACCACACCACAGGAAACATTCGTGATTGATCAATGCCTGCCAGTGTTCGCAGTATCGGTATTGCGTTACATTTCGCACGCTTGTGATACAGATACATATCGCGTATCACTAGGGATATATCGGATGTATCGGGTAATGTATCTCACTTTTTGGGAAACATGGGGAAACATTGGGAAATTGATTGAATTTTTCAATGAAACTTCAAGGATTGTTAAAATAGACCTTAACATACACTTTTAAATCATAATATGTAAAAAGGAAAAAGAAAAAGAAAGAAGAAGTCCACATACTGGGCTTCCTTTGTGAAAAGATCTTAAGCCATGCATTGTCTAACTGAACTGATGCAACTATTGTTTAAATTGATTCTATAATATATATAAATGTAAGAAGACATTAATGAAAACACAACCAATTCATTGAAAAAGTAAAATAAGCAAGAGAGTTGAGAAATATACTTATGGATGATGCAACTGACCACTGCCTAGAGCCGCATAGAGTTACGCGGTAGCTCGTAATCATCGTCTCCATCTCGACGAGGTTGGGAATAGTATTACTGCTCCACAAATCGACAGTATTGTGCCCAGGTCATAGTAGAATAGTGTCAGCTAAGATACTCCCTAACATAATGTTGGTACTCATCCTCTCCAAACTGAATCAGTACGCCCATCCGTGGGTACTGTGTAATCGCCACAGTCTATGGCTGATATGGATCTGGGATGGGCATAGATGGTGCTCTAAAATATCCATATTGCTCACCATATCTGTACTGTGGCCCATATCCCTACCCATATACGAAAGCGAACTCCTGTTGTAGTTGAAAAATGATGTGTCATAGCTGCTGGAGTCGCTCACTACATATCCACTAGGTTTATATTCATATCCCTCTTAGGTTTGTGAGCCATATCCATACTATGGCATAGAACTCGAGCTCTCCTCTCTTATTCATGATGTAAATCCAGAGTTACAATGTGCTCGATCCCTAGTGCCACGTATGCACCCACGACTGTACGTGTGTCTCATAGAAATAGCCAATAGTCGCTCATTTATATCTGTCAGTGGCTGGTTTTCTGTTTCTCACGCAGCAGCTTCTTTCTGGTGTATGCTTTATTGATTACAAGCCGCTCGCGTGGTTCATTTAGACGAGAACTGTGATCGGTGTCCTGTGTGGCATGATCAAACTCCCTCTCCCTAGTGAATGAGCTAAGTGACCTTTAAGACTGACTCCCAGTACGAGACTCGCTCTCACCGCCACCATCCTTGTCGTCGTCGTCGTCTACATCCCCGTCATCATTGTCATGATCATCATTGTTGTCCCCATCCCCATTGTCGTTTTCGTCATCATCATCGTCATCCACATCCCCACTGCCACTACCATCATCATCACCACCACCATCCACATCACTCATTGTATCTGATAATGTCTCGCCACCACGTGACCCACGTGATAAAGACTGTTGCGAGCTCCCCTCCAAATCCCTTGTCAATGGGTTAAATAATTCAGGTAGAGATCTTTTCTGTTGTACATGGGCATCAACATCAATATCCTTCATTACTATTTCCGTCTCCACATGTAGCTTCGGTCGCCCATCCATCAGATATATCCAAGTCGTCGAACCTAACCCACTGGTAAAGTGGGTCATCATCGTCGACCTCCGTATAAGCATATTATCCGATAGTCATCAAATTCAATGGGTCTTTCTCTACCTTTCTTCTTCCTTCAGCGCGGAGCACCCTCTCTCAGAGCTTCATACTGTAGTGGCAATAGACCAACTTTTGAAGTCTGTCATACCCCAACAGAGTCCGCTTATTCATGTGAATCAGGGAGAATGTACTCCAATTTCTCTCACAGGGTGAGGAGGACACCATCTGTGCTAGAACACAAACAGTCAGGCACTGCAAGACCTTGCAATCACAACCGTACATGGCCCACCATTCACATATGAAATAAAAATGTTTCTCATTACTTTCACATCCACCAAAATAGTATGAAAAGTAAAAAAAAAAAAAAAATTCCAAGAGATTGTATGAACTATGAAGCATGCAATAACTCACATGCCATCATGGTCATCATCAACCTCACCGCTGCCTCATTCCCGAACATCCCCGCAGTGTCACGAAATCTAACGATCTAATGATGATATGAAGCAATAAGGGTAAGTCTAGAGTGTTTAAGATATGAGATGAACCTAGTAAAATGATAAGTGCGGACATATTTACCTTGGAACCGAATGTGGCTTTCCCATTACAATTGGGGAATAAGTGAGCGTATACCTCATACACCGCCTTCTTCAATGAGTTGTCTTGGTAGAGCTTGCAGGTGTAATGGTATTTTGGATTCAAAAAGTAAGATGAAACCCAACAACATACACATATTTAAACATAACAATAATATAATGGTTATACATGGTATGCAAAGAAGTATATAAACAGAAAAAATCAATCATTTAATTACTTACCAGCCTTATGAAGTGGGTGTGAAAGGTCTTTTCTAAAAGTTCGTCGATAATTACATGCACCCACTGATACGACTTGGGAGCTTTGGTCTAGATGAAACCTTCTATCACTTGTATGGATGCATACATTAATCCCATTGATGGATATACCTCATTGTTGATCGTCCTCAACACGTTATATATGGGCTCGATAATGGCCAACACATTGCCCACGCGTTCCTAAAATAAATGGCTCAACACAAGCTCCTCATACCTCAAAGTCACTCTCCTCCCTCGCTTATTCCCATCAGAATACTCCTTGGAGGTGAAGAGCTCCCATAGCCTCTGCCTATGTTTAAAAATGCTACTTAAGACGATGTGATTTGTGGTGAACCGTGTCACTTCATGGTGCACTATATCTCCACCACACTTTTGTCGTATCTTAGACAATAACGGTGTGGTTATAAATGTAAGTAATGATGAGTCGTGCATCTGTGATAGTCGTCTTCATAGCCGGCCTGTCTCCAATCACCTCTAACATCAGATCTATGCAATGGCCTATGCAGGATGTCTAGTACAAATTATACTTATCTTGGATATCCTTTTCTGCCTTCATAAATGCTCTCCCATTGTCTGTCATAAATTACAAAATATTTCTTCTCCCAACATCCTCCATCACTTTGTACATTAACTTATACATGTAGTTTACATCTTTTATTTTGTTGCTTGCATCTACAGACTTAAGGGACATTGCCCTTCCCCTGCAATACACCATAAAATTTATGCTCGATATCCCCGTCGGTTCGATCCAACCGTCACACATGACAGTACAGTCATACATCTCCCATGACTGCTTGTACATGTCCACGTATGCCTTCATCTCTATATACTCATCATCAAGATACTTTTTCGTTATCTCAAAGGGTGTGGGGGGCAACACACCCTCACTCGCTCGTTGCACTTTAGTTATCATATTTTTAAAGTGCGGACTACCTGCTGCATTCGCAAAAACCTAATTGTATATAAAAAATCTAGCAATGACCTTTCCAACCTTCTTTCTCACATCCTCCCATTAAACATATCTTTCAACTTCTGTTGCATCCCCACAGCCCCCTTATACATCATCAGGTCTGAAGGAGGATTCGGCATCCACATATTAGCACCACAAGTCATCCCAAAAAAAACCTCCCATACTACTGCCCCCAACCCCAGACCTACCCCCCCCCCCCCCCCCCCCCCCCCCACACACACACACACACACACACTCATGAGTAAACTCATCAAATCTAGGCCTACTCACCTTCACCTACTCATTTGATCAGTCTCCTAATGTTCTTAGATCAATTCTTCAACCACACATCTATAATCTGGATCATCGTCTTCATCTAAATCAACCACATCTTCTCCACCATACGGTGGCTGCCCCAGCTCCTTCCTAATCTCCATCTCTATTGTAACCTTGTCATCCTTTATCTTCACATTATTCTTAGAACCACCCTAATTTCTTTCTTCACATCTCTTGGACATTTAAAGCAATCCTTAACATTTCTATAACCTCATGCTAGATGTTCCTTCAAGCGGGTTACCCCACCACTCTGTAACACATAACCACATAAATTACATATTACCTCATGTCGGTTATCGAGGAAAGGGCGTCCATATCTCCATCCAATATCATATTGTATCCCTCATCTACCTCATTCTAACATATTTTACCTGCAAAAGAACATATTATTAAGAAAACAAATTAAATAATTTTTTTAAGATAGATTAATTTTTAATTAATTAATTAATTAATCTAAGATTAATAACTTAATATTTCAAAACTGTTAATCAACACATCCACAACTTTAATTTCATGTTTCCAATCCAATAATACTCCTAATTTGAGAGTTGTGAAATTTCGAATTTCTCTCAAATCAAGTCACATACGCTCAAATCATTAAATTGGAGTATATGTGATATTAGATTAGTTCTATAATAATATTTATTCACAATTAGGAATAGATTAACAACTCTTAGAAAAAAATTAAAAAAAAATTAATAATTAAGTATTGTTTTAATAATTATTAGTTAAAATTTTAATTATTTATTTTTGAATTAGTAAAAAAATATTGCAAATCGATAGATCAGCCCCCCTACATCTTTAAAATGTTATTTCTGATCAAACATTGCAAGTAATTTGGGAAAAATTGAGAAATTTCGAATTTTCCCCTAATTTCTCCCAAATCGGACTCCATCTGTCAAATCTTGAAATCGAAGGTTGTAATGCTTGATTCTCCATGCAAAACATGAAAAAATAAAGCATATCAACTGATTTGTAACATATTTTAGTTAATTTAAATGAAAAAATGAGTTTTAAAGGAAAAATAATCACCAATTTCAAGAATAGGCCAACTTCGAATTTGCTTCGAAATGGCTGATTTTTTCTCAAGATCCTTAAAAAGGAATGATCAAAATCTACCCAAAAGTAAATGGGTTGCAAGAATTAATAGAAAAAATGGGTGGAATTAGTGTTTTTTAGAAAAAAAAAAAAATTGCAAATGAGGAGACTCCAGCGTGTCTTGACGATATTGTCCAAATATCAATGATGTTTGGAATCCACTAAATGAGAAATAGACTACATCTCATCAATATCGATAATATCACAAGATAATAACGATATCGGCCGATAATATCGACGATACTTTGGAATCAGAGTAATTTTACGTTACTCTTTTAGCATTTCGTATCGCCGACCCTCGATATCGATACTATTGGCCGATAGTATCGATACTGCAAACATTGATGCCTATAATTAAAAACTTCACAGGGCCCATAAGAGATTTGGATCTTCTTAATTTTTTAGATAATGTCTTAGAAGTAGTTAAAAATGAATTGACGATGTGGATATACAACACATTCATCAAGGTGGACCCCATATAGTAAAGGTAAGGTGTTACCTATACCACCTAATCTATTCATTTTCCAAACAAATGATTTATTTTCTTCATGCGGTAACTACAGTTATACATGATTAATCCAAACGGGTGCTTATGCATTATTTGATACTAGCTAAATCCTAAGAAACCCATAATGTGACGGGGATTCCACTTACAACAATACATTACCAGCCAAACTAGGTATCCAAACATGCCCCTAGCGAGTGAAATCGCCTAGTTCTGTTTTGGGGATTTTCGCTAGAGTTGTGGAATAAGGAGATTTTTATGGCTCTAGGGGCTTATGTCGAGGAAGTTAAATATATCAATGAGGTATCAGAAGTCAGAGAGGATATTAGTGCAACCCAACCATGTATCAAAAGATGTGGGGTCATCCTCTTGCCGGAATTGATCTCTCTTGTGGTAGGAGAGGTTCATCTTTCGATCAAGGTAGAGAAGGAAGTCGAATGGGGAGTATCGGACAGATGGCGTGAGGCATGGAAGCGACAGGAGGTGGAAGCCCATCGAAGCGTTGTCGGGGTTACGAATCGAGAAGAAGGTGTTCCTCTTCAGTGGCCCGCAGGGTACAGGATTTTTCCGATACGAGGTTCTTGAAACGGATGCCACCACGGGTCAAAAGTGGCTACTTGGTCTCTCATACTCCTTTGCTTTTAATTGGATGTTCCGCAAGAGCACAAGTAGGGTTAGGTGCTCCTCTTTCCCCTTTCGTGGAGGCAAGAGAGCCCTAACACGAATCGACTTTGGTGTGTGTGGATTCAAGGCTTGCTAGCTTGTCTGTCTAGGTTTGATCTGAACTGGGGGAGATTTTTATAGTCTCGGGCTCAGATGCAGTTCCAATGTAGGTTCATAGTTGGTTCGGACCCAAGCCAATGGTGGTTTGCCCCTCTGTGTGATAGGTGACCCTTTTTCAGAGACTTCTTTGTCTCGTCGCGCGACTGGTGTCCTTGTTTCAAAAGTCGAGTTGTCTCGTTTGTTTTAAATGGTGCTCCCTTGGACACATGTCAATAGCAAGAAGGTAGCTCCCTTCCCCCTTCAACGACTCGTGCGAACGTTGAATTTACCGTGCTAGTTCAGGGTCCCCTTTTCACACACGTTCCTCCTTTAGCATGTGACTCGAATGGGGATTTAGTTCCTAACCATTCCTCAAGTAAAGGCATTTGTCTTTACTTTATTGGTGGCCCGAGAGTAGTCCTCCATTGCAAGGAGATGCTGGTGCAGAACTCTAAAGAGGGAATCAGAGGGGGAGATAGAGCTCCCAAGTAGATGGGAGAGCCAAAGGAGCAACCAGTGTGTTCGGATCACTTACAGATTCTTCTTATCCAGCCTGTAGTTAGCATCACCGGCGTTCTGGATCCTGGAGTAGAAGGAAATCCCTGCCCATTGGCTTTATCAGTTGTGGTCAAAAGGGAAGAGGAACAAAGAGAATAGATGGATGAGATGCTGGATGTAACCCCCCTCCAAGCCACGATAAGTTTTATGAAGAAAACAAGTTGTGCAAACTGGGAGAGCCTTCTGGAAACTCAGTCTAATGGAGACACTGCCAACGAAATCTCGGTGTCGGTAGAGGTGATGGATTGGACTAAGGATATAGTTAATAGAGTAGGAAGGAATCTAGGAATGTCTTTTCAAGCCGGGGATGAAGACGAGATAACTCTTTTCGTTACATTGAATAAAAGGAAACGATTTTCATATCCACACGTCTAGACATACCCGAAGAGGTAGTGGGAGTTACTAAGAATCGAAAGCTCGATAAATTACACTACCAGTGTTAATCTGGTAGGGTCAGGTAGGGGAAGAAGGGCAAAGTCAATGTCCTAATGGAGATTTTAAGCTGGAACGTGAGGGATCTGAGGGATCGAGGGAAGAAGCTTTATATCAGATTTATGCGTGATAAGGCAAAGACGTAAATTATTTATTTTCAAGAAACTAAAATGGCTTCTTTTTTACCACCTCTAATTTGGAGTCAGTTTGAGGGTTGAAATCCAAAGAATTTGTGTCATTAATGATGTGGGTTCCTCAAGGGGCATAGTGGTTGCGTGGAATTCTTCTCTCTGGATAAAGGAGGACAAATAGCAAGGGGAGTTCTCAATCTCGGTGGTGTTAGCGAAAATATCTTCTGGATTTAAATGGTTATTCTCCAGTGTGTATGGTCGGTGCAAGCGAAATAGAATTTTTTTTTAGGAAGATGCTTAGAACACTTTACTGTGCTAGTTCCCTCATGGGTAACCTCCGATATGTCTCACGCTTCTTTTGCAGTTACGCATATGCAAATGCATTGAAATTCATCTGGGGAAACCGCATAGCAAATCGTATTAAGAGCTTTGGCATTAGCTATATACCGGGCTCTCTCATCAGCACTCCATTTTTCATCATCTTTGGGAGTGCTAATAGTTTTACCATTAACCACCACTTGTTCTATGGGTATGAAATATCCACGTTATATGTTTACCTAATTAATGTGGTCCAATGATTGTAAAAAAGATATTCATCATAGTCTTTCAATAGGCATAGTTGGACTCATTAAAA
Source organism: Liriodendron chinense (assembly GCA_003013855.2). NCBI lineage: Eukaryota > Viridiplantae > Streptophyta > Magnoliopsida > Magnoliales > Magnoliaceae > Liriodendron > Liriodendron chinense. The sequence continues at coordinate 1,597,700 of ML058381.1, read as the reverse complement.
TATAGTGGACGGTTAATGATGCATCGATCTTGGAGAGACACCATTCTAAAGCTCCTACGGATCTTACTTAGACGATTAAGTCCTTAAAGAGAAACCCACTCTAATACTAATTGAAATTGTCTGAGGTAGTCAACACAACACCTTAACACGCTATACGCTTTGCGGAAGCTTGGTGGTGCTACTAGAATCATGGTTAAGTCTTGGGGGGGGGGGGGGGGGGGGGGGGGGGGGGGGGGGAGAGAGAGAGAGAGATTATGACCTTTTTTAAAATTCGTTTTGCCTACTTATGTTAATCTAACAATTTAAGCTAAGTAAGCAAGAACACTTTGGCTTCCAAGCTTTAGTGGGTCCAATCATATAGACTAGCAAATAAAAAAATAATTAAGCTCCTATTCTAAATATATAAATTAACAAATGATTTAACTAATTGAGTAATTAATCTATGCAACTTATGTAGACTATGTGAGATGCAATCATATAAGCTCAAGTCTACACGACTAGTGAAAAATACATGTTGTGTGTGAATATACTTATCTAGTGTCTAGCATACATTTCATTCATCATTCATACAATTTATCAAATTAAAAAATAATACATTAATAGAAATATGCTCAAATACAATCACAAATACAAAGATATACAGTGGTTCGACTACTTGTCTACTCTACTCCCAGTTGTTGTCTCAACCGATGAGAACACAGGATTTCACTATGAGGGTTTTAAATCAAGTTCACCTCACAACCTGGGAGTTTTAAATAAGTTCCTCCCAACCTTATAATTCTACACAAGGACCGAGTCCCACATAAGAACCTACACTGCACCCTATTTAGAAGTTGGCTCTAAGGGACTCATCAACCTGCAACCAGCAAACGTTGGATTGGATGGTGTGGCAGTGGGCAGTGGGCAGCACCATGATAATGTGCTACATCCACATGGCTCATTCATTTTGTGACATAATTTTTTTGGCATGAGCACAAAAATAGAGGCAAGATCCAAATCTCAACTGGACCGTATCATATAAAGCAGTGGAGATTGAACCTCAAAACTTCTCAGGCCCTATGAAAGTTCTGGATCAAGCTGATATTTGTGTTTTCCATATATCCAGGTCTGTCTGACCTTTTGAACAGGTTGGATGGCAAATAAACGCTACGATTGGGTCCTAAAAAGGTTTGAACGGTCAGCGTCATTGCCCCCGCTGCTTGCCGTGGTGTGGTCCACTTGAGACTCGCATCTGCATAATTTTTTAGATAATCCCCTAAAATGATCTCGCATGGATGGAAGATGTGGATATAACTCATGCATCATGGTCTCCGCACACTATTATCGTGCAGAGTAAACTCTGTTGGGCCCACCTAGAACGATATGTGCGTAATCTATCCCGCCCATATGTTTTTACAGCTCATTTTAGGGGTTGAGCCCAAAATCTCAAGTGGACCATGCCACAGGAAACAGTGGGAATAATGATTTCCACCGTTGAAACCTTTCCAGGTCCCACAGTGATGTTCATTTGTCATCCAACCTGTTCATAAGATCACATGGACATGGATGAATGGAAAACACAAATATCAGCTTGATCCAAGAATTCTGTGTCCTCCCAAGAATTTTTCAATGGTAGACATTCAGTTCTCAATTTTCCTGTTGTGTGGTCCACTTTAGAACTTGATATGCTTCATTTTTTGGTATCATACCGAAAATTATCTGTTAACATGGATGGACGGAGTGGATAAAATAAGTAAATCACGGTGGGCCCCACAGAGTTTACTTCGAACGCTACCGCTTCCATCATGGTGGGGCCACAGAACTTTGCCACCTCAGGACACCACCAAAGTTGGCCCCACACCACAAAGTGCGCGTCCGAACTAGCGATTTTGTGCGACTCTGATCATGGGCCACCTCAATGTATTCATTGTATATCCATTCCATCCATTCATTTTCCGTCCATTCATTTTGACGGCTTATTTCATGCCATGGTCCAAAAATTTTTTTTACAAATATTAGGTGGACCATACCATAGGAAACAATAGTTATTGACCATTAAAAACTTTTGTGGCCATAAATTTTTTATTTTTTTAGATAAAGCTGATATTTGCGTTTTCACTTCATTCAGTAATTTGTACCTTATTAATAGGTTGGGTTGCAAATAAACATTATGGTGGGTCGTAGCAAGTTTTTAATGGTTGGCATTCAATGAGCATTGTTGCCGATGGCGTAGACTTGAGATATGTAATCTGCATCATTTTTTTTGGACCATACTCTAAAATAAGTTGGCAAAATGGATTGACGGCGTGGATATACAACGTCTACATCGAAGTGGGCCCACGGTCAGGGTCCTACACCACATGGGTGGTTACGTAATCGTAGCTAAGTCGTGTCCAAATCGGCTGGTGCCCTTCCTCTTTAGAAAGAAAGAGGCGTGGAGAGGAGAGAGTCCGATCCGTAGAACAGAGTTAAAAGTGACCCGGTTTGGCAAGTGACGCTGTGGCCAGTGGTTGGTGCTCTGTGGGCCCCACAATGATGTATGTATTTTATCCATTCTGTTCATTTATTTTTTCAGATCATTTTAAGGATTTCTAAAAAAAAATAAAGTAGATTTAAATCTAAGGTAGAACACACCATAGGAAAACAGTAGTGATTGGATGTCCACCATTAAAACTTACTTTGCCCATTATAATGTTTATTTGACATCCAACCTGTTGATTAGGTTATGCAGACATGGATGAAGGGAAAAAACAAATATGGGCGTGTAGGGCTCTCAATGGGTTGGAATCTGGATTGGATCTAGTTGGATCCGGCTCCAAGTCCGTATATATGTAGACGGAGGATCCAAGTCGGATCCAAAAGGTGTTATCCATAACCCATCCATTTATAAATTGTTAGATTCATTTCCAATCCAAAATCCATATAACCATCGGATTCAGCCGGATCCACGTCCTAATCCACCCCATTACAAATATGAAAAAATATATGATATAAAATATATAATATAATAGAGTCCAGATCCTCTGTTGGCTTCCAAGCAGGGATTCCCTGCTTGGAGCCTTTTTGTTGGTCCACATCACACTGCATGACGTCATGTGACCAGGTTGCAATGAGGTATGACAAGGTTGCATGGAGGATGTGACAGGGTTGCAGACCTATGCGATAATGTGGACCAATGAAAAGGCTCCAAGCAGGGGTTTCCTGTTTGGAAGCCAATAGAGGATCCTGACTCAAATTAAATATATTATATCGAGTTAGGATCCTCTGTTGACTTCCAAACAGAAAACCCCTGCTTGTAGCCTTTTCATTGGTCCACATTATCACATAGGTCTGCAATCCTGTCACATCCTCCATGCAACCTTGTCATACCTCAGTGCAACCTGGTCACATGATGTCATGCAGTGTGATGTGGACCAATAAAAAGGCTCGAAGCGGGGAATCCCTGCTTGGAAGCCAATAGAGGATCAGGACTCGAAAAGAGTCAGGATCCTCTGTTGGCTTCCAAGCAGGAAACCCCTGCTTGGAGCCTTTTCATTGGTCCACATTATCACATAGGTCTGCAACCCTGTCACATCCTCCATGCAACCTTGTCATACCTCAGTGCAACCTGGTCACATGATGTCATGCAGTGTGATGTGGACCAATAAAAAGGCTCCAACCAGGGAATCCCTGCTTGGAAGCCAACAGAGGATCTGGACTCTTGTGAAAAATCCGTGGATCACAAACTAAAGGCAGCCATACAAGAAGAAAAATTGGGAAAAGAGTTGTTTACCATTGAGACCTTTCTGGGCTACACCTTATGTTTATATTACATCCAAACCGTTTATAAGGTCATTCCCAAAAACATGAAAACCTTAGCCTGATACGAAACTTTTGCAGCCATATAAATGTTTCAAAGGTGGTCACTGAATCTCCACTGTTTTCTCTAGTATATCCTCCTTTAGCTTTAGATCCACCTTTATTTTGGTCTCGTGTCTTAAAATGATCAGGTAAAATGGATGGACAAAATGGATTTCTCACAAACATCACGGACGCCCCACTTAGCATAGAGGGCACAAACTTCCTAGGAAAGCTGTTTTCTTTTAACAATAGACATTGGCTCGTGGTAGTTGCTCTGTGGGCCCCACCATGATATATGTGTTTCATCCATGCCGTCCATACATTTTTCCAGATCATTTTAAGGTATTATTACAAAAAAAGAGGTACATCTGAATCTCAAGTAGACCACATCACAAGAAACAGTGTTGATTGAACATCGACTATTAAACTTCTTGGGCCACAAAATGTTTGGATGAAGCCGATATTTTTTTTTTTTTTTACACCCACACCCACACCCACCCACGCCGCAGTGGATTTTCTCCACCTATGGGACTCGAACCCAAGACTTGGTGTTGAAACTCCTTGGAGTCTACCACCAAGGCAAGGATAAGAGCCGCTCTGGAGCGGGTTAGATCCGAGATCTGATTCGCTCAGAACTCGCATAATGTGGATTTAGATCTTAAAATACATCCGATTACTTAAATGGACTAGATTTGGATCTTAAAATAGGTTTGATTACTTAAATGGACCGGATATGGATTCACAAGAACATACTTGAGTTCAATACGAATCCGATTAAGATCGAACTCATTGTCACCTTACTATATATGTTATATTCATGCTGAGCATCCTTTTTACAAATTATTTTAGGCCATGTCAACTATACCATGGTAAATGGTGGGATTTGCATCACTTTTCTCTTTTCTACTAAATTAAATAAGTCGAGATCCCCAGTTGGCTTCCATGCAGGGATTCCCTGCTTGGAGCCTTTTTATTGGTCCACATCACACTGTATGACATCATGTGACCAGGTTGCACTGAGGTATGACAAGGTTGCATGGAGGATGTGACAGGGTTGCAGACCTATGTGATAATGTGGACCAATAAAAAGGCTCCAAGCGGGGGTTTCGAAGCCAACAGAGGATCCTGACTCTTTTCACAAACATCGCGGTGGACCCCACCTAGCATCCAGCTCAGGAACTTCCGGCTAAAGGCTTTTCGCAGGAAATCCGCGCCCGTTAAAACCGGTTCCCAAAGCCCATTCATGGCACCACGCTAAAGCGTCCCATTAGCCGGCATACGCGGGTGAAGAGGGAGAGGAAGAACCGAGTATCGATTGTCAGCAATGGGGGAACCAGGTAAGCGCTGCTTCATCTTCATGATCGCTGGACGTTTTTTTTGTTTTTTTGTTTTTTTTTTTTTGCGAATCAGATCTCTGTCTCTCCTCTTTCAATCAGCACGGCCCCTTACCGGTAGCTGCGACGATGGCTTTCACAGCCATAGCAATGGCAGCGGGAGCCATCCTCAGCTCCAGATATAGGCCATCACAGCGGCAGACGCACCATCCTCTACCTTTTCAAATTTGGGGCATCCAAATAGACTGATAGGAAGAGATTTTCTTCGAAAGATGACTAACTTGTATGTCATTCAAAATAATGATGTCTTAGTTGTATTAAGAGATTAACTAATAAAAATACAAGTAGCGAATTGGAGTGGAGGCAGTGAGCCAGTGATACAAGGTCTTTTGAGTTCACTGGGTGGCTGAATCAGCTAGTACGCACCTTGGAAAAATGCCTCAGAAATGCCTCAGAAAAATTTCCTCTTTTCTTCAGTTCTAGCTTGGAGGAAGAATAGACTGATTTTTAATTCAGTTTTCTCATTTTTTATTTTTTTATTTTCAATTTATCTTGTAAAAGATTCATGATTAAGTCGTTTGCACTTCAAATGTATGGAGTGAAGCAAGAGGGAAGAAGAGTACGACTTGCCTGGATCTAGTTACTTGTCCTAGTCACCAAGTTATGTGGAAACTTGTCCAATCCATGCCATGTTTTGAACCCCATGGAGTCTTACCTCCATTTTTACTCGGTGAGACATAAAACCGGGCGATTTGGGTGAGTGCTGACTTTACTTGCCGAGTCAGCCAACTTTGCCTAATTATGAGTTCATCTTAGTTCACATAAATTCATAATTGTATCTTTCAAAAAAAAAAAAAAAAACATAAATTCATAATTACATAATAGGGACCATCATTGTTGGTTATCAAGGCTATCTTTTACTCCTACCAAAAAGAAATATCATCTCTAGGAGTAACATGTTTTTGAAATGAATGAAATAAGGATGCCGACATGGATTAGTGGCATGATAAGCAAGGATAGAATTTGAAAAGAATGCATTTGAGGGAACGTAGGAGTAGCACCAATAGATAGTAAGATGAAGGAAAGTAGACTTAGATGGTTTGGTCATGTGCAACCAAGAACAAGAATTGTGCTGGTTGGTAGTGAGTTGGTACAAGTTGAAGGCTCTAGTAGTGCAAGGGAAAGGCCCAAAAGGACGTGGGTGGAGGTAAGAAAAGACTTGATATTTTGAAAGGTAATGATTTGCCAAAGCCCAAAGAATGTGGAAAGGAGGACATTTCTCCAAGGACCTTCACAGAAATACCTCATTCCTTGACTTCTGATTTAGCCATACAAAAATCTTCGAAGATCGCTTATTACTCTTCTTGAAACAACGCTTATTCCTCTCTCCCCAAATTGTATAGCCAGCCTCCATATTAGATATTAGAAGAGAACAACCTAAACTAGATGGCACAAAGCTAGAAAGAAAGGAAACCACATCAATGATATTAGAAGAAGTCGGATTAGAAATATCAAGCTTAATATGCATTTTTTTTCTTTCAAATCCAGCAAATGTAATCACATTGAAAGAAAAGATGATCATTAGATTCAATGACAGCTGGACAAAATGTGCAATTAAGGTTAGGAGAGAGAATACCAAAAAAATATAGCCCGTCCTTGGTTTTTAGTCAACCAAGAGACACAAACCAAGCGCAAAAGTTTTTAGTCAACCAAGAGACACAAACCAAGAGCAAAAAAAAAAAAAAAAAACCTCTAGGTATGGCCTTTAAACGAAAGCATGCCATACCATGTAGAAGAGGGGAAAAGAAGCCCAATAGGTAGTAATGATCAAGGCAAAAGAAGGCTTCCCAACAATGAAAGGCTTTGAAATAACCTCATCATCGCACTAATAAACCTTAAACTCTTTAATTTAGCTAACAATTTGAGCAAGATCCCTGAAGGGGCTTGAGGAAGGTTCTAATTTCCATTTTAGATAAGGGAACTAGCCTAAGTTTTTTTCCTCAATGCCCACGCCATAAACCACCCTCCTACCGAAATTGCCAACAAGGCTGCCATTGTCTGGCCTTGGATCACACCAAAAGTTATTAAAATCACCATTTCAAATAAGGAATTTAATATTCTTCAAACCAAGAAGGGAAAACGAAGAGCTCAGATCAACTTTCAAAAAAGGAGAGCTAGGAGCAAGAATATTACGAATATGGTCAACTAAGGTATCCTTAACTTCAGATTGATTAGAACAAAGATGACCATTAGAATCAGATATTTCCCAAATCCTGGAAGAAGATTGCAACCTTAATCATGGTGTAAAAAAACTTAAAAGAGTTTTGATCACTAAGATTAAGGTTAGCAAGTCGGGCTTTTCTCTAGAGGGTTGAGATCTCAAGAGCTTGGGGATGGGCAAGATGGACCGTAGCATCCCTCTCCAAATCCAAATTAATAGGAGAGGAATCAAGCTGAAGGATAGATTGAATATTATCAAGAAAATTTGTAGCATCCTGAATCTAAATGTTAACAGATGGCCTAGCCCTAAGCTAATTCTTAAAAGTGGATTTAACGAACCTAAGCTTAGTAGCACCAACAAACATGGGTGTACCCCTTAACTTGACTATTGCAAGCTTTTGCAACCACTAAAAAGAAAATTTTCATTTTGCACTAGTGATTGAAGTCTAAAGGGAGATATAGGGTTGGGGAGTAGCTATTAAGATCTAAAAGAATGGGCGCATTGTCTGAAAGGCCTGGATTGAGGTAAGAGCCTTTGCAGCTAACAAAGGAAGCAAGGAAAGGCGAGTTAGCTAACGCTCTATCCAATCTACAACAAATCCTATCCTTCCAATACTAGAATTAGACCAAGTGGGGTTTCTATAAATGGCAATGATGGCCGCTAGATTAAGACAATCGTTGATCTCTTCAATCTGAGTCATCTTTGGAGAGGCTCTCTCTTGCTTATCTCCAATAAATGGAATACAATTAAGAACACCCGCGATAATTGAAGTGATAGACGAGGCTCCTCCAATAGACACCAAATTGTCTTGAAGCTTCTTTCTAATAGTTGCATCATTGGAACCATAGATACCATTAAAAAGAAGGGTCCCAGAAGAGGAAGAAGATTTAAGAGAGTTGATCGGTAGTTTAAAACATGAAGAAGAATAGAGTTTTTCTAGGCAATAAGGATTCAACTATATGAGTAATGATCAACATTTGAAACATAATGCCAAGAACTAGTAAAAATAAAGTTATAGATACCATAGAGATTAGTTTTGTGAATTTAGGATGTAATAATGTAGACAAGGGAGAGGTGAAGGTTAGAGATACTATCCTTGACCTCCTTCTGCATAGAGAATCTATTCAACCCTCTCATATTCCAAAATTTGATATTCATTACGAGCAATTGAGCCTTTAGGAGAGGAAGATGGCAAGGCTGAAGCACTCCGAATTGCAAGCCCAACTACTTCATTGAATTTGGCTAGAGTTATAGGGATTTGTGTCCTTGTTCTCATCCAAATTTGAAAGGACCTCAAAGGTATTGCCCGAGGCCCTCAGCCTAGGCGACCTAGAGGATCTAGGGGAGACGACGATGGTCTCCAAAGAAGATACGGGCTCTACCATGGTTCCTACCACAAGGGAGGGCTCCACGGGAGAGGTGTCGGAAGAATCATTGGTAGTGGAGGTTTTTTCAACCCATGCTTGCTTTTGAGCTCCTGGATGAGTAGAACATGCTTGCTTTTGAGCTCCCGGATGAGTAGATTAGGTTTGAGTTTGCCTTGAGGTGGAAGCAAGGCCATGTGGTTGGGTTGGAGGCAAGCTTGTGTGGCGCCTCGGATGCCAGGGGCCGCGGACATCCTCGGTCCCCGATATCCCGGTTTCCACATAATGCAATGCATGAAGTCGTGTATAGCTCAGTCATGTAAGAGTATAAGAAATTCCTAGCTAGAAAACAAAAACCATGAAATAAGACGTTCCAAAATAGGAGAGGGAGTGTGTGTGCGTGCGTGTGTAAGCAAAATGTACAATCTATAACAACTCACTCAACGGACCCCACATCCTTGATCACAAAAATCATATCTCTGTGCCCGCCGGGATTGCCTCTTTCGTCCGACTCCCAAAAGATGTTTGACCCGACTCTTGCTCTTTCGCTTGGTCGTTCGCAAACTGGAAGTACAAGTCACCCCAGCGTAGGCCGACGGCTTGGGCATAGGTCCCATACCACCATCCCCGACTCATGAGACTTAGGGATCGATATGCCGTGCTTTTACGAGTGGGCTCGTCCCATGGTAACACTGGTACTGGGATTCGATTTGCAGGTGAAAACTCACACAGCACGCATAAGTTATGGTGGGCCGGCACCTTCGATTGAGATGAAGAACGAGAAGGCCATCCTTGGGCACACAAGGCCCGTGTGGTCCTCAACCATGACCGGTAACCCGCCTTCCGTCTCAAATCGACTTTCCCAGCCCGAGGACGGTCGACCTCAAGCGACCGCCCCAATTCTTGTCCAATTACTGAGATGAGCGTTCATATCAAGCCAGTTCTATAATCCTAAGCATGATGAATTTCATACCAAGTGGCCAGAATCACATAGCATGTAGGAAGCAATATAAATCCAAGACTAGCACAACAAGAATTCACCATAAATATCAAAATTTCGGAATCATACAATATAAGTTAGTAACTTTTATCACCAAATATCCTATTCTATGGCAACCATCACTCCTATCAGGAAATAGTATAGGCATGCATCACACATACAAGCATGCGAGTAGTTCTAAGCATAGGTAGTAAAGCTCAAAGAGTCCAACATCACAATTCAGCACCTAGGAGTAATTCTAAGCATGACATATCATCTCATCAAGAAATCAGGCATGTAAAAGGAGAGGATTTAAGTATTAACTATGTCTAATTACATTTGGGCCCTAGATGACCTAGAGGTAAATGGTCCGCACCTCGGTAATTGGGGAAAAACAACAAACCTACAAAGACGAGGCTTGAATGTTAAGGAACTTGAAGAATTCTTGTAAGAAAGGTAAGGAATTTAGGTGTAGGGCTCAATTCCCTCACCTACGGTCTGGATTTGTTGATCTCGAGGTAGATCTTGCTTCTTACTAGGCGGTAGATGCGATCAATGCGCGGGGGAATGACATGCAAGGGCTCCCCTCCCCAATTTCCCTTCTTCTCCAGTTCCCACCCTTCTCTCAGCTTTTCTCTCTCAAGTTTGCTAGAGAAATGAGGTGAAAGAGATGGAATTAAGAGCTTATGTAGGTTGGGATAATTGGGGATTATGGCCCCAACACTTTTAGTCCCATTAAAATGGCCTTTCTACGCCTGATTTATTAATGTGGGCCCCACTTGGCTCATTTGAACTGATCCAGCCATGGGATAGTCTCCTTGACATGAGATCTTCCTATGGTTGCGGTCTCGCGAAGTTCAAATGTGGCGTTTGCCGGATACGAAGGCGGATCTGTTCGAGGGTCACCAATCGCCGATCAGGGCTGCGAGTTCAGGGACATGCTCAATGTTATGTTTAGGTTCTAAGTTCTTCATCCCATGGCCATGCAAGGGTCCTAGTGGTCCACACAGGAAAAGTATAGCAAGGTGATGGTTCAATTACACTTCAAGTGACTAATTAGTTGTCCTAATGGGTTGTGTATGTGATGCGGCACGAACACATGTTCAGATTTGCAGGTGGATGATTTTACGGGGCGTTACAGCTTGCCTTGCACGCAATGGGCAAGCGACTTTCGATTGATTGAATGTGTGGAATTTCTTACATGTTGTTGATTTCCAAGCGCGTTCAATTTTTTAGTTAATGACAACTCCTCTACATTCATTCTCAATAAAGGGTTGCAAAGGTGAATCCACTCCCACCTCAACACAAACTCTAGCAAATCTCGGTCTAGTCTCGGTAGCGGTAGGCTTGTCGGTGAATAACGGTTTTCCAATCAAGCTAGCAAGTTTGCTAAGGCTATCGTTTGTGTGATAAGTGAAGTTCAAGTTAAGAAACTTGATCCAGAGAGGGATATTGTCAAGTTCTTCCCTTTGAAGAGGGATGGTAGAGGACCAACTCTTGAGCACAAGCGGATGCCCATTCACCAACCAAGGCCCGTTTTCTAGCAACTCTTGGCTTTCATCAAAACTACATTCCTTCCATGCTTTCATTAACGAGCTTTTAACCGCCAACAAAGTAGCCGACAAGTGAACAATCCCATTCTTTTTCCATCACCACCGCTTCAGTGTCAGAAAACATGGCCAAGGGGGGCATTTGGGTTGGGCTCAACATATTTTAAGGTGAAGGAGGATTGAGACTTCTTATTGAAGAGATCCACCGAAGCCTTAGAAGATCCAGCTCCTGATCCATTTCCCGCACTAAAGATGGCCCAAAAGATGGTCCTGGATGCCTCGAAAGCTAAACCCAAAGGGGTCCTACAAGGTGGGCCTAGATTATAGGGGCGAATGAGTGGCCGAGCTGATTGGGTCAGAAGAAGCATGGGAGGTCCTAAATTTGTGGAGCTAGACAGACCCCTAATGCTTGAGGGAAGGAGGGAAGTCCTAAATTCGATTAATTAAAGGGACCGGATTCGAGTTCACAAAAATAAATCTGAATCATAGTTGGGTCGGATCCGGATCTACTAGCATGATCTGATTGGATCCCCACTATTGCATGCTTCAAGCCTTCAACTATTTCGTATCTTGAGAGGAGATTCTAATGTGGAGAGAGTGGAAAATTTCTCCAAGAGTATCTCCCAAAATGGCAAGCAGCGAGAGCATATTAGCTGCTATGTGGCTACAGCTTAATGGGTGGTACCCTAATCATGTGTGGCCCATATTGTTATATTGTGTATATATCCACACCGTCCATATGTTTTTCCATTTCATTTTAGAACGTGATACCAAACCCTAAGAAGATCCAAATCTCAGGTGGACTATACCATTAGAAACAGTGATGAACGACCATTAAAAACTTTTTGTGGGCCACAAGTTTTTTTTATCAAGCTGATATTTGTATTGCCCCTTCATCCATATCTTCTTGACATTATCAAGAGGTTGGATTGCAAATAAACACTACTAAAACCTTACGATGGGCTCTTAGGAATTTTTAATGGTGGGGCACTCAATCACCATTGTTTCTAGTGGTATGGTCCACCAGAGATTTGGATCTGCATAATTTTTAGAACCCCATCCTAAAATGGGCTGGAGAAACAGATGGACAGCATGGATATACAAAATGTCCCCCATGTGGGCCACACGGTAGAGGTAACACCTACTAAGTTGTTCCCTAATTCGCTCCTGCAAGCAATGGACGCAGATTTCCTGTGCGAGAGAGAGAGAGAGAGAGAGAGAGAGAGAGAGAGAGAGAGAGTTCCTGCGTTGGGAACTTAGGTGGGGCCCACCATGATGTTTGTGAGAAATCCACCCTGGCCATCCCTTTTGTGAGCTCAATTTAGGACGCGTGACAAAAAATGAGCCGGATCCAAGACTCAAGTGGGCCGAAAACATGAGGATTGAACGTCCACAATTGAAATTTTTGTGGGGCCACAGAAGTTTTGAATCATGCTAATATTTGTGTTTTCAGTTCATCCCAGTAGGAATGGCATTATGAACTGTATGGATGGCATATAAACATCCTTGTAGACCCTAGGGATACATTATCTTATATATTTTTAGATTTGTGATGTGGTGGATTTGGACCTAGATCCGACCCTGAATCCAATGGCTACATGGATTTTTGGATCGGAAATGGATCTGGCTATTTATAAGTGGATCGGATACGGATATCACCTTTTGGATCCGAATCCCACTACATATTTTCGAACTTGGAGCCGGATCCAACTAGATTTGATCCAGATCCGACCCATTAAGAACCCTAGTTGAGATTGTAACATCCAACACATAGTCATGCTTTGATGTAAGCCCCAAATTAGTTCTAGGGCTTTTCTTTTGTTACTTTCATATTAAACTCAATAATAAAATTTGTCTAGCAGTTTTTTTGGGACAGTTTCTTATCTCTCCTACAAGCTTTGGCTAGGGTTTGATACAACTACATATGGTTGTCGATTTTCATCCGATAACTACATCACTCCCATTAAAGGGTAACTTTTTATGCACATACCATTTTTGTAATTATTTGATTCCCAAATATGCAAACATGTGTATTTTAGCATCTCTTGAGGTTTCATTGAGAAATTCCACCATTGTCCCTATGTTTCCCCAATGTTTCCTTCAGTCAACTATACATTTCCAGTTATCGGCAATATCAATACATGTTCCCATGTCCCTAGCCATCGATACATGTAACGATACTGATACTACGAACATTGGCTATGCATAAATACATACATATCTACACACACATGTAAATGTCTATCATTCATTACATACATGTACACACACACATATAATGTATGCATGTATTTATATAATGACAGTAGCTTTGGATAAGTTTATGTAACTAAATTTTAAGATGGTATTAAAATTTACTCATTGAAGGACATATGAAGGGATTTACTCAAAACTCAAAAGAACGGGTCGTTTTGTTACATGTGTGTGGCTGACCATCTATTCCATGAAGCTCTTATGCTTTCTAGTTTCTACAATAGAGAAACTTTGATACTCTGGCAGAGCAAGTTCATTGATACTTGAGCACTAAGAAAGTGTGCAAGTGGAATACCGTGAACTTGAAATAAATTGTACAAGTTTTGAGTTTTGATTCAGATGGATATTAAACATAAATATATAATGATTTGAGTTTTTAACTGGCTGGCTGCTGCTTAGTTAAAAGACGACCAAATGAAAACAGTATGGTCCAAATTCAAAACTAAATTCTTATTTTCAACAATTAGGAGCATTAAATCAATTTGAATTTTGGAACGTAAACCTTTCTCCTTACCAAAACCCTAATTGTCGCATTTGTGCGCGCGCGCGCATGCAAGGTATTAAAAAATGGTTGCATAATGTTTGTTATGGGGCTGATAGTTTGTTTGTTTTTTTGTTTTTTGTTTTTTTAAAGTTACGGCCTATATCGTAACGGTAATTACGGTACCATTATTGAATACCTTGGTCAATGGGCTTGCCCTACTATATGAGGATCATCGTTTAAAGATAATCCTCATCTGCTCATTAGGTGGACTACACTTGAATTTTATTATTTATCACTGGCTATACATTATTTTCTATGGTGTGGCTTACCAGATGAGTGGATGTGGCTGATTTTGCCACACGGTGTTTGTCACACGCTCGTGACAGGTTAGATGTTATCCTCTTGGTGGATAGTAATTTAGTGTCCAGCGCGCGTGTGTGTGGCTCTAGTGCTTGTCACATGATTTTTAATATTGTGTAAATGGAGATTGCAATTTCAGCTATTTATCTCATGTGTCATGTCTTTCTTATCTGCAATCCAGGAATGGGACTCCAGTTGAAATTAATGCGTGCGAGATACCAATCTGTTCCCAAAATTGCTAAAGTGAAAAGAAATAGAAAACGAAGAAGAGAGGGATCTGTTCAAGAAATTGCCAAGGCAGAGGTAGAACTAGTTTCAAATATTTTACAAGTCAAAAACTTTTAGTTGTCTAATGATTGTGTTTTGGTGCTTAATTTGTTATCAGCAGATGAGTGAGATCAAGCAGGATTGGATCAGTGAACTGCCTGATGGCATTCTATGCTTCATTATATCGTTGTTGCCAATGAGAGAAGCAGTTAGGACTAGCATCCTATCAAGCAGATGGAGATACTATTGGAAATTGATTTCCAACCTAACCTTCGATGCTGCCACCATGTTTGGGAACAGCTGTCCTTGGAAGGGTCTTTGGTGGAATCTTACTGAAGTAGAAAAAAATTCGCGAATACGTGAATTTGTAAGATTAATTGATGAGTTCTTGTGGCTTCACCATGTTTCCAAGGTAGAAACATTCAAGGTCCATTTTAATTTTTGTAGCAAGTATCATAATCGTCTTGATCGATGGATAAGCATTGCAATCAATGCGGGAGTTGAAAAGCTTGACCTTTGCTTGTGCGAAGACACTTGTACTGTTCAAGATCAACATTATGATTTTCCTCATCAGCTTCTTGGTTGTGGAAAGGCCTCCTTGAAGTATTTGCATTTGGAAAGTTGCATCTTGAGGCCACGCCCTGATTTCAAGGGTTTTAACTTCCTCACAACCCTTACTCTAAAATCCGTAGTTCTTTATGATGGGGACTTTGTGAATCTCGTATCTAGTTGTCCACTCCTTGAACGGTTGAAGGTGATATATTGCACACGTCTAGTTAACTTAAAGATCCCTGGTCCATCCCCCCGATTGAACTATTTAATGGTCAAGCTACATCCGGGTTGTGCCTTGGAGGAGATCAGTATTTATGCCATTAATCTTATTACATTCGAATGCCTTGGGCTCACAGTAAACTTCTCTTCCATGAATGTTCCGCGGCTGCTCCATGTCTCAATTAATTTTGGAGGTGAATATCCGACTACCATCATTGACCTTTCTGACCATCTTCCTCAACTGGAGAGCCTGCACTTATGCTATCGTCATGGTCCTGAGGTGCGTAAGAGTACAATTTTGTTTTAATCTCTTTAATGATGACCGAGTAGACTCAGCCTTGCCAGGCAGGGTTGAAGCGTGCCCAGGTCCAACCAAGAGTTGAAGGACCTTAGTCCAAGCCTAGCCCAGTTTGTTAACTAATGAATAACGCTCGTACAGGCCAGACTCCTTATCAAAATGTTCAGCCCAACAATGTTAAATAAGTTGGGCTAGGCCCAGTCTACTTATCAGACCTTTAAGTAGAATGTAAGCCTAGGTTGAGCCCAACTAATTTTTGGGCTTAAAACGTAGGTCCAAATCTAATCCATGGGTCTCAACACTCAGCCCAAATCCAGCCCAAAGTGGGCTGCACTCGGACCAGCCCAACACATTTGCCACCCTGCCAAATTTACATAACGTGGTTTATCTTTTTTGGTGATTCAGGCACTAGTTATCCAAGAAAGCTTGCCAATGTATACCAATCTCAAGCAATTAACAATGGTCATTAGTTTAGGGAGAACTGATGATCTCCTTTGGATTGCTTCCCTTCTGAAGTCTTGTCCTGTCTTACAGAAATTACACGTTGATGTGAGTTGTTTTACTTTTGGAAATAATTCAAATGCTAATTGCATTTATTTTAGATATATTTGAATATTGCCACTTGTTGCTTACTATTGTGAAAAATATCATTTTCCCTCTTCTATTATGTTTTCTTTTTGTTTGCATTTGGCCACTAATCCATATATGATGTATTGAATTTTTGGTTTTCTTTGCTTCCTATTTTTAATCTCGTAATGGTTAGGCTTTTGATGGAACGGTTGTGGTTGATTTATTCTTTACCTGTATTTTCTAACTGAATAAATTCGAATCCATTTAATATTTGAAGAATGTTATATCCCTAATTAGTTCAGATAAGGCTTAAGATGATGATGCTGATCATTTGAAGAATGTTATATCTTGATGTGCTCCCAAAGGCGTCCAAACACTCCCTATCCCTTTTTTTGTAATTAGCACAAGGACCTTGTTGTTTCTTTTTTTAAAAGGCAATGACCTTGTTGTTTCTAAGGAAGCCAAGGGAAGAATCAACACGTTCCTTTTAAATATGAGGTATGTTGAAAGAAGTATGCCATCATCATCAAGAACCGTGCTTAGAAGACAAAAGTAGCCGTGTGTTCCTTGTAGAGTTTTTTCACACTTGGATTAGTCTTTATCCTCCCAGAGGATACCTCTATCCTGTAATTTCATAAGATATTCTATGGAATGGGTTTCATGAGGGATTGGCATATTGCTAGGGAGAAGGTGAGTAGGCCCCCAATCTTAGGTGAGGGATTGGCATATTGCTAGGGAACAAACAAGGAGATTTCTCATTTTCGTGAGTATGTCAAGGTGGTAAGGGGAAGAATAACACTAGTTCAAGAAGTTGAATATGACCCTGAAGCTTGTAGAAGAGCTGGAGGTGGTCAGAGGAAGTGATTTGGAAATACACGGGTAAGGTGACTAAAGAAGCAAGAATTCCACAACCGCTTCCGAAAATGGATACAAACAATACTCTTAGGGAAGGTATTGAGAGGAACATATCATCCGTGAGGGAATATAGGGATGGATGAGAGGACTTTGAAGAAAATAGACCTTCATTTTGCAAGAGTTAAAATCATCCAATAATTGAGTGGGGTCTAAATGAAATCAGTAAAACTTCCAAGTAAAGTGATGTTGGATGCATGTTGGACATTAAAATCGTTGTATCCATTAACATGAGGAAAGGAAGTGGTAGTTATAGTAAGAGTGAGATAGGCGACCAAATGCTAGTGCTTAGCAGATGTGGTTGGGTGAGACATCAAGTCCAAACATTGGAAAGGTATGCAGTATCAGCCTAATGCGTATTAACTAACTAGAAGTAGTTGCTTTTTGAAGGCATTTTGGAGATTCCACTAAATAGTATTGTAATACTTGGTAGATTTATTCCAATTGGAAACAGGAAGCTTGGGTTTTTGTTGAAGAGAAAAAGGGAGATTTCAGAAGGCTGGAACACAAATTCTACCCAAAAAGATAACAACGATTGGATTTGAGTTTGAAATCTTAGGAGGTGATCAAAGGAAGAGGCAGAAGGAAGCATTCTTTCACCAGAATGCAGAAGAACATGATGGGATTATATCTCCAACTTCGCTGAGAACATTAGATCTTGGTTCAAATGAAATCATCAACTTAACAAGATAGTTGTTTGAATCTAATGTGTCCATACAACCATCGACGATGCTCCAATGGCTCATGGACAACAATAAGCCAATTGAAGACGATGATTTTCTTCCAGTGAGAGAAGTTTGTGGGAGATACTAAGACAATGGTTGGGTTTTGCAAAAGAGTTTGAATTGTTGGGAAACAAATTTGAATGTCTTTTAGGGAGAATGATGAAATAATGGAGAATTAATGGCACTGAGCAATGGAAGGAGTCCAAGGTGCAAGTTACCAAGAAAAAGAATGGAAGTAGGGAACGTCATAGCCTTTCATCATTAGTCAATTATGAGAAAAAGTGGTACATCGCAAAGGCATGGAAGAATAGGGAAAGGAATTGATCTTAGGAAAGATGTCAGGGAGGTGGGTGGAAAGAACTGGTCAAAGCTATCAATTATCATCATGGAATGTTGGAGGTCTTGAGTGCAACCTAAAAAGGGCCTAGGTTGGACAAATGTGCCGAAAGCAGAAATCCCAGGTTGTTACACTTTAAAAGACAAAATTCTAAAATAGTGATAGGGCCATTATCATCAGGTCAGTATGGGTTCAGAGAGATTTCGAAAGGGTTGATGCCATTGGTTTCGCAAGTGAATTGTGATAATTTGGCAGACAACTGTTTTGGTTTGTTTGGAGCGCTAGACAGGGTAGTTCTCAGCTTTAATGTTCTTCAAAGAGGTTGATACTGGTTTTGGGAGATGATTGTTTTGGTTAGTTTGGAGGGCTAGACAGGCCAATTCTCAGCTTTCGTGTTCTTTAAAGAGGTTGATATTGGTTTCGTTTGGGTCTTCATGTAGTGTATGGTTCAAATGATCCTAATTTGCAGCAACTATTTTGGGCAGAGTTAAATTCCTTTTTCTTTTAATTTTTTTAAAAAGGATGCTCATTAGATGAGCTGGTGGAGACAGTGTAGTGTGTGTGAGTGATCCAAGGTTCAATCCCTAGTAGTGCTACCTTTAAAAAAAAAAAAGGTTAAATCTCTTCAGCACCCAACTTATAATGTTGAATGAAACATGCTCAATGTAAATGGAGTCTCGGTGCTTTCCCCAGTACAAGTTCCTTAAATAAAGAGATGAAGAAAAACATAACATAGCCATTTTAAGGCACACAAATTCCTAGCATACAAAGGTCCTATCCCTCTTGTGTCACCCTCATTTCCACCACGTGCTAATACGTGTGCACAACCTAGATCATTGATGCCCACAATATCATAGCTTTGGATGTTCTCATTTATTGGTTCAAAGGTAAGATGCTCCTTGATGAGGTTACCAATAGATACCAAGTACCCTTGATGAGGTTATCAACAAATACCAAGTCATTCATGATGGTGACGTAGGACAAGGGGCCTACCTATATGATGTGGAATGAAGTTAAAGCAGAAATGTATAACGGTGCATAATTAAATTAAAACTAATCAATCACATGTGCGAGAATTCAAATAAGCAAAGAAATCATGCACCACAATCATAAATCACAAGTATGTAGTGAAAGAATTGCAAAATATCAATGGCCGAGACCCATGGAAGGTAGAATTTCCACATCCAAGTATAGGGTTAATCCTAAAATCAAAGGGAAGGTTCTAGGGTTCCTAAGGTATGACTGAAATTAGGGTTTATTGAGGATTAGGGTTAGGGTTAGGGTTTATGTGATTTGGGAATTAGGGATCTATGGATTTAAGACCACGGGAAACCTGAAAATTGGATTTGGGTGAAATGGAGATGGTTGGATTTGAAAGTTGTGTGGGAAGTTGGGGTTTTGGGGAAAAACAAAGTTTGGTGGGGGCCTACGTCGAATCAAAGCGTTTTAAGGATCAAGGGATTTTGACTATGGATTCAAAGAGAAATTGAAAATTCTATCAAGCATATGTAGAAAGACAAACAAAATAGAAATCGTAGAGAAGATGAAAGGGAAGAAAGATAGAATGAAGATAGATGGCATCACACTATTGGTATTTGACCAAAACGGCTCCTATAAAATAGAGTTTTAATAGAGTATATATAGTTCGTGTAAAAAAAAAAAAAACACTAAAGTGCCTAAACAAGAAAAAGAGAACAAAATAACGCTTATGAAAAAAAAAATCCGCTTGCTCAATCAAGTAGTCCTACTCTGTTATGCTTCTGATGCCCATGTATGCTACGTACTCCTCTCACGTGTTCAAATGCCATCGAACCACAACGAGATGGGCGTGACACGTCTCCTATGCTGGTACACTTGGGAAAAGGAATGTGATGGTGCGTCCAATTTCTGATTATTGCCTAACTCACGCAAGAAGCCGAGTCAGGCTTATTATCAAAACAAAGAAAGGATCTTAGTTTTACTTAGACTTGGCATGGGTGCCAAGTGCTGAAGTATCCTATAGTGTCCTGCATGGAAAACTCAAAAAATCTAGGCATGGGACACTTTTATATAGTAATAAATAATAATTTATTTAAATAATTACCATTAAATAAACAACGAAAACATAAAAATGAAGAAAATTACAAAGAATATGCACATACTGATAGTTTAAACTAACAAATAATTGATTAACAAAGCATAAAAAATTGTGTACAATCATCTCAACAAATAGTAGTTCTTATGAATATCACTCGTTCTACTAAAATATTAGAACTCAAACAAAAGGAAAAAAGGAACAACAAAGCACGTAACTTTTGTTATATTGGTCATGGTACATACTAAAGAAAAGGAAATTTTATAGGCTAGCTATAACACTAGTGATGCTTTATGGGACAAAATATTGGGCAGTTAAGGAACAACATATTTATAGGATTAATGTAGTTGAAATGAGGATGTTGAGATGGATGAGTGGCAAGACGAGGTAGGATAGAATTAGAAATGAATGCATTCAAGGGAACTTGGGAGTAGCACCAATAGGTAATAAGATGAGGGAAAGCATAATTAAATGGTTTGGTCATGTGCAATGGAGACCAAGAACATTGCTGGTCAGAGGGAGTGAGTTGGTACAAGTTGAAGGCTTTAAAAGGTCCGAGGGAAGGCCTAAAAGGACGTGGATGGAGGTAGTAAGAAAAGACTTGATGACCTATGGTCTAACTGAAGTTATGGCCTATGATAGTGACTCATATCGGTAGTTCTTCAAGAACAAGAGAATGGAAGCAAGTGAATGATCTTTGGCTCGACTAAAGAGATATACACAAACAAAAGTTGGGTGAAACAAAATCTGTGAAGGAAAATTGTTTGGACACCACACTCAAAAGTGTCCAACGTGCAACACTTTTCTATGACACCACTATGACACTTTGTCAGTGCAAATTTTGAAGTGTTGTGTCATGTGCGGGAGTGTCCAAGTGTCCCCAAGTGTTGGCACGGTTGAATACTAGAGAGTAGAAGTTTCCTAGTAACACTGAACAGTGTTGGCACGGTTGAATACTGGAGAGTAGAAGTTTCCTAGTAGCATTGAACTTCAATCTACGTATCTTAGCACTACCTACACATTTTTTTTCACTTGTGTTAAGTTGGATGGGTTTCACCAAGCCAAGCATTTCATGTTCGATTTTTATTTCATTGGAAACATCACAAATCATATGACATTGCATAGCTTGAGTCTTGGCATGCCACAATGCCCAAGATGGGTCTTCTAAGATCTGAGTTAAAAAAGAAAAAGAAAAAGAATGATGACTGAAATCTTACTCAAGAGGAAAAATGAAAAGCTTCAATTGGGGAAGGGGAATTGAAAAACCTATCACAATTTACCCTCTCATTGCTTTCTCTTTTGCAATGGAATTGGCTACCTCTTTCACATAACCTTAGAACATTCGAGGAAAACAATGATCCAATTAGAAGAGGGAGAACTCTAGTTTCTGAAATTGTAATATTGAATTTCTAAGCATTGAGGATCAGAGTATAATTGAATACAACCTTTTGCACATGTTTGTTGGCATTTGTTCTGTTCTTTGTTGATGTATTTTTGGGTGTGTTAGAGACTTAAATTTGTTTTTTTTTTTTTTTAATTTTTTATTGTCTATGTAACGAAACACATCTAGATTGTTCATTTTGATGAATCCCACTATGGATCACCTAGTGGAAAAGTTAATGATGGGGTGAGATCTTAAAGTGTTTTGACTAGTAACCGCCAACATCAGTCACTAGTTTGGCCAATGCATAATATATATATATATATATATATATATATATATATATATATATATATATATATATATATATATATATATATATATAGAGAGAGAGAGAGAGAGAGAGAGAGAGAGAGAGAGAGAGAGAGAGAGAGAGAGAGAGAGAGAGAGAGAGAGAGATTAGAAGCAAAGTTACTGCAAGAAAGGCCGAAGCAGAATATACAAGACGGAAAATAAAAAACTATACAACCCCAAAGATGACCCAAAACTTGGACCAGCTACCCGAGAAATGATATAAAATCCTCGTAGCCGCCGCCCATTTTACAACAAGAAATTTAGCTTTGGAAAACACTTCCTGAGGATTGCCTGCCCTATTTCTGAATGTGCTATTATTCATTTCCACCCATAGAAGCCATAACCCTGCCATCAAGGCAAGATGCCAAACTTTCCGCCTCACGACCCCAAACATGCCTTAATGCTAGATGGAGATAAAAGAGCCTATATTGTTCAGGGAGGCCCACATAATTCCAAAAGGCTGAAAAAAAGGTGCCACACATGCCTTGGAAAACTGTAATGAATGAAAAGACATTTGACCGATTCCTCATCCATATAGCACATAATGCACACATTGAGAAGGATCATCTTTCTCTTCTTGAGGTTATCAACTGTCAAAACCTTACCGCAACCTACTAGCTAGACAAAAGACGCCACATTAGAAGGCGCTCTATAACTCTGAACTTCCGCCATCGGGCTCTTCTCGCCACTCTCCCCTCCGTCCAAAAGCGCATAGAACAATCAGATTGAAAATCTTCCGGACCTATGATTCAACCACACCATAGAGTCCGAGACATGCAATACCGGCCTTGTCCAGGAGGGCTAACAAACCAATCAGCTCCTCTACCTCTTCTTCCTTGAAGGGCCTCCTACACGGTGAAGCCTAGGAACAAGTGTCTCCTTGGAACGAGAAGCACCTAGCCACAATGAGATCCTCTTCCGAAGCCACTCTAGCTAACCTCGGAAACGCCTCCTTCAATCTATGCTCCCCCACCCAAGCATCTTTCCAGAACTTGATCTTCTCACCATTGCCTAGCGAAAACCCAACCCCTTCCAATACCTCATTTCTGACACGGGCCACCGCTTTCCAAATTGGAGAAGATCTATACAACGATGAATGACGAGTCCAGCTTCCCCCCCTCCCCCACCCCCACCCCCACCCCCACCCCCACCCCATACTTCCTACCCACTACCTCCCTCCAAAAAGACCCTTCTTCCACCCCAAACCTACACACCCATTTACCTAACAACGCATCATTTATCCTGTCAAGGCTTCTCAACGCCCTTGCTCCTTAGGCTTGTGAACTTTCCCCCACTACATGAGATGAAACTTACGCTTACCCTCCGCTCCCTTCCAAAGGTAATCCCTTCTAGTTCTCTCCAACTTCTCCAACACCGCCTTTGGGCACTTAAACAGAGACAAAACATACCGGCCAATTAGACGTACTATTAATAAGAGTGATCCTCCCACCTAACGAGAGGGTCCTAGTCCGCCAACTGGATGTTGTGCCATTTTTCCAATTTGAGTGCAATGCACACAGTAGGATGCAGTCAGACTGACACAACTTCCTTTTGTGTTACACTTGGTGTTTAAGTATTGCTTTGGGTCCATTATCTAGTCCACATTTGAGAGAATTAATTGGAACTCCTCTTTTGTTTGCAGCTACCTATTTATGACGATTATGAAGAACCCAAAGAAATAAGGCGACCTCTAAGATGTCCCCACAATCACCTCAAGGAAGTCCTTGTTAGCGGATTCACTGGTGTTCAGAACCAAATGGAGCTCGCTATTTGTTTGCTTAACAATGCTGTTGAACTTGAATTGATGACAATCGACCCGCGTTTGATGTTACATGATGGAGATGGCCAATGGGAGGTTGAGGATGCTAATGATAATAGTGATGACTATTACAAGACGTGGCGTAGAACAAGACGGCAGATTGCACGGCGGCATCTTTGTCGAGAAGCCTTCCCAGGAACCAAATTAGTAATCTTATGATTTTTCAGTTGTGATTTTTTTATTTTTTGTTAACTTGAGCATATTTATTGCTGGATCAGAATCTTCAATGATGGTTTTGATGTACTTTTTTTAAATTTATTTATCGTAACTATCAGTCCCATTCATAATTGGGGATCATCTATTCGTACTTTGCAGGGGTTTGGATTAGTAAGTGTGGACTTGTGTTGAACCGTACCCAACCTGACCTACCCAAATAGCTTGCCAATGGGCTGACCAGATGACCCAGCCCAGCCCAGCCGAAAACCCTAGTGTGGTCATGTGCCGGTTAAAGTTGGGCTTGATGATTGCAAGTGGGTTTTGTAGGGTAATGGGTCGGTCTTGTGCTGACCCTGACCCAACCCAAACCCCACCCATTGCCAGGTTTCATTTTCAACTTGCAGCGACCTATGAAATGGATGGTTTTCTTTCACTGCACCACCTCTTGGCCCCCATTGAGATTTGAGAACTCTCCATACCAAGTGGATCAAGCTGGCTCACCAGGCAGGTCCACCGTGCCTATGCTTCGACTGATCTCATCAGCAGGTGGGACATGTCTATGTTGAATTTGGACTGTTGGTCAATGTCAATGTCAATGTCAATGTCTAGGTCCAGATGGGGTGTGGGCCCACACACAAGTGGTTTAAATGTTGCGGATTGCGTGCTACTACCGGACACACCAGCCTGGATAGTGATCCCTCCAGACGAGGTTCTCTGTGATGCCCATCGTGCATGCTATTCATCCATTTTTCCAGATCATTTTAGGGTATGATCCCAGATATGAGGGGATCAAGGCTCAAGTGGTGGGGATTGAACGCCCACCATTAAAAACTTACTGGGAGCAGCAGAAGTTTTGGATCAAACTGATATTTGTGTTTTCCCTTCATCCAGGTCTATATTTACTTATGAACAGGTTGGATGGAAAATAAATATCACGTTGGCTCCTAGGAAGGTTTCAACGTTGGGTGACATTATCACCGCTGCTTCCTGTGGTATGGTCCACTTGAGCTTTGGATCTGTCTCATTTTTTTGGTTCATAGCCTAAAATCATATGGAAAAATGGATGGATGGCGTGGATAAAACCCATACATCACGGTGGGTCCCTCAGCCCCTGCCCGTATGAGAATCCATCTAGGCGGGCCCATCATATCAAGAGGCTTTTGATTCCCCACCATATCAACAGTCTTCGTTCCAGTACCTTGGTGGGCCCCACTTGTATTAAATCATGCATCAGGATGATACATTTGCTGATGTATCTGGACCCAAATTTCTTCTTCCAATCCAGGATATTTCGGGCCTAAACAGGATAGGCAAGGGCCACCCAATGACACTTACAACCCAAGGCCTGGCCTAGCATAGCAGGCCAAGCTGGTTGGGCCAGAGGATAGGCAAGGGCCACCCAATGACACTTACAACCCAAGGCCTGGCCTAGCATAGCAGGCCAAGCTGGTTGGGCCAGGCACAACTCGGTCCAAAAGTCGATTAAAAAAAAAAAAAAAAAAAAAACTTGACTTCCCTCTTGAATTGTCCTTATCGATCCGTTTATAAAGTGGGCCACATATGCACATCAAAATGAATATTGTAGAGGATTGAAACCAACAGTGAAATTCAAGATAGATGGTTGCCTAAGGATTAGAATATCATAAGAATATAACGTATGTACATATAAAGTCAGATCGGCCTAGACTTGAGTGATTAGTAATCTTATTATTCTTAGAGTATTTGCTTTGGGTTTGTTTTTATTGCTGGATTAGAGACTTTAATGATGGTTTTGATGTTAATCTCTTGGTCTGGTGAGTGGTCCACCTGCTTCGTTGTGCCAGATCATGTTCTCAATGGGCTCAGAAAAAACATACCTCGGCCCAAAGTCAGGCTAGTTTGCTCCCCATGTGGGTCACAATAGTGTAAGAAAAATGGACAATTAGAAGATCAACAAATAAGTGTGGACCACTGTATCTGCATACGATCCTGTCCCTCACTCTCCCATTTAATTATTATTATTTATTATTATTATTATTATTATTATCATCATAGTGAGGATTCTGTTAGTAGTTTGCAGGGGTTTGTCCATGCTAAATGGGTGGTGGGTTGGGCTTGGGTTAGCAAGTGTGGATTGTTTAAGTTAATAGGATGTTCTTGTGTTGAACCCTAACCAACCTGGCCCACCCATATACCTTACCAATGGGCCGGGCTAGATGACCCAACCCAGCCCAAAACCCAAGTGTGGACATGTGGTCAGTTGTGTTGGTTCAGCTTGGCCCGATGACAGTTGAATGGGTATGTTGGGCTTGGGCCTGATAATTTCAAGTGGGTTTGATAAGGAAATGGGTCATGGGCTGGGTTTGGGCCAAATTTCTTGGACGGTTTTGTAAACAGGTCGCTGGATGACCCTGATGCCATTCAAACCCGGTCTATTGCCACTGTTTGGTTTCATTTTCAACTTGTAGTGACTAATGAGATGAATGATCTTCTTTCAATGCACCACCTCTTAGCAAGATCTGAACAGTTGATGATTTCAAAAATTTTGAATCCATCCACCCTAATAAATCCCATGATAAGCCCAATTTCGTACCTACATTTAAGCCCAAAATCAAGGCTAATTTCATGTCCAAACCAAGCCTAAATCCTAAGCCAAGCCAAGTCTAATTCTGAGCTAAATCATAAGCTAAGCCAAGTCAAATTCTAAGTCAAATCATAAGTCAAGCCAAGTTACATCCTAAGTCAAATTTGAGCCACGTTAAAGCAAGAGGTGCATTAAGGAGAGGCTTATTGAACACATCCAAAAGTTAATTTTTTTTTTTTTTTTCCAAAATGCCTTTAGAGTTATTCTTAATTACACAATCTACCACTTTCAAAGTAAATGAAGGAATGCCATATGGCAACAAGACCCTCTTAGCCTATGAAAACTTTCAATGTCATATTTTTAACCCCTTACCTAACATTTAATTGCACCCTTGCTATTCCTTCAACTATAAAAAAGAGATCTCTCCTCTCATTATCTAGACACTAAAGAGAGAGACGAGAGAGCTCACCTACACCCTTTTTCCTCTTAAGCTCTTAGCCTAGCCACTCAACCTAGCCCAAGTTATCCCAATTTAGCCACCCAACCTATCCCAACCTATCTCAACTTAGCCACTTAACCGCCCAACCTATCTCAACCTAGCCCATCCAAACCATCTAAACCCTTCAACCAATTTAGTTAATGTAAGCCACTCATCCAAAGCCTATCTCATATTCAAGCCAATCCAATCCGTTCAAAGCCATTATCCATGCCATACAAAATCATCTCAATGGTCAAAATCTTGTGGAGTAGGGTCGGGGTTGAAGATATTTGATTGTCTATTTTGTGAAGAGTGTCAAATTTCTTCTTCCCTCTCTCATTTCTTCGTTTATGATATTGCTTTTCTTTTACTTTTCTTATAGCTAATCAAAACATTCACTCCCTTCTCAACCCCCTGCTTTCCCAATATATTCAGGTGTATGCTTTGTGACTTGCCAGAGTCTAGGATCCTGTCCATCAAAAACCCGGATTGACTAAAATTTTCTATTTTTTACTATCTTAAGTCATACATTGCACTTGCATTATCCTTACATTCCATACATTCATATACATTGCATCCACTATGTTGGTCTATCCAAGTGTATGCTTTGCGGTTTGTCAATATACCGGATCATTCCCATTACAAACTTGAATCAACTGGATTTTGACCACTTCTCCAAGTAGGAGAGTTCGTGCAGAGAAGTTTTTTCCGATCCATCGCTTGAAGTAGGCATCACATTGCCACACTACATATCACACACTACATCTCATCGTTCGTGCATTAGAACTAATTTAATCACTTATATTTTGTTGAGTATTGTGAAGTAAAGACCGTACATTTGTGTGGGCAAAGAGGGTGTGTAACACCTTCCCTCTTTGTCACCATGGTCCATTACCCAAAATTTTCAGTCGTAGATTAGAAGTCACTTAGACAAGAGAAACCTTGAATTCTCTAGTTCGTAAGTTCTGTAGGTTTAACTGATTGCGAAAATCTGAGTAACTGGCTAGTGGCGACTTCAAGTCAAATTAATATATAACATCTCAAGTTACAAATATATCAAAAGGCCTGAAAGACCCATGAGTGCGATCCAGCATCCACAATGTTGATCATTAAAAGATAGAAAATTAGGTTTCACGCACCCTTTTCTTTTTAAAGTAACCGTTTATATCAACTTTTAGAGTACGGGTAATTAGCCCATATAAAACGTTTAACATGATTCAGATGGATAGTCAGATCCTTACATTATCATTCATAAAAAAATTATTCAAATTTGATACTCAATACCCACATGATGAAAAATTTAGATGCTCAATCATTCATCTAGTGAATGAATCAAATTGAGTGCTCATTTTAAACTGAATAGACAGCTTAGATCTAAGAAAAAGAGCCCGTAAACAAGCCTAAAAGGAGAGGCCCCATACATAAATATTAAATGGGCAT
Source organism: Liriodendron chinense (assembly GCA_003013855.2). Classification (NCBI taxonomy): domain Eukaryota; kingdom Viridiplantae; phylum Streptophyta; class Magnoliopsida; order Magnoliales; family Magnoliaceae; genus Liriodendron; species Liriodendron chinense. The sequence goes on along the minus strand of ML058381.1, from coordinate 1,569,191 downwards.
CTAACATGCCCTAGAATTAGGTTGAATTAAAATGGGCCTAGGCTCAAAATAGTGGTTTTTATCTAGTTAGCCACCCAACTTTAATTGGGCCCAAAATTAACTGAAGTGGTCCCATGAGGTGGGACCTTAGGTGAATGGCTAGACAAGCCCACAATTGGCTTTATAAATGGATTTGAGCCCAAACACAAATTACGGATCAGATCATGTTAAAAGTCTGAACAAGGTCTCCCACGCACTGCCCCACATCTACGGCCCACCAAAGAAGGAAGCGGATTGCGTACTGAGTAAATTCTATGGGGCCCACCATGATATATGTATTTTTTCCGCTCTGTCCATCCATTTTACCAGATAATATTAAGGCTTTATATTTTTTATGCCTAGCCAAAGCTTAAACAGTGTGAATTGAATATCTACCGTTAAAATATTCTTGGGGACCACAAAAGTTTTAGATCAAGCTGATATTTGTTTTTTCCGTTCATCTATGTCTTTGTCATCTTATGAACAGGTTGGATGAGAAATAAACATTGAAATTGTGGTTTTACCGCTTGCGGAGATACTTGGAGATATGCCTAATGTCCTAGAGGGGGGTGAATAGGACTTTTTAAATTTCTAATCACAATTTAAAAGTAATTTAAATCGTTTACAACAACCGCGATTATCACAATTACATTCAAGTCAAATACATGTTCAATTTGCAAGAAAGACTATTATTGGCATTTTATAAAACAGTTAGCATTTATGATTGACTAAACTATTTCACAATTTCAATACATAGCAATCATTCAACCTCACAATGCACAACGATATATAGTGGTTCGGTTTCCCTACTCCACTCCTCGTTCATGACCTCAACCTATGAGAACACCGGATTTCACTATAGTCATGGTTTTAAATCAAGTTAACCGTTAATATTAACATCCTATGTTCTAGGACCGCGTTTACCATCCGCCGATGGCCAAATGCAGCGACTTATTGAGTTTTGATCTCAAACCTCACCAATCCTAATCCAAGGACGGCCACGTACACTCCCGCCGGAGTTTTCCAATCCAGGGAATAATGACACAATAAATGAACTCTCAAATACTAGACATAACTAGATGGTTGAGCCCCGATTTGATGCTTTTGACGAGTTGCTTCAACTCCACATACTTCAGCTCCTCTTTGAGCTCCCAAGATTAGCTACCGATGCAAATGATATGTGTATGATTATGTCGGGTAGTTGGGAGAGAGATGGTCAAGTTCCTCTTGTTTATTTAATACAATGGTTATGTAGGAACTACCAAACTCAACACTTAATGGCTATAAAAGACCTCTTGATGAAGTTTCAAGCTTAAGATCATAGTTCAAATCGAGCTTTGAATACTCAATGATAAGCCATAAATTGCTATGTTTGAATAATGACCTCAAGAGGAATAAGAGCAAGGAGGGTAGGAAGGGAAGAAGTAAATGCTCTCTCACTTGGCTATTAATGGGTGATGAATGCTTGCCATGATAGCTCTCAAAACGAGCTCTTATAGATGCCCAAAATCGAGTCCCAACGGGCAGAAAACGGTCATAAAATGACCTGTAAAAAATGCTTTACGACCAGTCAAAATTGGAGTCTTGACCGGTCGAATTAGGATGACCATGACTACAAAGCTTGCTGGACATTTTTGATGGGTTGGGGACTGGTCGGCTGACTGGTTGACTATACTGCCTAACCGGTCGGACGACCGATCTAATTTCGGGCAGCATGACATAAAATGTCTCTGGACGTTTTTGCTTGGTCGGCGACTAGTCAGCTGACCGGTCAGCTCCACTGCCGGACCGGTCGGACGACCGGTCTAATTATAGGTAACATAACTCAGAGTTTGCTGGACGTTTTTGGTCGATCGACGACCGGTCGGCTGACCAGTCGGCCATCCTATTTCCTTAACAAGTCTTTGCTAGACTGCTTTTGCAGGTCGGCTGACCGGTTGCCCGATTAGTCTGCTACCCTTTTTTAGTCATGATCAGGCTCAATATTAGCCTGACAGATTGGTGCTACCAAAAGAGGTTTGATCTTTGCTTTTCAATGATACAACACCTAGCCAAAGGAGATTCAAGTCTGATCAACTTGACCATATGGGTCGAGCAAGAAATGGGTTAAATGTGAATTGATGATTACGCCATTCATTGATGTTTTGGGATACCTAAAGTCGATCTATATGCAACTTACCCTTTGATCTTGTTTTCACTTGAGCTTGAGCATAGGAAGAAGCATTGTCTTCAAGTCTTGTGTTACAAATCTTCGACCGGGGCTCTCAAGATAAGACACGACCAGATGGCATGACAATTGACAAAATAAAGTGTACTAACAAACATCACTGTGGAACCTATGAAGGTTTCAATGGTGGAAATCATTATTCCCACTGTTTCCTGTTGTATGGTCCACTTGAGATTTGGATATGCTTCAATTTTGAGCTCAACTCCTAAAATGAGGTGAAAAAATGGATGGACAGTGTGGATAAAGCACATACATTCATGGTGGACCCAACTAAGTTTACTCAGTACGATTAAAGCGTACTAACTGAGTACGCAATCCGATTTCACCAGAGAATCTGGAATGGGCACGGTCCCGCTGCCCTGGAAATCGTTTGGGTCCAGAAACCAGTGACTCGTGCCTGGAAATCGATTCCGGTCCAGAAAACCAGTGACGGCACGCTCAAAAAGCCCCCAGATAATGGCTTGAAGAAAGGGAGTCACCGGAATCCATGGCTGCTACCACTTTATTTGCTGGATACCGGAGCTAAAATGGAGAGGATGAGAGGAGGTTCAAATGAAAACCAGAGAACACTATAAGAAAACATGCCTTTAGCCACAATTTTTTAGCCACATTTCAAAAAACGGAGGCCAAATGTGCTTTTTAGCCTCCGTTGTTAAGGAGCCGAGGCTAAAAGTTCACTTTTTGCCTCGGTTACAAAGAAATTGAGGCTAAAAGTCTGATTTTTTGCCTCGGTTGGAAAGGAACTGAGGTTAAAAGTTTGCTTTTTCGCCTCCGTTATAGAGGAACAGAGGCAAAAAGTAAACTTTTTCACCTTGGTTGCAAAGAAATTGAGGTTAAAAGTCTACTTTTTTTTCCTCAACTACTAAGGAACTGAGGCTAAAAGTCTGCTATTTTGCCTCGGTTGGTGAGAAATCGAGACTAAAAGTCTATTGTTTCACCTCAGTTGGTAAGAAACCAAGGCTAAAAGCCCACCATTTAGCTTTAGTTAGTAAGAAATTGAGGTTAAATATTCACTTTTTAGCCTCAATTGTTAGGAAACCGAGGCTAAAAATATATCATTTTACCTCAATTAGTGAGAAACTAAGGCTAAAATTTTACCATTTGTCTCAATTGTGAGAAAATTAGGCTAAAAGTTTACCATTTTGTCTCAATTCTATAAAACCGAGGCTAAAAGTCTACCATTTTGCCTCAGTTGGTGAGAAACAGAGGCTAAAAGTTTACCATTTTGCCTCAGTTGGTGAGAAACCATGGCTAAAAGTCTACCATTTTGCCTCAATTGGTGAGAAACTGAGGCTGAAAGTTTATAATTTTGCCTCAGTTGGTGAGAAACTGTGGCTAAAAGTCTGCCATTTTTCCTCAGTTGGTGACAAACCGATGCTAAAAGTCTACCATTTTGCCTCAGTTGGTGAGAAATCGAGGCTAAAAGTCTACTATTTTGCCTCAGTTGTCAAAAACTGTTGCTAAAAGTCTACTATTTTGCCTTAGTTGATGAGAAACTGAGGCTAAAAGTCTACCATTTTGCCCCAGTTGATGAGAAACCAAGGCTAAAAGTCTATCATTTTGCATCAATTGTGAGAAAATGAGGCTAAAAGTCTACCATTTTGCCTTAGTTAGGAGAAACTGAGGTTGAAAGTCTACCATTTTACCTCATTTGGTGAGAAACTGTGGCTAAAAACTTGATATTGGCTCCCTCTTCTCTTCCCAACCGTCCATTTCCTCATACATGTAGACCATGTCATAAATGGCCAAATTTCTCCAATAGGGAACATTTAAAGTGGGCACCGCCTTTTGAACGCTCAGATCATATACATACGTGTAGCACGTATGCACTAAAACCTACCACCGCACCAGAACTCGGCTAGAGATTTGAAGTCTGTAAGATGCTCTATGGGGCCGACCCCAATGTATGTGCTTTATCTAAGCTGTTCATCTGTTTTGACAGCTCATTTTAAGGCATGGGCTTAAAAAATGAGGCATATTGTAGCCTCAAGTGGACCACACCGTAGGAGGCTTTGGATTTTTTAGCAATTTTGGTAAGAACATTACCTGCGTAAAATCAACAACTTCAACGATCATACGTCTTCCATATGTATGGTGGATGCGAATGATCCCTACTATGCCAGAGCTTGATAGAATACTTTTCTGGAAATACCTAGTTACAATGAATGCAAAGGGACAATAAACACCTGCAGAGAGCAAATGCAAACTCCAAAGGAGTGAAGAATAACAAATAAGAGGAATTATGATTCCCAATCAAGATATGCAATCGTTTGGATGCTCTAGTGGTAAATGAATTGCAGGTAAAAGATTTACAGGGAGTGTTTGGATGCTGAAAAATGCATGTAAATGATTTATAGGTTGTAAATGGAAACCTTTTGAAAAGCTCTGATTTCATTTACCTGCAAATGAAATTCGGCCCAACGGCTGGAATTTTGAAATTTGACCATAAACAGAATACAGACTAAACAATATACAGGTAATCCAAACACAGACAACTATTTACATCTATTTTCTCTATTTTCTGTTTGAAAAGAGAGGAATTACTCCAGCAAAACTCAACCTTATCATGGAAACTATGTGGGCCCCACTATGGTGTATGAGCTATATCTATCCACGCCATCCCTTCATTTTTTTTTCATATCATTTTAGTTGATGAGCCTAAAAATGGGGCAAATCCAAAGATCAAGTGGACCATACCAAATAAATCAGTGGGTTCAATGGTGGTGTCATTATTCCCACTATTTCCTATGATGTGGTCTTTTGGCCCATGCCTTAAAATGATCTGAAAAACTGAACGGACGGTGTGGATATAACGCATACATCATGGTGGGGCCCACATAATCTGCCTCGCTTTCCATATATGCTAAATTCAGGGAAATTATAAGTAACTACATTGAAACAAACAGGCCAGGCATCCAAACGAGTATCTAGGGCCGTCTGTGAAAAGAAGGTCTATGGTTCAGTAATCTGTAATTGACCAGACGGGACCCATGGTGGATAATCACACCCAAAAGGTATCCTCAATTGGATTATCCCATCCCTTAATCTAATACCTCACAAATTGGAAATTAAAAAAAAAAAAAAAAATGTAACAATGGTCCACATCCAATGGAAGCATCACCAAAATTTGAAGGCTAGAAAATGGAGAGATCACCAAAACTTGAAGGCTAGAATTTTCTGCTCTGGAAGATTTTGGGGCATGATCCATCCATTGTGAGCCCACCAAATAAATGGTTTGTATTATTCCACCTGTACGGACAGACCCAATAGGGCCATACATACCCTCAAGGGTTATATAATTAGTCACTGAAGTGCATCAGTTAAAACAAAAAAACCATCAAAGGGAGGGCATACCAGAGCAAAGAGAAAAGAGACGGTATAGGAAGCAAAACCTCTGCAATTATATAGCACATGAGTACATGTGGGCCCATGGTTCAGTGATCCAGACCGTTGTTCCTACAGGCCCCGCCATAAAAGGAGGATCCTTCAATCCAAACAGACGGTAATAATGAAGGCAAAAGCCCAAACACCCATATAAATGCAAATGAGAAATACTGAATATTTACTCAATCAAACATAAAATCCAAAATAAAACAAAAACCAAACACCATTATTTTATTAAAATCAGAGAGAGAGATGGCATATTAGTACTACAGTAAGAAAACAAGCATATGTCAAGCCCACCTGGTGTGCTCACGACATCCAACCCGTCCATCAGATGCGTCATCCCAAAAGCCCTTAGACCAAAAAATCAGGCCAATCCGAATCTTATGTGGCCGCAGCAAAGGGAACAATCTGGGAGGAGACGCCGACGCTTGATTTGCGTGGAGGGCCCACCGTGTTTTATGTATGGAATCCAGGACGATCAGATTCTTAATCTGGGCTGGATGAAGAAAATCAAGGGTGACCGTGCCATCCCTCCTTTTTTCCCGTGGCCCACATGAGCTTCGGATCGAGCTGATTTTTGGCCCTGAGTGGCTTTTAGGGCATTTGGTTGGCATCTGGGAAACTCATTTCTAGCTTAAAATCTGGATTCCAGCAGAATTCGATTTTAACTTGTGTGTTTGGTGGCAAATTTCAGCCAAACAAAACTTCGTCTAGAAACCTAAATTAAATGGAACAAGATTAGTGGAAACGGTGTGGGCGACCATAAGGGAAAAGAGGCGAAAGTGAGGGTCACCACCTCCATGTATACGTTGTACATCTATGTTATATGTGTTTTATACCCACACGGTCCATCAGTTTTGAGAGCTCAATTAAGGCCATCTACACTCTCTTCAGGCACGCAATATCATACAATCATATACTCTAAAGAGTTTATTTCCCTAGATAGAGGTGACTAGTATATATCTGAAACGTTTAAAACATACTGTGCAAACATTGGCATCATCCGACAATACACTATGGCTTGTACTCAACGATAAAATGGAGTTGCAGAAAGAAGGAACAAGACACTATTGGACATTGCTATATCGATGATGGTATATGTCAATCTCTCTACCACATTATGGGGAGACGCATTGCTTACGGTTATCTACATCCTAAATAGAGTCTCATCTAAATCTGTTCCTAATACCTCATATGAGATGTAGACTGGAAGGATTCCTTTTCTAGCCGACCTATGCCATTGGGGATCTTTAAGATATGTTTTGTTGCATGCTCCGTATATAAGTAAACTTGATAGTAAAATCACTGAACCTATATTCATATGGTACCTCATGCACTCAAAGGGATACGTTCTAGTTTATGAGGATCGTGGAGGATGGACTGAGATAGAATCTCGAAACGTGACCTTCGTCGAAGACAGTTACCCCAGCCGAAAGAAGCAAATGGTTGACATAGAATTTTTTAAAATTCTCGATATATCTCAGGAGAGTAGGAATTCTGCTTCTGAAAATGGTGATGTTGCAATAGATAGATTAATGCCCCATCATTGCCTGCAACTGCATTGAGCTCACCACAAAATGCTCTTAGGTGGTCTACAGGGCACAATGTCCCATCATATCTTTTGAGGTGTCATCGCATTGAAAAAGGGATAGAATACCTGAACTTAGTGGATGGGAGATCCACCCCGTACTAATTTTACAGCTTCCTCTTCATCTTTTGTGTTTGTTCTTGAATTTGTTCGATTTCGGATGGACCAAATAAGGGGGATCTTGCCCCTTGTCTATCCTGAACTGATCCCCCTTTATAATAATTAAACTCGTTAGTGCCCCTATGAGTCCTGCGTGGTGGACTTGATGATTGCTCCCATTATGAAGAGTTTATTGGACTGGAACTAAGAAATGAGACTGCAGAAAAACCCTGGCCAAAGAAGAATGTTGAAACTAAATAAAACTCCCGCTAGGAAGAGGATGTTGGAACTGGTTGGGAATTTTGGCCGTGAGATGTGACTGGACATAGCTCTTACTTGTAGGAGGATACTGAGAGAAATAATTTAAGGTGGTGGGTTGCTCTGGCTAGAGGCATTCGTCGGAAGGTTATCGAAAATCCTGCATGGATCCTGATGGTTATGGTTAAATTAAATTAGATGTTGGAAGAAGAACTAGCTGCTATAGCCATTATTGAACAGGGTGAGTTAGGTTGTTGGCTATGGCAATTTGATCATGCATGAATTGGAGGAACGTCTCCAACATTGCTTTGATGGATATATGTTAGGTTGAGTTTGACCAGCTCGTGAAATGGGTTCGTTATCAACGAGCCCAATGGGTTTTTGTATACCACTGACGATGCGGATAGTGAGGTCTCTTACACTTGCTTGGTCTTGCGTGTGATGGGCAGCGGCTAGTTTCGAAAGTGTATTAGACCCCGATGATTTCAAATGAGAACCGTATTGAGATGTAGATTGACATCGGAATTGGCATGTGACATATGATAATCATATATTCATGCATTCGGGTTTGTGGATGCATAAATAAAATCTAAGTGATACAATCGTAGGTCACAATTCTAAATAAGTACAACGACTATTTGAAATCAGGAGTCTATCATCCTAGAATTACTTTCCATGTTAAGTTATGGGACTAACATGTATTATAACCTTGGATGTGAGGCCTCAATTGACACACGATACTGCGCACTACAACTCGTCCTTTCATCATATGTATTTGTGTTGCATAGTTGTATATGACATTTGGCTCGATAAGTCTTTGTATCACACAACCTTAGTATGGCTGATAGTGTTCATGAACTTGACATCATAACTCTCCATCATTTTTTGCATATTCTGATATCAGGATACTTGTCATATGCATTGTGTACGCACACACGCACTCTCTAAGCTTCGTAGTAAGCTTACGCACGTTGTTTACATGTAGTTTATGTTAGATAGCAGCAATAGTGAAGCAAGAGCATGTATCTGATCGTTTGGAGCTTTTAGTTATGAAATGTATTTCCACTTCCATCACTGTACTTGAATTTTTTATAGTGGATGTATGTGATAATGTTTTGGTTTATGGTACACTTGTGGCTATACTATTCTATATAAAAAATCATCTTGAAAAATCCTTATTATGGGATTCCGTTTTCGGAACTTAGCATACGTTGGGTGTCGAAATCAGGGTACTACGGAGGTTGTCTACTCTAAATTTGAATTACGGCGATTCAGTGCCAAGAACCAAATTCGAGGTGTGACAGAGGCTTCCCCCTCATTATTTTTAATCTAGTTGCGATTTGAGCTTTTTTTGGACTGAACGTTGTTGGGGATTTGGGTTTTCTTTTAAATTGGAGTCTTATATAAATTGTTTTTTTCCTTTGATTAAATATCATATTTAGTGGTCTTGCATCGAGATCTGTTTACGAATTCAGAATAATTGTATTCTAGATTTGTATAAGGGCCTATTTGATAGCTCAGAAATGAAAGTAAGTGAATGTACATGATGGTAAATAAGTAACAATTGCTTACGTTTCCATTTCATTGGAAATGCATGTTGTCCAAAAAAGTCTCATCTTAGGTACCGTGCTATGTACCAATATCCTGTGCCCCACCATGATTTATGTGTTATATCCACACCGTCCATTCATTTTCCAAATCATGTTAGGGCATCATTCCAAAAATGAGGCAGATCCAAATATCAAGTGGCCCATAATAAGAATAATTACATCTACCATTATACCTACTATTATCTATGGTGTGGTCCACTTTATTTTTGGATCTATCTCAATTTTGGGCTCATGTCCTAAAATGATTTGAAAGGATAAATGAATGGTGTGGATATAACACATACATCATATTGGGGCCCACAAAATTTTTACTTTGAATAGAGGTTGAAATTTGCATAGTTTTCAAGGCAGATTTCCATCTCTCTTTTAAATGGATGGTAAAAATCATCATTATGTTTTTACCACGATTTACTTTCATTTACCTCCAACTAAACAAGCCCTAATAATGTTTGATGTTGTATTGTATTTTTATTTATTTGTTGGAGGGTGTTATGGGTAAAATACGAGCTGACTACAGGTCGGATATAAGGATCCGACCTGACTTATGTCGAAAATTCTCCAACCTTGTCAGAGAGATGACCTCAGTCCCGAAATCATGAATCCCGTAATTTTAGGCTTCGGCCAAGATAGTAGGAGAAAGATCCAGAGAGTCGTTAAAAGAAACATCCCCGGTAACTACGGAACAGCCCAAAGATCTCGGAAGTTCAAGATTTTCTCTATGGAGATTACGTTTCCTAATAGGGATGTGATTTTGTAACCTAAGTCTATAAAAAGACACATCCTCTTCATTACTAAGGTATGAAAACTTTTACTCACTAAAAGAAAAAAGGAAACTATTGATTCAAAAGCTCTGACTGACTTAGGCATCGGAGGACTAACGGCCAATCCCCGATTCCCCTCTTAGTCATTGTTCATCTTTGCAGATCTCAAATTGACGGATCAAAGTCCCTCTACATCCTCGAGGTTGATTATCGATATCACCTCTTTTGTTGTTAAAATTCAGCAACAACAATTGGCGCTGTCTGTGGGAAGGCGACTGCAAAGCCGTATTCTCACCCAAGAGTTTCAGAAAATATACCCCCTCCATCAACAGGACTTCAAATGGCTGGAAAAAGAAAATACAAGGGGAAAGCGCCCGCTATTGCCTGGCCATCCGAAGCTCCGTGATTCGACGATGATGGGTTCATTCCTGAAACGTCCGCCCTTCGAATCGGAAGTTCATCACTACACTTCGTTCAGCAGAACGGACGGCAGAGATCTCGCGACCACGGGACTAGGCTGTTCGCTCTCGAAGAACAAGTGGGAGGCGTCACTGAACGATTAGGAGGTGTGGATGAATGGTTCGGATACTTCAACCAACAACTTGATGATATCTGCCAGTTTAGCCCAACCATCCCCATTCTATAGGGGCGATGGTGAACCTCAACAGTCGCATTAAGCTCCCCCACCACAACACTCTCTTATAATTCAAATCAAGAACGTGCTGAAGAGGATGAAGTTGTCAGCCGAGAAACAAGAGTAAAAACTCGGTCGGCAGTAGAATTGCCTACAAGCGATTTACGCCATAAACTCGAAAAGAAAAGATCGGCTCGTCTGGATCGTGACCAAGTGGATGACATTATAAATCCGTTAGAGGCCGAGCTGAAGGAACTTCATGACCGCGTAGGCGATATCCAAAGAGCACAACGCACCCGAGCACCCATTACAGTAGATGCATTAGTCGATTTGTCCGAATCACCATTCACTGAAGAGATCCGTGAGGAACTGCTTCCCAAAGGGTTTAAGATCCCTCAACTCAAACAATACACTAGGATAGGAAAACTAACGGAACATTTGGAAAATTTCAAAGTCCGAATGGAACTCCTTGGGGTCAATGGGCACATCATGTGCAAAGCCTTCCTCTGTCATTAACGAGCTCGGCTTGGACTTGGTTTCGAAATCTAAAACCAAGGTCGATCAGCTCGTTTACCCAACTGAGTAGGGCCTTCGCTACCCAGTTCATCGAAAGTACTGACCCAAGAAAGCATACAACCTATCTCACCACGGTCAAACAAAAAGAAGACGAGTCTTTAAAAGACTACCTCGATCGTTTCAATGTTGAGGCCGTCCAGGTTGAAAACCTCTCTCAAGACATACTACTCCACACTATGATTGGGAGATTATGAGATAAAAAGTTTTTCTGGTCTGTAGGAGAGGAACCACCTCAGTCTGTGGCAGAATTTTTTGATCGAGCTGCTAAGCACATCAACGCAGATGAATTAGTCAACGCACACAAGTCGTCCTCCAGAAACAAAGATCACCGGAAAGAAATCAGCTAAAAAAGGCACAAACAAGAGCAAAGGTCATTAGGTCGGAACAATGCTCCTCGAGGAGTCAAATCAACGACCGCTCGATTTGAGAAGTACACACCACTCGACACAACCATCAAGCAAGTATACTCGGCAGAAAAAGGTAAGCAGATGTTTAGATGACCAACAAAAATCAAAACTGACCCCAACAGGAGGTCGAAATCAAAATACTGCTTTTGTCACATAGACCACGGTCACAATACAATAGATTGTTTAGACTTAAAACGACAGATAGAAACCCTCATTCAACAAGGATTCTAGAAGGAGTATATTGCCCAGTGTCAGGAGGACCGAAGGACCGCGGATCTAAACAACTAGATCGATGAACAGATCGACAATAATCCTATGGTAGAAATCCACATGATCTTTGGTGGGCCAACTACCGGAGACACCGGCAATGCTCGGAAAGCATATGCACGACAAGGTAGGACATCTGAACCAAGATTACCTATGAGCATCGTGAGCCGACTTGCAAAAATCACAAAGGTCGTTTCTCGCACATTGACTTTCACCAAAGAAGATGCCAGAGGTATCCTCGACCCCCATGATGATTCACTCGTGGTCTCAATGGCAGTTGTCAACAAGAAACTCCACAGAATGATGGTCGATACGGGCAGCTCGGTGGACATTTTGTATGCCGCAACGTTCGAGAAGATGAAAATCGACCAATCCAGGTTGAGGCCAGTTAAAACAACCTTGTCCGAATTCACAGGAGACACAATCATGCCGGAAGGAGAGATAACTCTCCTGGTCACAACAGGAGAAGAGATACCTCTCCTGGTCACAACAGGAGAAGAGCCTAATAAAAAAATGATTATAGTTAATTTCCTCGTCATCAACACCTCGTCTGCCTACAACGCAATAATTGACCGTTCCATCATTCGAGCTCTTAAAGTTGGTATTGTCATATACCACCTGGCTATGAAATTCGACACTGATGAGGGCGTCAGAGTGGTGCAAGGCAATCAACAGGAAGCCCGTCGATGTTACGAGCTGACCTTGTACGGAAAAAGCCTAGTTTCTATGGTGTCACGCACGACCCCTTTGGACCCCAGAGAAGAGACAGGGGAGCGCGGATCATCCACTAAAGAACTAATTGAGGTTCCTTTAATGGACGACGATCTGACCTGGGTAGTAGTTAGAATTGGGTCCCAGCTGAACGACGAGATGCGGGGAAGACTGACCACTTTCCAAAAATAGCATGCAGATGTACTCGCATGGTCTCACCAAGATATGCCGGGTATCAGCCTGAAATAATGGTCCACCGACTAAATGTCGATCTGACCTTCAAGCCAGTTCGTAAGAAACGACGACTCTTCAACATGAAAAGGTACGCTGTGATCGAAGAAGTAAAAAAATTGTGCCAAGTAGGATTTATTGAAGAAATACGTTATCCAGATTGGCTCACTAATGTTGTCTTGGTGAAAAAAGCCAACAGAAAATGGAGAGTTTGTGTGGACTACACCGACCTCAACAAAGCCTGTCCGAAAGACAGATTCCCGCTGCCCAGGATAGATCAGCTCGTCGACGTGACGTCTGGTTTCGAGTTACTCAGTTTTATGGACGCATATTTCGAATATAACCAAATTCGAATGTACGCTCCTTATAAACAAAAGACAACATTCATCATGGACCGAGGCCTATACTGCTACAAGGTGATGCCCTTCGGACTCAAAAACGCAGGGGCAACCTACCAATGCTTGGTCAACAAAATGTTTGCTGAACATATTGGGAAAACAATAGAGGTCTATGTGGATGACATGCTTGTTAAGAGCTTACTGTCGGAAAACCACATCGAAGACCTTGGCATAATGTTCGATATTATGAAAAAATACAGAATGAAACTCAATTCCAATAAATGTGCCTTTGGAGTAAGCTCGGAGAAATTTCTCAGCTTCATGGTGAACTAAGGGGGATAGAGGCCAATCTCGAGAAGATCCGAGCACTGGTCGACATGAGTTCGCCTACTACTGTGAAGGAAGTCCAACGTCTCACGGGAAAAATTACGGCTCTCAACAGGTTCGTCTCGAAGGCTACTGACCGATGTCTCCCATTCTTCAAGCAACTCTGCAAATGATAGGAAATGACTTGAACGTCAGAGTGCGAGCAGGCCTTCCTCGAGCTGAAAGCCTATCTTAGCTCTCCACCTTTGTTGTCCAAACCAATGCAGGGGGAAGAATTACTTCTGTATTTGGCGATTTTGCCAGCAGCAGTTAGCTCGGCTCTAATCCGTGACGACAAAGGGATGCAGAGGCCGGTTTACTAGGTCGGTAAGGCCCTGCTTAATGCAAAAACACGATATCCAAAGATCAAGAAACTAGCCTTGACACTGATCACCACAGCCAGGCGGCTAAGACCTTACTTTCAAGCACACCCAATAACTATGTTAACAGATCAACCGTTATGATAAATACTGCAAAAGCCAGAAACTTCAAATCATCTCGTCAAATGGGCTATTGAGCTCGGAGAGTTCAACATACGGTTCGGACCTCCTACTGCTGTCAAAGGTTAGGCCGTGGCCGATTTCATTGTTGAATTCACCAGTCCTCTAGACAACCAGCATGATCGCAAATCGAGCCTTAACCTCTCTGAAAAATTAAAATCGACGGGTTCTTTGGAACATAATTCACTAGCGTCCACGTGGTCATTATACGTTGACGGGTTATCAAACTCGCAAGGTAGCGGAGTTGGCCTCATCTTGACTTCTCTAGACGGGGTGAAAGTCCAGTATGCATTTAGGTTCGGCTTCCGAGCTTCTAATAATGAAGTTGAATATGAAGCCCCCCTAGCTGGACTACGCCTCGCTTCTGAAATAGGGGTCCGAGAGGTAAAGGTGCACAGTGATTCGCAGTTAGTGGTTAGGCAGGTGACCACTGAATATCAAGCAAAAGGAAAGAAAATGTGCACATATTTAGTAAAAGCCCAAGAATTGTTATCTCGCTTCAATTATTATGAGGTCGTTCAGGTCCCTGAGAACTCAAAATACTAATGCAGACTCACTGATCAAATTAGTATCGGCAGCGGATGACTGAGCTCAGTAGGGCGATCCCCATCGAATTCCTCCCCTATTGAAGCATATCTCAAGAGGAGTCGAGTGAAGTATGCCCAGTGTCAGCTAACCCGAGCTGGATGGATCCCATCATTCGTTTTCCTATAAAAAGGTGAATTGCCCAAAGATAGAAAAGAGTTACAGAAAATCCGTTACAGGTCGGTCTCGTTATACACTGATCAACAGAATTCTTTACAAAAAAAAGGGTTTTCCCTCCCTTGCCTACATTGTGTTGGAATCGAGGAGGTTGATTATGTCCTTTGAGAAATACACTTTGACAGCTGTGGAAATCACTCCGGAAGCAAAGCACTTGCTGTAAAAAATAATCCGTTAAGGATACTACTGGCCCACTATCCAACAAGATGCCCAGGAAATAGTCAAAAGGTGCGACAGATGTTAGTGATTCGGCCCAGTTCCCCACCTGCCACCAGAAGAGCTCACTCCCTATGTTCAGACCATGGCCATTTGCCCAATGGGGAGTTAACATCATTGGCCCGCTCCCAACGGACAAAGGACAAGTGAAATATGCGATCTTCGCCGTCGATTACTTCACAAAGTGGGCCGAGGCAGAACCGCTTGCCACGATTACGGAGAGGAAAACTATGGATTTCATCTGAAAATTGATCATATGCCTGTTCGGAATCCCAAACACTATAATCTCTGATAACGGACGTCAGTTTGACAACGCGAGATTTTGAAAGTTTTACGAAAATTTAGGCATAAAACATGTGTACTCATCTCCTCATCACCCCCAAGCCAATGGCCAGGTCGAGGCCGTCAACAAAATCATCAAAAACATCTCAAAACGAGGCTCGGTGAAAGGAAGGGAGCATGGGCAAAAGAACTCCCCTAAAGTACTCTGGGCTTATAGAACCACTGCTTGGTCCACTACCGGAGAAACTCCCTTCTCCTTAGCTTTTGAAGCTGAGGCTGTGATTCCAATTGAGGTTGGTATGCCTACTAACCGGATAGGTCATCATTAGCCTGATCAGAATGAGAGTCAGCTGCGAATTAATCTCAATCTTCTCGACGAAGCAAGAGAAACTTTCCAAGTACGAATAGTAGCATATCAACACAAAGTTCAGTGATATTACAATTCACGAGTGAAGAAACAATGATTCAGAGTGGGCGACCTCGTCCTCCGAAAGATCAACAAAGATATCAAGGAAAAAGCGGGTGTGTTTAGCCCCAATTGGGAAGGACCGTACAAAATACTTAGCTCATTTCTTCCGGTACTTATTGGCTCGAATATATGAAAGACTGATCTCTCCCTCATCCGTGGAATGCTGAGCACCTCAAGGTTTATTATCCATAAACAGGTCGGATACACGAATAAGGTGAAAGTCTGTACACCAGGACATTTTTCAATAAAGATAGAATTTTCTTAAAGTCAAACATGTTTACGGACTAAGTTTGACGCGCAGAATATCATGATTAAAAATTAGCAAAGGAAGTCCAAGTTCAATCATAAGATCGTAAGATCGGATTTACCATGCTATATAAGACAAGCATAGCCACTAATGGACTGAAGCTTGACACGAGCTTAAGGTCGACAGAAAGCATGATATCGACTTGGTCAACATAACTACAAGCTACGAAACCAACTTATTCCAACCACTTAGACAAATCTCAATTGTTCAGGTATGGGATAAAATAAATACCACGACAATCACAAAAGCATAGCTTAAATGCACAAGTGATGAAAGTAAAAGATTTAGAAGGGCTAAAAAAATTTATCTACTTCAAAAATGCCTCAGAAGGGCCTTAAAAGTATTCACAAGATCCCTTATTAGTGGTAACAAGCTCTGACGGGCCAGCCTCAGTCCCTCTGACCTGAGGTTCAGCCAGAGCAGCTTCTGCCTCGACGACCTCATCCTCGACTTCGTCCTCGTCAACAGAAGCAAGATCGAGATTCGAAAAGTGCTTTTAGACCAGGTTCCTGCAGTCTTAAAAGCCATGGTTGTACAGCTCTTCTGAAACTGCGTTCACCTTCTCGAGCTCTGCCTTCAGACCCTTGACCTCAGAGAGGGACTTCAACTGAACCTCTCGCAGGAGCTTGGACCAGGTTCGATTTCTCCTCTTCGGCCATTTTCAGTGCGGCCTCGAGGGATTCTGCCTTGTTCTCAGCAGATTGAACATTGGCCAAAGACTCCTTCAGAGCATCCTTGAAAGAGTGAGTTTGGGCCTGCGAGAGCTTCAAGGTCATTGAGTAACCTTTAGCTCGAACTGGCTTTTCTTCAGCTCTAACCTCATAGCCTCGTCTTCTTCTTCCATGAAGATGCCGCAGTAAGTGTCTCCTGCATCTGATAGGTTCGTTCAGCCATAGCTTAACGAATCATGATCAGTAGGGCCAAATCCTTGAAAGAAACATAAAAACTATCAGCAATGTAATCATAGACAGACTTGTGAAAAATAGTAAAAGGTAACTCACTCTGAGATTGCTCTCAATTACTACCCCGATCATCTGGTCGGGGTCGGAAGCGGCCAATGAAGTCAGATCTTCCAAGATTCAGCTGTTCACGCGTGCATATGAGGTGATGCCATCGATCCAGGTCTGAATCTTCTCCGTAATCGGAGGTATGTTGACCTGGTCTTCACGAGGAACAATAGTTTAGGCAGAAGCAGTAGCTCGAGCAGAAGCAAGAGCTCGAGATTGTGATGAGGAACCTGACGAACTGGCACAAGTCGCAAGTCATTTTGCAACCGACTCAGCCCGTGTGTCAGAGGTCCGAGACGCTAAGGGTTCAACCCTAACCGGAGAGCTTGAGTCCATGGGTCACCCAGATCCACATACAAAGGACTAGGGTAACCGTTGTTGCCTCAGAGGTTCAAAAGTAGCTGCCTTCTTTCTTGGAGGCTCGACAAAGGTTTACCCACATTCAAAGATGCAGGAAGGATTCTTACGGACCTTCGAAACCGCCTTTGGAGCCATTCCTGTTCAGAAAGATGTGTCAGATAACTGAACAAATTAGAACTAAATAAGAAATGCGTACAAGTTAAATTACAAGTTACCAATCCGAATCATGAATAGAGTTAAGGGTGATCAAGCAGCAGAATCCCTCTCCTCAACAGAACAGTCCCTAGCAACTCGGATCTGTCTCTTTTGTGCAGTAGAGAGAGCTACTCGGATGGTCGTTGAAGCTGCAATCACAGAAAGATAATCATCAGGGGATCTAAAGAAAAAAAAACTAAGGATGTTAACCAAAGTGTCAGTAAGATAGGTAAGTCGGAATGATGTCCTACCTAGTAAAGCGAAATCAGCTCGGACTCTGAACTCCAAAGGTTGAGGCTCATCCGATGAAGACTCCTAGTTCCCCGAAGCGAAGAACCACTTCTTTTTCCAAGTCTTGGTGGAAGAGGGCAGACCGATTACCAACGAGCCACCTTGACCTGGAATTGAAGATAAATAATAAAGTCCCTGACCTCCTAAGGACTTGAGGGAATACATCGAGAACAGCTCGTTCGAGGTCAACTCTTTATTCCCAACCCTTTGCCATAGAATATAGCACCCTATTATACATCTCCAAGCATTAGGCTGCAACTGGCTCACAAATAGACCTAACAGACTGACGACCTCGCGTACAAAAAGGTGTAGAGGTAACCGTAGCCCTGCCTCTAAATGCATCACAAAAATTACTGTTTCTCCCTGACGAGGTCGGCTCGGTCTATCACCTCGGTCAGGAATTCTAAACTCTATGGAATCAGGGATCTCATAGATTTCCCTAAGTACATCCAGCTTGTCCTAGGTAATTTGCGAAGTCATGCAGTCTAGTTCAAAAGGTTCCTTACGAGCTGCCACACCTCCAGCGATCAATTCCAGAAGGTCAGATTCCCCTTCATCAGCATGCTCTACTATCCTAGTTCTAGCGCTAGACTCTCCAGGGTTCATTTCTTGGGAACCCAGCGAAGGTGGATCCGATTCAGGATCTTTGAACCTCACCTTAAGGATGACATCAGAGTCCGAGGTTTCCGACATATTTGAAAACAAGAAACGGCAAGTAAAAGACTTGTTCTAGGATTGAAAAAGCGTATCAAGAATGCTAGTACACCAGCCTGAGGAAGATGATCAGAAAGGAGAAGAAAAGAAGGAAAAATCAAAAGTTCAGATGCTCAAGGAGATAGAAAGTTTGAAAGCTAATGAAATAAAAGTTTTTAGAATTTTGGCTAAGTCCGGAGATTTATATTCAAAAGATCTCATTGCATTTAATGCGGACGCCACATGGCAGGCTCTGAATCGATCGTACTAAAAGTAACGCATGGTACCGACACATGGCAACACCTCGTTCATCAAGACTTTGCTTGCGCCTCCGTGCCATACGAGCGAATGATGATGCCTCAATTTTTTAAACGACGCATTAAATGCCATTTTTTCGCCCGCCTAAATGGCGGCAGTACAACTGCTAAAGGTTAAAAGCAATTAAGTCAGCTTATCTTCTTCGACAAGTTACTCTCGAGTCAGACAAGCTGGACTCGAGAGTAGGGGGGCTTTTGTTATGGATAAAATACGAGTTGACTACAAGTCGAATATAAGGATCCGACCTGACTTACGTCGAAAATTCTCCAACCTCGTTAGAGAGATGACCTGAATTATAAGACGACCTCAGTCCCGAAATTATGAATCCCGTAATTTTAGGCTTCAGCCAAGATAGTAAGAGAAAGATCTAGAGAGTCGTAAAAAAAAAATCCCCGGTAACTACGGAACAGCCCAAAGATCTCAAAGGTTCAAGATTTTCTCTAAGGAGATTACGTTTCCTAATGGGGATGTGATTCCGTAACCTAAGTCTATAAAAAGACACATACTTTTCATTACTAATGTATGAAAACTTTTACTCACTAAAAAAAAGGAGGAAACTATTGATTCAAAAGCTCTTATTAACTTAGGCATCGGAGGACTAACGGCCTGGCCATCGGCCCCCTCTTAGCCATTGTTCATCTCTGCAGATCTTAAATTGATGAATTAGGATCCCTCTAGATCCTTGATGTCGATTATTGATCTCACTTCTTTCGTTGTTAAAATTCAGTAACAACAAAGGGCATTTAGAGCATTGATTGATCAGTGTTGAAAAAGCTAGGTTCGAGGTGAGATGCAAGATAGGAAAAAAGAAGATGCAAACAGGAAAAAAAAGTTAACTTGGCCTGACTCGATGCCGACTCTCCCCAACTTGGTCCTTGTGAGCAGGTAAAACTCAGATCGGATCAAGTATGCCAGATTTAGTACTAAGCCGGGTTGAGTTTGGATCAGGTATTTTTCAATACTGAGTTGGGCCGGGTCAGCCCAAACTGAGCCTGACTCGAGTCAATGCCTAGTTGTGCGGCCTACCATAAAAGAAACTTCTTAGAACCCACTGCAATGTTTATTTTCCATCCAACGCGTTGATAAGGTGAAAAAAAAAACATGAACTAACAGGTATAAACAAATTCTAGCCCAAATCAAAACTTTTTTCACCTTTTATAACCCATTACCACCTTTTCCTACCATATGGTCCACCTAAAATTTAGAACTACTTTTCATTGTGATCCATTCCAGAAAATTAACAATAATATAATCCAAAGAAAAATAAAAATTGAATAATAATATAAAATCAAAGCATGTGCAGGTATTGTTCACAATATTAGGGTGATTTCGCTACGTGAGGCCAAGAAATCAGCGGAGGAGATAGAATCATCTGATAATGCAATTGTTGAGATATAGAATGATCTAGAAGAACACAAATACAAAAACCGTGATCTGAAATGCAGCAAGAAAAATGCAACTAAGGCTATAGCATTTTTGGAACTGATGCAAAGGGGTCGTGAGGTCAGGATTCTGACTTTGTAGGAAATATGTCTCATTCCAAAAATGCATGATGTATAGCTGAAAGTCTTACTCCGTCACGGAATGCATGACCTAAGGTATAATTTCAAAGATTCTTAATCATTTTAGGCAGAAAATTAGGGTAATGACTTGCTTAATCTATGAATTCAGGACGATCCAAAGGGAGGGCAAGAATCGTAACGTGAAGAATGTGTTTAGAGATTAATAAGATTGGTAAAATACTTTCTATCTTGTGTTCTTACCTTATAGTATGCTTAGAGTACAGATGATGACAATATGATTAATAAGTAGATATCTAATTTTAGAATAATCTGATAAATCAGGCACAGATTGAAAAGCAGATTTGTCTGATATATAAGGTGAAATTCTGATCAATTTAAGAAATACGGAAGCTAGATAATCTGATCTGATGAAACTCAGATTTATCTGATATATCAGATGAAACTCTGATTGTAACAGTCTAATATTATTGTTCAGATTAAGATAAACAGATTCAATGAAACAAACATATACTGTATATATTTATATAACAGATATATTCTAATCAATTGCTAGAAAAATAACAGATTTAATATCTAGATGTTATATAAAGGTATGATCTATTAAATAAAAAAAATAGCAATATTGGAATGAAGATAGTTTTAATTTCCAGCAATGTAAGAATTAAATCACTAAATAGATTCGAATATGGAATTATATGCCTCATTGATTTGATCAAAGAAATATCTTATGTAGGAACTAATAAAGTGACAAATCCTAATATGGTCAGAAAGTTATCCGATTTAGTTAGATCTATGATTGAAATAGATTACATATCTGGTTATACCAAAGATTGTTTTCAGATTGTTTATTGCACACGCAGAAAATTAACAATAATGTAATCCAAAGAAAAATTAGAAATTGAATGATAATATAAAATCAAAGCATGTGTAGATAATTAGTTCCTATATAAGCTATTTCTCTGATCAAATCAGTGAGGCATATAATTTCATATTCAAATCTATTTAGTAATTTAATTCTTACATTAATGAAAATTATAACCATCTCCATTCGAATATTGTTATTTTTTTCTTTAATATATCATACCTTTATATGACATATACATAATAAATCTATTAATTTCCTAGCAACTGATTAGAATAGATCTATTATATAAATATATACAGTATCTGTTTGTTTCATTAAATTTGTTTATCTTAATCTAAACAATAATATCAGATTGTTATAAACAGAATTTTATCCGATATATCAAATAAATCTGAGCTTCATCAGATAAGATTATCTGGCTTCCGTATTTCTTAAATTCATCAGAATTTCATCTCATATATCAGACAAATCTGATTTTCAATTTATGCCTGATTTATCCGATTATTCCTAAAATTAGATATATTTGCTTAGTAATCATATTCTCATCATCTATACTGTGAGCATATTATAAGGTAAGAACACAAGATAAAAAGTATTTTACCAATCTTACTAATCACTAAACATAGTCTGCCACGTCACGATTCTTGCCCTCCCTTTGGATCGTCCTTAAATCATAGATTAAGCAAGTCATTACCCTAATTTTCTGCCTAAAATGATTAAGAATCTTTGAAATTATGCCTTAAGTCACGCATTCCGTGACGGACTAAGACTTTCGGCTACACATCATGCATTTTTGGAATGAGACATATTTCCTCTAGAATCATAATCCTAACCTCGCGACCCCTTTGGATCAGTTCTAAAAATGCTATAGCCTTAGTTGCATTTTTCTTGCCGCATTTTAGATCGCAGTTTTTATATTTGTGTTCTTCTAGATCATTCTCTATCTCAGCAATTGAATTATCAGATGATTCTATCTCCTCCGCTGATCTCTTGGCCTCATACGGTGAAATCAAATTATGAATGAGCGCAAAAGTGGCAACAGAGTACACATAGCATGAAAAATAAATGAATGTTAACAACAACGTCACAACTTATTTTTAGAGTGCGAATTCATTAAAAAAAAAAAAAAAAAAGGTAAAAAGCATGCTGAAATATAGAGATTGTAGGGATAATGTAGCAACAACTGGGACACAATGACAAAATCTAAACTAACTACACCCTCAACCTTGAACCAAATGTTTTAATTGGACATATTCATTTAATGAAACATTTGCCAAAAAAAAAGAGAGTAGGATTTTAGATAAAAATGTTGAAATATTTAAAAATTTAGACCAATTACATTAAAAATGAAAATATAATTAATTATATGAAAATTAAAATTTTGAAGCCAAGGTAGATAGATGAGAAAGACTTGAATAAAAGCCTAATATGCACAAAATGAGATGAAATTTTAATATAAAAGATTTGCATTTCATATAAACACATATGATAGAGGGAGAGACTTTAGAAAAAAGTTATAAACAAATAAAATGATAAGGATTTTCATTTTGTACTCAATTCACATACGATGAATGCCTGAACCTAAAGACTCTTTCACATAAGATTACCAACACACATAATCTAAGAATGATAAGTTATATAATAAAATGATAGGAAACATTGGAATAAGAAGACAATTCTATCAAACAACAATTGCAGCATAAGATCAAGTTCTATGAGTAGTCCAAAAATATGTTCAAAGATCAATAACGTATCTTATTATTTTTTATTTTGATTTCTATCAGGTGAATTTATTTGGATATTTGATCATATCTAAAGTATTACAAGCTCCAATGAATTTGAATTTTCGACCATCGATTTGAAAATGATGGTGGGGAAATGAGCACTTTAGATAAAGTTACAAGTAGTTGAAAATCAATTATAATTGATTGTTTATATACTCTCTATAGGTTTGTAATCTTATAAAGGGCTTTTTATTTTATTATTTAGAGGCTAAGTCCTTTGTAGCCATCTAAACAAACTTCCTGTATTTTATTTTTGAAAGATACCAACTTATTGTTCATAGGTTAGGGTTGTATAATTTTAACATAATTTCATAGTATTCTTAATAAAATCTTTTCAATCTTTATAAAAAAAAAATGGTTTTTCATTTTCATTTATTTCCTTCTTTCCCCTTCCTCTCCTTTAGTCCTACTCACAAACCCTTCCTCTCTCCCTCTCTTTTTAAATTTCTCATAAAAACAATCATTCTCTCTATACACATATACTCTATCTTTGTTGAGGAAGATAAGAATAAGACTGGGAGGATGACAAGTTTGATGTTGGTAAATGAAATGGTGAAACTAATGGGGCCCGATGCCTGTAGTATTATATAACTTCACTAAAAAGGATCTACCTCTCCGTTCATTTCTTGTAAGCAAATGGAAGGCTATATGCACTCACTTTCACACCTATATTTTTTGTACATCTCACTTTGCAAATCATTTTCATCTATTTTGACACCAAAATTTGAAATCTTACAAATAATTGCCGAATCAGACAAATTGTCCACTCAATTTATTTTCATCCTATCATCAATGCAAGCCAATATTGTATTTGATAGACATTAATGTTACTTTGACAATCTTTATGAGCTATTTACTTTGATATATTTTATTTTGTTAACACAACGCTTTCATTACTACAATTACGTAGAAAGATATCTTCATGCATTATCCATCTTGCTCGTTACAAATTTATTTTAATTTTTATTAAATAGATCATTTAGGCTAATTAAATTGAGCATTATTTATTAGAAGTAATTTTTTTGTTATAAAAAATTACTTGTTCAAATATATCTTTATAGAAAAAAACTTATTTAAAAATGCCATTCGAAATGGATACTAACTCTTATAAATAAACCTGCACATAATGTTATAAAATAAATGACTTATGATATTCAAAATCTAAGTTGTGAATATGTTAGAACATACAATCAATGCTATTAATGATATGGTTGAAGCAAGGGTACGAAAGTTAAATTACTTCAGAAGACTATTTTCTTTTGCTTTACAACATTCAATTCATTGAAATACATAGTTCTTATATTATAATTAGAAATTCAATTATTGATTACAGTTGTTTTAGCATATTATTTTTAGGTGTCATAAAATTAAAAAAAAATGCCCACTTGCTCCAACTAAGAGAGCCTTGAAATGTCCTTACAGAAATAATGCCTATCCCTACTTTCTTGTATATCTCTATGGTGTACATACTTTTAGCTGCAAACGCTTAATTAAAGTCAATTCCCTAATTTCAATAGGCAGAGAACAAATCGCATGTTAGCCATTTATATGAAGCACGTCAAGTTTCGTAAAAGCTCTTATCTTAAAAGGAAGAGCCCTTAAATGTTAATGGTTATCTCTAGATAGAGCCATCAGAGTTCAAGCAACCAATGGATGGTGGTAATAACTCTATAGTAGTCCTAGATAGGTCCAGGACTCAGAGGTCACTCATATACTCAAAGAATAAAGACAAAAATTTTCTATAATTATCATTTTCTTGAAGAAAAAAATGTTCTGAGCATGTGATAAATTGGCCTCTGAAAGACTTCTTAGGCCAATTTCCATCAATGAGATCCTTCTCGGATATTCTCATTCCTCCACTTTGGGTACTTATGATCATTTCTCACTAGCTTTCATTATGAGTTTATAATGTTCTCCCTCTTAAGATGTGATTTTTAATGCTAGATCCTTAGTTAATCACATAATGCATCTTGATATTATTATCACTCTGACATTTTTTAAATAAAGATGCATCACTAAAATTATTTCAAAATCACAATTCAACACTTTAAGTTTTCAGTAGTGTTTTAAGTTTTTAGAATTAATTTTTTTTTAATTTATCAAACAACACCTAAGTATGACTCTTGATACACACGCATTCAAAAATGGCATGTGCGATAAACAACATTATTGAATTTACAATCACTGAGTCACATCCAAAAATTCGATTGGTTCAAAGGCCCTAGCATTTACTGTGTGCATACTTGTTTATATGGGACCAAAATAATTTCATTCTTCATTATCCAATAAATATCCAATCATTCAAGATTCACATAATTAAATAAGCATATCTTTTATCCATGAAGCATGTAATTTGCAACCCATATATAACTTGGTCATATTAATTTTGATAATTTATATTCCACGTAGGGAATTTCTAAATAATTTTTAAGTGTTTACCTACTATCCATCACAATTAGATAATTTCATTATTCAGTTAGCTACAATGTACAAAGTAATTGAATAGTTAAACTTTTTTCCTAATCATTTATTTGTTTTCATACGTTGTTGCACCCTTGAGGTGTGAAATGACCCATTTTTACATGGGTATCTCATGTGATGGAAAGTACAGATCTCACACAAGTGCGATGTTTCAACACGTGTGTGCACGTTTGGTTGTGTATGACTCCTACACCCTCATGGAATTAATAAACCTACACAGTTCCTAAATTGGGAGATATATGTCTCAAGGGAAGAATCAAAATATGGTAGATCCATCTCTGTACAATATTCAAGATACATAAGAAAAGTAAGAATCATACTGAAGGATAGAGATTGTGGGGATAGTGTAGCAATGACTATGACATATCAACAAGACCTGTACTAATTACACCCTCGACGTTGAACCAAATGCTTTGATTGAACATCTTCATTTAAGAGAAGCTTTGTAAAACAGCTAGGACTTTAGATAAAAATATTGAAATATTTAAAAGTTTAACATTTTTGTTGAGTTTTATCCAATTTTGCCATGTTTTGCCGAGTTTTATCAAGGTTTACTATGTTTTGTTAAGTTCTATCTAATTTTTCTATGTTTTATTGATTTTTTTTTTTTCCAATTGAGACGAGTTTTCTCGAGTTTTGACTGAGTTATGATCAGGTCAAGTTTTTCTCAAGTTTTAGGGCCCGCTTGGCATATCTACTATAATTTAATAAGTGCTTTTCAAATAAGAGCTACACTAATAAGCTCTTTTTATTCTAGCTCTTGTTTTAAATAAGCTCGTTTGGTAAAATTACTTTTTAAAAATTGAAAGAAGCTCTTATTTGAAATAAGTATGTTTGGTAAAACATTCAAATAAGATTTTTTTTAGGGGTAATTGATGTCATTTTTAAAAATTACAACAACTCCATTATAGGAGTAATTCAAACGTTTATTTTGGTGGACTTCATCATAGATGGACTGCACCCCAAATGACAAAAGAATGGATGGCTACAATCTATATGTTTTAAGACATTTGGGTCCTCCATCATATTGGGCATTGGATGTGGATCATCCATCATATGGAGCCCATATTTGATGAGAACCGTCCATCGTGTGGGCCCACCATGATTTATGTATTTTATCCACTTCTGTCCATTCATTTTACCAGATAACTTTAGGGCTTGAGCCCAAAATTGAAGCGTATCCAAATTTCAGGTGGACCACACAACAGGAAAAAGCGTGAATTGAACATCTACTATTGAAAATTTCTTGGGGGCCACATAAGTTTTGGATCAAGCTGATTTTTTTTCCCTTCATCCACGTCCGTGTGATCTTAACAAGTTGGATGACAAGTAAACATCATTGTGGGCCCTAGGAAGGTATCAACTATGGAAATCATTATTACCAGTGTTTCTGTGGTGTGGTCCACTTGAGATTTGTATATGCTTCAATTTTGGGCTCAACCTCTAAAAAGAGCAAGAAAAACCACATACATTCACAATGGGCAGTACAGTACTGAGTACTTAGTACATAGGCAATCCAATTTCCTCCAGGAAACTATAGCCGTTGTGACCCATTGCCAAGAAATTTAGACCAAACCCAACTTAACTTCTACTAAACCATCCTAAGAAATTTGGCGTGAACTTAACCCATGATCCATTGCCTTACCAAACACACTTGAAATCATCAAAGCCCAAGCCCAAGCCCAACCTTTTCCATTTAACTATCATCAGGTTAGGTTGAATGACACAACCTGACCACATGACCACACTGGGGTTTGGGGCTGGGTTGGGTCATCTAGCCTGGTCCATTGGCAACCTATATGAATGGGTTAGTTTGGGTAGGGTTCAACACAAAACCATCATATTAACTTAAATGACCCACACTTGTTAACCAAAGCCAAACCCACTACCCATTTAGCTTGGCCAAACCCTTGCGAAGTACGAACAAGCGATCCCCACCATGAATAGTGACCAACAATCATGATAAAAAAAAAAATAATTAATAAAATGGGAGAGGGACAGGATTGTAAGTACAATGGGCCACACTTGTTGTTGAAGTAGGGACTCAGTCTTTTCTTCTACTAGCCCATTTTTCTTACCCAGCTGTGACCCACACGATGAGTGAACTAGCTTGACTTTGGGCCAGGGTGTGTTTATTCTGAGCCCATAGAGAAGATGATTTGGCACAACAAAGCAGGTGGGTTCACTCATCGGACCAAGAGCAATTCGTGGAAGATGATCTGACACAAAAAGCTGGTCTGTTCACATGGCTTGGATTGTTTGATTGTTGTGATTATTTTTGAAGAAAAGCTCTTCCTAGGAGTATGTTTGGATGCGCCAAATTGAAAGGTTGGATTGCCCCATTGCTGATTATTTCTACGGAATTAAGTGTCCATAGAGAGCCTGGCATACGAGTGGTCTAGATTGCAGAATCAATCACGCGAGTCACACAGATGGGAAGATCCCAGCCACCAGAAAAATGGGTCTTTATCAGCTCAAAGTGGACTGCTTGGTGTATTTATATTCCTAGCATTCTATTTGCAGTCAACAATTTTAAAGGTTGGGATTGTTTCGTTGACGAGGTCTATAGGAGATGGTCTATCCACAATAGGCAAGTGATTTGGCATGCTGAAATAGGGCTCACAAATCGTTTGGATATGAAGATCCTAATTGCCAATGTTGGGACTCCAAAGTAGGGCCCAACATACTAATATCCTGGACCAATGAAATGCCCCAAAGATCACTTAGATGGGATATGAAGATCCATAGGGCAAGGTCTGTCCATAATAGGCAGCATATCAGTGAACTAGATTGCTTAAATAGGGCCCACAAATCATTTGGATATGAAGATCCTAGCAGCCAATGTTGGGACATCACAGTAGGGCCCATCATACCAATATCCTTGATCAATGAAATGCCCCAAAGATTATCTAGATGGGAAGATCCTAGACACAAAAAAATAAACTAAAATAAAATAAAATCACCAATAATTTTTTTAGTGAGGGATTTTTGTTGTATTTCTCTTTTTAAATGTCTAGTTTTTAGGGCCCGATCAAATGTTAAGATTGTCATGTCAATGAAATTTTCATGAATGGACCACCATAGAGGGACCCATCAGTACCAGTGATTTAGATCATGAAATTAATGAGGGGTCATTTAGATGCCAATAAAGTCCTTAAGTTGTAAAAGGATTATAGGTAATTAGTGTGGACGCTAGAATATCGCAGGTGAACTGCATTCACGGGTGCCTTTTCAGGGCTTTCATATTAATCTATTTGAAGCGTGGGGTGTTATATTTGACTAAAGTCGCCACTAGCCAATTACATAGATTTTCATAGTCAGGTAAACCTTATAGAAACCTTAGGAGAAAGAATCCTTAGATTCCCAGTCATAAAATGACTCCTTAATCTGCGACTAGAAATTATAGATAAGGGACCACAGTTACAAAGAGAAAAGTGTTAGACAACCTCTCTACCCATACAAGTGTATTGTCTCTATTTCACAGGACAGAACAAACTATCAGGGATTGAGATTGTACGTTCTTGCACATTGATGATGCAATTGTGTATTCAATTAATGCAGTGTGGTGATGCGATGCCTGCAGTAAGCAATGGCTCAAGTCAGATAAATCTACCCTGACTCACCCACTTGAAGAAATGGTCAAGGCCTAATCAGTCCGAGTTTTTGATGCGCAAGATCCGGTTTACCGGCGAGCTGCAGAGCATACACTTGGACTGACCAGACTAGGAAGAGGGTTAGAGTATAAGTGATTATGTACTATGTTAATGTAAATATGAATGATGCGTAGTGCATTATCTAACTCAGGAGTGGGAGTGAGAGATCGAAATACAAGTGATCTGCTGACACCCGTTTACTTGAAAGAGATAAGAAAGAAAAGAAAAAGATATAGACTATCCAAGTTTTTGATGTGGCAGGATCCAAGTAAATCGGCAAGCCCCAGAGCATACACTTGAATAGACTAGAAAAGTAGGAGGGTAAGAGAAAAAGAAGTGTTGCAACTAATTATAAACAAAACGAAAAAAGCAGTAAATATACCACGTAAGATGACCTAGCAAAATGGAGATGTGGCAGAGGGAAGAAGAGACCCGACACTCTTTGTAGAAGAGATGGTCGGATATCTTTAACCCTGACTCTACTCCTCAAGACCTAAAAAGTTGAGATGACTTGTATTAGTTAGATAATGGCTTTGAACGGATATGATTGGCTTGGATATGATATAGGCCTTAGATGAGTGGATTGGATTTGTTAGATTGAGTTGGGGGGTTTAGATGGTTTAGATGGACTAGATGGGGTAGTGGGTTAGATTGGATGGTTTGGATGAATGCTTTTGATGCTTTAAGTGGTTTTAATTTGGGTGATTTTGGATGTGTGGTTTTGGATTGGGTGATTTTGTAATAGTGGTTTTGGAAGATGGCTAGAGAGGGTTGGATGGTTGGATGTGGTAGAGGGGTTAGGTAAGGATCGGTTGGGTAGGCTAGGTTGGGTTAGGTTAGGTGGCTAGATTGGGGTAAGTTGGGATAGGTTGGGCTAGGTTGGTATAGGTTGAGTGGCTAGGCGAAGGGCTTAAGGAGAAGAAGGGTGTGGGTGAGCTCTCTCCTCTCCTCCTTTTTTTAGTATGTAGAGAATAAGAGGAGAGACCCCCTTTTATAGTTCAAGGGATGGCAATGGTGTAATTAAAGATTAGGTAAGGGTTAAAAATAATACATGGAAGGTTCTTATTGGCTAAGAGGTGCTTAGTGTCACATGGCATCCCCTCATTTGCTTTAGGAGTGGTAGATGGTGTAATTAAGAAGAAATCCAAGGTTATTTTGGGAGGAAAGTTGACTTTTGGATATGTTCTCTTTTCAATAAACCTCCCCTTGATGCACATCCTGGATTTGGATTAAATTTGTCTTGAATTTGGCTTGAATTTGGTTTAGAGTTTGGCTTAAGATTTGACTTGGCTTAGCTTATGATTTGATTGAGTTTGATTACTTAATTTATTTCGTTTGATAATTGAAAGTTCAATTAAATGGATGCTTGTATGGGAGACATGTTCATATTCGATGAATTCAATCCACTCAATTTGAATTATTTCCTCTGACACAAAAGAAAATCAATCTTTGGGTTCCCTTGAGAGCTGATCCAAAGGATCATTTTTATATCTATCAGTGGATTATTCTTTTAATTCGATATATGGTTTTTGTTGGAAAGTAATGTTTTAATAGAAGAGTATCGAAATTCAGTTAAGTTTAGCAATGATCAATTAAATTTTGCAACTTACTAGAGCAATTAGGCAGATAAACCTTGTGTGAAAATGATTTTTTCGGTCAAATCACTTAAAAACTCAAGTGGAATAGATGCTTTCAGCTCAAATCACAAGCGGTGTCATTTCTTGTATTACATGAAACCTCACTGATTCCATTCATGATTTGAGATGGGAATTTTTTTTTTTCTATTTCAAAATACTTTGTGCTACTCAAGATGCAATGTTTCTTCTTAAAATATAATTTCTGCTTAAATCATGAGCAGTTATTCATAATAGGACTTCAATCAACTCTTTTCTTAATGATTTTTTTTTTTTTTTTGAGTTTTTTGGTATGATTATTACTAAGAACATGTTTGAACCTTTTATTTGCTATTAATTTAATGGTAGTTTATGGTTAACTCTTTATATTCAGCACATTCTCCTAATAAAATAGTATTTGAACTAATGTGCCTACTTCTGTGGCTCACTTAATACTTGGTTTAGCATAAGGATAAGCCCCAGGCTTTATTAAAGTGGGCTCAATCCAATTATTCATCTTAAATAAAGCCCTTATATGTTATTTGGGTTTGATAAGGATTTACCTCTCAAAGCTTTGTCTGGTCTGAATGTTCTAGGTTGTTATCTATACACAGACGACTATTCATATAAATAATTTACAACATAAAACTAAATAGAACAAACTATAAACACTTTACACAACCTATATTCACATGAGAGATGACAAAGTAGAAGCTGCGGGGAATCATGCCTCTTCTTCTCCTCCTCCTCTTGTTGCTTCTAAAGTTTGAGTCTAGGGCCTATTGGCAGGTGTCACAGTGATATCCACATGAGTCGAATTTTAGGGTTGTTCATAAATAAGATCTCATTAGTTTTTTTTTTTTTTTTTTTTTTTATAAGCTTTTAGATTGTATTGGTAAATGTCTAATTATATGGCTTATTTAGAAAGTAGCAAAGAGGCTCTAATTTAATAATTTGGGAGGGATTCACTTTTTTTTAGAGCTTATTGAGTTTTAGCGAGTAGAGGTTAGAACTTTTATTAATTTTTTAAAATACCAAAAATACCTTCACATGTCTCGTTGCAATCTCTCTCTCTCTCTCTCTCTCTCTCTCTCTCTCGGATTTATGATCAATGACCCATATTGAAGGTGAGGCCCCACAAGATCCACATCAAGGTGAACCCACATAATGCACGATTAATATCAAAGGTGGGCCCTACATGATGAATGACCTGCATCAAAGTATGGCTTCACATAATTGACCAACCACATCAAGTGGACCCCATTGATGGATAGAACACATCAAAGGTGGGACCCACATGATGGATGATGGACATTGAAGGTACACACACATAATGGAAAGTTGATATTAAAGGAGTGCCCACATGATGAATGCACTCATATTTAAGGTTGGGCCCTACATGATGCATGGTTCCCATCAAAGGCGGGACCACATAATGCACGGTTTCCATCAAAGGTGGGCCCTACATGATGGATGGCCCACATCAAAGTCTGGCCCACATGATTATTATCCACATCAAGTGGACCCCACCTGATGGACAATTCACATTAAAGGTGGGACCCACATGATGGATGGTGGATATTGAAGTGGGCCCATACGATGGACGGTTGACATCAAAGGTGGGCCCACATGACGAACAATCCATATTGAAGGTGGGGCCCCACATGATGAATGGTCCACATTAAGGTGGGCCCACATAATGGATGGAGTGGACCTCACATGAAGGATAATTGACATCAAAGTGTGCCCCCAAATAATGGATAATTCTCATCAAGTGGGCCCTGCCTAATGGATGGTCCATATCCAAGGTCTCACATGATGGACGACCCACATCCAAAGTGGTCAACCATGATGGATGATCCACAAAGGTGTGCCCCATATGATGGGTGGTGGACATCAAAAGAGGGCCCCACTTGATGGATGGCCCACATCAAGGTGGGCCTCATATAATGGACAATTCGCATAAAAGATCGGTCATCATGATGAATGGCCCACATGTTGGACAACCCTCTTTGAAGGTGAGGCCCACTCAATGGACAGATCAAATGTGGACTCCATGTCATTGCCAACAAACATTGAAAGGCCCCATATGAAGGACAATTAACATTGATGGTGGACCTACATTAAGGTGGCCCCATATAATGGATGGTTGCACATCGAAGGTCGGCCCCTAATGATGAATGGTCCACATCCAAGGCAGCCCCGCATGATGGATGACCCACTTCGAATGTTTGACCCACATGGATGGCCCACATCAAAGGTGGGCTCCACATGATGGACAATCTGCATCCAATGTTCAAAATGATGTATGGCCTGACATCCAAGGGTGAGAGGCATGAAGGGGTGTGCTTGTTTGAGATGGAGTGGTTACAATTTTAAAAAATGACAGTAACTTCTCTTAAGATAAACTCTTATTTAAATATTTTAGTAAGAGCTTTTTAAATAAGAGCTACTTCAATAAGTCCTTTTTGTTCTAATTCTGCTTTAAATAAGCTCGTTTGGTAAAATCTCCAAAAAAAGCTCTTATTTAAAATAAGCATGTTTAGTAAAACTTTCAAATAAGAGCTTTTTTAAGGGTAGTTGATGTCATTTTTAAAGATTACTTAAAGATACAACAACTTTAATATAAGAGCAATCCAAATGGTTGTTTTGGTGGACCATCCATCATGTGGGTGTTCGCTCAGCCTCAAGTGCAAGGCTTGCGATGTAGTAATAATTCTCGATAAGATCAAGGTCGATCCACAGGGATTGTTGTAACAATTCTAAACTTTATAACTAGGATGGTCTAAATTCGGATTTGTATTGATGGGTGAAATTTAATAACATCAAACTATCAACTTAAGAACTAAATCAGGAAAATAAATACTAGAGTGCCAAGGATCCACTAATAATCATTCACAATGCTAATTCAAACCATTCAAGCCAATAACAAAATTGGAATAGGAGTTCCATCCCTATCCAATCGGAATATAGAGTAATCAAATTATCATAATGCATCTAACATAGATGGATCATCTACTAGTACGATTCTCTCATAATCAACTAAGGTATTGGGTGTATTCAATCACACAGCCCAATCCTTCACAAAACAAGTAAGATTACATTTATGATTCTTCTTCAAGCTTTGTCACTAGACTTAATTTAGAAGCATAAATTGAACTTCTATTGAACCAAAATCAATACATAAATACCTATCTTAGATAAATTCAAAATATAAGAACTCCTTCTACTTTAGTTCTAGATAAGCTCTTAGGAAACTTAGTTTGTAAGATCCCCTAGCATCCAACATATTATGATGAATCTAGGATCCCTACAACCCAAAATCCTATCAATCAACACCCCATTAAGCAATCTCAGTAATCAAAACATCCCATGTAAGAGAAATCATAAGAGATAGAAGATTAACTAAAAATACTAATTTTATTTCAAACTAGAACTAGAAGTGTTCTTTATAAAACCTAAAAGTACTTGAACTAATTCGAATTGAACATTGCAAATAACTAAAAGCTTCACCTCTTAGTCCTAGTTAGGAGGTTTAGCTAACCATTAACAAATTAAACTAAAGGTCAAAGGAAAAACTACTAAAAACATAGAAAAATCGAGTTGGAGGAGTTACAGACGCTCCATAGTGATCTCCTTCACCTCTCACGACTTCTCAAGCCTTCTATGATATGTTTAGATCCACCCCTAGGTGTCATTTTATAGATTTGGAGCTCTATCGCATGAGAAACTCATGAAATCGGATATCCTAGCCGCACTATAAAACCCAGAAATTCAAATTTTGAAACTGCAGAATTTTCGCACTTGCTGATTCAGTATGGCCAACCGGTCTTGACCGGTCATGACCAGTCGGAGGTGGATGGCCGACCGGTCGAACCTTGGTCCAACAAGCATAGAGAGGGGTGTTGCCTTGTGGCCGACCGGTCTTGACCAGTCGAGGCTATTTGGCAGATCGGTCATGACCAGTCGGACCTCTCTTTTCTTTGATTTTCTTTCTTTCTTTCTTCAGTCTCCACTCCTTGCTTTTCTTCCTTCTTTAGCCCACCTTTAACCATCATAAGAGAGCTTCTAAATGGGGCCTTTAAGCCTTCAAATTGGTGAAGTCTCTCTCTCATACCTACAACCACAAAACATGCATTAGAATATATAGTCTTTTAAACATAAGAATCATGCATATTGAGTGATGTAATGGGGTAGAACATGTATAAATTAGGAGCTCAACAATGGGGCCCAACATTCCTAATTGTTCTTTATGTGGGGCCCCTCAATGTCCACTACCCATCACCCATCACGTGGACTCCACATTTGATGTGTCCATATATAGTGTGGGCCCTACCTTTGAAGTGGATTGTCCATCATATGGGGCCCACTTTTGATATCCACCATTCATCATGTGGGGTGCACCTTCTATGTGGATCATCCATCATACGACCCACTTTGGATATGGGTCATCCATCATGAGAGACCTTAGATGTGGACCAGTCCATTGGTGGGGCCCACTTGATGTGAACTGTCCATTATGAGGGGCCACACTTTTATGTGCGCCATTCATCATCTGAAGCCCACTCCGTCCATTATGTGGGCCCACCTTCATTATGTGTCGTTCATCATGTGGGCCCATCTTTGATATCAACTGACCATCATGTGGGCCCACCTTCAATGACCATCATCCATCATGTGGGTCCCACATTTGACGTGGATTGTCCATCAAATGGGACCCACTTGATGTGTATATTTTTTTCATGTAGGGCCCACCTTTAATGTGAACCTTTCATTATGTGGGCCCACCTTGATGTGGGGCCCCACTTTTATATGAGTCATTCATCATGAGGGGCCCATCTTTGATGTCCACCATCCATCATGTGGGTCCCACCTTTGTCGGGACCACTATCATGTGGGGCCCACTTGATATGGATAGTCCATCAAGTGGAACCCACCTTTGATGTCCACCATCCATCATGTACGTCCCACCTTGGCTGTGGATCGTCCATCATGTGGGGCCCAACCTTTAATGTCAACATTCCATGTGGTCTCATATTCAATGTCCACCATCTATCACGTGGATCCTACCTTTGATGTGGAACATCCATTATGTGGGTCCCATACTTGTTGTGGACCATCTATCATGTGGGGCCCACTTGATGTGGATTGTCCATCATGTGGGACCCACCTTCGATGTCCACCATCCATCATGTAGGTCCCACCTTTGCTATGGACCACCCATCATGTGGGGTTGAACCTTCAAGATGGGTCATTCATCATGTGGGCCCGCCTTTAATGTCAATCTTCCATCATGTGGTCCCACATTCAATGTCCACCATCCATTGTGTGGGTCCCACCTTTGATGTGGACCATCATCAGGTAGGGCTTGCTTGATGTGGATTGTTCATTATGCAGGGCCACACTTTGATGTGACTATGCATTATGTAGGCCCACCTTTGATATGGGTCATTCATCATGTGGGGCTCACCTTTACTATAGGTCGTTCATTATGTAGGCCTTTTTTGAAGAAATTGTAAACAGAAGAGAAGAGGGTAAGATGGAAATTACTTGAAAAGTTTAAGGGTAAACTTGTCCAAAAATTAGTCCAAAATGTGTACCCACATAAGCCAAATAAGCTCCGTTTCAAAAGTAACCCCTCCCCAACTTATTAAATCGGAGCTTATTTGCTACTTTCCAAAAAAATAAACACTTCATTAGACTTATACTAAACGGTCTAAAAGCTCATTTTTTTTAAAAATAAGCTAATAAGCTCTTAGTTTGTAGAGATGCTAAACGCCCCTTAAGTGATATGAATGTCACTTTTTCTTTAAGAGCTTATTTAGCTTAAGCGAGGTAGACATTTTTAATTAATTTTTGGACAAGTTTGTCCTTCATCTTTTTAAGTAATTCCAATCTTGCCCTCTTCTCTTCTTTAGAATATCTCTAAAGTGAGCCCACATAGTGCATGGTCACATCAAAGGTGCGCCCCACATGATGAACAGCCCACATCAAAGGTGGGACCTACATGATGGATGGAGGACATTGAAGGTGGGATCACATGATAGAAGGTTGACATCAAAGGTAGGCCCACATGATGAACAACCCATATTGAAGGTTGGGCCCCACATGATTGACGGTGAACAGCAAAGGTGGGTCCCACATGAAGGATGACCCACATTAAAATGTGGATCCTGCATGATTGATGGACTATCCACATCAAGTGGGCCCCATATGATAGACGGTTCATAGCAAAGGGGGGACCCAGATGATGGATGGTGGACATTGAATGTGGGACCACATGATGGAAAATTGACATTAAATGTGGGACTACATGATGAATGACCCATATTTAAGGTTGGGCCCCACATGATGGATGGTGGACATCAAAGGTGAATCCCAAATGATGGACTATCCACATCAAGTGGGCCCCACATGATAGATGGTCCATAACAAAGATGGGACCCACATGATGGATAGTCCACATCAAAAGTAGGATCCAAGTGATGGATGGTGGATATTGAATGTGGGACCACATGATGGAAGGTTGACATTAAAGGTGAGCCTACATGATGAATGACCCATATTGAAGGTTTGACCCCACATGATGGAGAGTCCATAGCCAAGGTGGGACCTACATGATGGATGGTGGACATAAAATGGGTCCCACATGATGGACTACCTACTTGATGTGGGCCCCACATGATAGTGGTCCACAACAAAGGTAGGACCCACATGATGGATGGTGGACATCAAAGATGGGCCCCTCGTAATGAATGACTCATATTGAAGTGGGGCCTCACATCAAGGTGGGCCCACGTAATGAAAGGTTCACATCAAAGGCAGGCCCCACATGATAGATGGCCCACATCAAATTGTGGCCCAACATGATGGAACATGCACATCAAGTAGGTCCCATGATGGATGATGGTCATTGAAGGTGGGCCCACATGATGATCAGTTGATATCAAAGATGGGCTCACATGATGAACGACCCATAATGAAGGTGGGGCCCCTACACAAAGAATGGTCCACATCAAGGTGGGCCCACATAATGGACAGAGTGGGCTTCACATGATAGACGGCTCACATAAAAGTGTGGCCCCTCATAATGGACAATTGACATCAAGTGGGCCCCACCTAATGGGCGGTCCACATCCAAGGTCTCTCATGATGGATGACCCATATCCAAAGTGGGGCATATGATGAATGATCCATATAGAAGGCGCACCTCACACGATGAATGGTATATCAAAATTGGGCCCCACATGATGGACAATACACTTCAAAGGTAGGGCCTACAATATGGACACATCAAATGTGGTGTCCACGTGATGGTGATGAGTAGTGTACATTGAGGTGCCCCACATAAGGACAATGAACACTAATGTTGGGCCCCACATGATGGACAGTCCACCCAAACAACCATTTAGATTGCTCTTATATTTAAGTTGTTATAATCTTTAAAAATGACATCAACTACCCCTAAAAAAGCTCTTATTTGAAAGTTTGACCAAAAGTGCTTATCTTAAATAAGAGCTTCTTTTTGTGTGGAGATTTTACCAAACGGGCCTATTTAAAACAAGAGCTAGAATAAAAAGAACTTATTGAAATAGCTCTTATTCAAAAAGCTCTTGTTGAATTAGAGTAGAGATGCCAAATGCCCCCCCTTATTGAAAAAGCTCTTATTAAATTAGAGTAGAGATGCCAAACGAGCCCTAAATGTGATTATTTCAAATGAGAGCTTTTTTTTTCTTTTTTGTTTAGATTTGAAAAACTAATTTTTCCAAACAAATTCAATTCTACAGCAAGAGTCACAACAAAAAGTCTTATTAGAATAGCTGTAACGACCCCAAAATTTCGGATAGGAAATTTTGCTTTTAGGAACAATAATAAGTTTAAGGAAATAAATTTAAGATAATAAACAAAAGAAAAACATGGACTGATTGGTTAAAGCTCTCTTAAGTGAGAGAGAATACTAAGGATCTTGCGGCTAAATCAAGTAGGCAGTCATTTCCTTTTATTTCATTTAAGTGGGCCAGACCCAACTAATGAACGGGTTGGATCGTCCGTCCATTCATTGTACGGATCTAGGGACTCTATTTTTATCTTAACCCTTGAATATAAAATCGTGATTGGTGGGAACCATTTGGGTGGGTCGGAATCGATCTGAATGAGTCATAATGACCATAAGGCCAAAATGTACATGGGCCACGAAATTCAGATCGATTGAACCTACAGATGGGCCACATTGATTGGATGAATGATAGCCTTTAAAATTCTTTTATTATTATTTTATTTAATTATTAAATTAATTGTGATAAATTTATTTTATTCCAAAATATTATTGGGCCTACAATGAGTGACTGACCCAACGGTCGAACCAGATCTCTTGTAAATCACCCCACATATAGGCCAAAAATAATAATAACAATAATAATAATAATAATAATAACTAATACTAATAATAATAATAATAATAATAATAATAATAAATAAATAAATAAATAAAAGAAAAAAAGGTTGCTGGCCAGCATCAGAGACGCTTGAACATCCAGCGTTGGAGGCTTTTGAAGTTAATGTGGGAGCCCCACTCATGGGACCCACCTTGATGGATTTAGTATATCCACTCCGTCCATTTATTTCTCCAACTCATTTTAGGACTGGTGTCCAAATTTGGACACAAACCAAGGTTCGAGTGGGCCACACCACCTAGAACAAATTAATGGTGAAAAAATTATAAAATAAAAAGATAGAAATTTTAGGCATGGACCCCGTTGTGATGAAATCAGTAGATTCAAGCTGACCATATGTTGTATCATGATGTTTTACAGCTTGGATCCAAAAATCAAGTAAATCTGAATCTCAGGTGGCCCACACCACTTAAAATAGTAATGATAACAATACACATGGTTGAGGCAGTCCGATTTTGGATTGCTGTCCACTTTTGGGACCCATTTGGAGGCATTTTGAGAAATTTAATCCGTCCAATATCTTAAAAAACAAGTTTTCTGATTGAGAACAAAAAATGGTCTATATAAGATATTCCAGTGGGCCATACCAAGATAAACAGTGGGGACAACACCTGCCTACTAGTTGGGAACTTGTGGGCCCCACTGTGTAGTCTTTGGAAAATCCAATCCACCCAATCTCTTGAGTAATGAGTTATTAGTTTTGTGACAAAAAATTAGCCCAATCAGAGTTCCAGGCAGGCCATGCCAAGTGAATAGTGGAGGAGGTACGGTATGAATTCTCATAAATGGATCATTTTAGGATATCCCACGACAAGATTTTTGCAAAATGTAATTAACCATCTTTGGTAGTGTACCATTGGGGAACTTATGACCAAGAATAGGATGATCCACCAGTCAAGTGAGCTATACCATCAGAAAAATAGTAAAAGGGTCATTCCTTTTGGAAAAGTGGGTCATAATAATCGAATATGGACCGTCCATTAGGGAACCAAACCTCAATAAAGTATAATTCAAATTGAAAATAAGTATATTTAAGGCTAGATTGGTGATGAATAAATATAAATTACGTTTATTGTAGATTCAGGACCGATTCTATTCAGGACGTGACAGAATTAATAAAGTAATCGCCACTATCAATAGGTGAGTACATCCCAACACGTTTCTCAGTCATTTTAATTAAATTGTGTGATGGACATAATATGTGATATTGATTGATTCATGCTTGGTTAAATATTATTTAAATAATATCCATTTATAATAAATGTTATGAAATGTTGCCTCTCAAAAGGATAAATAAAATGTACTGGATATGAATTATTATATGGATGTGAATTATTGTATGCATTCATGAGTTATTGCAGCCTGGAATTTGACTCTGGAAGACCGGTAGGTACTTAAGTACCCGGTTACCTAGGGACCATCCTGGAAGCCCACTAATATGTGGAAGTCTGCTCTACAAGGAAGGGGGAGCCGATTGATGGGATCCAATTGAAGCAAGTGGAAGACTGAATATATGCCCACTTGGTGCATCATTTCATATTAAATTCATTCTTGCATTAATTATGTATTACATGTATTTGATGGCATGTGTTTATCCTGCTTAGTTGAAATGCATGTGAACCGTATTGGGTTATTCACTGGGCTTTGTAGCTGACGTTGTGGATTAAAAATATACAGATGATGTGGACGTTGAACCTTCAGAGAATGCGCCTGATAATGAAATGGGACCACTAGAGGAAATGCGGGATTATTGGCCTAATTTGACCGAGAAAGAAGTGGCGGCCCTAAACCAAGACGTTTAGACTATTTTTGTTTTATTTTGTTATTTTCAATAATTAGTAGGCATCTAATAAAGTTCCAAATAGGTGGATTTAGTTTATAGTTAAATATTTCATGAACAAATGGTAACTTAGTATTTCATTATTTTATTCCTCTTAAAGTAGTTTAACATTATAAATACATTTAGTGCACCAGTTATACCCCGTAAACTCGGCCGGAGGGTGCACACTCTGAGTCCGAATTTCGGGACATGACAATAGCTCTCTTATTAGATTAGGTAAGAGATGTGAGTTGTTATTCCTCTTCTTCATTTAACAACCATATTTTCTAAATAGCACCTTTTTTATGCTCTTTTTTTTTTCCTCTTTCATTTTCTTTTATCTAGGGACTGGTCCTTAGCTCGACTGACTTGGATTGGAGCTTTGTGGGGCCCACCATGATGTATGGGTTTTATTCAAACTGTATATCCATTTTTCTAGATCATTTTAGTGAATGAACCCAAAGCTGAGGTAGATCCAAGGCTCAAGCGGACCACACCACAGGAAGCAACGGCGATCATAGGTGGGCAACAATCCCGGCCGGGCCGAGTTAGTGCTAGTTTGGTTTGGCTTGTTCTTATGCCACCCCAGTTTGTGGATCGGCTCGGTTTGGGCTTCGGGCCGACCCATGCGGCCCGAGTTTGGTTTGATCCAAAAAAATCTAGTTCAAGCTGGGATCGGTTTGGTTGAAAATTTTGAATCGGGCCAGGCTAGGCCAAGTTCGAACAGGTGGGGCTCTATTTTGTTTGTTTGTTTAAATAGAAAAGAATTTAAAAAATTAGAAAAAAAAAAACAAAAGTATCTTACTACATAATGTTTAACATCCTCCAAGAGGAGTGCAACTTCAAAACAAAGACGTAAGAGCCTTTCCAAACAAGAACAAGTACACAAGCATAATTTTAACAGTATGCATCCATGTATATATGTATTATGTATTATCCACATCATCATGTATATGTATTATCCATGTTGTCCATCCATTTTTACATATCATTTTAGGACATGATCCCAAAATGGAATCATATCCAAAGCTCAAGTGGATCTCACAACAGGAAACAATGTGCTTATAATCTACTAGCCAAATCGAACTAAATCAAACCAAGCTTCGGGCCAAGCTAAGCCAGGTACTGCCTTAGTTTGAGCTTGGTTTGTTTTTTCCAATGAGCTTGACTGTGAGGCTTCGTTTGGTTCGAACGTCTATTTGAACAATCCAAGCTGAGTTTTTTCAAACCAATCCAAGCCGAGCTTTCGAGCTGGCTTAGTTTGTGCCCAGCTCTAACGGGGATAATGACCCCACTGTTGAAACCTTTTTAGGGCCCACGGTGATGTTTATTTGTCATCCAACCTATTCATAAGTGCACATAGACTTGGACACAAATATCAGCTTCCTCAAAACTTCTCCTGCTCCCAAGAAGTTTTGAAGAAGTTTTTAATGGTGACCGTTCAATCCCTACTGTGTGGTCCACTTGAGCCTTGAATCTTCCTTTTTTTAGATCGGTATCCTAAAATGGTTTTAAAAAAATGGATGGACGGCGTGGATAAAACCCACACATCACGGAGGGCCGCACAGATACACTGTATCGACTGAGCCCATTCAGGCAGGGGAGGACGCAATCAGCGTCCGCTTGCATCACAGCTGTTTTGAGAAGGGGGGAAGAGATAGGCCGCTTGTAGGTGAGGTCTGTTGAGTAAGCTCATTTTGAGGCCCACCTTAATGTAGGGACCACAGTCCAATCCGTCCATCAGGTGTAACCTTTCAATTTCATCCTCTGTAAAGAAAATCAGACCAATCCAATGTAGAAACTCGCCAACCACAGAGGACGACCACATTAAAAACCTTTTAGATTTCGTGTGGGCCCACTGTGTTTTGTTTATGCCATCTTCTTCATTCAAAATAAGGGAAGCAGAGGATCGTGGACGCTGGAAAACCCCACAATCAGGACATTCCCAAATTCAGCTGGATCACACTAGGGGCCCGTTTGGATTGTAAGTTATTTAGATAAGCTACTTATCAGATAAATAATTTATCTTGGTTTCTACTTAATTAGCAAATAAGTATCTTTGGTAAATAACTATGCTTATCAACCAAAAAGTAGAAAAGCATGTCTTTTTCCAACATCATTCTTCAAGTATGTTTGGTCCCTGCACATCCATCATCCATCATTTGGGGCCAACCTTTGGTGTGGATTGTTCTTTGTGTGGACCCCGCCTTTGATGTGGGTAGTATATCATGTGGGGCCCACCTTGGATGTGGGCAATTTGCACCTGTTCTTTATGTAGGACCCACCTTTGATTTTAGGTCATCCATCAAGTGGGCCCACCATCAATATGCACTGCCCATCATGTGGAGCCACCTTTAATGTGGATCGTCCCAAATGTGGGGCCTATCTCTAATGTGGGCCGTCCATCATGCAGGGCCCGCCTTGGATATGGACCACTCATCATTAGGGTTGGCCAATGGTGGGCATCAATGACCATTGTTTCCTGACGTGTGGTCTATTTGAGATTGGATTTTGTTTCATTTTTGGAATGGGACCTGGATTTTATGTGCACAACATGTGGCCCCACTACCCAATGGGCCACTCAAAACTCCTTAGAAAAACATATTAATGGCATAAGTAAAACACATCACGCTGGCCTAGGGAGGTTTCAACGGTGTCATCATTACCACTGTTGCTTCCTGATGTAGGGTCCACCTGAGGTTTAGATCTACCTCGTATACTAGCCCCACTCACATCTAAACCAGATGAATGGCGCAGATTAAATATATCACAGTAAGCCTAATAAGCTAGATGGTCAAGGTGGGCTAGGGCGGTTGCCATGAACACATTTACCGCTATGGACGAGCACCTCTTGTTTCATAGTAGTGAAAAAGTAGAAAAGCAAAATAAAAATGCTGAAAATACTTCACTGATTTTCAGCAAATGAGTAATGATCATTATTTATTAACCAAACTAACTTATCTCAAATAAGTTACTAAACTGCTGCCATTAGCAAGAAAAGCGACTTC
Source organism: Liriodendron chinense (assembly GCA_003013855.2). Classification (NCBI taxonomy): domain Eukaryota; kingdom Viridiplantae; phylum Streptophyta; class Magnoliopsida; order Magnoliales; family Magnoliaceae; genus Liriodendron; species Liriodendron chinense. Next base: position 1,525,114 of record ML058381.1, on the reverse strand, counting down.
TTTGGTGGTTTCTAAAAGGGCCTAGGTGATTTTCTAGGTTTTAGGCATGATGTGGCCCACCTTAGTTTTGGGATCTAAAGGAAAAATATGGTGGCGCGTGGAGGGACTAGAAGTCACATTGACTTTGGGACCACATGCTGATTTTTTCAATGATCGGAACCGTCCATGTTGTGTAAGGCATCCAGGGTTGCCACACCCTAAAAGTTGGGCGCTGAAAAATCAGGACAATCCAACCATCATGGGCAATATATGAATATGGAGGTTTTTGGTAGTTATCCGTTGATTTTTCTATGGTGTGACCCACCTAATAACTGGATCGGCCTGCTTTTTTAGGGCATTCATAATCATGGTAGGACTTGCTTATTGAACGGGTTGGATGGCACACATACAACCTAGTAGCCCAACCTAACCCACTCGACGTTCTTCGTCAAGCCCAAGCCCGACCCGACCACACCCATTTAATTGTAATGGGTTTGGTTTGGATTCAACTGACCCAGCCTGAACAAATGACCACACTCTAGTTTGGGCCAGGTTGCATCATCTGGCCTAGCCCATAGGTAAGTTACATGGGTGGGTCAGGTTGGTAGGGGTTCAACCCCAGCCCAACCAATACACTGAAACGAGCCACATTTTCTAACATAAGCCTGACCCACTACCCACTTAGTTAGGTCAAACCCGCCTCAGAAGCAGGTTAGGCCAAATGACCCACGGGCGACCTAACCCATAGACACTCCCACAAACAGATGATCCCACAACCTATGAAGATGATCAATCCGACCCATATGTAGATGATCGCAACCCTGTGAATGGCACTATTAAGTAGACCTAACCCATAGACACCCCCACAAACAGATGATCCCGTACCCTATGAAGATGATCAATCCAACCCATATGTAGATGATCACAACCCTGTGAATGGCACTACTAAGCTGAGTGATGCAAAGGATTGTGTATTTATGGTAGGTAATGTAGGGAAGAGCCTGAAATAATGAAGGAAGATCACTGTCTTCCTCAAGTAATTAATACCTTGAATCCACAAGGGAAAAAAGAAGAAGAAGATAAAATTCGAGTTTTTTATTAAATAATTTGTATAATAATCCATTATTTCTCTTTTACACCACTAATAAAAAAATAATAATAATAAGACCCTAATTCGTAATTACAAAAATAGTAAAATTTACCCAAAATGATAAAACTCATCTAAAGCCTTAATTTTTCAAAAATAGAAAGTATAGATAAACCTTATCAGAGGAGTCCTAGCATGATTATAAGTAATTTCTAAAAATAACGAAAATTTAAAACTCTAAAAATAAAAAAATATGACAAAAATTAGAATTACTAAAACTAGTAAAATTTTCCTAAAATTCTATTTTGGCATTGGAAGTGCGTGCTTTCTTGTGAAATGGATTGGTGCAACCCACTTTGTGGGTCGGTTCACCCCATATGACTCATTACAAGAAAGATTGATAGGTTGTGGGTCTCACAACGACACCCGAATCAAAAGTTATAACTGATTTACAGTTCACACTTCAAATGATGATTTCACCCTAAGTAGAATGAATTTCTTCTTAATGCACCTAGGCCCAGTTATGGGCATGTAGGACTGGGCCCGGATTTGGCAGATTAGTTTTGCTTCCATTTTGCCTTATTTTGGTCCAACGATGCTAGGAATGTACATGTGTCAAGTTCTACATCAGTAGGCCACTCTTGTTTGTCCAGTACTAGGCCACCCTTGTTTGTCCATTATGGACCGGTGGTTTCTTATACGCAGATGTGGCCCACATGATGAGAGGACTAGCTTGACTGGGGCCAGAATTTGTTCATTGTGAACCCATTGAGAAGATGACCTTCCATCAAATAGGTGGGTCCACTCGTCAGATCAAGAGCAATTCCCAGAAGAGGAAGTATACGATCCTCCACTCAAGTATTAGGCTTGTGTAGGTGGACCTATGGTTCATCCATCCATAATACTGACCATCATTGGTCTCATGTTGCTCCCCTTGGTATGGACTCCTATAGTTCTCAATAGGGCCAGCTCACCCTTTTAATTTCATGCCCGCAGAAAAAGAAATAATTCACCAACGGTCTAGATTCAACTGAAATAAAAGCCTGAGATGGCTGGAATTGATCACAAATGGGATAAGATCTAGCATACGATAATTAAAACCATGCAGTCATCAGATAATCCTGACCATTTAAAAAATGGCCTAGAAAAATCACTCACTAAAATCAAGATAGTGAGTACTTTTCGTACATCATTTTCACATGGTTCTGATTAGCCCATGATAGAATGGAACGGTGGAAAAGGGCTCATGTAGCAAACCCCAATTCCTGCGATAAGTCTATATAACCGGCGACCATCAAAGGGCCCATCCCTCCGATTGAAGCATTTGAGGGTAGATTAGTTGGGATGAGTTGAATTATCTTTAGCTTGAAAATACTAAAAACGAACCAGGCCTAGCATTAAAATCAACTTGTAAGCCAGCCAAAACAGGCCTGGTCCGTGCATGTGGCACAGACCCGGACCAGGCCTAGTTTGGCTGGCTTGAAAGGTGACCTTGATGGTAGGCAACACTCCAAGTGTTGCTTAGCTTGCTGGAGAAGGTTGGGTGAGATGAAGGTTGCATATGGGGGAGGTTTACCTGGAGATGGAGTCAACTATTGTATCCCCAAAATGCCCCCATGTTTATCCTATATTACCTAATGTACCATCATATGGGCCAACCAAAGCATGCTATGTGTCCTTAAGCTTCTTTTAGCCAATCAAAACTTACCATTTGTCATGTTTAACCTTTACCTACCTTCGAATTACACCATTGCCATTGGCCAAGGTTATAAATAGCCCCTCACTCTCTTATTCTCTACACACTCTAAACACACCACATCCATTCTCTCATCCCTTTCTCTACAACTTTTCCTTCTCGCCTTTAGCAACCTAGCCAAGCATTCTAGCTCTAGCCAAGCATTCAAACCTTAACCATAATCCTTTTAGACCCCAACCATATCCACACACCCCTCATCAATTCTCTATAACTACAAATCCTAGCATCCATCTCTCATCCCAAACCCTAGCCTCCATTCTTTACAACCCTTGCCACTATGTAAACCACCCAACCTATATAATCCAACTCAATCTACACAAGCCATCCAAACCATCAAGCCCATCCAACTTAATTTAGCTAGTCCATCCACTCATCCAAACCCTAAATCACATCTAAGCTAATCTAACCTATTCAAAACCAACATTCCACCAACAAAAATCATCTCAATGGTTCATGTCTTCCATAGTAGAGTCGGGGTTGAAGATACCCGACCACTTCTACGAGTCCATCATGCTCGACTCAAACAATCTAGGCTAGCCGTTGATAACCCTATTAAGATGGTAAAACAGCTCAATGCTTGCTTATATCCTCGCCTAACTTTTTTTTTTCCTTTTATAGCTTCTAATAACTTAAATGCCTCTAGTATCTCCGCTTAAGTCTACTAATTTTCTTACTAGCTTCTGGGGTTGTTAATGGGCTGGGTTAGAATTGGGCCGAGCTCTGTCCAAGCCTGGCCCCTTTTTCATCGTAAGCCCAAATCTAGCCTGGGCACGTTATGGGCCAAAATAGTCTAGCCCGAGATTGGCCTGGATTTTTGTACAGGGGCCAACCCAAGCCCACTCGAGCCCAATCCTATGTGACTGATACCCAAAATAAGGAGGGAGAGAAAGTTTACAAGTTTAACAGGATTTTCCCACTTCCTCTTCTTCTTGTTCAATGGCTAAAGGCCCACTACTACTACCACCTGCTACTGCTGCAATAGCAGCAAGGGCATGTCAAGTGGAGCAAAAAGTAGTAGAAGAAGAAGAAGAAGAAGAAAATGCGCTTGTCTTTTGGGTATTTCCTTTCCAAGGAAGGTCTAATTAGTTGACTAGCTTCGGTGGTGTCGTCTCCCAGTTGTAGTTGTTAAAGGCTTTCTTTTTTTCTTTCACATGCCTGCGCACTCACACCACAGCGGTGCTCGAACCCCACAAGGGCTGTTGAAGGCTTTCAAAAAAATTTACTGCAACGCAAACCTTTGATTTTTTATAAGCATCCTTAATTTGATGTGTGATTCTTGTGGACCACACCAAAGGAAACATCTACAATAGAAATGTCCGCCCTTAATTCTTACGGGGACCATCATGATGATTATATAAAATCCACTCTAATCACTAATATATAGCCGTAGGGTCCAAAACTCAAGCCCGTCCATAATTCAGATGGGCTACACTAGGGGAAACAATTCAGAGGGTGAGCATTGTGTTGTATTTTTTTTCTAATTGTGTGGCCCATTTAAATTACCAATGGGCCTCATTTTTGTGATATGAGCGTAACAAGGTGTGACACACCGGATGGACGGTGTGGATTTCACATCAACACTAAGGTGGAGCCCCACTAAGCCATGATCCGTTTCTTTTACCCGCTTTCAAAAAAAATAATAAGAAAGTCTCTTAGAAGAGCTCGGATTGCGTACTGGGGACGAAATCGGTCTTGGCTAGGGGCTCGGAGTAGGTATTACCCCACCAGGATGCAGCTGGAGACGGAAGGGTATGTGTCACCTCGGCATTGGTGGAGGTGGGACCCAGCTGATGTGACATGTCTATCAGCTCTCCACTGTTTCTGAGGTGCGGGTCCACTTGCTCTTCATGCATACAGAGGTGATACATACCTATCCATCTCCAGTTGCGTCTTGGTGGGGGTAGTACCCGATCGGAGCCCCTAGGCAAGGGCTCTGTAGGGACCACAGTGATGTATAGGTTTTATCGACACCGTTCATCCATTGATGTGCATGTAAGCTTCACTCTGACCATTTGATGTGCAATCCTCTTTTATGTCAATGGCCAAAAATTTATGATGAAATATGTTTAATGTGGGCCACACCAAGAAAAAAAGATGGAAGAGAGACATCCACCCTTAATATTTATAGGGCCCATCAAAATGATTATATAAAATCCACCCTAGCCATTGGATGCCAAACCCAAAATTAGACTTACAACCCAAAAATCAGGCCCATCCGTTTTTCAAGTGGGTCATACCAAGGGGAACATTTTAGAGGGTGAACATTGTCCTTTACACATTTTCCAACTGTGTGATCCACTTGAAACATGGAAGGGACTTATTTTTGGGTCCATGGGCCTAACGTGGGGTGATACACCAATTGGTCGGGGTGGATTTTACATAAAAAATGCAGGTCAAAGTTGAAGATGCAGGTCAAAGTTCCATATTCAATTGAGATATTAGAAGAAATTGAAAAAAATAAAGAAAGAAGGTAACTATATTAATTCTTTAAATTTTTTATATATTACAAATATTTGATAATACATAAGACATTGATTTTTTTTGGTAGGTTTAAAGAAACATTAGAAACAAACTTAAAAAAAAATAGCCCAAAACAAAATAGTTTAATAGATCTCTACACCCATCAATTTAACTTTTTGATCGTTATTGAAGGTTATACATTATATTTTCAGCTGTTCGATTTGTTCACAAATGCAATCTAATGGTTGGATCATCAACTGATGTGACCATGTTGGTCTTATTCAAGTATCACATTGGCACATTGGCCTAATGTTCTTAACCATTCAATGGGCTACAAATGCATAATAAGGACCATTGGATAGGGAAAATGACATGGTTGGTTACTCTTGGACTTAATCATTCAGGGCAGACAATCATTTTGGACCATCAAGTTATGCTCGCATTGGTAAGGCGATCCAGATCCAAGTGGTAATGATGGTGATTAATCAATGAACCACAGTGCGCGAGACCCCATATAGGGACCCACATCCTAGTTGTAGCTAAAAACTTAGAAAAAAAAATCACTATCAACTTGTTATAAGATTTAGTGGAAAGATTAAACTTGAACTATAAGATTAAAGACCACACATATAAAAACTGAAAAATTTAACATATGGTGAATATCCTTAGGATGAGTATCATCTACTTTTGTCTTTACACACACTCTCACTCACCCATGCGTGCACACACACGTGTGGCTTTTTTATACCACGATGAGTGCTCAAACGCATGACCTCATGTTGGAATTATTGTGAGTCTACCACTAAGGCATGAGTAGGAACCCGAGCCTCTTTACACAATCACCTCTTTAAACCGCTTATGACTCGAACCCATGCCTCTTTACACAATCAATTTAATAAAAAATATTAAAATTTTATTAGAATAGGCATAAATTTGTCAAATTTGAAGGCATGGTAAAAACAAATTTTAGCTCATGCTCAACAAAAATATAGAAATTGAAACGAAATTGAAACAACATGGGCAAATACGACAAATTGACAATTTTCAAACATTTGTAATTCGTATTTACCAAACAAGTTTTTTTTTTTAAAAAAAAGTGTTTATTTTCATATATCAGAACTCTTTTCAGACAAATTACAAAACAAACTTTTCAGTACTAATAAGCACTAAAATTTGACGCTTTAAGTTTTCAACACTTAAATTAATTTTCAGACCTTATTTTTCAGTTTACCACACGGTAACGCCTTTCTTTTCCTTTTCACGATGGTGCTGCCTTCTTTTCGGAGGGGAATTTCGATATAGGAGGTGATGAGACTTGCGAATGAAAATTTGGCTCTAATTGAATCATATGAAAAGGAAATAACTGATGATAAAAATGAGCTATTGGAATATGAGGAGGAAAATTGCGATCTAAAGTCCAACGAAAGAAAGGCACTGAAGGCCATTGAGTTTTTTAGATATGTCAAGTGCGATCATTGCATCCGACTTTAGAGCATGGAGGAGTATGATTCCGAAGTTGCTACTTTTGAAGCCAAAAATCACAGTCACTCACGGAATGCATAATCTCAAGTATGATTCCGAAAATCATTGTGGTGATTCGCTAAATTTATAATCTCGAGTATGACTCCGAATATCATGGTGGTAACTTGCTGAATTTATAATTTTAGGAAGATAAAAAATGAGGTAAAGCAACGTGGGATGGATATGCTGATTCAAGATCAGTAAAGCTCTATAACATACTTTCGTCTGGATTGTGTTTCCATACATATGTTCTTAATTACATTATAAACTTTGAATATAACGTTCTGATTTTTACAACCTGAGTTTTAGACCCATGTTCCAAAGACCCGAGCATTAACCTATGAAGATAGCCTCTATTTTACAAAATATGTTTTTCCATTTGTTATTTTTTTTTTCTTTTGCATGAGCATTCACAATGGAGGTAAATCAAGTCGTGAATAAAAGAAATATTCAATTTATACACACAAGTTATCCAAGTGGTGTCAACAGGTCTTATACAAACCAAATGTCTTAAATGTAAATAAAATTACAAGAGCAACTAAGTTAATTGTAAAAGAAAACTAATCCAATTAAGCTTGGACTATGAGATCATTGAGTTTCTTCACCTTATGGTTCACACCAGCAAGCACATATCCATCATCTAAATCACCTACAATAGATGGGTATGGTTTGACAGCATCAATCGCTATCATAGTGATGTAAAACCCTCTAAGATTTACCAACAACATAATAGTTAACCATGGATTAACAGGAATAATACATAATGCAATAGGTAGAATCATAGAGTTCGAGGAGATGCAACATTCAATCCAAACCTCACAATTATAATCCAAATTACGATTCAAAGTATACACAAGGGAATACGATCTACTCATCGCAAGTATAACACAAACAACTACAATGTTCAGATTACAATTTAGTCTTAATTGATGCATGAAATGTTCATCAGACTTGGGGATGCACATATAGACAGCAAAATCTCAAAGTGGTTAGTCACCAACGAAAGTACATAAAGTCACACTGTTCACAGTGACTAACAAGCACAAACTTGGCAAAAACCCATCAAGTGGGGTAGAATCCACATGCAATCTCAAAGCGGCTAGTCACCAGCAAAAGTACACAACTACGCTGCTCACAGTGATCACTAGCACCCACTACATTGGGTTGATTGACAATGGTCTGGGAGTTAGCGAAAGTACATCAAGTACATGCTACCACAACATCTAGATTAGCCAATTGATCAACACACACAAACTTAGGTTGATCGACAGTGGTTTGGGAGCTAGTAAAAGTACATCAAGAACATGCTACCACAACATCCAGATTAGTCACCTAATCACCCGAATGTCATGAATGCATGATTAGCCAACCTTCATTAGTCTGGTTTACAAATAACCAATTTAATAATCACGGTCATTGTAGGGAGTTGCGCGCAACCCAGCATAGACCGACGGGTCAAACATAATGCCCAATAACACCATCACCGACCCATGAGAATAACAACAAGAGTCCAAATTAAAGAAATATAGGTGTTATAAAATAAAGTTCAATTATTCCTATTTACACATGTCATTTCAACTAATAGCCCAAAATAATCCACAAGTAACACTCAATTCTCTACAACTAATACAATATAAATAATTCTCCAACTATGAAATCTAATAAATCAAAGATCCAATAGTATTCAATGAATTCTACACTACTAAACCATTAAAAGCCTACTATTATAATGAAAAGCTTGAAGGGTGTAACCTCACCTTTGAAGACAAGTAGTTATCTAATGAGGAAAGGATGTGGAATCAAGCTAAGAATAAGATCCTAACAAGAATTCCCAACATGAAACTATTAGAATTTACATAATTCAAGATTTGTCCAAAACAAAAAAGGAGTGAACATGGCATTAGATATTAAGGTTTTGATCTAAAGGGGAAAGAGAATTTTGATCCTCGATATGAAACTTAAGACTATACAACCTACATGTGAAACTCGAACCGCAATGCACAAGGAAATAGAAATTTACTTACCTCTATTAGACTTGTAAGCAACTTGATCAAGGGTTTTACATAAACTTGAAAGATTGAACCGATCCAATACGACTCGATGCCCCGAAGTGAACTTGATCGTGACTCGGTTTACACAAGAATTCAAACATCAAAACTGATTATCGAGGTTGATGCTAACTTGATTCAAAATCAAATCCACCACCGTATGATGAAATTGCTCTAGAGACCGGAGTGCACGAGAGCTGAACCAGCAGATGAGATCCAACCCAGGCCTGACCCGCTGCTCGACTCTGCGGATGGCCAACTGAGTCAACTCAGTACAAAACCGAACGCACTCAGCCCTACAAGTGCTACACAGGCCACGGAACTCAGCTCCCACAAGACCCGAGTTGTTGGACTAGCAAATGCACTAGAGGTGGCCGGAGGAAGCGCTGGACTCGGCAGGCGACTCGACTAAGTCAAACCTGACATAACAACGCTCTACTCTCTTTCACATTTTTCTTCTCCTTCTCCTGTATCTCACTATCTCCCTTTCTTTTTCTTCTTCTTCTTCTTCTTTTTTTTCCACAGACACATCCAGCCCAGATGTAGATAAGGAATCTGAATCCGAGTCGAGCTTGACTCAGTGCTAGATCCGCCATGAACGCCTGGAGCTTGACTCAGCAGCAAAACCATGGGAACGACTAACCTTCATTCTCTTCTGGAGTGTCTAGATGAGCCTGGACCTGGCCAAACTCACACGGAATACTCCACTCGCGCGATCTAGGACTCAACGAGTTGAATGGGAAGCTTCAAACAGATTCGCTGCCTCGATCATGTTTCAAGCTGTCCTCGTGAACAGATCTTGTTCTTCTATTTGGTGGCTGAACGTGCATCAGATGGACCTAATTTCTGCCGTAACGGAACTTCAATCAACAAGACGGTGCATTGGTGAGGAAGATGACTGGAGCGTTACTGGCGTTTTCATATCCACTCAATTTCTCTACCATTTGATTGGAATGGACGGTGAGGATTGACGCAAGGGAGCTCGGAGAAATGGGAAAATTGCATAACTCAATCGTAGGTTTCATCGATTTGTGAGGATTCTGTAGTAGCTTTTCTTGACTGACTATTTACAAACCATCAAACAATGGTTAATTAATAACTATCGATCACAGAATTGCTTACGACCTTATTTTTCCACAATTGGATCTTTCAGATCAATAATGCAAATTACCAGAAATTGGCCCACTTGTTCAGACTCATTAAGGGCCCTAGAATGCCATACATGTCATATAATCCTTCTATGAAATGTAATCGATGATTTACACAGCACACACGTTTGTACATATTTTTCTCAGAATCTAGCTCATGGTTCGTTAATCCAGACTGTTGGTCAGTCGATTCCCAACGTGAATAGAAGAAGATCTTAAACATTGATTTTGGACTTTTTACAGTTGCGGGGACGCTAGTTGTGGACCTCAACCGATTACTTTTATGCCTCCGAATCAAAGAATCATCCATGTTACAAGGAGACGAAAAAAGACCAATGGTCTAGAATACACAGATGTAGCTTTACCTATCAACATGCCGAGGTGCCATACTTTCCCAAACTCTCATCAAAATGCTCCTGACCATCCAACATGACTCAAAACTCGAAAGAGGAATATTATACATTTTACCCAAAAGCGAGACGTTATATGATACTCAGGCATGTGTAGCTTGATATGCACGTACGCATTCAGAAAATTCAGGCTTTGTCGTAACTTAAATAAAACCGAAGAAAATATGGAACCCACCGTCGCTAAGTCACAGTCACAATATATGATTTGTTGAACAATCCCAACCTCTGATTCCTTGACGCTTTTCATCTATTGGATAATTTTTCCGAAAAAAGTCAGGCAATTAGATAGTCATATAATCACATAAGTGTAAATTTTTTGTTCATGATGTTGATACATCAAAAGTGGAACCCATAATTTGAACAATTTAAGTTGCCTCGATTGCATAACATACAACCAAAGTGAAACCCATAATTTGAACAGTTGCATTAATTGAACGGGTATGATCATTCCATTATAATACAGGTAGGGCTTGGATTCCGGTGATCCTACCTGCTGAGGTGGTGGCCTTCATTACGAATGCCCCACACACATTAAAAAAATAAAAATAAATAAATAAATAAAACCCACTCAGTCAGGGAGTTTGTAACCCTTAGAAAGATGGTATAATGGAAAGTGTCACAAGTCCAACTCAGCCAAAGAAAAGGAAAATGACTCATGAAGGATGGGATCTTTCTATTGTATGTGGCATTCAAGGTGGGCCTCATCATACACCCACACCTTTGGGACAGTGGTAGACTGAGTGAGGATAACCTCGTCCCGACACTAAGGTCCTGGTATCGAATCCCAATGGGGGTGGCTAACATTGAAGTGTCACTAACAATGAGGGTGGGTGTACTAACAGTGGAATGTGAGTACTAAACCAAAAAAAAAAAAGGTGGGCCTCATCATAGATCATCAGTTTGGACAGTTCACTAAGGGGCCCCACTTGTGCCAACCCAAAGCACGAGGTTTTCACAAAAATTAATTAACTTGAGCGTAAAATTGCATGTGCCATTTCTATGGAGAGTTGGTGTACCCATATCCTACCACCCAATAAGTGGGCTCGAATCTTTCTTGTTGAAATTTGCATTCTGAGGGCTCACTAGGTGAATTGGTTGATTTTGTGTTTGGGTCTTGAAAAAAAAAAATGACTAATTTGTCTTGGGGTCATGGAAAAAGGACACGGTTTAAAATTTTGAAAAATCGGTTCCTATCCAAGAGTAGTAGGGACGTTGGTACTTAGTTGATGAGGGGCCCACGTGATGTGTTCATGAGATCCAATCCATCCATCAGATGCATCAACCTAAAATACACCATGTAGCCCAAAACTAAGCCGATCCAAGGCTTAGTTGGGCCACAACATTGGGAACAATCTTAGAGGAGGCCACCCTGGATTTGCATGGAAGGCCCACCATGTTGTGTATATGAAGTAAAAAATCAGGTAGTTTTGGAAGTCCAATATGCCCCAGTGGAAGTCAAGTGTAAAGATCTCCTCCCTCCTTGTTCCCCATGCTGTGGCCCACCAGAGTTTTGGATTGAGTTGATTTTTTGGTTCTCAATGGGTTATTGAGGTGGCACATCTGATGGATATGTTGGATGCGCTATATACACTAATTGGGCTCCACATTTACCCAGTACCACCATATGCTAATGATGGTATTGGTTCCATTGAAGATCTTTTTATATAATTAGATTGATGAAGATAGCTTTCCAGCTAGATTTCTTTTATTAATGATGGTTTGGTTTCCAACATCATAATTAATCATCCCTAAGTCTGTTTGGTCCCCCTCACATCCGCCATCCATCATGTGGGGCCAACCTTTAATGTGAGATGTTCATTATGTGGGCCCCACTTTGATGTGGGTTGTCCATCATGCAGGCCCACCTTGGATGTGGACCGTTCATCATTAGGGGCCGAACTTTAATTTGCATTGTTCATCATGCAAGGCCCACATTTGATGTTGGTCACCCATCATGTGGGGCTGACCTTCAATGTTATTATCCATCATGTGTGGCCCACCTTCAATATCGGATGTGGAGCCCACCTTTGATGTGGATTGTCCATCATGTGGGCCCCACCTCTAATGTGGGTCGTGCAACATGCAGGCCCGCCCTGATATGGGCCATTTATTATTATGAGCCGACCTTTGATTGGATCATCCATCATGTGCGGCCCACCATTATTAGTTGCCGATCATTTGCAGCCCACCTTTGAGGTGGACTGTCCATCTTGTGGCCCCCACCTTCAATATGGGTTGCCATCATCCAGGGCTTGCCTTGGATATGGGTCATTCACCATTAGGAGCAGACCTTTGATGTGGACCATCCATCATGTGAGGTCACCTCAATATGGGTCATCAATCATGTGAGGCCACATTAATATGGGCCATCCATCATGCGGGGCCCAGCTTCAATGTCTACTACCCATAATGTGGAGCCCACTTTTAATGTGGACCATCCATCATGTAGGCCCAACTTTGAAGTGGGTCATCCATCATACCATTCTGCTTTGGATGTGGGCTATTTATCATTACGAACCCATCTTTGATATGGACCATCCATTATGTGGCCCCACATTAATATGGGGTCATCCATCATGTGGAGCCCACCTTTGATGTAGGAATGTTCACCACGTGAACCCCCACCTTCGATTTGGATAGTCCATCATGTGAGACCTCTTTGATATGGACCATGAAAGAGCCTCCTTTGACATGGATCGTGAGAGAGGGGCAATAAGTTATTTAAAAAAAAAAAAAAACTTAATTGGATAGTAGCCCTAGGTGATTTTCTAGCTTTTAGGCATGATTTCACGTGATGAGACCCACCTTAGTTTTGGATGGGCAATATATGAATATAGAAGATTTTGGGTAGTCTTGCTATGGTGTGACCTACCTAATGACTGGATAGGCCTGTTTTCTTACTGCATCCATAATCATTGTAGGACTTGCTTAATGCACAGGTTGAATGACATACATACAACATAGTGGCCCAACCAAACCCACTCGCAGTTCAACATGAAGTCCAAGCCCAAGCATACCCCTTTTCATTGTAATGGGTTCAGATTCAACTGACCCAACCTGACCAAATGACCACACTCTGGTTTGGGCCTGGGTGCATCATCTGGCCCAGCCCATTTGTAAGCTATATGGGTGGTCAGGTTGGGTAGGGATTCAACCACAGCCCTACCAATATACTGAAATGAGCCACATTTTCTAACATGTGCCTGACCCAGTACCCACTTAGGTTGGTCAAAACCCGCCTCAAAATCAGGTTGGACCAATTGACCACGGGCCGACCTAACCCATTGACACCCCCACAAACCGACCTCCACTCAAGTATTTGGGTTGTGTAGGTGGACCGATGGTTCATCCATCCAGATTACAGACCATCATTGGTCTCATGTTGCTCCCCTTGGATGTACCATTTCCTCATAGTTCTCAATAAGGCAATCCTACTCTTTAATTTCATGCCCACAGAAAAAAGAAACAATTCGCCAAATGTCTAGATTCAACCGAAATAAAAGCCTGAGATAGATGGCTGGAACTGATTACACATCGGATAAGATCTGGTACCTCTTGGAAGAAAGAACAATTTTTTTGTAGTTATGGCATATGATGATTAAAACCATTCAGTCATTGGGGTAAAAAATCAGGATTATAATCGGAAAATCCTGACCATTTAAAAAAAGGCATAGAAAAATCAATTACTAAAATCTAGATAGTGACTTTTTGTACATTATTTTCACATGGTTCAGATTGGCCCTCAATAGAAGTGGAATGGTGAAAAAGGATTCATGCTTGCCAACCCAAATTAGTTGGGATAATTCTATATAATCAGCAATCCATCGAAGGGCCCATCCCTCGAATTGAAGCATTTGATGGTAGATTAGTTGCAGGAAGTCAAATTATCTTTCTAACGAGTTCAGAAACACTGAAAACGGACTTATAACTGAAGGAGATATGAACATTTTAGTAAAATGTGTACAACCACCGTGTAGCACTTGGCACTTGGAGTGTGACCTACCATCAAGGTCAACTTTCAAGTCCAGCCAAAACAAGCCCTTTCCATCCATGTGGCATGGACCAGGCACGGACTAGGACTAGGACTAGGCCTATTTTGGCTAGCTTGAAAGCTGACCTTGATGGTAGGCAACACTCCAAGTTCCAATTGTTGGAGAAGTTTTGGTAAGAGGGAGGTTGCACATGGGGAGGTTCATTTGGGGATAGAGTTCACTTTTGTCTCCCAAAAATGCCCCCATGCCTCTCTTATATTACCTAACATACCATCCCATGGGCCAACCAAGGCATGCTATGTGGCACTAAGCTTCTTTTACCCAATCAAAACCTACCATTAGGCATGTTTAACCCTTACCTTCCTTCAAATTACACCATTACCATTGCCCAAGGTTATAAATAGCCCCTCACCCTCTCATTCTCTACACACTCTACACACACTAAGAAGGGGAGAGAGGAGAGAGCTCCCCACATCAATTCTCTAGTCCCTTTTCTCTATGACTTTTCCTTTTTGCCTTTAGCAACGTAGCCAAGCATTCTAGCCCAAGCGAAACCTTCTAGCCCCTAACCATATCCACACACTCTCATCTATTCTCTACGGCTATAAATGCTAGCATCCATCTCTAACCATAAACCCTAGCCTCTATTCTTTACAATCCTAGCCACCATATAAGCAATCTAAACCACCCAACCTAACCCAATCTACCTAAGCATCCAAACCATCAAGTCTATCCAACCTAATCTAGCTAGTCCATCCACTCATCCAAACCCTAGATAACATCTAAGCTAATCTAACCCATTCAAAGTTATCTTCAACCAACACAAATCATCTTAATAGTTCAAATCTTGCAGAGTATGGTTGAGGTTGAAGATATCCAACCATCTATTCTATGAGTCCATTAGACTCGGCCCAAACAATCCTTGTTGACAAACCTATTAAAATGGTAAAACAATTCAATGCTTGCCTCCATCCTCACTTTTCTTTCCTTTACCACTTTTAATAATTTAAATGCCTCTACTATTTCCACTTTACTTTACTTTTCTTACTAGCTTTCAATAATTTCAATGCCACTACTATCCTCAGCCTAACTCTTATTTCCTTACTTCTAGTAATTTTGAAAAAATAAAATGTTAACCATTTATCCAGGGATGCATGTCATCATCAATTTGACCTCCCAAATTACCTTTTTTTCCGTTAAAGTATATCTCAACTTTATAAACATATTAATGTTGAGATTTATTCTTGGAGGTAAAGACTTTAAACTATGTGTTCTTACAAGTAAGTGTATTTTATTAAAAGAGATGAGTTGGGTAATTTCTTGCTTTCAATTTTTTTATTTGGTTTGCACTATATATATGGAAAAAGGTAATATGAGGTCGACCACATAGGAAGCTTCCAATGAGGTCGAGCTAATGCGGGCCCCACTATCATTTGTGAGGGAAATCTGTCTCATTAATCAGATGCACCCTTCAATGGTGAGCCATTGGCCAAAAAATCAAGCCAATCCATGACTTAGGTGGGCCACACCATAGACCAAAGTTGAGAGTGGATGCCCGCCCATTAAAACCTTTCGGATTGTACATAGGCCTAGGGACACGTGGTTTTGACATCTAGCCGATACATTGTGTGTGTCCCACTTGGATGAGTGGTCACGCCAAAATTTACGCCATTCCAAAAATCAAGTGGGCTCTATCCAGTGATTTTAGATGTTTCAGGCATGATTTTCCATGTTTTCATATGGTACAACCCACCTGAGTTTTACATATGGTTGATTTTTGGCACATCGTATAACCTAGAGGGGACCTATAAATGCATGGCATGGATGCACACACACATTATAGTGGGGCCCACAAAGCTCGACCTCACGGGAAGCTCCCATGAGTTTAACTTCATAGTACCTATATATTTTGAGGTCTTTAACTTCATAGTACCTATATATTTTGAGGTCTACTTCATGTGAGTTGACCTCTATAGGCCCTACCTAATGTGTGACTGACATTCATCCCATTAATCTGATACACCCTACCATTAGACTTGGCAAAATTGGACCGACCCGCTAAACCGACCTGACCAGACCTGACCCGGATTTTTATGGGTCGGGTTAGGGTTAAAGGTGACCCGACCTAACCCGACCCGAATCATATGGGGGTTAAGTAGACTATTATATATTGAATTTCTTATGAGTTAAATAATACATAGTTTTTTTTTTCTCACACAACCTGTGGGGAATGGTCCACATGTCTGTCAATTTAATAAACATGTACACACCAATGATCACATTTTTTGACATGTAGAACTAAAATATCTTGAGATTTTTTATATATTTATGATGCTCATTTACCGGAGAACTGAAATGGTAGCTAATGGTCCATAAAATAAATTAATAAAATTATCTTAATGGTTATATTTATTTGATTGTTGATAGGAATTTATTGGACGGTTAAAATGAAAGGATCAAATGGTTTCATTTCAATAATTGTGTCCATAATTTAACTATTTAAAAAAATTAAATATCAAATTGTCTTGTTGATTTGATCCAATGGTCAAAAAATAAAAATAAAATTGTTGGACATTAATTGGATGGTTCGGATGAAATATTAAATGTCAAATTCAAAAAGTTTTACATGCAGGAGTATCAAGCAACATTCTCTGTCGATGCATTTAAAAAAAGTCATTATAAATTCTCTCTTTCTAAAACTCTTACCATGGGTTGTAAAGAGAGGGCTTCTTTCAACCACATGAGATAGAGAGAAGAAGTTGCGCTATATGTTTCATCCATACCGTCCCATCACTCTAACTTTGTTGATGCTTAAAAGAAGTATACTTTAAATCTATACTTTATTTTATCTATTTATTTTTCTCATTCAGTATTTGCATAATAGAAATACCCTATAAAAAAGCCTCGATTAAATATATATTACTATGCACTCGACCTCATGGGCTGTGTGGGCCCCACTGTGATGTGTAATGGGCATCTGCACCATCAATCAGATGCACCATTTCGTAGTGGGCCATGGGCCTAAAACTCAGTTCAATCCATGACTTGGGTGGGCCACACCATAGACAACAGTTAAGAGTGATATCCACCCATTGAAACCTTTATGATCGTTTATAGGATCGACTGAGATGTAGTTGAGAAATCCAACCCATCCATTGTGCATGTCTCACTTAAAAAAAGAGGTCACACCAAGTTTCAACCATATCCAAAACTCAGGTGGGCCCCTGTTAGTGCACTTTTCTGTGGCAGACTAGTGCACCTTGTTTGTCAATCACTTAGGTCAGTGAGTCTAGTGTCGGTTGAGCCTAATGAAGACAAAGACCGAAGACTCAAGTGGCCCTGCTGCATCAAGGAAAAAGAAACAGGTATAAGTGATGCTTTGGTGTGCCTTGAACCTTAACCAAAACCATTACCCAATTCCATTGATGACCCTAAACCCTTAGGAAAACCTTTAGTCATTATAAGAGTGGCCCTTGGTGTACCAAAAGATCATCTCTACCTTGGCCAAATTGATTGGGCAGTGAAGTAGTGGGTCAGCAAAACCATCTGGCTGATTCCCTAGCTATCCGACCGATCGTGACCGGTTAGCTGGACTGGGTCGACCGGTCGAACTAGCACCCAGTCTGGACAACTTTGTGCTATGTACACAGCCCATTGGGCCCCCCTTGACAGCGTGCTCACTGTCTTAGCTGGCCTCTGGCCAACCGGTCTTGACCGGTTGGGACAGGTTGGCAGTAGCCATTTTTTGCCTGTTTTTAGTCCGTTGCAAACTTTTTTATAAAGGGACTTGGCTCATATTGAGAGGCTATCAGAGGAATTTTGAGAGGAGTGAAGCCACCATTGTTAGAAACCATTTGAGGCTCATTCTCAACCTATGCAAGGCATCTTCCTTGTGCTTTAACACAAGATTAGAGCATTCCAAGCTCATGAAGAAGATGACCTTCATTTCCTCTTGATCTCTAGAGTTTGGATCTTCCTTGATAATTATATCCTTATCCAAATCTCTAAGATGAGATCATTAAAGGTGAGCAACTCTAGGCAACTCATTCCTATTAGTTATAGAGTTCTCAAACATGCCCTCCTATCACCTTGGGCATCTCAAAGGCAACACAAGCAAGGTGATTGATCAAGTGTAGCTGAGGCATTGGCAACGCAACAACAACACGATCGGGGGAGCAAGGGAAAGCTGATTGAAACACGGGAGAGTGGAGATCAAGCAACCTGAACCAGTGCTGAACAAGGGGCTCATCCAATAAATAAGGTTATCTTTGTTGAGAGTCCATCCACTTAATTCCCTGTGGGAGTTGAATGTAAAGTTTGTTTGTCAAACTCGAAGTAGGGACGTTGGCCGTTCCTTGGCTTGTTTATCGGCCTAAAGACTAGGGGTTGTTTGGCGCTCCTTGGCTTGTTTGCTGGGCCTAAACAAATTCTCTAAGGGGGAGCCTCCTACACGGGATTGAACGTGCGTCAGGTTGAGAGTTAGCCTATGTCCAAAACTCCATTTGGGTTGAGAGTTAGTCCTTTGTCCAAAACTCCTGTTATAATTGAGAAGTGAATTGATAAAACCTTCGTGTAAAGGTTGAGAGGTGAACCTCATTTAAAACCTCTGATAGTGAATAGTCGGTGTGCTCAAAGGAGTTGAGTACTTGAACCGGGAGTGGAGTAGACCCAGAGTTGAACCACTATACATGCTTGTATTTGTGATTGATTTGAGCACATTGTTATCTTAGCATTGTATGTTTAATTGTTAATTATGAATGCTTGGTAGGAAGTGTATGATAGGCACTAGATAGGCACATCCATAAATAAGATGTACTTTCACTAGTAGTGTAGACTTCTCATAAGTCTACATAGGTTGCATAGATTTAGAGCTTGATTAGTTAAATCATTTGATTATCTATGCATGCTTGACTAAGTTGTTTATTGCTTAAACGATATACTAGTCTTATGATTAGACCCACTTAGTCTTGGAAGCCAAAGTGTTCTTGCTTACTTAGTTTAATGTGTTAAATTGTGTAAGTAGGCGAAAAGAATTTCAAAAGGTCCTAATCCCCCCCCCCCCCCCCCCCCCCCCCCCCCACTAGGACTTAGTCATAATTCTAGTTGCTCTTTTAGCTTCCGCACATACGATGGTGTTGTGATAAACTACCGACGTAATTTCAACCCCAACAAGTGCTTTTAAATATTGCAGGCATGACTTTACACTGTTTCAATTGGTATGACCCACTTGAGTTCCAGATACAGCTGATTTTTTTGATATCCCATATCCAATAGGGGACCCACCAAATGCATGGTGTGAATGCCCATTACACATCACAGTGGGGCCCACACAGCTCGGCCTTTCCCATAACCTAGAGGGGGCCCACCAAAAGCATAGATGGTTTAGTTTTCAATTAAACGCAGTGTTATATACATCTAGTTTAATCTACAAATTAGTTAGTTGATCATTAAAATGTGGGTCAACCCGACCCGACACGATTTATTTGGGTTGGGTAAGGGTTGGAAAAATCCAACCCAAATTCAATTTGGGTCGGGTTAGGGTTGAGGTGGAAATGACCCGACCCGAACTTGACCCGACCCGACCCATTGCCACATCTACCTACCATGGTGAGCCATGGGCCTAAAATCAAGCCAATCCATACCTTGGGTGGGCCACACCACTGATAACAGTTGAGAGTGGATGATCGCCCATTAAAACCTTCCCGCTTGTCTATAAGGCCTAGTGAGATGTGGTTTAGACATATAGCTCATCCATTAAGTATGTCCCACTTGGATGAGGGGTCACAACAAATTTTAGACCATTCCAAAACTCAAGTGGCCCCCGTCAAGTGCTTTTAAATGTTTTAGGCATGATTTCTTATGGTTTTAGATAGTGTGGCTTACCTGAGTTCTAAATATGGCTATATTTTGCACATCCCATAACCTAGAGGGGGCCTACCAAAAGCACGGCACGGATGTCTATCACACATCATAATGGGGCCCACAAAGCCTGACCTCATGGGAAGCTCCCGTGAGGTTGACCACATAGTACCATTATATATATATATATATATATATATATATATATATATATATATATATATATATATAGAGAGAGAGAGAGAGAGGGGGGGGGGGGGGGGGGGGGGGGGGGGGGGGGGGGGGGGTCCTACCAAAAGCACAACATGGATGTCCATCACGCATCATAGTGGGGCCCACAAAGCTCGACCTCATAGTACCATTTCCAATATATATATATATATATATATATATATATATATATATATATATATATATATATATATATATATATAGAGAGAGAGAGAGAGAGAGAGAGAGAGGGGGACCTACCAAAAGCACAGCATGGATATCTATCACGCATCATAGTGGGGCCCACAAAGCTCGACCTCATAGTACCATTTTTAATATATATATATATATATATATATAGAGAGAGAGAGAGAGAGAGAGGAGCTCACCTGCGCTGAGAACTCATGAGCACTTTTTAAGCCTTATCACACATGATGTGAGCTCAAAATCTAAATGTCCACATGATGCAACATCCCCAAATTAAAAATCCTCAAGGCCCAACTTTCAACCTTATCCAAAACTCTAGTGGGCCATAACAGACTGAGAGAGAAAATCAAGGGAGGAAACTATTTCCTTTTGGCATGGCCAACCAAAGTTCTGGATTAGGATAAAAGTTGGGCCTTAGGGATTGTTTGAGGTGATGCATCATGTGGACGGCTCGAATTTTAGGCTCACATAACGTGTGATGAGTTCTAAAAAAGTGCTCACGGGTTCTCATGAGAACTGCATATATATATATATATATATATATATATATATATATATATATATATATATATATATATAGAGAGAGAGAGAGAGAGAGAGAGAGAGAGAGAGGAATGCTCCTAGGCACTTCTCTCATGAGAAACTGGTGAGTACTTTTTCATGGCTCATTGCACATGATGTGAGCCCAATTTGTGAGCGGTCCATGTGATGCAGTACCCAAAAAACCCCTAAGACCCATCTTTCAATCTGATCCAGAACCTTGGTGGGCCACAGCAGAAAGCAAGAGGTAAATCAAGGGAGGAAACTGTTTCCTTCTTTCATGGCCCACCAAAGTTCCTGGAACAAGTTGAAAGATGGGCCCATGGGTTTTTTTGGGGTGCTGCATCACGTGGACGGCTCAGATTTTGGGCTCACGTCATGTGTGATGAACCATGAAAAAGTGCTCACAAGTTTTCAGTGAGAGAAGCGTGCAAGTGAGCATTCCTCTCTCTCTCTCTCTCTCTCTCTCTCTCTCTCTCTCTCTCTCTTTGTATTATAAACCAGTGGTCTTTTGTGTCTCCTTATGTCATGGATGATTCTTTGATTCGTGGAGTAAAAGTAATTGGTTGAGGACCACAACTATGGTCTCCACAATTGTAAAAAGTCTAAAATCAATGTTTAGGATCGTCTAATATGGGAGGTTTTACTAGACTTCTTCCACTCATGTTGGGAATCGATAGACCAACAGTCTAGATTACCGAACCATGAGCTAGATTCTGAGAAAAACAAAACCTGTTTATGCTATTGAAATTGGGTTTGGGTCTGATTCAGTCTAGCTATGGCAGAGAAGGGGCCTTGGAGGTCAGATCCGAGTGGGAATTGGCTTTGCATCAAATCAATTCACTGAGTCTAGCCATTGAGTTCAGCAAATTAACCCGTTGTTTCATTTTCAATCAAATTTGTTTTGCTAGCTTGATTAACCTGTAGCTTCTAATTTAATTGTAGGAAATTAGAATTCTTAAATCACCATATTGGAGATCTACTTTATTCAGGATCGAGTTAAGTGGGGAAATCATCTAGTTGAGAGGTTAGAGCTTGAACCTAGGGCACACAATTATATTCTAGCAAATCTAGAAGAGAATTTGTATCCTAAGGTGAGGTTCCCCTTCAAGCTTTCCATCAACTTAATAGTTTGAGTTTTAATCCCATTACTTTCTTAATAAAATGCATGTGGTATTTAATGGTGAAGTGAATTATTTGTGATGATTCCTCCTCTTGGGCTTTCTACCTACTTGATTGTCAAGTGATAGTTGCATCTCATAATATTATTTACCTAAGTTAATACATACTTAGTATAGATAACTTGATATTCATATGAACAATTAATCTTGATTACGTTTGTATACCACTTATATATTTGGACATGGATGGGAGAACTTATCCTTTGACTAATGGACATTTGATCGATTGGTTAAACCTTATTTGATTATAAACTCACATCTTGTGAATTGGATGTGCCTATATGGCTCTTGGAATTATTTCTATTGGATGGTATTATTTGGGTTATGGCCTATTTGACTTTTGAGGAAATCTTTTGTGAAATATTTATGTCAGTACATGATGATGAGTGTTACTTGTGGATTATTGTGTGTCATTAGTTGAAGTAACATATGTAAGTGGGAACACTTGAAACCTTATTGTATAACATTTGCGTTTCCTTAATTTGGACTCTTGTTGTTATTCTCATGGGCCAAGGATGGCATTATGAGGCACTATGTCCGAGCTATTAGCCTATGCTAGGTTGCGCGCACAACTCCCTAGAGTGTGTGAGTATTAAATTAGATATTTGTAGACCAGACTAATAACGGTTGGCTAATCATGCATTTCATGGCATTTGCAGGTAATGTTAGTGACGACCCACATTACTGTCAGTTTTATGTGCATTGCGGGTGATTGGGTGGCTAATCTAGATATTGTGATAGCACATACTTAGTGTATTTTCGCTGGCTCCCAGACCACCACTGATGGATATATTTGTGTGAGCTATTTATTGCGAGCACGTACCTATGTTTACTTTCATTGGTGACTAGCCACTTTGAGATTACATATGGGTTATATCCCATTTGATGGACTTTCATTTTACTGTGCCAGCTTGATGTGCATTCCTAGGTCTGATGTGCAGTGCATGCACCATGCATCAATCAAGATTAAACTAAAAATTGAATATTGTAGTTATTTGTGTTATGTATAGTTGCGATGAGTAGGTGATATCCCTTTGTGTACAATTGAATTGTGATTTGGATCATATTTGTGAGGTTTGAATTGAATATTGTGTCTTCTTGAGCTCTATGATTTTACCTATTGCGCTATATACAACCCCCAATAATCCATGCTTAACCATTATATTTGTTGGTAAATCATAGAGGATTTACCTTACTATGGTAGCAATTGACGCAGTCAAAACATAATCAGTTATTGCAGGTGACTTTGATGATAAACGTGTGCCTGCTGATGTGGACCTTGGAGTGGAGAAGCTCAATGATTTCGTAGTCCAAGTTTAGCTATATTAGTTTTCTTTCACAATTAAATTAATTGCTTCTGTAGTCTTATGTACATTTGAGACATTTGGTTTTCATAAGCTTTTTGGGTACCATTTGGGCAATTGTATGTATAAATTAGATATCTCTTTTATTCATGACTTGGTTTACCTCTATTGTGAATGCTCATGAAAAGAAGGAAAAAGAAAAAAAAATAAAAGGAAAAAAAATATATTCTTGGTAAAATAGGGGTTATCTTCATAGGTTAACGTTCAGGTATTCAGAACACGGGTTTAAAACTTGGGTTGCAAAAATCAGAGTGTTACAATGAATATCCATTATTTTTATAACCCAAACATCAGAAATATCTTATCATTAATATATAATAATAATAATAATATATCTATCTTATCATTTAATCTACTTCTCACCCATATATCTAGTCAATCACATTTATACTTAACCGAAGCCGAATATATCCTTTTAAGCTCATGATCAGTTATCTTAAATATCACATAATTATCCTATATCATTATTTGTCCATAAGCATCCTTAAATCACCCAACTATAAAAGAATCTCTAGGTCTAAGCGTAGGATTAGAGAGAGCTCTCCTTGGTAGGTTGTTACACATGAATTAATAAGAAACCTTAAAAGTGGTACCCCTATTAAAATTGAAACCTAGCTCAATTTTAGGGATCTAAGGTTTACTTAAGGATCATGGCAAAATTATTTAAAGATTAAGATAGTTAATGAGTGGAAAAAGAATTTGTGGATTGGGTTATAGTTAGGGCTGAAAGTTGGGCGCGTTGGGTTGGGTTGGGTCAAGTTGGTGCTCAACCCTAACCTAACCCAAGGTTTTTATACCTCAACCCTAACCCAAACCAACCCAACCTCGGGTTGGGAATTCTCAACCCAAGCGAGCTCGGTCCAGTTGATTAGGTTGGTTAGGTTGATACATGATAATATTTTCGTTATTACATTAGTCTATTATGTTTCAATATATGTCTTATTTTTTGTACCTATAGCTTTATTAATCATATATGTAGTTATTTATTGTAAAGAACTTTACTTTTTCTAAACAAATAAGTTAAAATATAAGATAACTACTCCTTTAACATTCAAGCATATCAAATTTCAAACATGATAAGTTTACTCACTAAAGTAATATAAACTAATAAGTTTACTTAATTAAAGTATGATAAAATTATAAGTAACTTCTATATAGATCGGGTTTGGGTTGGGTCGGGCAACCCGAGACCTCAACCCAAGCCCAACCCAAACTTCGTCGTGTTGGTGTTTTCATAGCCTAAGCTCGAGATTGGGTTCAATACTTCCTGCCTAAGCCCAACCCAACGTCAGGTCGGTTATTGGTCATTTGAGTTAAACCCGCCCGACTTTCAGCCCTAGTTATAGTTCTTTTAAGCGTGGTCCTTCTACCTTGCCTTTTGAATAGTACTTTCCCTTGTAGAATTCCGCATGAGAGAATTAGATATCGCCCAAGTTAATTTAGAGGTGATAAGGATCATTTGCTAAACACATGGTCATCTAGGAATCAGAGTGCACAATTGAAGCATGTTAGGCTAAAACTCATGAAACTTATAAAATCAATTTTTGAGAACAAAAGTTTTGTTTGAAGGAGGGTGGAATGTAATGACCCCAAATTCTTGATAGATATTAGAATTGATAAAAGATAATTAAAGACTAGAAATATATCGCCAGCATGTGTTTTAAATTTCAAGTATAGTAGGACTAATTTCCTTTTTCTCGCTAAATTCAATGGTAAAGCATTTTGGACGTTCGTAGCATGCACCACACCATTAGGCAGATGATGACAATGGCGAGGATAATAAATCACTCCACAAACAATATTGCATCTTGGAGGAAGTCCCAACGTACAAAAGCAAAGGCTTTTTTGGAATCAATTTTAACTCACATCCTTTTGGCGTTGTTGGGTCTATAAAAATTATAAAGCAGGTCTCAACTAGTAAGGATGTTATCCAGGATGCTCCTCTTTTTTTCTTTTCTTTTTTCTTTTTTTTGTATAAAGGTAGACTAGGCAAGGTTTATGAAGTCGTGCATGCCATTTTTTAGTCTTGTATAGGAAATTTGTCACGGTTATGCATTTGAATTAGTCCAATTTGCGAATTATTATCAAATGTTGAAACACTTTCTAGATTGAGAATCAATTTAACCAAAAGTGAGATGTTTGGCATTTAATTGGCAAATGAAAATGTAGCAAAATTAGCCAGTTGGTTTAGATGCAAGGTAGGGAGTTTAGTGAGAAAACTTACAATTCTTCTTCAGAATTCGGTGGGGGAAAGGATGGAATCAAAGTTGTTTGCTTGGAAATGGAAATACCTTTAGTTTGGAGGACAGATCACAATCATCAATCCTGCTCTATCGAATTCGACAGTATATTTTGTGTCCCTCTTCAAACTATCTAAGCATATAACTAAAAGATATATTTTGTGTCCCTCGTCAAATGCTCTAAGCATATAACTAAAAGACTGGAGAGCCACGAAGAGATCTTTTTTATGGAAGGAATCAAGCGACAATCATAAGTGTACATACAACTAAAAGACTGGAGAGCCATAGAGAGATCTTTTTTTTGGAAGGAATCAAGCGACAATCGGAAGTGTAACCTTTTGGAATGGTCTAAAGTGTGCGAGTTGAAGAGTATGGGAGGAGCAGGTATGAGATAGCTTAGACTAATAGATATGGCTTCTCAAATAATCACCTTCTCTAAAAGTTGGAGCCGTTAGAAGTTGGCATATCAATATATATCAAGAGACTTTAAAAGAGGTGACACACGGGGGAGCATGTTGAATTGTACATGTTTAATTCTCAAAGGTGGGACCTGCATGATGGATGGTGGATATTAAAGTGGGCCCACTTGATGGACGGTTGACATGAAGGTGGGCCCACATGATGAACAATCCATATTGAAGGTGGGCCCCCGCATGATGTATGGTCCACATTAAGGTGGGCCCACTCTACATGATGGATGGAATGGACCTTACATAATGGATGGCTGACGTCAAAGCATGGCCCCGTATGACGGACAGTCCACATCAAGTGGGCCCTTCCTAATGGAGGGTCCATCTCCAAGGTCTCACATGATGGACGACCCATATCCAATGCGGCCCACTATGATGGATGATCCAAAAAGAAAGTTTGCCCCACATGATGGATGACCCACATCAAAAGTGGGCCCCATATGATGGATGACCCACATCAAGTGGGCCCCACCTGATGGATGACCCGCATCAAGGTGGTCCCATATAAGGGACAATTCACATCCAAAGTCTATCCAAAGTTTTGTTTTACCCAACATGCTTATTGTACAACAAGAGCCATTACAAAGGGCCCATTTGGATACTACCAAATAAGTTACTTTTCGACTAAACTTAAGACGTTAAGTTACTTTTGGCACTCAAGTTCGTTTGGTAAGTATAATTGAAAAGTAACTTATCTCTTAAAAATTACTTATCTTAATAAGTTATTTTTTTAGCTTTTTGACTTTTGACTTTTCTACTCATCTCTCTCAGGTCACGCTTTTGCTCCCTCTTTTTTTTTTCTTTTTTTTTTGTTTTTGTTTTTTTGGTTAGCACACACCCACACTGTTAGTCACCCTCCAATGTTAATTAATCACCCTCCAATTTGGCTTTTCTACTTATCTCTCTCAGGTCACGCTACATATCTGTTATCACCTCGCTTTTGCGTGGTCAAAGCTACGCACGAGCGAGAATTGCACGAGTGGAAACTGAAGATCTTCTATCTTCGAGCCCGAACGCTCAAGCATTCGGTATTGGCTACATCTCATAGTGATCGGTCATTTGCTAAGTCCGAGCGGTCGACATTCTTCTATGCCCGACCGACCTCATTAAACCCAAGCGGTCGGCATTAAGGAATTTACCAAATATTCGAGCCGTGCCTTGGTGCTCATCTACTTCCTTATCCACAGTTGAACGCAGATGAGCGGACTTACCATCGACTACGCCCGACCTACCACTATTCTCTGAGTGTTACCAGCATTACTCCCTAAGCAATCAGGACTCTGTTAGGTATCCCGCAAGCCATGGGATTCACTTCTACGATTAATAAGAAAAATATCCACATAACGCAGATGATCTCGCAATTGATCTTTAAAATAATGACGTATCCAACTATGATACGTAATCTATCCTACGAAGACGTAGATCTTAACAGAGTGAGAATCCTACCCAATTACAGTAAAGATTCACACTATAAATATCCCTCCATGACATGATCTAAGGTACGCATACGTTGAGTAATACAGAGAATTATTCTTCTTTGATCATTTTACAGTCACTTACTTAAGCATCAGAGAGCCATTAACCGGAACAACCGGCGGCCATCCTAACCTTTAGTGCTACTTGCAGAATTCCCAACTTTCGAATCTAACGGCGGAGGCCCAAGTTGGTCCCTAACCAACATCTAGTGACAAGATTTACCGTCAATAATATCAAAGTTCTCTCTCATGGTTCACTAAATTACTGCTCTCTCATACCGTCCATATCAAAGAAGGCCCCACATGATGGACTGTCCCATCAAAGGTGGGGCTCACACAGTGGACAACCCACATCAAAGATGGGCCCTACATTAATTGGTGCAAGATCCAATCGATCAATCAGGTTGATATGATCTTCTACATCTTTCCCAAAAATGGTTCTAGTCCACCCACCATGTGGACTGACTATTGGAAACAAGTGAATGGGTTAGAAAACTTTAGCCAAGTCTTCTAGAGCCGTACATTTGTTTTGCAGACTGTGGCCCACCTGACTAGTGGTTCAACCTGATTCTTGTGCCAGGGCATCCATATAGCGGTGCCGTTCTATGGATGGAATGTATCTCGGAATAATCGTGCCATGCTAGACATGAGCTTTATTGCATGCACGTGGGATTAGAAAAGCTCATTCTGTTAGGAAACTGCCTCAACGCTTAGCTTTTTCTTTTCATGTCAATATGTTGCTTATTATATGTAAATTTGAAATTTTCCTTCGAAAGGTTACTCATCAATGTGTTATTACCAAACATACTTATTTGCTTACTGGATGATAAGTATATTGTTTACCAAACATACTTATCTACTTAATAAGTAAAAACCAAGATAAGTAACTTATCTGATAAGTAGCTTATCTTAAGTAACTTACAATCCAAACAGGCCCAAAAAGTCTTATTAGAATAGCTCTTATTTAAAAAGCTTTTATTAAATTAGATAAGAGATGTGCTTGTCACTCCTCTTGCTCATTTAAAAACCATATTTTCTAAATAACACCTTCTTCATGCTTTTTTTTTTTTTTGCTCTTTTATTTTCATTTCTCCACGGATTTTTCCCTAGCTTGAGAGGCTCAGATCAGGGGCTCTGTGGGGGCCCACTGTGATGTACATGGACTTTGTCCACTCTGTACATCATTTTTCTAGATCATTTTACAGTATAATCACAAAAACGAGGAAGATCCAGGGCTCAAGTGGACCACACCACAAGAAGCAATGGCGATGATGACCCTCACCGTTGAAACCTCCCTATGGCCTACCTTAGGCCTACACACGGGTCGGGTTAGGATCGGGTTGGGCCTAACTCTGGACCGAACCTAAATATATTTTAAAGGTCCAAGTTTCAGTCTGGGTTGTGACCGGGTTGGGCTGACCCAACCCTAACCCTACCCTACTTGTAAAAGAGTCAACCCTAACCCTACCCTACCCTATGTGCTAAATCGGGTCGCGTTGGGTCAAGTTAGGACTATGTTTCTATGGTGTAGTCCACCTAAGATTTGAGTCAGCTTCATTTTTGGTATCATATCCTAAAATGATCTTTCAAAATAGTTGGACAGTGTGGATTTAAGACACATAGTCAGGGGCAACCCACCTTGGTGGATCCCGGATGTCAACTAATCCACTCCCTGTGAGTGTGAGATGAGCGCAGCTTGGGTGAGAGTCGGTGAGACCCCGGAACCAGCCATGTGAGTGAGACCCTGACCATGAGGCTCACCTCAATGTATATTGTAAATCCATGCCGTCCATCTATGTTTCCAGATTATTATAGGACATGGTCCCAAAAAGGAAGTAGATAAAAGCTTTAGGTAGACCACACCACAAAAATCAGTGGTCATTGAACTTCCACCATTAAAAGATTCTAGAGTCCACCCTAATGTTTATTGACCATTCAACCTATTGATAATGTCATACAGATATTTCTAAAAGCAATAGACTAGTATAAATGGGCAGTTCGGGTTGGGCGGAACAGGTCGGGTATACATGGGTTGGGGTACGGGTCGGGGCGGGCGGGTTTGGCATGTACCCTAAACCGTAACTAAATAAAAAACAGTTCAGCCACATCCACCCGGGAAAGGACCATTTTCTCAGCCGAGTCGGGATAGATCAGGTTTCTACTGGGTCGGGGCAGGCGGGTCGGGCTGGTTAACTGGGCAGATGTGCAGCCCTACCTACCATGATGTTTATTTATTATCCAAACTATTCATTAGTTCACATAGACTTGAGACGAACAGAAAACACAAATATCAGCTTGCTAAAAAAATCTCTAGTTCCTGAGAAGCTTTTAATGGTGGGCGTTTAATCCCCACTACGTGGTCCAGTTGACCGTTGAATCTGCCTCATTTTTTTTTATTATTATCTTAAAATGATATGGAAAAATGGATGGACGGGGTGGAAAAAACCCAAACATCATGGAGGGCCTCACAAATCCCTTGTATGGACCGAGCCCATCCAGGCAGGGGAGGACGCGTCACGCAATCAGCTTCCGCTTGCATCACGGCTGTCTCGAGGAGAAGAGGAGATGTGCTGCTTTCTCCCTAAGGTCTGTTGAGTAAGCTCCTTTTGAGGCCCAGCTTAATGTAGGGACCACATCCAATCCGTCCATCAGGTGTAACCTTTCAACTGCACCCTGTATACAAAACATCAGACCAGTCCAATGTAGAAACTGGTCACACCACAAAGGACGACCACATTAAAAACCTTCTAGATTTTGTGTGGGGCCACTGTGTTTTGCTTTTGCCATTGTAAGGCCATTACAAGACCATTATCTAGAAGGGAAGCAGAGGGTCAATGGACAAGCCCATTATAAGGCCATTACAACATTCAGCTGGGTCACATAGGGGGGCGTTTGGATCCTAAGTTACTTTAGATAAGCTACTTATGCCATAAGTAGCTTATTTTGGCTTCTACTCATTCAGCTGATAAGTATAATATCAGCCCAAATGTAGAAAAGCACGTTTGGTTTCCAACATCATAATTAACTATCCCTAAGTCTATTTGGTCCCCCGTCACATCCACCATCCATCATGTGGGGCCAACCTTTAATGTGGGATGTTCATTATGTGGCCCCACTTTGATGTGGGTTGTCCATCATGCAGGGCCCACCTTGGATGTGGGTCATTCATCATTAGGGGCCGACCTTTAATGTGTACTATTCATTATACAAGACCCATGTTTGATGTTGGTCACCAATCATGTGAGGGTCCACCATCAATGTTATTGTCCATCATGTGCGGCCCACCTTCAATATCTGGTGTGGAGCCCACCTTTGATGTGGATTGTCCATCATGTGGCTCCACCTCTGATGTGGGCCGTCCAACATGCAGGCCCACCCTGACATGGGCCATTTATTGCTATGGGCTGGGCTTTGATGTGGATCATCCATCATGTGGGTCCCACCATTATTAGTTTCCCATCATGTGTAGCCCACCTTTGATGTGGACTTTCCATCTTGTGGCCCCCACCTTCAATATGGGTTGCCATCATCCGGGGCTTGCCTTGGATATGGGCCATTCACCATTACGGGCTGACATATCATATTGACCATCCATCATGTGAGGCCACCTCAATATGGGCCATCCATCATATGGGGCCCAAGTTCAATGTCCACTACCCATAATGTAGAGCCCACATTTAATGTGGACCATCCATCATGTAGGCCCACCTTTGAAGTGGGTCATCCATCATACCAGTCCGCTTTGGATGTGGGCTATTTATCATGATGAGGCGATCTTTGATGTGGATGATCCATTATATGGCCCCACATTAATGTGAGGTCATCCATCATGTGAAGCCCACCTTTGATGTTGAATGTGGATGATCCATCATGTTGAGCCTTCTTTGATATGGAGAGACAAAGGCAAGTAAAATAAAAAAAATTATTTGGATAGTATCCAAACAGGCCCTAGGTGATTTTCTAGGTTTCAGACATGATTTCACGAATGGTAGCCAACGATGGAGGGACCGGATGTCACACTGACACTGGGCCACATGCTGACTTTCTCAATGATCGGAACCAACCTTGTTGTGTAAGGCATCCGGGTTGCCCCACCATGAAAGCTGGATGTCCAAAAATCAGTCCAATCCAACCATCATAGGGCAATATATGAATCTAGAGGATTTTGGGTAGTCTTTCTTTGGTGTAACCCACCTAATGATAGGCCTGTTTTTTTTTTTTTTTTTGCTGCATCCATAATCATGGCAGGACATGCTTAATGCACAGGTTGGAAGACATACTTACAACATGGTGGACCAACCAAATGTTCACCATGAATGCCCAAAGCCCAAGCCCAACCTACCCCATTTCATTGTAATGGGCTCCGATTCAACTGACCCAACCTGACCAAATGACCACACTCTGGTTTGGGCCGGGTTGCATCATCTGGCCCTGCCCATTGGTAAGCTATATGGGTGGTCAGGTTGGGTAGGCCGGTTCAACCCCAGCCTTACTAATATACTGAAATGAGCCACATTTTCTAACATGTACGTGCCTGACCCAAGTACCCACTTAGCTTGGTCAAA
Source organism: Liriodendron chinense (assembly GCA_003013855.2). Classification (NCBI taxonomy): domain Eukaryota; kingdom Viridiplantae; phylum Streptophyta; class Magnoliopsida; order Magnoliales; family Magnoliaceae; genus Liriodendron; species Liriodendron chinense. The sequence goes on along the minus strand of ML058381.1, from coordinate 1,492,602 downwards.
CCCACCTCAAAATCAAGTTAGACCAATTGACCTCGGGCCGACCTAACCCATTGACACCCCCACAAACAGATGATCTCACACCCTATGAAGATGATCAATCCAACCCCATATGAAGATGATGGCACCCCTATGAATGGCAACCCATTAAACTGAGTGACACACAGGATTGTGTATATGTATGGTGGGCCACTCTTTTTTGTTGATTATGGACTTTTCTTATAACTATCCATTTTTCTTTTCTTACAAAGACGTGGCCCACATAATGAGCGGACTAGCTTGACTTTTGGCCAGAAATTGTTCATTGTGAGCCCATTGAGAAGATGACCTGTAATCAAATAGGTGGGTCCACTGGTCAAATCAAGACCAATTCCTGGAAGAGGAGGGCAATCCTACCCTTTAATTTCATGCCCGCAGAAAAAGAAACAATTCACCAATGGTCTAGATTCAACCGAAATAAAAGCCTGAATCATAGATGGCAGGAGCTGATTACACATGGGATAAGATGTGGTACCTCTTGGAAGAAAGAACGAAAGTTTTGTAGTTATGGCATATGATGATTAAAACCATTCAGTCATTAGGGTGAAAAATCAGCTCATCGGATAATCCTGACCATTTAAAAAAGGAGTAGAATAATCACTTATTACAATCTAGATAGTGACTCTCCGTACATCATTTCCACGTGGTTTAGATTGGCTCTTGATAGAGTGGAATGGTGAAAAAGGATTTATATAGCCAACCCCAATTAGTTGAGATGAGTCTATATAATCGGCAACATCGAAGGGCCCATCCCTCCTATCGAAGCATTTGATGGTAGATTAGTTGCAAGAAGTCAAATTTTCTTTCTAATGAGTTTGAAAACACTGAAAACGGACTTATAACGAGGGAGATATGAACATTTTAGTAAAACGTGCACAACAACAGTGTAGCACTTGGCACTTGGAGTGTGACCTACCATCAAGGTCAGCTTTCAAGCCAGCTAAAACAGGCCCTGTCCATCCATGTGGAATGGACCAGGCACGGACCAGGACTAGGCCCTATTTTGGCTAGCTTGAAAGCTGACCTTGATGGTAGGCAACACTCCAAGTTCCACTTAGGCTTGTTGGAGAAGGTTAGGTAAGAGGGAGGTTGCATATGAGGAGGTTCATCTGGGGATAGAGTTCACTTTTGTCTCCCAAAAATGTCCCTGTGCCTCTCTTATATTACCTAACATACCATCCCATGGGCCAACCAAGGCATGCTATGTGGCACTAAGCTTCTTTTAGCTGATCAAAACCTGCCATTTAGCGTGTTTAACCATTACCTACCTCCAAAGTACATCATTGCCATTGGCCAAGGTTATAAATATCCCCTCACCTTCTTATTCTCTACACACTCTACACACACTAAGAAGGGGAGAGAGGAGAGAGCTCTCCACATCCAACCTAGCCAAGCATTCTCGCCCAAGCCAAACCTTCTAGCCCCTACCAACATCCACACACCTCTCATCTATTCTCTACAACTACAAATGCTAGAATCCATCTCTAACCACAAACCCTAGCCTCCATTCTTTACAATCTTAGCCACCATATAAACCATCTAAACCACCCAAGCTATCTAATCCAACCCAATCTACCTAAGCATCCAAACCATCAAGTCCATCCAACCTAGTCTGTCCATCCACTCATCTAAACCCTAGATCACATCTAAGCCAATCTAACCCGTTCAAAGCTATCTTTAACCAACACAAATCATCTCAATAGTTCAAATCTTGCAAAGTATAGTCGAGGTTGAAGATATCCGACCATCTCTTCTATGAGTCCATTAGACTTGGCCCAAACAATCCTTGTTGACAAACCTATTAAAATGGTAAAACACTTCAACACTTGCCTCCATCCTCACCTTACTTTTCTTTCCTTTACCGTTTCTAATGATTTAAATGCCTCTACTAATCCCCACTTAACTCTACTTTTCTTACTAGCTTTCAATAATTTCAATTGCTACCACTATCCTAACCTAACTCTTATTTCTTTACTTTAATTTTTTTTTTAAAATGTTAACCATTTATTTAGGGATGCATGTCATCATCAATTTGACCTCCCAAATTACCTTTTTTCCCTTAAAGTATATCTCAACTTGATAAATACATTAATGTTAAGATTTATTCTTGGAGGCAAAGACTTTAAACTATGTGTTCTTAGAAGTGTATTTCGAGATGAGTTAGGTTATTTATTGCTTTAAATTTTTTTATTTGATTTGCACTATATATGTGGGAAAAGGTAATATGGCATGGAGCTCATAGGAAGCTTCTAATGAGGTTGAGCTGTGTGGGGGCCCATTGTCATTTGTGAGGAGAATCTGTCTCATTAATTAGATGCACCCTTCGATAATGAGGCCATGGGCCAAAAACTCAAGCCAATCCATGACTTAGGTGGGCCACGCCACAAACAAGAGTTGAGAGTGGATGGTCGCCCATTAAAACATTTTGGATTGTACATAGGGCCCAATGAAATGTGGTTTGACATCTAGCCCATACATTGTGTGTGTCCTACTTGGACGAGGGATCACACCAAAATTTAGGCCATTCCAAAAATCAAGTGGGCTCCACCAAGTGATTTTAGATGTTTTAGACATGATTTTTCATGTTTTTAGATGGTATGGCCCACCTGAGTTTTGCATATGGTTGATTTTTGGCACATCCTACAACCTAGAGGGGACCTAGCAAATGCATGGCATGGATGTACACACATTATAGTGGGGCCCCCAAAGCTCGACCTCATGGGAAGCTCCCATGAGTTTGACTTCATAGTACCTATATATTATGAGGTTGACTTCATGGGAGTTGACCTCTTTGGGCCCCACCTGATGTGTGACTGACATTCATCCCATTAATCTGACACACCCTACCATTGTGAGCCATGGGCCTAAAAATCAGGCCAATCCATACCTTAGGTGGGCCACACCACTAATAATAGTTGAGATAAACCTTCCACTTGTCTATAAGGCCTAGTAAGATATGGTTTAGACATATAGCCAATCCATTATGTGTTTCCCACTTGGATGAGGAATTAGAGAAAATTTTAGACAATTCCAAAACTCAAGTGGCTCCCATCAAGTGCTTTTACATGTTTTAGGCATGATTTCCTATGGTTTTAGATGGTGTGGCTCACACGAGTTCTAGATATGGCTAATTTTTGCACATCATGAGGACCTACCAAAAGCATGGCATGGATATCCATCACAAATCATAGTGGGGCCCACAAAGCTCGACCTCCAGTGAGGTTGAACTCATAGTACCATTTCCAATATATATATATATATATATATATATATATATATATATATATATATATATATATATATATATATATAAAAGAAATGCTCACACACAACTAGTTGGATGGTCCAACTCTGCCCAACTTGCTGTCTAATTTAAGCATAAATGAATGTTAATAGATGCCGCATCAAGACAGTTATTTCAAAGAAGAAAAGGACTTAAGGGCTTGGGTAGGCCCCACTGTGGTGTAAATGTGAAATCCACCCCAATTATCAGATGATTCACCCCACACTGAACCCATGGCTTGAAAATCAGCTCAATCTGTGGTTCAGATGGCCCACAAAACTAAAAACAGTATACAGGAAAAGCTCATCCTCTAAATTGTCTCCCTTGATATGGCCTAGTTGTATAATGTATGAGCTTAATTTTTTGGGCATCAGGCCTAGCTTTTAGTGTGGCATCTAATGGTTGGAGTGGATTTCCAATGCTCATCAGAATGGACCCTGTAAAAATCAAAGGTGGACGTCTCTACCAATTGTTTCCATTGGTATTCACAAATTAGCTTCATTTTTTTGAGTTTGAACCCAATATGGGATTGCACATCTAATGATTGGAGTGGATCCCACACACATTTCACAGTGGGCCCGTATAAAAGATGAAAGGTGGAAGTCACTCAGGCACTTCGATTCCAGAAAAGTGTTAGATTGCTAGGGGTGTCAATGGGCCGAGCTTTGGCCTAAAAAATCATAATACGAATAAACACTAAATCCAAGCTGAGACATACCCTGGCCCATTGACAGCCCTATTTACCAAGGGAGTGGATCAGGTGTTACCCGGGTAACATTGCAGTGGGTGCTTCCTTAACCACAGGACCCACCTTGATATATGTTTTGTATATCCACGCCATCCATCAGTTTTTAAAAATCATTTTATTGGATGGTCCTAAAATGAAAATAGATCCAAATTTCAAGTGAGCCTCACCATAGGCAATAGTGGACATTGAACACCCGCCATTAAAACCTTCCTATGCCCAACATAATGTTTTTTTGCCATCCAACATGTTGATAAGGTCACATAGACCTGGATGAAGGGAAAAGACAAATATCAGTATGATCTAAAAATTTTGTGGCCCCAAATGGTTTTTAATAGTCACTCACCACTCTTTCTTGTGGTGTGCATCACTTGGAATTTGAATCTACTTTATTTTTTGGACCAGAAGCTAAAGTGAGCTGAAAAAATATATGGATGGCATGGATGGCATAGAAACACCCACTGCGGTGTTACCCAGGTACACCTGATCGGCTACTGAACAGTCCACTCGCGGGTAACGAGGTCAATACTATGTTGGTGTGGCAAATTCTGCAGGCCTCAATATGATGTATGTGTTATATCCACACCGCACATCCAATTTTCCTGATCATTTTAGGGCGTGAGACCAAAAAATGCAGCAGATCAAAAGCATAGGTGGACCACTCCACAGAAAACAGTGTTAGAACCTTCTTAGCCCACTGTTATGTTTATCAGCCATCCAACTTATTCATAAGGCGACGCAAGCCTGGATGAAGGAAAAAACACAAATATCATCTTTGATCCAAGAATTCTGTCACCCAAACAAGTTTTCAAAGGTCGGGTTTAATATCCCCCTTGTTTTCTGTGGTGTGGTCCACTTGAGCTTTGGATCTGCCTCATTTTAGGCTCATACCTTAAAAATGTTTCGAAAAAAATGGATGGATGGTGTGGATATAACACATACATCATGGCGAGGTCCATGAAGCTTTGTCACGTCAACATAAATTCCTTGTTTCTTTGCTCTCCGGCCCGCAATCCAAGTCTTTCTTGAAACCAACACCCACCCTTCATCTTTTGACATGACCCACCATGATCTGTATGTATATGAGCATTGGATGTGTAATTTTTTGTTAGGCCTAGAGTTGAAAAAAGCACGCTAACCTGTAATTCAAGCGGACCATATCAGGGGAAGCAATTTGGAGAACAAGCTTTTCTGTACACTGTTTCTAACCGTGGGGTTCATCTTAACTATGGATGCAGCTGATTTTTGGCCCCTAGGTCTAACATGGGGCATAGGCAACTAGGTGGACCGTCCAACTAGTTGTGTGTGAGCATCTCTCTATATAAGATTAGTATAGACTGATAGGAATAATTACAAATTCCTTTTTTCACCTTCACGTAAATCTCTCTACTTATATATGTTTATCTATATTGTTTAAGATGCAGATAAAAGTTTCATATTTAATTGAGATATTGGAGGAAATTGAAAGAAAAAAGGTAATCATATTAATTTTTTAAAAATTTTATTTATATTTTACAAATATTTAATGTTTTACAAATTTTATTTAAGCCTTAAGTAAACGATACGATGGATGGATGGATTGTATCCCGTGAATTTCATTATTCCCAATGTCGTGGATTGTATCTCGTGAGGATAGATGGGGTATTTTGGGTTGATGCATCTGATGGATGGATTGCATCTCATGAACACATCACGTGAGCCCCTCATCAGCTAAGTACCAACTTAACTTATGGTGGTTCCAGTTCCACAGGATTTCACAGCGCATATGACTCTGGAATAGTACCCATTTTCCAAAATTTTACACCCATTGTAAGTGTTAACAATATAAAACATGCAAATTTTGGTTACTTTTTCCATGACCCAAAGTCAAATTCATCATTTTTTTCCAAGACCCAAACACAAGTTAAACCAATTCCTAAGGGTGGAATTAATACTAGCCGAACAATCATTCAAAATGATTGGTGAGGAAACCTAGCGAGTCATTCAGAATGCAAATTTTCAACAAGAAAAGATTCTGGCCCACTTATTGGGTGGTAGGATATGGGCACACTTGACTCTCCATGGAAACTAGTGCACACGCACACTACTCAAGTTGATTAATATTTGTGACCTTGAATGACACATACAATAGAAAGATTCATCTTTAATGAGTCATAGGATTGTGACACTTTTCATTTTACCACCTTTCTAAGGGTTACAGACTTGTTGACTGAGTTTTTTTTTTTTTTCATTTATGTGGGCCACCTGTAATGAAGGCCACCATCTCAGCAGGTAGTATCACCAGTATCCAAGCCCCAACTGTACAATCTGGAAATCACCCGTAACAACAAGCATTATGGCTTTTGTGATACAATAATGCCTTTGACGTAGTGGTAATGATAGTTGTAATGAAATAACGGCTTGTATGGTAATAATTTTTGCCTTTATCATAATGGAATGATCTACTCACAAGATATCCGTTCAATTAAGTCAACTGTTCAAATTATGGGTTACACTTTGGTGGTATGTTATGCAATTAAGGCAACTTAAATTGTTTAAATTATAGGTTCCACTATGGATGTGTCATGAACTGAAAATTTAAGCTCATTTGATTATATGACTATTGCATTGCTTGACTTTGTTTGGATAGTTATAAATAAAAATTATCCAATTGACGAAAAGTGTACAGGAATCAGAGGTTGGGATTGTTCAACCAATCTTATATCCTGACTATGACTCAGTGACAGGTGGGTTCCATATTTTCTTCGGTTTTATTTAAGTTCTGCCAATGCTTTAGTTTTCTAAATGCGTGCATATCAAGATTCACATGCCTGAGTATCATATAATGTTCCCCTTTTGGGCAAAATGTATGATATTCATTTTTTGAGTTTGAGTCATGTTGGATGTTCAAGATCATTTTGATGAGATTTTTGGAAAGTATGGCACCTAGGCATGTTGATAAGTAAAGCTACATCTATGTATTCTAGACTAGTGGTCTTTTGCGTCTCCTTGTGCCATTGATGATTCTTTGATTTGTGGCGTAGAAGTAATTGGTTGAGGACCTACAACTATGGTCTCCACAACTGTGAAAAGGTCTAAAATCAATGTTTAGGATCATCTAATATGGAAGGTTTTACCATACTTCTTCTACTCGTGTTGGGAATCGACGGACCAACAGTCGGGATTACCGAACCATGAGCTAGATGATGAGAAAAACAAACTTGTTTATGCTATGGAAATTTGGTTTGGGTCTGACATGGATATACAACACATATATCATATATCAAGGTGGGCCCCATGGTGAGGGAAACACCCATTGCGGTGTTACCCAGGTACTGCACAGTGGACTCGCAGGTAACGAGGTTAATAACTTAATACTATGTTTACGTGGCAAATTCTGTGGGCCTCAATATGATGTATGTGTTATATCCACGCCGCCCATCCATTTTTCCTTATCATTTTAGGGCATGAGAAAAAAAATATAGCAGATCAAAAGCACAGGTGGACCACACCACAAAAAACAGCATTAAAACCTTCGTAGCCCACCGCAATGTTTATTGGCCATCTCACGGCCAACCTGGATGAAGTTTGATCCAAGAATTTTGTCACCCAAACAAGTTTTCAATGGTGGGGTTTAATATCCCCCTTGTTTTCTGTGGTGTGGTCCACTTGAGCTTTGGATCTGCCTCACCATGCCTTAAAAATGTTCTGGAAAAAACTGGATGGATGGTGTGGATATAACACATACATCATGCCACCCCCCCCCCGCAATCCAATTCTTTCTCGAAACTAACACCCACCCTTCATCTTTGGACATGACCCACTGTGATATGTATATGAGTATTAGATGTGTAATTTTATGTTAGGCTCAAAGCTAAAAAATCAAGCTTACCTGTAATTCAAGCGGACCATATCAAGGGATGCAATTTGGAGAATAAACTTTTTTTGTACACTGTTTCTAATTGTGAGGTCCATCTTAACCATGGATGCAGCAGATTTTTGGCCCCTAGGTCTAACATGGGGCATGCAACTCATATGACGCAGGGAGGACGTGGTAGGTCGATCACCGTCTCCCTAACCGATAGTTCTCGAATCCACGAGAAGAAATAAAAGATAAAAAGAGGAAATAAATTCCAAATAATTGATTTATTGATAATTGAATGAATAAAAATGGAATTACAATGCATATAAATAGGAAACTAAACCCTAGGTAAAGTATCAAAATCCAACTCCAACTAAAACTCCTAGAAAACGCAACTTACTATAAATAGTAAACTTACTATTTATCGAAGTCGTTCAATCCTACTAGAACTCTTGGTTTTCGGCCAAAAATAGAAAGTTTTCAAACGGCCTCAACCACGCTGTTCTACGAAATATTCTAAGCCCTTTTCATGTTGGGCACTAACTCTAAAACCATACGGATGCAAAGTTATGATCGAATTAAAACTTACTATAAATAGTAAAAACGAAAATAAACTAGCCTAATGACCGTCGATACGGTCGATTCTCGCGATTCCGGATTGGGCAACCCGACGTAGCGGGTTGGTTGGCTAAAGTAGCTCGAGCTACCCCAAATTGATATATTATACGTCCCGTAACTCATTCCGGATTGTGAGATACGACCGATTCACGGTCCTGACGGTCCGGATCACTTTCGGCCCCGTCCGGTCTTCTTTTGGTCCATCTGGCCCATGAAATAGTCAGCGACCCGTCCTACATCATCATATGATGGTTGGTGTGGATTTCACATTAACTCCCAACTTCGCGCCCACTCAAGCCATCAAGTCCTTTTCCTCTTTGAAACAACTTTTCCTAAAACAATATTTATTAGCATTAATTAGAAACTAGTTGGACTATACAACTAGTTGTACGTGAGCATCTCTCTATATATAAGATTAGTATACATTGATAAAATAATTACAAATTCCTATTTCACCATCACATAAATCTCTCTACTGATATATGTTTATCTATATTGTCAAAGATGCAGATCAAAGTTTCATACTCAATTGAGGTATCAGAAGAAATTGAAAGAAAAAAGATAAACATATTAATTTTTTAAAAATTTTATTTATAATTTACAAATATTTAACAGTATGTAGGACAAACTAAAAAAAAAAAAATCAAACGACTTATCTAATCGGGATTCCACTAAGGCTCAAGTAAAAGAGAGCACCGGGCACGAAATAATTTACAATGGCGATGTGCACATTACGGAAGGGTTGGACGTCATACAATCATTCAAATATCTTCCATCTCATCCTAACTTATGATTGTTTGGATCATAGATTCAACACTTCTTTGAAACCACACCAACAGCAACTGAAATCTGCTCACAAATGCCTTTTAAACATCCATTCTTTTTTTATAATGTTGGGCCACGTGATAGAGGACCGGGCCATTCATCATTGACCTTGCCCAACTGGCCTAAAGCTGGGCATAGATTTGAATCAGACATACACCTAATGAATTGTTAACATGTGAAGATTTCAACATATTTCTTGTTGTATAAACTATTTAAAGTAGAGTCGCCTATTTGGATGGTTTGATTTGAGTAACATGTGCATTTGGAAAACCAATAACTAGATTAAATCATTTTAATATTGGGCCAAATTTAGATGGACTACAACCAAAGATCATATTGATTTAGTTACCAAGCTAACTGATTGGTGGATAACTAATTGGTTGAAATGAAATCATCCAATTGTTAGAATTCAGTGAGAACATGTCTCTGATAACCATAGGATTTAACTCATACAAATTTGGGATGATGACCATTCAAGGTGGCCACCTAACTTGAGCCATTTAATTTGAGTCAATTTGACATTTTAAAAGTTTTAGGATGCTTTTTACATTGTTCTCACTAGTGTGGTCCATCAAAGTTTTTCATTGCGCTAATATTTTGTACATGAAGTTAAAATAAAACTTCTGACCTTAATGGATGGAGCAGATTTACATGTGCAAAATGAAAAACTTAAGGGAGCTTAGGTGTTTTAGGTAGCTGTGTAAATTTTTGGTGTCTCAGTCTAGGGACAAGCCCCCTTTTGATAAAATGAAAAGTTGGAACGAAAAGTGTTGGGATAGGAGGGCCAGCAGCAGAAGCAAAGGTGAACACAAGTAATAAATTGAATCAAACAAGCAACACAATGCATGCAACCAACCACACATAGACAATTCAAATTTAATGTGGAAAAACTTTTCAAGGGTAAATAACCACGGCACAAAGTGACACCAATCCACTATAATATCAGAAGTTACAAGAGATGGAACCCAAAATCCAATATCACAAGCCCATAAGAGAAATCCAAGCTTTTCCAAGAAGAAAACCATTTTCTCAAGCTCTTTCTCTCACCTAGAACCTCTTTCAATCCCCTTTCCAATCTACAACAATCCTACTACAACAATCCTACTACAACAAGGAAATTGCCGACCTCTCTCAATCCTCTCTCAAAATCATGCAACAATCCTATTATAACAAGGAAACTGCCGACCGGATGCCCAAAAATCTGTCCAACAGCTTTGCTGCCTTGGCTTCACTGTGACCAACCGGTCGAACAACCAGTCGTTGGCCTCTATTGCATGAAGTTTGATGCATCCTTTTCCAGCAAAAAGTACCTTGTACATGCTTATATCAGTTAGGGAAAAAGTTGAGCGTTTGCTTAAAAATATTCGACCTGGGTTTCTAAAATAATTGGTCACAGTTTGTCTCTTTTTGAAAGTTAGCTATATACAAAGAATTGAGTTTTTTATTGAACTCATTTTTACTTTTTAATTTTATGAGGAGAGAAGCTTGATGGATGGAGTGGATCTTACTTTGATAGCTTGATAGGCCCCATAAAGCTCTGAGTGTTTTTTAAGGAGAAAATAAGGCTTGAATATGCTTCAATAACAACAAACAGTTTACTCACACCGCGTTAGACATGTTCTAGCAAGCAACAGATAATAGGGTGTCAATCAGCCAGGCACTAAACTTGGCTCAAGGGTTGGATTAGGGCGTGAAATCTGGGCCCATTGTTGAGGACGGGCTGGGCCTAGGACAATGATGAATAGCATAGCCCATTTCCCAAAGTATGTGCTACTTGGGTATTAATAGCATAGATGGTGAACAATATTTTGATTAGGGTGCCAAAAAAAAAAAGCACATGATTCTCTAAAAACCAACAACATTTTTATGAACAAGCACTCACTAATTATATGCTTAGAATACATCTAATTTATCTTTAACTTATAGAGTAGCACTCACTAACCTATGAATGGGCCTATAAGGCCCATTTTGCTACCCATCTCTCTCCAACAAAGCTTCATATCTCTGGCTCTCCCTTTCTCCCCTTAAAAACCCATGCTCATCGCATCTCTCTCCAGCCGGACCAACAGCATGGCATGTTCGTCTCTCCCTTCCTCTCTCTGGGAACGGCTTCATCACAGTAAACAATTTAGGTTCGGACTCGGGCTAAACTATTTTGTCCTATAGCGGGCCTAGGCCTTGGACATCGCTCGACCTAGCCCAGCCTAGCCCGTTGACACTCCTGTTAAACCCTAAGGGCCCATTTGGATGCCTGTAAGTTCTTTAAGTTGTAAATGACTTATAGGTAAGTCGCTTAAATGTGAAAGTCACTTACAGGTAATCCTATTTAGATGTAAGTTGTAAATCACTTACAGATAAGTTGGTTTTTTCGTTTGGGTAACCCGTAAGTTACTTACAAGTAAGAATTATTTCAAAATGTTATAATCACATAATAAAACTTAAAACCAAATATATCATTTTGTTAGACTCATCTAGATAAATATTTAAGCCAATTATTAGGGTAAACCAATCATCTAGTTAGCCATAAAGTGGGCTCACAGATTCAAAATACCTATAATATAGAGTAATAACTTAATATAAAAATTAGAAGGAAACTATGAGAGAATTGTTGGAAGCAACTATCTCATCCGATGCCGGTTCTGAAAGCCTAAATGCAGTCCGATCATTGTATAACTTTTAGGGCTGACTAAATAATAAGATATCTCCACATATCAGAAATAGATGAGAACGACATCTATACTCAAGTCTAATTAATAGTGCAATTGGAGTAACTAATAAAAAATTAAATGGAAATGAATTTTAATTCTAATCAATGTGTATTAATGGAAACAAAATGTGGTGTAACTAATTAATTGTTGCTCACATTTGCAACTTATATATTAATGGAAAAAATGTGGCCCACAATAATTAGATACAAACATAGAATAACGCAGATCACATAATAATGATACAAAAACGTAATAAATCGAGAACGAATACAAATAATTAGACAATAAAGATTCCAGTGTGCGGGGTCCTTGATGGGGTGGACCGCACACAAGACAATAGATAAATACCAAAAAAATTAAATATAAAGAGCAATAGTCCACCCTCATGGACTGGACCATGGGACCCACCTTGATGTATGTTTTATCAGTTCATTATGAGACATAACCCAGAAAAAAAAAAGAAGAAGATCCAAATCTCAGATGGGCCACACCACGAGAAACAGTGGTAATTGAACGCCCACCAATAGAACTTGTGGGCTACGGAAGAGTTTGATTAAGCTTATATTTATGTTTTCCCTTCACGTAGGTCCACGTGACCTTATCAATAGGTTAGACGACAAATAACGTAGCGTTGGGACCTAGGAAGTCTTTTAACGGAAGAAGCTCAATCAACACTGTTTCCTATGATGTGGCCCACCTGAGATTTGGATTTACTTCGTGTTTTGGTCCAAGCCCTAAAATGAGATTGCAGAACTCATGGACGGTGTGGATATATCAATACATAAGGTGGGCCCACTGTCACGGCCTCACCGAATCGGGGCCGATTAAAAAGCAAGAAAAAAAAAAAAAGTACAAGCAGCTTATAGAGGCACACAACCACTGCAGAGAGAGAGAGGGACAAGGAGCCGATTGCAGAGACGGAGAGACGGTTAGAGAGAGAGAGAGCGAGAGCGAGGAGCGAGGAGCTGATTGCAGGTATGTTGTTGGTGCATTCACCTCTTTTCAAAAATCCGAACGTTGGGACTGTTAGTCACTTACAGTGAATTTCCTCTCCCAAACACCACCTGTCAGTTACATTTTGCCCAACTTACAAGAATCCAAACAGGCCCTAACACGACAGCTCTTCCAACAGAAAAAAAAATTGCTTCTTGTTTTCGTTTCCAACCATGGCAGAGGTGGACGAGGTAGTGCTCGCATCTTCTCCCGGAGACGCTGGAATAAGCTGCTGGGATTTGCGTTCGGGAGCAGAGTTGCTCCGATACCGTTCCTGTTCTTCCCCACCCCATGGTCTCGCCTCTATCGGCCGTCGATTCCTCGCCTCTTCTCAGCTCCAAGATTCTTCTTCTTCCATCCCCTTCCCTTCTCTACTGGTCCTGGAACAAGGTCTGTCTATTCCACCCTCTCTCTCTATTCTCCTTGTTTTGTTTTGCTTAGGTTTTTAAATGTCTAGCAATAATCAATCTGGACTGTCCGCTCGTTCCGTAACACCATCGGCAGGCCATGATGCAAATATGCCACCGTTCAGATGATCCTAACATCTGATCATTCGACTGGAAAATGGACAGTCGAGATTCTACAGAGGCACAAAATAGGTCCAATCATCATCTTGAGACGTCTAATCGATACGCTTCGCCATGGATTGCTTACGAGTCCAAAGAAGCGCTTTGGTTTGATGATGCTAGCCATCTGATCTTTGGCTTTTAAAAAATGACGGTCAATAACAAAATGATCAAACTCTTTAAAGGTTAGGATCGCCCAAGGGATAATGGCACGTTGGGCTGGAACAGATTAAGACTTATGTTCTATGCAGCAGTACTGTAAATTCTGCACGATGGGGTCATTACCCTCATAGGCTCATCATGGAAAGTTGTCCGGGAAATCCGAACCATCCAATTATTGGCCCATGAATGGATGGTTCAAAAACAAACAGAGGTTATCATCTACATTCTACTCCAACTAGACAGCGACATATAATTCTAATGCTTTTCTTGACCATGGGAGACTATAAATGGTGTGGTCCATCAGATGTCTGGTGTTATGCTCCATGTATGGATTTTCTTTGTTGAAGACATTTCGAGTTTGATTTGATGGAAAATGCTAAAATTCCTTCTTCTTCTTCTTTTGAAACCTTAGCTCAAAAGATATTTCACCTAATTTCTTTTGTGGATTTCTGGTGCTATCGCTAACGTGCTTTTCTCTCTCAGCCTCAGCCAGAGGTTAGAAGCTTTCCTGTTGAGCCAATCAAACCTGTTGTTTCTAACTCAGATGGCACATATATTATTGGCGGAGGGTTATCTGGGCACATTTTCTTGTGGGAGGTGAATTCTCCAACAATGTGTTTCCCTTTTGTGATGCTTCTTTTAATGCTACATAATAGTTTGGAATTGCAGCAATTTGAATAATTTGTAATGTGTGTGGACATTTTAGACATGCAATGTTCGAAATGTTTATTGTATGCTTGTTTTACAATGCAGGTGGCAAGTGGCACACTCCTTAAGAAGTGGCATGCTCATTATCGAGCTGTCACTTGCTTAGTATTTTCTGATGATGAATCACTATTAATTTCGGGAGCGGAGGATGGACAAATCAAAGTTTGGTCGCTTTACAGGTGCTGAGTTTCTATTTATTTGCTTATATATGCTATACCAACCTGCTATTAGTGCCTGTTTGACATTTTCCATACTTGGATATGGGAAATGGGTGTATTTAAATCAATTGCAATACCTGTTTCAATCTCCAGGTGATTCGTAATCCGAAAACCGCTATTTCAAACCATGGGTGCATATATCAAAGCCATGCATATCTGTCCATGTGGCATGTCATTGAATGTTTTATATCCTCAGCGTTTTTTCTTGAGGTCCTTAATGTTCTATTAACTTGTTTTTTTTTTTTTTTGGGACACAACAGGCTTTTTGATGATATAGGAGACACAATGAGCCAAAGTCCCTATGAACACGTTTTTTCAGAACATACTTTACGTGTGACCGACATTGTTGCGGGTTATGGAGGATGTAATGCAATTATCCTGTCTTCTTCCGAGGACCGTACGTGTAAGGTTCGTTAGGTTATTAATAGATCGTATGCATTATCAGCCTATAAAATGGAAGTTATGTTTTTCTTTCGTATTTATTTATTTTTCAATAGGAATGAAAGAGATGCATCACATGGCAATGATATGCATATGCTTTTGAATTGGAACTCCTGATTTGCACCTTGCTTTTACCCTTCTCTATAAATTGAAGAGGGCAATAGCCTAAAAAATGGTATCGTCTTTCGTACAAAATTGGTTATGTTTGATTGAGCCTATAATATGAAGAAGGTAACAGACTAACAGTATAATGAGCAATTACAACTTCTCTATAATGATGAAACCTTAAGCAAAGGAAGCCCCTTTTATTTTGTCCTGTCAATTTGATGGAATCTTCATGAACAAAAGTTTACATTGTAAAAGTTTATGTTTGAGGCCATCTTGTCGAGCCTCCACCACTAGATGAACTCTTTTGATCTCCAATAACTTCACTGCCTACGTCTATTTATATGTTTTAATAGGTATGTTAGGAGCCTAGGATTGAACCCATGATCTCAAGGGTGCATGTCATATCACCGTTTCTGTTTTTCTTGGTTTGGAGCCTGTTAGCTCATTAAAGATACATTCAGTTTAATGTCTGATTTCATACTTGTATATGTTATCTAGCAATGCACCAGCCAGTCCCTAGCAAAGATATAGGAGGAGGTTTGATGTTAGGTAGGCAGCTGTTCATTGAGCTTCTGCCAAGCAATCACAAGAGCTAGCTCTAAATAGATTGGACAAGTCTATGATTATGATAATCTTTTTCAAAGGTGATATTTTATTAGGCAAGAAGCTGAAAGAATAATGAAAGGAAAAGAAGAAAACAACAAGAAACAACACCTAAGAGAAAACAAAGAAGAAGGAACCTACTAACAAGCCCTTAAAAATACCAAAAGAAAAGCAGAAAACATAGCGGTACAACAACACTAGCCCCACGGTTGAAAGAAACCCAACGAACGACCCTAGACATAAAAAAACTAGACTAGATTACAAATTCCAGAGCTGAGACATAGCAGGAAGCTTGAATCTTTGTTCATGAGTTTCTGAACTGTTCTAAAGCTGAGGCATATCTGGATTACAAATTCCAGACTTCTTCTCCATTATTTTAGTACAGAGCAACTTGTTCTTGGGAACCCCAACCCAGTGGCCCTAACTCCCCAACAGTGCACCCTGATGCACTAGACTAGCCCCAGTCTTTAATCCTTTTCCAAACCCCAGTCAAATCCTTTCCTACATCCCAAAACCCAAAACCATAATGCATGCTGAAGTTTGTCATTATAAAAATAAATAAATAAAATTATCTACCAATTGATGGTGTTTTATTGTTTTGAAGTGTGTGCTCCCTCTTGATGGGGAACCTAGGGCTGGCTGGAATTGGTGTAGCTCACGACAACAGTGGTGCAGTCATGGTCATTCTGAGTCCCTATGAGTAGTCTGGAATCCATTGTTGCTGAGGTCACTGCCATGTAATCTATCAAAGTGACCTTTGAGTTTAATTTTCACACTACAATTGTTTGAGGGTGACCCAAGGAATGCCATTGAGTGGGTTAATGGTGGCATTACCTGTGATGAGGTTAGCAGACTCGATTAAAGAGATAGACAACTGTGTGTTGATGTCCTTTTCCCATGTTCCTTGGTTAGCTAATGACATGGCTAGTTCACCAGCCAAAGATGGGGTAGCAAGGTGTGATTTTGTTAATTGAGGATGGAAGGGCTTAGGGTGGTCCTTTTTGGCTATGGCGCTGTATTTTGTGTATGTTTCAGAGGCTGTTTGGGACGTTAGGTTGTTTTGAGCTTTCCTGCTTTGTTTTGTTGCAGTGGTGCTCCCCGTTTTGGGTGTCCCCATTTCATTTTCTTTAAAGATTCTACTTTTAAAAAATAAAAAACTTAACAATGTGGCATGGTTGCTGTGATGCAACATCTGTTTTCCTCTCCATTGCCAACTTTTTATTTTCTTTTCTTTTTCTTCTTTCTCTTGAGTTTTCTGCAAAGTGTGTCATATCGGTTATGTTACAACCATTATGTAATGGTAACAACTTAATCCATTATGACATGTGGGGTCACAATTTCCTGCCTGAAAAAGATGAACCATAACAAACCATTATAGGGCCATAACGGCCATTATAGACCAGTGAAGTGAAATTGTGGGTATTGCACTAATACTCCAAAGCCAAGAGCTTAGGGTTATGGCTAAGTCCTAGAGGGGGGTTAATAAAACCTTTTTAAATTTTCCAATCAAATCAATTTAATCCACACGGGCAAGGTGTAGTGTGTGCAAGACCATATACTATCAAAGTATAAATTGCACATGAGTAAAGTCTATGAAGTGAAATAGCAATTTCTAGTGAATGCAATAAACTAAACACATAGCATACAATCTATTTGTGCATTTAGAATATGGAATCAAGATGAAGGTTAAATAGATACATAAAGAACCATTGCAAACACAACGATATATAGTGGTTCGGCAACTTGCCTACTCTACTCCCGGAGGACGAACTTAAACTTGAGTTTTCTGGATTTCACCATCTCATATGGTTTTCAAGGTTCACCACTAACCTCTATAATTCAAAGTGCTACACAAGGACACAGGCGCGCACGCGCGCGCACACACACACACACACACACACACCTGTCGGTGGCCTATACAAGGTCTTACTCACGAGTTTGGATCTCAAACTTTGGATTAGTCACACACAAGAATTAACCACGTACACACCTGCCGGTGGCCTACACAAAGACTTGCTTTGAGTTTGGATCTCAAACTCCAAATGCAAATCTCCACAAGAAGTGTGTTCACAATGGACTCCGAACAAATCTCTTACTAAATGGATGAGCCCCTTGATAGCACATGTCTTGTGATGCTTTTTCAAACTTGAATCGGCTTCTCTTCAGTTCCCACGATCATCAACCTTGCAAAGAATCTACCTGTAATAGTGCTAAAGTAATGGGAGAATGGATGGTGTATGAATTTCCTATAACTAGGGTTTAGTTGTTTCCAAGAAGGGGATTCATCTAATAGGCATTCTTAGGCTTTAGACAAAGGGTTTTCCTATAGGTTCAAGGTCTAAGCTCTAGTGAATACAAGAGATCATGCACATCTTAGGTTTGAGCCTAGAATGATCTTTCAAAGTGATGAATCACAAAGGGGATGGCATGATCTCAAGAGGAATGGAGTCTAAGAGAAGGGATTAAGAAAGGAAAACACCTAGACTCTTGCTCTATCAAAAGACCATCATCCTGCAAATGACCTAGGAGATCCAATATATATAGAGGAGTGAAGCAACGGATAAAAAACGCTTAGTTAATGGTCACCTGTCGGACGGACCTACAGGCTGTTGGTTCAATCGACAGGTGACAGGGCAAGAAACAGTTAGTTACTGGACACAATTTGCTCCTATCAGTTTGACCGATAGGGGATGTGGTCAGACCGACTCGAACTGACAGCCCTGTCGGTTTGACCGGCAAGTCAGTGGTTTCGTTGCCTAGTTATTGTCTAGTTATTGTCCATGGTTGGTTGGACCGACAACCTCTTAGGTCGAATCGACAAGCCTGCTGAACCTCTATATACCTTGCTGAAAGTATTCAATTTGATTCCCAAGGCTTGGGATGATCTAAACAAGTGTTTTCCTATTAATGTGGATCATCAAAGCTAATGTTTTGGGCTTGAGAAGGGTCTAGGGCTAGGAATACCAAGACACCTTAATTTACCCATGTCTTCATGCCTTGATTGCCGCATGTCTTCAAGTCTTTGGATGTCTTCAACTACCAATAAGGCTTATCCGACTTGATGACACATAAACTCACGTTATTGACAAACATAACGGTCCGTTACTACTTAACATATCTGTTACGCATAGTAATTGGAGAAGAAAATGAAAAAAAAAAAATAAAATGTATCTCTTCTACTGTTGTGCTGTCCTTCTCTTTGTTGCGCTATTGCTCTTCCTCCTCTTCCTCTTCTTCCTTTGCTACACTGCTCCCCAGCTTTTCAAGCACAACTGCTTGTGTGGCCCTTTGTGAGCCAAGTTTTAAAAGGGTGATTTTTTTAATACTCTGGTGGTGTGTGGCGCTAGGTGCACTTGTGCTCGGAAAATTGTACACGTGGCATATATTACTTCAAAGTAAATCAACTAAATTGTGGGACCCATTGTTGCTAAGTCATAGTCCAAAGATCAAATTGTTTAGCAACTGTAACTGCTAATTTTTGGACACTTGTTTGTTAAAATGCGACCATTGGATATTTTTCATTTTTCACTTTCTAATAAATGTCCACCAATCTAATAGTCAAATGATGGAATAAGCATACTTTTGGGCTGATTGCATTAGAATGATAGTGCCGTTGATTGCATGAATTTTGAGCTGATTTGGGGCATCGAGTGGTCCTCTAAATTGGTGACACTAATCCAAATTTAATTTCTATTTTTTTCTTAAAATTTCTCTGGAGAAATGATTTCAAATACTTAGGGATATGCATTAGTGGGATGAGTGTCATATATTGCATGAATTTAGAGCTGATTTAGGCAGATTTGAGTGGTACTTAAATTGGGGACGCCATTCATTAAATTTAAATTTAATTAATTATTATTATTATTTTTTTATAATTACTTGGGGGGAATGACTTTAAATATTTAGGGATATGCATTAGTGGGATGAGTGCCATATATTGTATGTATTTTGGGCCAATTTGGGAGCAGCATTCAAGTGGTCCCCCAAATCAGCGACATTATTCATCTGAATATAATTTTAATTTTTTCTTAAAATAGCATGGGGGAATGATGTCAAATGCTTAAGGATGTGCACTAGAGGGATGAGCGCCGTAGCTTGCATGAATTTCAGGCCAATTTGGGGTAAATCGAAGCTTGTCAAGTAAATAAAATAATCAGACATGCTGAGACAACATTTTTACCAAAGAGTTGAGTGTTACACCATCGTTAATATGTTAAAACTACAAAAGAATATATATTTGGAATCCTCTAAA
Source organism: Liriodendron chinense (assembly GCA_003013855.2). Classification (NCBI taxonomy): domain Eukaryota; kingdom Viridiplantae; phylum Streptophyta; class Magnoliopsida; order Magnoliales; family Magnoliaceae; genus Liriodendron; species Liriodendron chinense. The sequence goes on along the minus strand of ML058381.1, from coordinate 1,472,495 downwards.
TATTTCGGATTTTTCTGGATTTTTTTTTCTAAAAAAAAAACCCAACTGTTATGGGGGGCACAACGGCCATTATGCCCCCATATTGGCTGTTACAACCAACATTCGTATCGGTTTCGGTGGGTGCCAAAACACCTACCTGAAACCAATACGGCACACCTTGGTTTTCCGTCTTTATTCCAGTTTGTCTTGTGGTGCCCTTCTTGTAATGTAACTCATCTTCTGTTTGGTTACTGTTCAGAGTTTTTTTTTTTTTACTCTCCCTTTTTAAACTTTTATTTTGGCTTTTGAATCGAACTGCTTTAATTCCACATAGTTCTTTCTGTTATATGATTGTACATTTCATATGTGTATTCTTTTATAATGACATTCTCCGTGAACTTCAGCATGTTTATTTGTCAGTGACTTCATAAATTCACTCTAGGAGAAATTCATATAATAGCATGTACATTTTGCAAGTTTATATTGTTAGTGACCTTGCAGCAATTATGTTTGTTTTGCTAATCAAAATTTCCTTCATTATAATGCTCATCTATATATCTACGCTGATGTAAATGCCTTAGGTTTGGAGCTTGTCTAAGAAGAAATTATTGAGAACCATTGTGTTCCCTTCTATAATCAATGCGGTTGCACTAGACCCTGGGGAATATGCATTTTATGCCGGTGGTAGGGATGGAAAAATATATATCGGTGCACTTAGTGCAGAAAGCACCACAAGCAGTGCTTATGGAATGCATATCATTGGTTCATTATCTGGTCACAGGTTGGAAAATTTCTCCATACCGTTCTTGATGAATCAATCTTTTTATCTTCTATTTATTGAGCACTCTGAAACTGTCTTTGCCGTGGTCCATAGTGTTTTATGACCAGACATATTTTTACGTTTTCTTTTTTCTTTTTCTTTTTTTTTTTTAAAATTTTGTTCTCATTTCAGGTTGGATGCATGGTAAGAAATCATTATTGAGATGTGATTAATCACTATCAATTAGGAAGCATCCTAATGGTATTTAAGAAGGGTAATTGTGGACCTGTTATGCGATGCGGGGTTGTAACGGCCATTCTGAAAAAAATTGCTCATAACGGTCCTGTAATGCGCCGATACAATTTTCTTCCTTTGATTTTTATTTATTTTTATTTTTTTACTGTTACAGGGCTATAATGAACATTACAGCCACCTTTACCATTTCTGAATTCCTCCTATTCATGCAAATATTATTAGAATCTTTTTGAAGATTTGGAAGTAAGGATTTCTGACCTTGAAGGCTTGAACAACAACCTAATTTCAGCACACGGGTAGATAGCCACTATTTCAAGCTTTTCTGTTGGTGGCATCTGTCATGCTTCATGAAGTAAAAGAAATTTTGGATTGACTATGGCCACAATGTTTGATTACTAACACCTCATGCAATAATGAATTTGACTTTTATCTGCAATAACATCTGACATGTGCATTACTGGGAAAATGATGTGTCCTGCCAGAACACCCCAAAGTTGTGTCCTGTCCATTCTCACAGTGGTTCCTACGAGATGATCGGTTCCAATCACTGGTCTCCATGCAAGTGCATGGTGGAGATTTGGATGGCCGCTGCTTATAATGTCCTTGCAGCTCACTAAACTACGCCTTTTTTTTTTTGTTGGCTAAGTTTTCTGGTGTTCATGACCCATTTTAGAATCTAGACCCATATTATTGATTATATTTATTGCATTGTGAGGAAGCTCCCCTGGAGAATGCTGCTGAGCGACTTTACATATCAACCTTTTCTCCATATCAGATAGCGGAAGCATTTAATATTCTCCTTATTTAATATGTTGTGATTCCATCTCAAAATTTCCTTGATTTGGCTGATTTCCCTATATTGTAGTTTAACTTCTACAAGCTGTTATCATGGAACAGTATGGCTGTTACTTGCTTGGCATTTAGCTTGGATGGAATTTCACTAATATCTGGATCCGAGGATGGCACGTTTCGAGTTTGGGACACTAAAGTCCGTCACGTCAATCGTATATTCAAACATGCAAAAGGTATCTCCAAGGCTAAAGCAGTTGGTGCTAAAGATAGTGCTATACAATGCTCAACCCAAGATTTTGTTTGGTTTGCTCAGGTTTTTTGTTTGCACAAGTGGGCCCCATGGTCATGATTCGGTGATCCATTGTTAATCTGATGGCCTCCACTATTGTTGGCTGACCCATGCAACGAAAATCTCCTAGTTGTGAAAATCCTATCCCTTCGATTAGTGGCAGGTCGCGAGATGTTGTGAAAGAAAATACCGTAATGGTCTGCATTAATCGGGAAAGGAACATATTTTGATGTCAGGGATCTTTCAATCAGGGAGATTTCAATGCACGGAATCAAGGTGTGGCCGTGGTATCAATGGTGGATCATTGAACCATGGGATGTGCTTGTTCTGAGGTCAAGCATTGTACTTCAGCTCATTGCTAACTACCTTGACTGTATTTTTGTAAGTTATATTGTCATATAGTTTGTATGAATGTCATGTTATTTTGCAGGTCCTATCAATAACATCCTTGTACTTAGAAAGCCACCACCCTCGAGTCTTCAGACATCAAGAAATACACAGGGCTCTGTATCTAGGAGGCATCTATCGTCGACATTACCACCACCTCTGGATAAATACATCAATTCAATGGATGGAGATGATGGCACTAGGGCTGTTAGGGCAGTTCTTGCTCCTCGCGATGAATCATTGGATAGTCAATTCCTCAGTGCTCATGTGATGATGAATCAAATCAAAGAGCTTCAGGTTCTTCTTTTGTGATCATCATCATTAAATTTCAACTTGTTTGTAATTGCATATTACATGTCACATTTTTCTCTTTTAAAATACTTCTGCAATCATTTATATGATACGTTTGCTTTTTATTTTTTATTTTTCCCTGGTCATGAAAGATTTGAATGATTTCAAAATTGAAATTGACGTGGTAACATATATTGGAATAATTTCTCTATGAACTAGCACATTGGCGAGAAAATACTCACAGTTTCAGATTTTCAAACATTAGCTCGAGGCATTGATCAAACACACATTTTAAGTGACAGAACTGGCACATTGGTAACCTGAGAAATGGTTATTAGAAATTTGCATTTAGGACTACATGTGTTTGCAAAAGTTATAGGTTCATTGAGTCATGTAATTCTTGTCCGTCCTCTCATCTTTAGCTAACTACTAAACGCTTTTTTCTTAACATAAGCGATTATATAGAAGCTGTTGATATTTTTTGGGTTAAAAGTTCAAACTGATTTTGATGCAGGATGACCTAATTATGATGCATGTTTATGAACACAATTATTCAGCGGAAATAAAAGACAATAATAATCTAAAATTCTAGCATTAATCATCATAACTAAGAAAATTATAAAGGAAACATGCGATGGAGCGGGCCATCATTACAACCATGAAGTATGGAATTCAATTATCACTTAGGTTGGATCCGGCGAGGGATGAGACCTCCCGATCTTGCATGACCATACCCAATCGATCAATGAAGATCACTAGTCCGAAGAATTAGGAAGTTTCTCGGATTAGGGATTTGAGAATTTGAAGATTTAGGGTTTAGATTGATTCTCAAAGTTTGATCGAGGAAGGATTAGTAAAACTAGAAATAGAAAGAAGAAAGATAATTACCTTGAAGAATTTGGAGGGGCACAAGAAGAAGTTAGAAGAAGAAGATCAAGGAAAGAGAAGAAGCACCATGAGAGAGAGAAGAGGGAGGCCACCAAAGAGGTTTGCTTTTCATTAATAATCAACTAACTCGTTTTTAGGGCTTAGCCCACTTAAATAAGAATTAAGAAAGCATAAAAGTACCAAAATACCCCAAAAAATTAAGTAAAAAAACAAGTCTAAAAAAAACAGTTCGCGCGGTGGTCGGGCGCCCAATGACCATTTTGGTCGGGCACTCGACGAGGACAAAAAACGTCCAGCGAGCAACAACTCAAAATTGGGGAATTTCGGGTACCCGGTGACCAATCGGTCGGGCGCCCGGTGACAGTGAAAACTGTCCAGTGGGTTTTCCCTCAAATCAGGCTAATTTCGGGCGCCCGATGACTATCGGCCGGGCGCTCGACGACCCCCAGTTGGGTCTTCCTCATCCCACAACACGTGTCTTCCCAATGTAGGGTCTTCTATATGCCAAACCACGTGTGTAGGGTCTTCAATGCTCCTTAATGATCGTCTAGCTATAAGAAAGATGCTTGTGGCGCGCGCTTTCTCCTTTGATAGACTTTGAAGAGTCTTGTGTCCTCATCAGATTTAGTCAATGAAATACAACCTGATACATGCTGATTCTCCTCCGTTCTTTGGTTGGCCAATATGGGAGCTGAAACCAATGGCCTGTTTGGATGGGACAGAAGTTTTATCCTAGGTAGCTTACATAAGCACTAGAAGCTCGTGAAGAACGAGTCAATGGCAGAAGGTTCAACTATGCTCGAACCTTAGCTTTTTTTTAAAGCTCCAATATTGGGGGGAATGAGGACTACGACGATGACGGCGATTGCGGTATCCAGATAAACAACAATGGCAACAACGACGGGAGAGACATTCACAACGATGATGACGTTATCCAAGATGGATCTGAAGGGGGTTTGGGCGATATTGATGATAATTGAAAACAGATGAACGAGTCAATGTTAGAAGGTTCAACGGAGAGGGAGCGACCAATTAAAGAAGGGCAGAAATCGGGTGGATGTATCGGACTACTTGACCTTGTTTGTGAAGGGCTTTCTTGAAGGATGGGTCTAGATCAACTTCTCCAGAGTCTTCGGCCGAGCGGGAGCTGTAATGGATGTTGTTTTGCCCAGAAACAAACTGAACGGGGCCTCTCGGGGCTTCGCTTTCATAAGGATGAGCTTGGAAAATGAATCGAGTCGAGTGGTGGAGCAACTCCACGGTGAAAGTTTTGGAGGTGTAAAGCTTCTTGTTTAGCGAGCAAGATTTGGACCGGAACAAAAGCATAGGAAGATGGAGAGTTATGAGAAGGAGAAGGAGAAACTACCGCGCGACGAAGGAAGAAGGAACAGTCGAAGCATTCCAAAAGGTCCGGAAGAGAAACCTCCACATATTGCAGAAAGCTTATCCTTTAAGGAGATCTTGACGGGTAGGAATGTGCCGGCTCAGTCAGGGACTGGGAGTGAAGACGGTAGGGGATCTGCGTGTATCTGGTTGAGAAAAGGAGTGGTGATGGACATGGAAGGCGAGGAGAAGGTGGTGCGAGTAAACCAGGTGGTCATCAATCAATCCTTGGAGTCCCTTCAAAATACGGTTATAGCAATAACTAAAGGAGCTTTTGTATCCCAAGTCAGGAGATGGCTAGATGACTGTTGCAGACTGAAGTCGGAACTGTACATCATCAAACCAATTGGTTACAACAAATTGTGGATTACACTAAGTCCGGGGGTGAATCGAGATTTGCTCAGTGATGGCGGGTGCCCTACACAAAGATGGTCCAGTGCTAAGAGTTGAGACGTGGAGAGAGTTTTCGTTATTTGGGAAAGAAGACATCTGGGTTCTGGTTTGGGAAATTCCGCTAGACATGTGGACAAATGATTTCTTCTTAGCTACGACATTGTGTCTGGGGGAGCTTGTGGAAATAGATCCAAAGACGAAACTAGGGGAAGAGATGGGAGTGGTTAGAGCTTGGATAAGGAAGACGAAGGGTGACATATTTCCAACCCGCATCTCTGTATTTGTTGGGGAAAGAAGGTTATCTCTGCCGATACAAAAGGAAGACAAGAACTATGCCTCCCAAATGGGGAGATCTCTAGAGAGTGAGAGAGTTGGATCCTGGAGAGGCTAGCCGAGGGGGAGACACGATGGTGGGAGGAGCACGTTCCAGGTGTTTCGCAGGAGCACCATTATAGGCATGGTTTTGAATGACGGTATCGGCCGCCGTATCAGCCCCATGGAAAAATGATTCGATGTGGCGTTGCATATCAGAATTCGTGTCACGCCCTGAAATTCGGGACTCGAGTACAACAACCCAAAGCCCGAGTTCCAGGGTGTGAATTTAAAATTCGAGCATAGATTCCTTGAGATTCCATCCTACACATTATATATCTAAAATAAATCCCAAAATATACATTTTTTTTTATTCTCTTATGTCTTATTACATTGAATTTTACAAAACTAAAATAAATCAACTACTGTTGGCGCTTGAGTAGTATGAAACCATCTAAATACCTTGCTCTGCCTACGTCCTTTTCTTCCTGACGACCTGCAAGAACTGTAGTGATTTTGGTGAGCTAAAAGCCCAGTGAGGTCATTTCCATCACAGGTAATATTCCAGTTAATAAGAGATAGGATGCGAATCATCAACAGATAGAATTGTATGAAATATATGAGGATGAGGTTATGATTGATACACTTTATGATTTATTATAAATGGAACATGATTATCATGATGTCACTGTATCTTATGATACGTGTGAGAGCAATAAACGTCTAGGAACTCGCTGCCACTGAACATTAGGAACCTGTCGCAAATCAACCATGCTCACCTAACCGGTACAACGAAGCGGCAAATCAACTATGCACGCCAGTCGGCAAATCAACCATGCACCACTGATCCAACCGAGCAAATCAACCATGCACCACTGATCCAACCGAGCAAATCAACTATGCTCAATAAGTGAAACGACCAGAACTCGCTGCCACTGAACATGAGGAACCTGTCGCAAATCAACCATGCTCACCTAACCGGTATAGCGAAGCGGCAAATCAACCATGCACACCAGGAGTCAAATAAACCATGCTCCTGTTCTGTCGCAGTGTATAAATGTATGTATATGTCATAAGTTATGGAAGCACTATTCAAGTATACAATGTATCTCGAATTCAAATCCAATCACACCGTAATGATTAATCTTTATTAGAGTGTTTCTTTATTTAAATCCTAAGTTGTTGTCAAGTAGGAAGTTTAAGAACAATGTCACGTTGAATTTTGACTAACACTACAACTATCTAGGGTTGTACCTTATTGGCATCATAAGTATGTAACCTAAGTTAAGTATGTTCTAAAATTTTGATTTGCGCAACAAGAAAGAAAAATTGAGATAAGAAATCAACAAGAAAGGAAATATTGAAAGAAGAGCCTTAAGAATGGAAACGAAAGATAGATCCCTTACCTAGGATCCATACTAGGCATAAAGGCAGAGTGGAATTAGAAAATAACAAAGTATGCTTAAACTCATTTAAAGAAGACTATGGAGTAACTCACTACATGGATTTGAGAAGGACAAATCTAGGTTTGAAAGGTAAACAAAAGAGAAATTATTAACGGAAGTTATGAGAGATGAATCACTCATCTTTTTTTTTTTGTGACGTTCCCTACACTCCAAATTTGGAATCTGAGTCGACTCAGCGAGTTGACTCACTCAACAGTCTTTCCTTCTTTTCTTTTTCTTCTTCACAACTCACTCCCTCTCTCTCTCTCTCTCTCTTGTACTAACCCTCGTGTGTTGTTGCCTTCCGAGAGAATCGAATTTATAGAATTTTAGGTGGTCCCAACGCTATTAAGAGAGTGTACTATCAATGTGGTTTTCACTGCGTAAAATAGCCTATGCAACAGCGTCCTGGATTGCTGAACACGCTGTCTATTTGTTGATTTTGGTATTTCACAGATGTGCTTGATCTCTGTGATAATTAGGTTGATGAATCCTCATTATCTAGCCCACCCAATGGTCGGTTTCGATTCCAGATTGGTGCTACGGTGATGATGCACTGGTTCAAATTCTTTGTTGGAAAGGAAAGGAAAAGTTGACGGCAGATTTAGAATTTTGGTATTTTCCTTTGAAACGAACGCATGGGATGGATCGGATGTATGGCGTGGGGCCTGAGGCACAAAGAAATCAAGGGTTTAGATTGATCTACATGGATTTGTAGATTTGAAGAGTTGCAGGCTATCGCATGCGGTTTGCGCAGGAAGCCGAGGAAACCGGTGCTTAGCTGTTTGAACAACTTGTGAAACCAACGTGGATTCTTAGTTGAAATCGAAAATCTATTTGGTGAAGATTGGACGGTCTGGATGAAATCTTAGAGCTGAAGTTTGAAAGAGTTACGTTCGTATTCAATTAGGAGAGAAGAACGGAAGAGGAAGCCACGGTTTTGAATTGGCGTTTGCAACAGCTATTTACTGTGCGAGTTTTCTGTCGAATCTAGGTGGGGTCCACCATGATGATTGTAGGCTAATCCACTCCGTGTAGCTGATTCAACTCGGTCATGTTGATCATGAACTAAAAATTGAAATACATCAGTTGATCAAGATGGGTCAGGAGCCACATTAAAACATTACTTACGTTACAGCAACAGAGGCTAATGCATGTATATATATCATTAATTCTAAGTTTACCCTTTTCTTTAGTATCGACTTCCACCACCTGCAGTGATCGCGTACATCGTCAATTTTCGGTGAAACTTCATTAAGGAGTGTCATTTTTCGCGCTCTTTATACGGGTTACGTTTGGGCCTTGATCTCTTACAGATGACCAAGATGCCTTTTTAGTGGTCCATCACACTCCGTGATCCAAAGTGATATTTGTACATATTCAATAGGAAATTTAACCGGTAGCCTTGGTATTTATCCTATGATCTTCAAAATGATTGGTTCAGTTTGTTATTTGGGTGGCTCAATTAGCGGATACGAATTTGATGGATGGTTATATGAAAGGCTAAATTTTTTTTCTAATTAGATGTTTATGTTCTTAAGCATAAGTATGAGTTATTGTACGGTCAGTTTCTTAAACTTATATTCATAATATGGTCTTTGGATGACCTATTGGTGAGACATACACTGTCAGACTTTAATGACTTGTCCACTCATGAGATTTCATCAGATCACAGTTTTGACGGTAGGTTAAGCATATCAATGTATGATAAATAAGATGAACGGATCAGAATGTTAAATTGATTTGTGTATGAGCGGCTATGGAGATCAAGCGGTTTAGTTTACTATAATCGACTTGTTCAAAATCGAGGTGGACGGTTAGATATTCCTGTCTAGTAATGATAGATCATTCTAACGGTCCGTCTATTGACTTTACTAAGTACACTAAATTTTCAGAGTCTTAAAAGTGTCGGGATATATATAAAAGTGTATACCTTTGTGTATGTGTGCGAACAACACGGCCTAGAATTTAATTTTTCGCGTGTGAATACGCACTCGTGTGCCTAAATTTTTGGGGTATTACAATCTGTATCGGTTTGTATTAGTCAAAAAATTTTTTTAAAGCAAAAAAGTATGAAAAAATATCAGAAAAATAGGGAAAAATGAGATATTCATGAATCTATTATTTTTTTGTCTTTTGATCATTTATTCAATGGTGTATTGGATCATTCTTTTGGTGAGAATGTTGTTTGTCGATTTGACTTGTTGAAGGTCAACTAAATGGGCCCTAATTGAACACAAATCAAATATGATTTGGTAAACAATGACCCATCAAATTGGAAATACAACAAAAAGAAGATGAAAATATAAAAAAGAAAGCAAAGGATTACCCTTCTTTCCGATTTTTCCTATAATGGTTCATTTCGCTTTGATTAGTTGAATCTTATTCAAATCATTTGTTTTGTTCCCAAAATAGGTTTAGATCTAGCCTATAATGAGTTTTTAATATTCTTTCATGGTTTAAATGAAAAGAAAAAAGGAAATATGAGTAATTTTTTGAATTTTTTTCTTCAAATTTGGGGTTTTATGGGCGTATCGGCCTATATCGGCCATATCGGCACCGATACGGGCTGCATCGTCTGATATGGTCCAACCGATTTCGATACGGCCGATACAGCCTCGTATCACGTATCGTATCAGGCCGACACGGATACGATACGGCCATATCGGCCGATACGATACCGATATTCATATCTATGATTACAGGGCCTAGACACGTGTCCGATAGCCATTAAACGAAACAAGGGCGGTGGCGGAGAAGTTAATAGAATCGAGACACGCCCATCCCTCTATTTTGCGAGACACGGTGATGATGCGTGCGCCGTGCACGATGAAAGTTTTTAAAACCGCTTCGGAACTTGTCCTCGATCCAAACCAGACCGATGGAGGCTTGTTGAGGGACCTGAGCCATGAGATCGACACGTGTCCTCTCGAACCTCAGCTTCGGCACGAGCCTCAAAAGGGTACCAATGTTTCGCAAGGGCACGACACGTCAACACGGATAGAGACGGTTCAGTCTTCTGTCTCGCACGAGATTGGTTTGGTGGCACGTGACTCCAGCCGGTCGGTTAGTCACGTGACTTCACTTACTCCCCTTCCGCTTGTGGAGGGAGTTATCACATGTGGTGATATCTATAAGGAAGATTGTGGGTAGTCGAGACAGTCCGAATGATAACAGCAGAGTCTCTTTACGGGCTCCAGAGACAGAAGCGTCTGTTTCCCTACAGTTTGGCTTTGTGACGTTGCTGCGCTCCCTCGGAGTTAGGGTTTCAAGCAAAGTCCAGATCCTTCCAGAGACCTGGTAAGGCGAGAGGAGGCGGATGAGGCTCAAGGTATGTCAATTCAGTCGGAGGAAGAAGCTCATTCGAGCGGGGGTAATCGGGATCATTCAAGCAAGGTGGTTGAGGCAGAAAGCTTCGAGGAAGCGTTGGATGTGACCACCCCTTTGTGTGTCGAGAAGTATGGACATGGTCATTCTCACGAACAGTTTTTTCATGTTCCTCAAGTGCAGACAACAAGTTTAACGTTAGAACAGAAGAGATGGGCCAAAGATGTTATGGAAAGAGTTGGAGGGATGGTTGGGATGTCTTACGGGGTTTCAGACAAGGATGTCCTGTGCTTTCTTTCAGTTTGCACAGGACAAGGCGTATCAATATCTACAAGAAGCCCATCAACTCTGAGCCAAGAAAATCTCCAGAGGTTGGAGGGAGCTTTTAAGCCTAGAATGTTCGATCAACTACAAGTCAGCAACTAGAAACTCAGGAGGAAAGTGGGTGAGATCAGGGAAAGGTGGTGATCCATGTTAATTCTGTCTTGGAATGTCCGACGTCTGGGGGATTTGTCCAAAAGAGCCCAGATCAAGAAGCTCTCTAGAAAATTGAAGACATATGTTATCACGCGTCAAGAAACCAAGGTCCAAAATTTTGACAAAGGTGCGGTAGACTCTTTGTGGGGGCTGAAATCTAAGGATTAGGTTTCTTTGGGTGATGCAGGGACTTCTAGGGAATATGTGTTGTCTGGAATTCTGATAGGTTGAAAAATGATACACTAATTAGGTCTTTTTCTGTCTTGGTTTTGTTTTGCGAAGTGGGCATAGGATTTCGATGGCTCTTCACCTCAGTTTATGGCCCTTATCGCCCTCAGCTTCGGAAAGATTTCTGGGAGAAATTGGACAACATCAGAAGGCTATGGGCAACCCCCTGGTGTATTGGTGGAGATTTTAACGTAGTCCGATTTCCACACGAAAAGTCGGGGGGAGGGAAGATCTCGAAAAGTATGGCTTCATTTTTTTTATTGGATAGGGCGTTATGAATGGATGGATCTCCCATTGGGGGGTGCTCATTTTACTTGGTCTAATGGTCAAGAAGCCCTAGTAATGACGCGTCTCGACAGGTTTTTAGTTTCGTCTTCTTAGTTGGACAGATTTCCTCTGGTTAATCAGAAGGGGCTGCCGAAAATCATTTCTAATCACCAACCCATTGTGCTGGAAATTGGGGTCCTAAACCTTTCCATTTTGAATTGGCTTGGTTGGAAGTTGAGGGATTTTGGGATATCATCACTGAATGGTGGGAGTCTTTTACGGTTGAAGGATTTGTTGGATCCCAACTCGCCAGAAAACTGGAAATGCTGAAAGAAAAAATAAAAACTTAGAAAATTGAGGTCCTAGCTAAGAGAGACAAGGAGTTTGAATTAATAGTAGAGGAAATTCATGTTCTAGGTATGAAAGAGGAGGCAGTGGGTCTATCGGAAGAGGACAAAAAGAAGAGTGAGGGGCTGAAGGAAATCAAATGGCGGCAAAGATCTTATGTGATATGGCTGAAGGAAGGGGACAAAAATACCCACTTTTTCCACAGTATGGCAAGTGCAAGGGCCCAGTGCAATAGGATTTCTAGCCTCAATATAGGCGGTACCTAATTTTTCAAGGAGGAAATTTGTGATGCAGTTGTTTCGTACTATAAACAACTTCTATCTGGAGTCGATTCGGGGAGACCAAAATTAGATGGCCTTAATTTTTTTCAGCTATCTAGGGCAGATGCCTCATTCTTGGAGAACCCGATCTTGGAGGAAGAAGTCAAAGAGGTAGTTCGTTCGATGGGTGGGGATAAATCCCTCGGTCCAGATGGGTTTCCTATTGCTCTTTTTTCTTTTTCCCTTCCAGAAATTATGGAACATAGTGGGGAAGGATGTCACGGAATTTGTGGTGGAATTCTTAGAGAATGGTTGCTTAGCTTGAGTTTGGGGCGACCTTTATTGCCCTCATTCCTAAAAAAGAAGGTGCGGAGGAATTCGAAGGACTACAGACCAATTAGTCTTATCAGGAGCCCTTACAAAATATTGGCAAGGGGACCCTTTATCGCCCTACCTCTTTGTGGTGGTGGAAGAGGCTCTCAGCATGATGTTTGAAAGGGGCGAGGAGAATGGTCTTTTTTTGGGTTGTCACATTCAGAATTTCTCGGGCACTATATCCCACCTCCAATATGCTAATGACACGATTCTCTTTTGCAAGTCAAAGGTAGAAGATGTCTCAAACTTGAGGAAGATTTTAGTGTGTTTGGAGGCGGTTTTGGGGTTGAAGATTAATGCAGCGAAGTCGAAGATGCTCAGTATTCATCTTGACGAGGAAGGGTTGTCTTGTATGGCTCTTGCTTTTGGTGCCAGATGGGGTCTTTTCCGACTTCTTATTTGGGGTTGCCCCTTTCTGTTGGGAAACCGGTTAAGCATGCTTGGGAGTTGGGACAAGGTTATTGAAAGGATTGATGGGAAACTTTCGACGTGGAAACATAGATACATGTCGTTGGGGCCCACATCACTTTGTTAAAGTCGACGTTTGCTAATATGCCTTTGTACTTTATGTCGTTATTCGAGTGCTCGAAATCGGTTTTGGGGGGGGGGGGGGGGGATAGCGAATGGTTGGTTTGCTAAGCCGACCTCCTCTTATAGAGCATTGGGCATATGGAAGGATATAATGAGATTGCATCATTTGGTGAGCAGAGGTATTTGTTTCAAGGTTGGGTCAGGTACTAGAGTCAGATTTTGGACAGATACTTGGTGTGGCAATCAGTCGTTCCAAAGTCGGTTCCCCCCCCCCCCCCCCTCGCCAGGCTTGCTCCCGATAGACAGGTGTTCGTGGTGGTACTCTGAGGTAGGGGGGAGAATCATTTGATGCCCCTCATGGCGTAGAAATATGTCGGATTCCGAGGTGGAAGAATTTATTTCTCCAGAAGATGCTGGAATTAGTGGCTCCCGATCCTCTCTTCGAAGACATCATGACATAGTCGGGAAGCAAATCGAGTCTTTTATCGGTAAAAGCTCTTTTTAGGCTCTTATCTGAGAACCCCTCGCATAGACTTCCCGGATCATCCCTTTCACTTTTGGTTCTATGGAGCTCCCCCAAGAGTTGTTGCTTTTGTTTGGTTGGTGGGGCGGAAAAGAATTTTAACCATAGACAATCTTCAGAGAAGATCGCTCGTTTTACTCAACATTTGTCTTATGTGTATGGGAGACAGAGAATCGATTGACCACCTTTTTATTCATTGCCCTTGTGCTTCTGCAATCTGGAGCTTCTTCCTTTCTTATCTGGGCTTGGCATGGGTTATGCCTAAGTTGGTGGAGGAGCTTATTTGGACTTGGCCCGGTGGGTGTGGGGGTAAGGTGTGGAAAGTTGAGTGGCAGTTGATTGTAATGGCCGGTGTTGTCAAAATCCTACGATTTACTATTTTCGATATACGATTTTAGTTGAATCTTAAGCAAAATGATTTGAATCCCAACCTTGAATCCCTTTTTACATGAATCCTACGATTCAAATTATACTTGTTCTCTTCTATTTTAAACTTCACTTGGCTTTCATTTTATGTTTTTAAATTGGTGGAGGCTTTAAGAATCGTTTAGAAAAGATAAATTATTTTATTTGTTTTTTATAAGAGATTAAATGATATATATTTTCTTCAACATTAGATCATGTAACTTTTTTTTTTTTTTTTTTGTGATTTCCTACTTAACTGGTCGAAACACTAAATTGATGTATGACTTACCTATAATGTTTTTATGTATGGTTAAGATCATTCTGACTTATATGTATTATGGAATGATGTTTCGAAATCAAAATATCTTTTTTAGTCGGTCTATAGTATCAAATGCCATTTTTCCACCATGACTAACAAGAACAAAAATTATTAAAGGACCTTTGCATTTTTTTAAGAGAAATTTCTGGAAGACAAAAAATAAAGGAATAAGTGATGCAGATGAGTGGTGCCAGATATCAGTGGTGCACCCTTTAGAGTGTACCAGAGGAGGCGACATCGCAGATCAAGTGTTGGAGCAGATGAGTTGATGTGGATAGACGCTATGCCATTGGACCCACTTTCTGATGCGTTACAAGTACGTGAGTTGCACGACCGAGCATCATGACCGTAGGACCGTGGAGCGGATTTAGTTTTAGGCGTTTTTTCTGTTTATTTCCTTGTTTTTAGGTGCTTAAGGATCGTTGTTTAGTTTTAGGCATTTTTATGTTCTTTTTTTTTTTTTTTTTTTTTTTTCAGGCGCTTTAGTGCACTTTTTATTTTCATGGCTTATATATATGTTGTGAAAACCCTATTTCGTCATTATTGAATAAATAGAAAATTCGGCTGCTTGTCTTCCTCTTATTTCAAGAGATTAGGGTTTCAGGATTAGCCATCGGGTGTTGAGGATTCCACTCCGGTTTCCATTTTTTTCTCGTCTCTAGTTCTTTAAGGTGTAGGAAAGGTATGATTTTTCCGTTTTCATAATCTGTGCTATCCTTCATTTCGAATATGTTACTTCCCCATTACATTCGTTCTTCCCTGAATTTACCCCTTTTTTGGTACAATCGAAAAAGAGGGATGCCCCAGTCATGAGAACCAGATCCAAACTTGACTGTGGACTGGTCTATGCTAGATTTGGGATATCCTCATATCCCTAGATCCTCCCTATTTTACGGTTTTACGTGATTTTTATGCTAAGGGGCATGATCCGGACGGACGGATCTCATCTTTGTGTTGATATTTGTTAGTTTCCTCTGATTGAAAACAGTTAGTAGTTAATTTTATTATTTGAATATCTTTCATTTGAATATACATGCATCTACGGTTAGGTCATCACATGTCCTTGCATCACTATCGTGATACGGTATTACTTGGTGCACATTGATGGCAAAAGGAAGATAGATGTGTTTCTAAAAAAATTCTAATTTATTTATATTTTTTTCAATTTTTTAAGAAAATTGTAAAAAATCTTACGATTTACGATACGATTTGCGATTCGGTACGATTCAACCCCTACTACAATTTGCGATACGATAACGATTTTGACAACATTGGTAATGGCAATATTTTGGGTCATTTGGGGGGGCTAGAAATGGGCATTGTTTCCGAAACATTCTAGAAGGGGAGAATGAAGTTATTTGTAAAATTAAAAGTCCAGGGTTGGATTGGGCGGTGTATGTTAGAGAAACTTCTGCTTCTCCCTCCTTTTGAGCTTTTAGCTGTTGGGCTTGTATTCTTTCGCTTCAACGTTTCTTAATAAATTTATTGTTACCTCTCAATATATATATATATATATATATATATATATATATATATATATATATATATATATATATATATATATATATATATATATATATATATAGAAGCTGTTGAAATGTTACTCGCCACTTCTTCCCTCCTCTTTTCAAGTTCTTCATCCGAAACCCATCAATAAATTTCTACACAGTACTGACCCTCATTTTGCCCCACAAGGCATAATTTGATGAAAACTAATGAATCCCCACTGCTCTGCTCCCTACTTCTGAATATTGATGAGAGGTATGCTATTTCTAGATGCTCAGCATGTGCCGATGAGGCACATTTGTACATTTGTAGCAATGTATGTGTCCTATCTGTACTGTGTTCTGTAGTGCATTTATGTTTTGTGCTTGAAAATGGGGTGTTTGAACTGGCATTCATCTATTGATAAACCTTTGCAGTCTCTATTATGTATGGGTTCTTTTAGCAAAGATGACATCATCCACATATTGCAGGTGTGGGCAACCATCTGACCATCCCTCATTGGAAATACCATTATGAACCCCTTGCTGAAGTGCAATAAACCATGCTGAATCTATCCAACGGCCACAAGGAGAAAAGTGACTGAATGCCTTGTTGAAAGGCATGAGAGGAGAAGACTTACATGGTTGCTTTAATTAATTATCCTAGAAACAAGGAAATACATAAACATCGGGGAAAGGTTTCTCAATATTATGTTATGAATATGAGTCTTTTACCATCTAATGTGTCCTCTATATAGTCCTTGTTAATATTCACTTCATGAATGCATGTTCACGTGCATGACAACTAGTAAGTTTTTTTTTTTGGCAACATGTTAACGTCCTTGTTTTGAAGGTTCTACACTGTTCCATTTATGAATATACTTTGGATGGGAGAGAAACCACTTCAGGAAATTTTTCCTAGGTCTGTTAGTATGCTGATGGATCCGTATATCATTGTTGCCCGTTGTTACTCCTTGGTTAGAAATGAGGTGATTTGGACTCCTTTATGCAGTAGGGATTTGTTGGAAAATGAAGAAGATACGATCAAATTGTTGGAATTTGCTTCAAAAGATAATGCCATTGATGGGAGAGCAGGACTCCTTTGTGTGGGTTATAGAAAAATCTGGTAAATTCTTGGGTTTATCATTTTATAACTGCATTTCTGAGTCTTCATCAGAAAGGGAAATTAGCTATACAGCTTTTGTGTTGCATTAAAAGGCTCCTACCAAAGTAGCAGCTTTGGCATGGTTTGTGGGAAGAAATAAGGTGCTCACAGATGATAAATCTTTGCAAGAGAAGGATGGTAATGCTGAACATATGTTCGCTGTGCATGCAAAATGAGGAGATGGTTGATCAATTTTTTCTTTATTGCCCATTTGCTAAAGAAGTATGGGATAGGGTTTTCGAATTATTCGGAATATCTTGGGTCATGGCAGGATCCATTGAAAGTTTCTTTTGGTCATGGCATGGTGAAGGTATTGGGAAGGAAGGGAAGGCAACGTGGAAAATATCATTGTTGGGTGGAATCTGGACTCTATGCAAGGAGGGGAACAATAGGTATTTTTGGAATCGAAGCAATCGGGTAATGAATGTTTCAATAGGGCTAAATTGAACATAATGGGATGGGCAAATGCTATTAGAGCTGTAGGACAGACTATCATTTTCATCTTCTTTTTATGTATATTGTATTTTTTTGGTTTTGGCTTCATATCTAATAAAATCATCGCCAATAATAATAATAATAATAATAATGATGATGATGATGATGATGATGATGATGAGATTGTGGTCTCTTTCCTTAGCATTCATCTTGAACTTTCAAGTTGCAATTACATTACTTTCAAATTGGACTTGAAAGGACGGTAGCTGCTATTTGAGGGATAGCCCCTCATTACGAATGCTAGGAAACATTGCTAATCTTTGTAATTTCCTCCTGACTAAATTTAATGTTCAATCCATTTGTGCATCTAAATTTAGTCTCAGTGTTTGATGTCCTGTTATTTACATTTATATGAAAGAGAAAATGTTGTTGACAGTCGGAAAGAAAGCTGAAACCTGGGATGCTGCCATTTTTTTTTTTTTTTCAGCAACAGGGTTCTTCAGCTGCAACAGAAGTGGAGTTGGAAAGATTAAGGGAAGACGGCAAAAGATCACTGCAAATGGTCCAAAAGTGGAAGAAAATGTATCAAGACCTGCTTCATCTCAGCATAAATGAGCTGTTGTAAGAGGACAGCCCGCCAATTACATTTTGTTGATATTAACTGGTATGCTCTGGCCCTCACTAATTTACGGTACATTTAGAAGTGCCCATGTTCTGTCTGAGTGGTGCTTGATTTCTGCCCATTCTTAAGTGAGATAAGAAGGGGCAGTTGTTCTTGCCTCACTGTTGATTCTGGGTGAAAAAAATCGAGGCCCAATGCAATGGGGAAGTGCACAAGCTGACCTTTTCAGGGCACTCTAAACAGGTGGAAGGATAGCAACTTCCTCCGCAGTCTCGGGCATGTCCAAACAGTATTAGAAGTGCAGTTTTCATTTTCTTCTCCTTTTGCTGAATGGCATCAAAAGAGGACTAGTTGAATTTGTCAACGTTGTTAGAAAAGTAGCAGATACTTTGCAATTTCCTTTTTGATATTCTTTTAGATGTTTTAATTAACTTATTCCCTTCTCATGAAATCTTGCTTTTGTACCAGTTTTGTGTTATGGTGGTAGTTTTCATGCGTTTCTCAATCATTTGGTTACGGTAAATATTGTCCTTTGGTGGCTCTGATTTTCTTTTCTTTTTTCTTTTTCCCTGTTCCTTGCATTGTTTCCTTGGAGATTATGTTGTGTATTTTGCATTGATGTCTAGGGCTTTCACTAACCAGTCTAACCTACAAGACACACATCTCTACTTTGACAGCACATTCCAATCTTGCATGTTTGCAGAACATCTGAGCCATGTATCAGGTTGGCCTGACCAGTAGATGACCTGGAAAAAATAGCAGGTTGTTCTTGTGCATTGCATGTTGATGCCAGTCAATCCTTTTTAGATCACTCGTTATAGTTCTACCTGTGCTGCCCACATGACGAGTTGAGTGCAATTTTCATAGATTGGACTATTCATGGAAAAAGCCAAATTATGCTCATTCTGTAGGTTAGAGGTTTTTAGTATAGAGAATTCTAGAATAGGGCTGGAGTGCGTAAATAATGGTGGAAGTGTGTTGGGTTGTGTGGAGATCTTGTGGAATGTTGCAGAGAGTAGTGTTAGATTATTCCAGAAAGGTTCTTGAGTGTTTTTTGGTTGTTGGATGATTACCACATGGCACCATTCTCACCGTTAATAGAGTAAAGTTTTCTCATGTCTGAGGTGGAATCCTCATTTGTTACCATGCCAAGAAGGTTACAAACCCTAAGCTCTCAGGTAGTGGCACAAATGGGTTGGGTTCACCACCTGATGTTTCCTCGGACCGACCAGAAAATCTAGTGGGTCTGGATCCTGTCAAAGTTTGACTTGAATTACTGAAGGGGTTGGGTCTGGGTCCTCTCGAAATCAACCTGACCTTACCAGACCCATACCCAGTTTTAAAATGGGTCAGATTTGGGTCATTCTAAAATGGACCCAAGCCAAAACTACTAAAGAAAAACTAGTCGATTACGTCTTTGGGTTTTTAGTTTTGTTGTGAGTTAGACTATAGCGAATAGTCCGCCACCTTTTTCTAAAAATTGGTTACCTGTCTGCTGCTTTGTGACCATCAGGATGCAGGACCCAACCAGACCTGAACCATTTAATTTTTTTTTTACTTCGACTCCACCCAGACCTTACCCATATTTTACTAGATTGAGTTTGGTTCAAAATTGCAAATCTGATTCTTAAAAAGTCAGGTCTGGCGCCCCTCAACCTGATCTGCCCCATATTTTAAGGTCCATTGTGCTACCCTTGGCCCAGCTTGACCCAGCCTTGTCTTAGGCCAACCTTAGCCTGGCCCGGCCCTCTAGGGTGAACTGCAAGTCAAGGTCTTTTTAGCCCATTAGAGCTTGGGCCAGGCTAGTGCCAAGGCTTAGAGCTCTAGGACCAGGCCAAGGCCGACCTCAGCCAGCCCTACCCCAACCTATTGCCACTCCTAGCAGACAAGCCTGACTAGGACAACATTGCCCTAGGTAGATAAGACCATGACAAGTCTGACACAGACAAGCTATTTGGGCTCCAACTTCTGTTGGTGCCAAAAATGCATGAAGAGTCAAGGCCATGTGTCCCACTGTGCCATTTAGGTGGTTGATAAGTGATATTAGAGTATAAAGGAAGTCACCCACATGTGAAGCCCGGATCACAGAGTTCTCTCTCCCACCATTCATATCGCCATCTAGGTTAGCATTTTCAGTTTTTTTTTTTTTTGCAAAAAATAAAAATTATCATATGAACTAATTGTCCAAAATGTCCTAAAAAGAGGCTTAAAAATGCTTAAAATTCTTTTTAGTAGGAATTTTTTTCCAAGTCCTTTAAATTTTTTTTTTTTTATAACGTTATTGTCAATGGGCAGGGTTGGGCCGTCAGACTCCCAATAAGGATTTGCAAGTTGCTTAGTGTGTTAACCTAAATCAAATAGTTTGATTTGTGGGGCACAATTTAGATGATTGTTGTAACTTGAAAATCAAAAGTGGATTTAATTTGGTAATGTATGCTTGATACACATTTACTAGAAATAGTTAATACAGAAAATAAAGAAAAGTCAATTACTAGTCAAGTGAGCTCCCAAAGGAAGGTATGCCAAAACATAGGCCATTTCAAAACTCAACTCATTTTTCCCTCTAATTAGGACCGCTCACCATTTACATCTTATCATTCATTTAATAGTCATGTAATATTCATTTTGAAGCAATTTAATAATGTTAGTTGTACGGGCTGGAATAAATATTACCTCGTGCTTGGACTTATGAGATTTGGCTCGTCGGGAGCTCCGGCAGGCTTGGGTCAATCTTCTACTTTTCGGGCGGGCCTTGGACAGGCCTTGGCCTGGCCAATGGACAGCCCAAATGAACCTCATTCAGGTTTTTTAACAAAGTATAAAACTGAGGGGCTTATTTAAAAATATTTAAAATATACGGTATTGAAATTAAGAAAAAGTATATGGCTCAAAAAGGGTGGGAAGATTGAACATCGATTTTCTAAACGCAGTACAAACCTGTCATTGATAAACATTAGACAGCTAAAGATCATAATGATGCATCTATGAATTGTCTGGGTAGGGCCAACCATGATGTCTATGAGAAATCCACCCCGTCCATCCATTTTTGCATAAAGTGGAGAGGGAAATGCCCACCGTTAAAAACTTCAAAGTGTCCACCGTGATGTTTAAATGCCATCCAAACCCTTCATTAGGTCATTCCCACTGGGATGAACTGGCAACACAAAATATTATTCAGATCCAAAACTTCTATGGCACTATGAACGTTTCAACGGTGGGCCTTTAATTCCCACATTTTATGTCATGTGGCCCACTTGGCATTTGATCTGCCTCATTTTTGGGTTCATGTCCTAACATGATCTAGAAAAATGGATGAACAGTGTAGATTTCTCACAAACATTATGGTGGTCCCTAAGAAGGTTTCAACAGTGGGTTTCATTATCATTGCTACTTCCTATGGTGTGGTCCACTCATTTTTTGGATTATAACTTATGAAGAAATGGATGGACGGTGTTGATAAAACCCATATATTATGGTGGCCCTTTAGAACTCCAGTCTAAGCCGAGGCTAGGTAGTACCCAATCTGGGTACACTGTAATAAGATACCTTCTATATCCTTTTTATCTAAAATCATCTTGAGAATTCATAGAAATCAATTGCTAACACAAGAGCGAGCAGAGATAGGTCATTGAAGGTGATGGGGTTTCTTAGAGAGACTGAGTGTCATCATTGCAGATGTATAATACTTAAACCTAAAGTCACGGTTACCCACAACATATTTGGTTTCAAGAATATCAAAAAGGAAGGCAAGAGGCGGAAAATAAATGGGAAAACGCAAGATCAATAAAACTTAGTATTTCTTACTTGAGTCTCTCTCTACACATGATCTATTCTTGTGTTTCCATACGTCTTCTTACATTATAAATTATATGTATTGACTATGAAGATACTTGCATTCGTTCAGTCAAACAATGTATAGATTAGGACCTCATTCAAAAGAAACTTAATATACTTGCATCATTACACAATAACAATATGGAAAACATTGCCAACAATGAGAGCAGAAAACTCCCACAAGCACAATAAAATAACTATTACCTAACTGAGTATCATCAAATATTGCTATCTAATAGCTTATTACTTAGCTATGGAAGAGTGTTGATGATGTTAAGGGGGTATCTGGTGGTATCATTTGTTAATTTAGAACTCCAAAGTTTTCGTCAAGAGGACTATTGGGCAAGAAGATACTCTATGTATGTCATTCTCAAGGGTACCTCTTCCACACCATAATCTTCCTTTTCAAAATCCTCAATTTATGAAATAAGTGAAAGCCTGTATAGCTGGCCACCATGAAAGAAGACTAGCACTCTTTGATTTAGTTTGATTGGTTGCGGTTTTGTTTAAATGGGGCTCTGATTTATGGCTTTTGTTTAGTTCGATTAGTAATAATTGTGTAGATTGGGGCTATGATTTAAGGCTTTAATTAAGTTCGATTGTATGCGATTTTGACTTAAAGCTTTGATTAAGTTCGATTGGTTGCAATTTTTCTAGGTTCAAACTTTCTTCTGATGGCTTCTTCCTGTGGCCGTGAACTTTCCTCCAATGAGGCCATACGAATTGCGAAGGAAGAATTTTTGCTCAAGGAAACACATTGAAAAGTCTGAAAATGATGTAGCTGAAGTCGAAGTCACTCTGATTAATCTGAAATATGAGCATGAGGATTTAAAAGCCAGCAGAGATAGAGCTCTCAGGGCTTTGAACTTCCCAAGAGACATTGAGGTGGGCCGGCGCATTACAATACTAAGCTTGGATGATTTGAAGCCAATCCCAAAGATTCATAATGTCATACCAAAGGTTTCAATCCCGCATGACATCCATTGATTCAGAGAATTCGAGGAAGACATTAATAAGAAAATGCACATGCTCACTCCACGTTAAAATCAGTATGAAATTTGAGTGTGATACTTAGGATATGTGCACTCCATGGTATGAGGATGCTTTTGAAAGTTCCTATTTTTTCATTAAGTTTAATACTTAGGGTTTGTTTGGGAGCTTGTAAATGGAGGTAAATGGGAAACTAATTTGGAGATAAATGAATTGTGAGTAAATGGCTAACTCAGTTATGTTTAGATGGGAGTAAATGAAATGCATTTGAAATCCAAATATTCCGTTTGCATGGGAGTAAATGGGAGGAAGTAAAATGCACTGGAATTTTTCAATATATTGACAGGAACATATGTGATATCCTAAATCAACTTTAATATCTCAAATTAGTGTACATATGTGATATTTAACGGAATGATTGCAATGAGCCCATTGAAATATATACTTTAGCCAAAAATGATAAAATTTCAAGCTTCAGGTGGGCCACAAATGTGAGGATCGCAAACAAGCAACTAGTAAACACTTCTTAACTGTCCATTTAGATGACCAACCTTTAGAGGGTTTGGATTATTCTGTTGGTGTGATTTTGGTGATGTAGCCGATAGTTAGATTGTTTTGGAGTATCATTAGCATGCCATGTGTGTATGAAAAACATGTACATAGAGCCACCTTTGTTTACTTGTGCGCGCAACTCTCTAATGGAGCTTAAAAAGGCATTTCCCCCCCATTTACTTCGAAATCCTCTCTCGTATAGAGGATTTCATTTACATGTCCATTTACTCCCATTTCATTTAATTTTCATGCATTTAATCCCATCCAAATACACCTCAAGTACCATTTATCTCCATTTACTCTTGATTCCTCCCATTTACCTCCGTTTACTCTCATCCAAATGACCCCTTAGGATGCTTTCTGTAGTTACTATATTTGCATTGAGTGCAATGACCATTGTGCATGTTAAAAAATAGTAGTTGACATGGACAGGCTCTCCCCATTTTGCTCAATGAAAATTGGTGCTTTTGTACTTTCCAAACAAATTTCTGTTCCAAATTTAAAGTGGATTTCCTTCGAATAACGTGCAATTTCCATCTGCACATTTTTTTCCACACAGCACCTAATGTATAGAAATATACGTGTAGAAGTACGAAAATGGAGAAAATATTAAAGACAAAGATCTGGTGGTTTCCAACTCTCTAAATTTACAACAACCCAAACAATTCTAGCAATTCTTATTCAAGCTTTTCGTTGGACAAAATCTTTGAAAACAATTTTAATGTTGGATGATCTTTATAAAAGAAATACAACCCTTACGAATATAATTTTATGTGTGAGAAGAAGGCGGAGATGGTGAATCACTTGTTGATTCATTCCAATTCAGTGTGAGAGAGTAGATGCACTCTTCAAAGTTAAGTAGGGTTTGTCCAAATAGGTGGAGGACATCCTTAAACGACAACCAAGTGACATTTTCTACCCAAGAGGAAGATTTATAGAGAATGCTTCTGATTGCCATTGTGTGGAGAATTTGTACGGAATACAATTGTAGGAATTCTCATAGGAACCCCTCGGCTCTTATCCAGATGGAGGAGAGTCGGACCTTATAAATTGGGGACTCACTGCTAATGATTTCAAAGGTGTCTTACTGTCATATCTGATAGAAATTGAGGCTTCTTCATTTGGAAGAACTATTACCGCCTAAGGAAAAAAAGGATCGATGGTGTTTACCTCGGAGTGGATGGTGGAAGTTGAACACTAACAGTGGCTCTATATATGTGAAACTTGCTGCTTTTGAAATTGGGGGCATGGTATTGGGTGATACAGGGAAAAGTTAGATTGGTCCTCTCAATCATGGTGGAGTTGGATGCAATGAAGATGGGGATAGAGTTGTCTCAATTGCCCTCTTATTCTACAAGGAGGTTCCTATAACACCATGACATGGGTGTATGTGCTTGCACCCTGCCTTGGAAGCCTAGATTCTTATATAATGATATTAGGATTGAACAAATTATACTTTAATAATATTTTTAATTATTTTTTTTCAGAAGATCACAAAAACTAAATGATTCAGTAGATTAGGCCTCGTACAAGTTTGATTTCTTGTTTGCAGTGTAAGATTACAAATAATTTGAGAGAAATTGAAATTTTTTCCAAATTTTCTCAATTTCCCCCAAATTAGACCGCCTCCTCTCAATCTCGAAATTGAAAGTTCAAATCCTTGATTTTCCATACAAAACATGAACAATCAAGAATTTCTAACCTTTTAGCATTGATTTCGTATGATTTAAACAAAAAAAAAAAAAAAATGAAAATGTAAAATCAATCAATGAAAATTGGCCCCAAATCTTCAAAAATATTGATTCCAGTTTGAAATCTCTGTTTTTCTCTCAAAAGATTACAAAGGATGGATTGAAATCCACCCACAATGTGTTTAGAATAGAGATGAATGAAAGAAAATGACGAATGAAATGAAGATTTGAGAGGTTTTCACAAGTAACAACAGCATTCCTGTCGGTCCTGACAATATCTGTCAATATCAACAAATATCGTCGGTACTAAACTTTTTTTACAAAGGACAAAACACCAATATCTCACAATACTTTGCGACACTTAATGATAAATTACGATACATCACACAATACACAGGTTTTATGTAGTTCACATGAGTTTCGTATAGCTGATGTTTAATACCGATAATATCGACCGATATCGACTGATATTATTGATACTGCAAACATTGGTGGGTGGTAAAACTGAATTCAAATAAAAGGCTTTCACTTGAGAAAATACTCAAGAAAAATGTGGGTTTGATGCTTTTCCTGTGTCTTTCATGGCTGGTGTGGAGGTATGTAGGAGAAGGAGAGGATAAATGCCTCAAATCTTCAAATTGATGAGCTTATGAAGCCAAGAACCAATGGTCAGCTGTCGATAAGCATAAGGTCCTTAAAAAACAATTGCAAGATAGGAAAGGATGTATTTACTGCTTCATTTATTTACTTTTTAAAATTGTTGTATCAAGTTCCATTTCTGCTCTTTTTGTTGGTGTTATCTTCAATCTGGACACTGTTGGATCTGATATAAGGGGTCTTCAGTTGACCGACGGGCCCTAGCTCGGTCGCCCAAAAATACCCTAGATGAGACAAATACTCTCTGGACAGATTTGGTCGAGTTCGGTCGCCAAAACACTCGAGTCGGTTAACAGATGGCTGGTGCATTATTTAAGTCAGTTTGCACGATTTGTTTCTAATTCCAGTTTATTACTATATAAAGGGGTGTGCTGTGAGATTAAGATATCTCAGATTGTATGTAAGGGTTGAGAGAGTTTTGGGGGGAGAGAAAAAGCCTTGGGTTAGCTTGGGTTTTCTTTTGCGGGGCTTAGATTTGGCTAAGTTGTTCTTCATCTCTTGTAACTTTGATTTCATAGTGATTCTCTCTATGCCGTTGTTTTTTTTACAGGATTTTTTTCAGGTAAAATTTGAATTGTCTCTTGTGTGTTGATTTGTTTGTTGCCATTGTCATTGCATCATTTGATTCCACTCTAAGCTTTCTCTTTTGTGGGTTTCCCAACAAGTGGTATCAGAGTGTACATTGGGAGGCAGATAGAATCTTAGACAATGTATCAATAATGTCCTAGTATGAGATTCGACATAGATAAGTATTCCAGGCAAAATAACTTTAAACTATCGAAGGTAAAGATGAAGGGCCTTCTAGTTCAGCAAGGGCTAGAAGATGCACTCCTTGGAGAGCGACCAAAAACTATGAAAGAAAAAGAGTAGAAGATGGATTAGAAAGCCAATATCACAATCCAATTGTGCCTAACGGATGAGGTCTTGTATGACGTCATGAAGGAGAATACTGTTATTGATACATGGGCAAAGTTGAAGAATATCTACGTGAAGAAATATCTGAAAAATCGCATGTATCTGAAGCTCCAGTTGTTTATCCTGAAGATGACAAAGGGGGATGATGTTGAGAACCACATCAGTAATTTCAACATGCTCATTAGCAAACTGTTGGATATAGATGAAACGATGAGGGATAAAGATCAAGAATACATTATGTTGAATTCTCTTCCAGAATCATATAAGTCGTTTAAAGACTCTTTGTGCACCGATAGGGAGGCCATTAACATTGAGATCGTTATATTAGCCATCCAGTCGAAGGCAATGAGAAAGAAGAGCGGTGATATGGGTACATCATCAGATGCACTGGTTATAAGGGGAAAGCTTTTTGAGCAAGATGGGAGATCTTCGCGATCGAAATCTAAATCCAAGTACAAAATGAATGGCAAGTTGAAGTGCTGGAGTTGTGGATAGACATGACACATGAAAATGATTATTAGAATCAAAAGTTGAAGAAAGAAAAGTTTGAAGATTCTTCTAAGGAGGCCAATATTATGGAATCTATAGAAGACACGAGTAATGATTGCAATGTATTGACTGTATCCATATCCAGGTATCTTAGTGATGACTGACTCTTGGATTCAGGTGCATTGTATCACATGTGCCCTTACCAAAGTTTATTCATTGCATATAGGGAGTATGGCGGTGGTTCGATGTTCTTGGGCTGATAACTACGCTTGCAAGGTTATTAGTATTAGTTCGGTATGTATTAGGATATTCGATGGAATCGAGCGCATCCGAACAGATGTGAGACATGTCCCTAGGTTGAAGAAGAATTTGATGTCTCTTGGTGCATTCGAGGTAATGGGGTGCAAGTTCACCGACTTCGATCGATTTTGTAAAGTGTCGAAGGAGGCACTCGTGGTGAGCACGGAGGTGCGTCCATCTTTACAAGTTGATCAGGAGCACTTCATCAGGTGGAGCTGTAACAACTATAGCGGATTCTACGTTTGTACGTATGTGGCATGCGCGCTTAGGCCATATGAGCATGCAGGGACAGAAGGTACTGTAGTGAAGATGGTAGGTGCACGAGAAGCGGTGGAGTTATGATGGAGACGAAGTAAAGATGTAGGATGAAGCTTTGGAGTACTGGAGCTTGAAGATTGAAGCCACGATAGAGATTGTTAGTGCTGTCTTTAATCTGGACATTGCTGAATCTGAGATCTGGGGTCTTCAGTCGATCGACGGGCCCAGGCTCGATCGTCCGAAAATACGCTGGATGATATAGATACTTTCTGGACAGATTTGGCTAAGTTCGATCACTCGAACTCTTAGGTTGGTTGACCGATGGCCAGTGCACTGTTTAAGTTGGTTTGCATAATTTGTTTCTAATTTCGGTTTATTACTATATAAAGGGGTGTAATGCGGGATTAGGATATCTTAGATCATGATTAAGGGTTGAGAGAGTTCTAGGGAGAGAGAAAAAGCTTGGGTTAGCTAGGGTTTTCTCTTGCGGGGCTTAGATCTGGGTAAGTTGCTCTTCATCTCTTGTAACTTCAATTTCAGAATGATTCGCTTTGTGTCGTGTTTTTTATTTTTATTTTCTGAAAGGATTTTTCCATATAAACTTCAGATTGTCTTTTATGTGTTGATTTGCTTATTGCCGTTGTGATTGTATCATTTGATTCCACTTTGAGTTCTCGCTTCTGTGGATTTCCCAACACTTTTCTTGTTTCCTTTCTGTCTATCTTTTACCATTTAAGTTGTTTTATTCCTTACTATGGCTGATTTTGCGTAAAATTTTCACGATAGAGAAGCAAATAATGTTAAGACAAATAAATTTGCAAATGAACTCAACATTGTCATACCAGCACTTTATTCCCGATGATCTGATGCCAGAATGATCTTCAATGACAGCTAGAAATCATAGCTAGTAAGAGAAATGTGATCCAGTTCCTACTCCTAAATGTGATCCAGTTCCTACTCCACATGTATGTGCGAGTTTGTTGGCCTGAAAATGGTTATCGGGCAGGGCACGTGTGTGGAAAATGCACAATTAAAGCGACCAATGCTCCAAATTCGAAAAGCGTGGCCTCTACCTGATAAGCCAACTAGGATAATTTTTTTTGCTCCGGAACATATATGGTGGGTCCACCTGATGGACGGCCTGATTCATGTGGTGCAAGAGCTGCATTGGCGTATATGGGGAGGATGGCCGTTGCATAGTTCCTTGTTACAATGGAACCATTACAACAAAATGGCTTGTTGGAATTTTATTTTATTTTTTTTCTCAAATCATGTACACTTCACCCACCCAAATCAGGGAGCTGTTGGGTGTGATCACCAAGTAATATGTTAGTGCGTTTTACCACAACTGTGGGTCCCACCTTGATATATGTGTTGTATATCCATGCCGTCCATCAGTTTTCCCAGCTCATTTTAGGGCATGGTCCAAAAAATGAAGCATATTCAAATCTCAAGGGGACCACACAGTAGGTATCGAATTCCCACAATTAAAAACTTCTCGGCAGCCACGAGAGTTTTGGATCAATCTGATATTTGTATTTTACCTTCATCCATGTCTGTGTGACCTTGTTAATATGTTAGATGACAAATAAACATTACAATGGGCCCTATGAAGTTTTTAATGGTGGGCCTTCAATGACCGATTGTTTCCTGTGGTGTGGTCCACTTGAGATTTGGATCTGCTTCGTTTTTTTGAACCATGCCCTAAAATGAGCTGGAAAAACTGATGGACGGCGTGGATAGTACCCAGGTAACACCTAATCCGCTCTCCCCCAAATCAAATAACACCAAGTCCGTAGAGTGTTGTTGCCTGAAACTAATTATTATATGCCGGCGTAATGTGTACTTTTATAATACATAATAATCCAGAAAATGTGGACACTTTAATTTCATTTAGTTGTATATGCAATTTTAATTAATTTATATGTGCCTATGTATCATCCATCATACTCTGCCTAAGTATCAAAGGTTTTCTTTTTAAGAAGTGCATCTGGTAGACCCCACCACTTTCCTTAATGTTGACCAGAGGTCTGCATCTAATGCACACATTGCCCATCTGATGATCAGACCAACCTGGTTTTCAAGCAATGGAACGTATAGATGGGGCCCACCTGATGAAAGGCATACATGCCATGTTGGTACATGTGGGGAGATGCATTCAAATGGATGGATGTGATTGGATCTCGTACCTAGATGCCATTCTCGCACTTGTATGGTGTGTACCATTGTAACAAATCTCATTCCAGGCAATTTCTAGGAACTGAAATTTCTCTGGAGATAATCCAAATTTTGAGGATTTTCTCAGGATATTATGGGCAAGATTTTACTGAAGATAGAAATGTTGAAAAATATTTATTGTAATTATAAAATAAATTTAAAATTTATAAGGGATTTTTACCATAAAATTCCTCCTTTATTTGGATTTTACCAGCCTCAGGAAACCGGTAAATCCCGGGCAGTGCTCTTTTAGAGGAGAAATCACATTACTGCACCTGTTTATTATTATTTTTTTCTTTACAGCAAAGTGCAGAATTGAGAATTGTGGGGCCCATGCAACAGATGCACACCAAAAATATGGTGGATCCAATCTTAAGGTGGGCCAATCCATAAAATATTATATATACACCATTAATCAAAATGTATATCCTGGACAGTTTTTTAAAATACCAACCAACGTCATTGATGCAAGTACCGTCGATGCCACGGTCCTAGACGAGATCTATGTGGATCCAGTGGAGGGGTTGCCGTGTTTCCAGTTTGCTGATGATCAGGCCTAGACCAGCTATGCTTCCTCTATGTTTCCTTCGTCGGAGTAGTTACTTAGATGGATTAGACTTTCAGTACTTTGGTTATGTATTTTGAGTCCCCAGCAGAGTGGAGTTTGATGTGTTATTTCAGATTTCTGCATGATTATTTTGATGTTTATGTGGTATTACTTTACTTGGACCTTGTTAACATTGTTTGCTTCAGTTCTTTATGATTAATTTGATATTAGAGAGAACATCACGCTTCTGCAAGATGTAGTTAACACCCGAAATATTCGGAGCTGAGCATGTACTCGACTCCTGAAATTTGATACGTCACATCTCTATTATGTGGGATTTTAGGATTTTTTAGGATTTAATGATTTTAGGCATGTTATTATTTAATCAATTATGAACAAGATCTGAAATCAAATAGGAACTTGGTTCTCATTTTTTATCACGGCCTAGGAGAACACGATGGCTCAACTTTAGCGATAATTGAGGGGGCAATGATTATAAAAAAAAAAATAAAAAATTATACTAGTAAAAACTCAACTACAAATATAATCGTGGAGATGCCTTATTTGCATCAACCATACCCAAGGAGACAATTATTCAAATAAAGATAAATCAATCACGGGGGGTTTTCATGTGTCGAGATCTGAAAGATCGACAGGACACAGGGCATAAGTCTGAAAGATCGTTTGTAGATGAGCAAGGAGTTGTATAAAAAGGAGGTTGTTACAAATGCGTAAATAAATAAAATAAATGATAATAATAGAGCTGCTCATACACTTGGGAGATTTGAGATAAGAAATGAGAGTTGTAACACTTGTCTTTGAAGAAGATGATCATGGTTTTCAAATCCCAACCTTGCTCTAGACAAGTCAAACTGTTGCGATGGCTTGAATGGATTTATTGACCAGACTTGATGGATGACTTGGATGGAAAGAAAACACCCTTCTTTCATCTCTTTTGCACACGATCTCTTCCTCTGTCTTTGTAGAGAATAATGGAACGCTTGAAATGAGAAGGTTTTGGGGTATTTATAGGTGAGATATATATATATATATATAATAGGAAGTTAAGAGTTGAAAAAATTACCCAGCATGGTTTGATTGGCAACTGGATGCATGGCACCCATTTCTATCAACACCATTTTAACTATTGTTTCTAAAACTAGATGGGATTGAATGATTGGACCGGTTTGGGCCTGAACCTAACCATCCACTATAACTTCCGGCTCTATATGCTAGAACCACTCAAGTCGTCCAGGTTTTATGATCCAAAAAGTAGAACCTCTGGCCTTGATGGTTTGATAGTTTTGAGCAACCCGTTTGGGTCACTATTTCTTTGCCATCCATTGACTGTAAAATAAAATAATAATAAAAAAAAAAACAACTACAATATTAGTGGAACTAAACAACATAGCCCACCTATGAGAATCTCAGTGAACATGTGAGCAATATTAGTACGGATGCCTGCTTCTAGGTGGGTGAGGCTCCATATGTGCATGTACTTGGGCACATACAACTCTCTCTCTTTCGACATCTCCTTTCTCTTCTTTATGTCCTTGCAATGAGGAAAGATTTGATACTCGACATAGTGTGATGGATGATAACTAGGAATTCCATGCATGGCATATAACATAAGTAACTCAAACTCTCGGGTTCCAATTTGAATGCATTATCAACCAAAATTTATGATTATATGACCGTATCACCATGTGGTTGGGTGGACATGTATTGACTAGGAAAAAATGAAAATGATACAATGGTCATATTTCACCAAGTTTCCTCCAATGATCATTCAACCAAACCTAAGTTTGGAACTCTTAAGAGGTCATTTGGCAACTTGGATTTGAGTGCATTTGAGTGTAATTGAAATCCCAAAACGTACCGGTGCATGTTTAGCACTAAAATGGTAGGGGATAGTTTGGATTTGAATCCATTCCAAATCCCAAAAAGCGACTCGAAATCACAACTAATTGCCCGATTTGAGACTCATCATAATCTAGTGCAGTATGGGTTGCGGCTGGAGACATTTAAAACTTAGAATGGGAGCAGCACTGTCTCTCACATCTGATTGGCCTAGGGATTAGCAGCACGGGTGAGCTCCGCTATGATATTTATGTGAAACCTACTCTAACGCCAAGGTGCTTCTCCCCATGTCAGGCTTAGGGCCCAAAAATCAGTCCATCTTTGATTTAAGTGAAACACATGATTGGCAACTGTGTACATGGCAAGGCAAACGCTTCAAATTATTATCCTGGGTGTGGCTCACCTCAATCAAGCGTGTACCTAATTTTTGGGAACAAGGCCTAAATTTGTGTGTGGCATCTATTGGTTGGGGCGGTGTTGCTGCCAATTCTATAAAAGTAGGCCACTTGTGTGATCAATGGCCTATATTTGATTTTCGTGTGTAAGATGTGCGGGTGTGCTAGAGTCTACTCGACTCAAAGTTTAACTAAACTGTTGGTGTCCCCCCACGTTGAGCTAGACAGATTGGACACTGGGATCCAAGATCTAGGGTCCTCTCAACTACCAATATTTGCACTTCCGTTCAGGCAAGTTGTGAAAGGGTAAGGGTTAGCCCTTCCTAATGAATTTTTTTGCCTTGTGACAAGAAACATGAGTTTACAAACTGAAGGATTTATTCTTTCACCAGTACTTTCAGTTCGATATTTTCTCAAATGAATAAGAATACACATGCAATTTTAATAAGGCAAAACATTGTCGATTTTATTAAAATTTGAAAACGATACTCATTGTAATTGACAAATTGTGATACAACCAAATAAATAAATGAAAAAGGAAAGGATAAATATTTGATATATTTATAAGAACAAATGATCGATGCAGGAGGTCAGTAAGGTGTGATCGAATGGGTGTGATCAGCTAAATCAGAACTTAGATGGTCACGGTCTTGTAACTTAAGGTTACAGAAATTTACTTCTACTCCTATGTACTGTAGCGGGGAGCTGCTAGGTAGTACCGATGTAAAACTAGGCTAGGCTAGGTTATGTTATGTTAAGAAAGATAAATTGAAATATAATTTAAAAGGTAGATTGATGTGTTTGGCATAGGGCCTCAAGCTCTTCTTTAATTACTCCTTTTATAGACTGTTAAGGCGGTGAAACCCTCGTCGATGTTTCCTTGTTGATCCCGGATGCTTCATGCTCACACTGCGGGCTTTTCGGATAAGAAAGTCTCCTGAGTAGATTGAGAATCTTCCTAATAAAAAAGGTTTCTAAAAAGCTTGAAGCCGCTGGATTCATATTTCCACTCTTATATGTATATTCTCTCTTATTGGATTCTTCTGAATTGGTCAAGGAAGTGTCCCAGTCTAATCTCAAACTTAAGATCGATTGTGGCCATTCATCCAAGCGGCCCGGTGTAGATCGCTTAGTTCCTAATCGTATGAGTGTGATCTGACACCTGATACTGATCGTTTATCAAAGATGGGTCGAATTTGTCACATCAAGGTCTCTCATCCTTCTAATTCCAATTGAACCACGAACATCGGAATCAGATCACCAAGTGAGGCATCTTGGTGATCTCTTTGTCTCTTCCAATCTCCTTGGTGAGTGGCCTGGATGTATCCGATACTATTTCGTTATCAAACATATCATATACTTCTTCGGGCTCCTTTTGCATTCTTTTTATTTCTATTGGGGGCATGGTTTTGGACCCAACTTGGTTGATACGTCTGTTTCTCCTTACCTGGATCCAAACCATGGTTGGGTTCGCTTTGACATCAGTCCGATCTTTAAATCTGTGTAATATTCTTGAACGCTAAAGCTCATTCGAACGTCTCTGGAAAGATCCTCTATTTTGGAAGGACTGTGAGAAACGACCTCACTAAGAATATCATAATCAGATTCATGATTACATCCGTTATCTTGGTGGGTTTCTTATAGGCTTGCTAGGTATGATGCTTATTAACGGGCACAGTAATGTTGGCCACGTGGCATGCAATAATTCATGCTCCTAAAGGTGGGCATAAGGGTTCGTGCCTTGGCATTTATAACTAAATGTGTATTGCTGAAGGAAGATCAAATGAGGAGACTCTAGGATGAGAGTAGGTTTTATGCCAGTTATGGTCATGTGGTGTTGACATATGGTGGCCTTTGATTGGTCCATGTCACATCACCGGAAATGGGTGTGTAAAAATGTGGATTTTATATAATTATCATGGTAGGCCTTGTAAAAATCAAGGGTAGACGTTTCTCTCCCAACTATTTCCCTTAGTGTGGCCCACCTACATCATAGGTCAACCTGAATTTTTGGCCCAGCGGAACATTGGAAGACCCATTTAATGGTGAGAGTGGATTTCAGTTACACATCACTGGCCAAATTCAACAGTGAGACTAAATCTTTATTATTATTATTATTTTACCCTGTCACGGAAGGGGATTAGCTATTTATCTCATGGCACTTTCTCTGGCCTGTGGGGCCCACCTTGATATATGTGTTGCATATCCAAACCGTCCATCAGTTTTTCTAGCTCATTTTAGTGTACAGTCCCAAAATGAAGAGATCAAATCTGAAGTGAACCACACTAATGATTGAATGCCCACTATTAAAAACTTCTTAGGGACCACAAAAGTTTTAGATCAAGCTGACATCTATGTTTTTCCTTCATCAAGGTCCGTTTGATCTTATCAACAGGTTGGATGGCAACTAAACATTCCGGTGGGCCTATGAAGTTTTTAATGGTGGGCATTCAATCACTACTGTTTCCTGTGATATGGTCCACTTAAAATTTGGATCTGCTTAATTTTTGGTACCATGACCGAAAATAAGCTAGAAAAAAATTGATGTACGGTATAGATATACAAAACAAAGATCAAGATGGCCCCACTATCAGGAAAACACCCACGGTACTGGGGGTAACACTTCAATCCACTCCTGCAAACAGCTCTTCAACCCATGGTGTATGTGTTTTATCCGTGCTGTCCATCCATTTGGGATCGTTATTTTAGGGAATGATTAAAAAATAGGCGGATGTAAATCTCAGGTGGACCGCACAACAGGAAAACAATGTTGATTGAACAACCACCATTAAAAACTTTTTGGGGCCCACTATAAGGTTTATTTGCCATGCAAGCTGTTTATCATGTCATACAGATCACCTGGACTAAGGGAAAACACAAATATCAGCTTGATCCAAAACTTTTTGATCCTAGGAAGTTTTAAATGGTGGCCATTCAATAACTACTTTTTACTGTGATATGGTCCACCTGAGATTTGGATCTCCCTCATTTTTAAGCTCATTCCATGAAATAAGCTAGGAAAAAATAGATGGACGGTGTGCATAAAAAACATACATTATGGTGGGGCCCACAGAGCACCCTCGACGGTGTGCATAAAATATACATTATGGTGGGACCCACATAGCACCGTCGAGTAGCGACTGTCAGTACCCATCCGTGTCTCTCCAAATCACAACGAACGCGAAGATATTTGTAGAATCACACACCTACCCGGCAACTGTAGCTATCTGTAACTATCTATTTCTTCTAGAATACCTGATCATACCTCTCCAGCAACTGTAACTATCTGTAACTATTTTATCCATCTCTTTCTAGAATCATACCTTATCACACCTATCCAGCAACTGTAGCTATCTGTAACTATCTATCTCTACCAGGGGATGGGATTAGGTGTTACACGGTTAACACCTTGGTGGGTGTCACCCTTGCTATGTGGGGCCCACCTTAATGAATGTGTTGTATATCCACGCCGCCCATCCGTTTTTTCAGATTATTTTAAGACATCCCAGAACTCAAGCAGATCCAAATCTACAATGGACTACACCACTAGAAAAAGTAGCGAATGACCATTAAAAACGTTTTGTAGGCCACAAAAGTTTTGGATCAAGCTGATATTTGTGTTTTCCCTTCATCCAGATGTGGTTGATCTGATCAACAGGTTGGATATTAAATAAACGTTTTGGATCTGCTTACGATGGGCCTTGGGAAATTTTTAATTGTAGGCATTCAATCAACACTGTTTCCTTTGGTGTGGTCTACTTGAGATTTGGATCTACTTAATTTTTTGGACCATGTCTTAAAATGGGATGTAAAAACGGATGGACCGCGTGGATATATATATATATATATATATATATATATATATATATATATATATATATATATATATATATATATATATATATATATATATATATATAAATCATTAAGCTTAACCCCACGTGGAACACATAATCTCCCCTCTGTCATGCGACAAACATGCAGCTGAACGGTCTCTCTTCAACTTCAAACTGTAAGCTCTCTCCCGCAACCTCAATTCGCATTAAGAAGGTCCGCTTGCTGTATTTTCAAAGGTGAGCCCAACGGAAGAAAGAAAAAAAAAAAAAAAAAAAAAAAATTCTGCCTTTTCACATCCGTGTATGGCCATGAAGCTCAAAAATTCAGCTTTTTTTTTTTTTTCTCTCTCTTAATTGAGTGATGAATATCTTCTCGAACTTGAGAGAGGTAGGGGGCATTTGACATCTCTACTCTAATTCAATAAGAGTTTTTTTTTTTTTTTTAATAAGAAGTACTTCAATAAGCTCTTTTTGTTCTAGCTCTTGTTTTAAATAAGTCTATTTGGTAAAATCTCAAAAAAAAAAAAAAAAAAACTTTTATTTAAAATAAACATATTTGGTAAAACTTTCAAATAAGAGCTTTTTTAAGGGTAGTTGATATCTTTTTAAAGATTACAACAACTTAAATATAAAAGCAATCCAAATGATTGTTTGGGTGGATCGTCCATCATGTGGGGCCCAACATCAATGCTAATTGTCCTTTATGTGGGGCCCCTCAATGTCCACTACCCATCACCATCACGTGGACTCTACATTTGATGTGTCCATAGTGTGGACCCTACCTTTGAAGTGTATTGTCCATCATGTGGGGCCCAGTTTTAATATACCATCCATCGTGTGAGATGCACCTTCTATATGGATCATACATCATATAACGCACTTTGTATGGGTCATCTATCGTGAGAGACCTTGGATGTGGACCATCCATTAGGTGGGGCCCACTTGATGTTAAGTGTTCATTATGAGGGGCCACACTTTTATGTAAGCCATCCATCTTGTGAAGCTTACTCTGTCCATTATGTGGGCCCACCTTGATGTGGACCATTCTTTGTGTGGGGCCCCACCTTCATTATGGGCCGCTCATCATGTGAGTCCATCTTTAATATCAACTGACCATCATGTGGGCCCACTTTCAATGACCATCATTCATCATGTGAATTCCACCTTTGACGTGGACTGCCATTTAAATGGAACCCACTTGATGTGCATATTCCATCATGTTGGGCCACACTTTGATATGGGCCATCTATCATGCGGGGCCTACCGTTAATGTGAACCTTTCATTCCGTGGGCTAACCTTGAGTGGGGCCCCACTTCTATATGAGTCATTCATTATGAGGGGCCTATCTTTGATGTCCACCATCCATCATGTGGGTCCTACCTTTTTTGTGGACCACTATCATATGGGACCCATTTTTGGACTACCTTTTTTGGAATGTCAACCTTCCAAAAAGTGACCTATCTATCACTTACAATTTTTATATTATATTATTTATGTGTGTGTGTGTGTGTGTATATATATATATTTACTTTGAACACATGACCTTTACTCTAAGTACATGTCAAACAACCACATGCTCTAGAAGCTTGAGCCATTAGAGGATGCCATATTAATATATATCAACTATCAAGGGACCTTTAACACTCCCCTCCACATGCGAGGCATATCAATTTGATACAACATTGTTATGCTTTAACACATTAAAAAAAAGTTATAGATTATAGGATTTCACATTTTTTTTCCTATTTCTTGATAATTCTTAAAATTCTTGGGCCAAAAGATTCAGTTGATACCTGCCTATATTGTCTAATACAAGTCCGATGCACCACAAATCATATCATTTCTGTACTGCTATTTAAAATCATGGTGTAGGTATGATAAAACAGTCAAAAACTCAACCAACAAACCTTCAGATTTAGCTCCAGCTGGCACTTAAAAAGAAACAACAATATCACAAAAACAAACAGAGACGATAGGAAAAACAAAAAAATAGAGAAATTGTAAAATCCTCATCAAAACATCTCATTTTTTTCACAAAATCTGTTTTGAAAGTCTAGAAATTTTCAAAAACACCAAATTGTAACAACAAATCGGGGTGAAAAAACCTCTACTATTCTACTACTTAATATTCAACGGAATTAATATTATTGTATTTTTTGAACTTTTAATTGGAGATATGAGGTTTTAAACTTTCAATAATTTCTAATCACATGTTGAAAAACACGATAAATTTTCATTAATCATAAGCTACTGGACCCTATTCTCATGACCCAAGCTGGGAATCTCTATCAACATTAGGACCTGTTGATGTCAATGATGTCAACTGGATGGACAATAAAGTTGCAGTGACATTGTTTTCAAACTAAGGTATTGCATGACAGTATTGACTGGCGTATTAGCAAACTTATGGCTCATTTAGTCTGTAATGGCTGATTTTATTTTATTTTTTGTCGGGAAAAATATGAAAAATTACTGGTAAGTTATTTTTTTTCGTGTTTGTCCTTTTGTTTTATTTTGATCATGTATTTGATGGTGTAACGAGCCATTCTTGTTAAGCATACTATCAGTTGGGCAGTTTCGTCATCGCTCCTTGCTGTAATAAAGAATAAACAACTCCAAAGAATGCATAGAATCTCCTTTGAGAATTTGAACTCAAATAGGTGTTGGGTGCGTTTCACAAAACCTTAGAATCTCGCTCTCCAAACCACTAGAATCATGGGATATGATAATGCAATAATCTAAAGCAAATCACCAACTACACGACACAATAGATTTTACGTGGAAAACCCTCAAAGAGGTAAAAACTACGGGACTTCGTCCAGAGTAATAATTCACTATGATGTAGAACTGTTACAACCGATCATAAGCACACACTGCTTGGATCAAATCTACTTCACCAACGCAGGGATGGATAAACAATAAGAGAATAGAGAAAACGAAGAGATCTCATCGATCATGAGGACGTAGAGGCACTAAGACATCGACTGCGCAGTAGATCACCTCTACAAGCAGAATCTCCCTTCTACAAGCTTCCTCTCACTCTCTTCTCTCTCTCTCTCTCTCTCTCTCTCTCTCTTCACCTTGGATGTGCAATACACGGTATTAAATACCTAAATCCCGGATTAGAGCTCTTTTTATAGCTGTTTGTAAGTGTTAAAACCCCATTAGGAAACTGCATGTGCAGTCCGCGCACACCTCCGATCGGCTGGCCAAAAGCCTCCGGCAGCCAGATGCACCAAAACATGTCCAGAGAGTTGCTTGTGATAAAAATTACATAGTCCGACTTGTCTGCCGACCAGCCGGACCACCAGTCGGCCTTCACAAAAAACGTCCAGATATTTTAGACTTTGTAGCCACTTTGTTGGGCTGGCTGGCCAGGGGGCATCGGCCGGTCAGACCTCAAAAAACTGATTTTTTCTCTCTCTCCTCTTCATGAGGAGGAAAACTCCAACAATAGGTTCATATTTGGGGTTGAGTCTTAGCAACAACTAAAAGCTCATATTTTCTTGTTCCATGTGTTGTTCTTCTTGTACTAGGGTACGATGACAGGTAACAACTTAATTTAAGTCCACTCTTTCCACAATGCTTGAAAGGTAGAAAATTTACAGTAATAGACCTAACCCCTTGTTAATGATTTGTTATTTCTTAACAAATCTAGTATATCCGAGCAATGTTGTTCTCCTGAGACTGTGTCTGTGACAAGATCCTAAATTTCTTCTTCCTTTGATGCCACGAAACATTACTTATAGAAGGCTCCACGGAATTTAAGAGCCACAATATGACCAAAAACTAATTGGCCTCCCAATCTGGATATTTGGGATCTATTTCAAATGGTTCTTTGATATTGCCACACACGCACATATTTGTTATTTCTTAACAAAGTATATCTGAGCAATGTTGTTCTTTTGAGACTGTGCCTTGTGACAAGATCCTAAATTTCTTCCTTTGATGCTACGAAACATTACTTATAGAGGGCTCCATGAAATTTAAGAGCCACTACATGACCAAAAACTCATTGGCTTCCTAATCTGAATATTGGAGATCTATTTCAAATGGTTCTTTCACACACACACACACACACACACACACACACACACACAATGCTCACCTCTCTCGTGAGAACTTTTTCATGGCTCATCGCACATGATGTGAGCCCAAAATCTAAGTTGTCCATATGATGCAGCACCCCAAAAAATTCCTAAGGCCCATCTTTCAACCTGATCCAAAACTTTGGTGGGCCGCAGCAGAAAGCAAGAGGCAAATTAAGGGAGGAAATTGTTTCCTTCTTTCATAGCCCACCAAAATTCTGGAATAAGTTGAAAGAAGGGCCCTAGGAGTTTTTTAAGGTGTTGCATCATGTGGACGGCTCAGATTTTGGGCTCACGTCATGTGAGATGAGCTATGAAAAAGTGCTCACGACTTCTCTCGTGAGAGAAGTGGCAGGTGAGCATTCCTCTATATATATCCCCCCCTCTATTTCTCATTTAGTTTTTCATCTTCTTTTTGCTAAATTTCACTATAATGGGCTTTAAGAAATCAAATCATGCATTTGGTTTACTTTTATTAGCTCAAGGAGACAAACAACATTCTTATCAAAGAATAGTATGATACACCATTGAATACATGTTAAGACATGACAAATTATAGATGTCGGGGTTTTACACTTTTTTTTCCCCAACTTCTCAATAGTTTTTAAAAAAATTTGGGCCAAAAAAGTTCGGTTGATATAGCCCAAATTGTCCTATACGCTTTGAAGCATATCCTTTTTAGGCTTGTCCAGTACTCCTACATATTCTGTTAGTCAAAAGCTGGTTGGCAGGCATGGTAAAAATGTCTAAAACTCAACTATAGACCTCATTCAACTCTCATTATACTTTGGAGTAAATACCAGCTGATACATGCTTAAAAAGAAACAACAAGATCACAAAAAACAAAGTGGCAGAAGAACGAATTTAGAAAAATCGTAAAATTTTCATCAAAGCATCTCATTTTTTTCACAAAATCTGTTCTGTAGTACCAGAATTTTTCGAACACACTAGATTGTAACAATCAATTAGGGTGACCAATCTTTTTATAAGCTCTGACTTAAGATTCACTAAAACTAATTTTATTGTGATTTTTGAAACTTATAAAGGGAGAGGAAATTTCATACTTCAAATAATGTCCTATCACATATTAAAAACCATAATAAATATTCATATAGATCATAAGCTACCAGAGCCCTATTCCCATGACCAAGGTGGGACCCCCTTCAAGCCATCAAATCTAATCATGTCCACTAGAATCATGTTCACAACTTACCCTACTTGATGAATGGCTCAGATCTTTGACAGGTGTGCCTTACACACGGATCTCTTACACCTATTCCACCCCTAACATGAGGGGCCACTAACTAAATGACGGCTCTTTCACAACTCTTCAGCTTCCCTCCCCTGTTTATTCATTTGCGACTCACCTCCATCCTTCTTTCTTCCTCCCCCTCCCCCTCCCCCTCCCCCTCCCATCTGTACACCATGTTGCCGTTTGCCCACCATGTTGTATATATGCCATCCAAATTGCACATTAAGTGATTCCCACCATGATGTTGTGATGCCCCGAAATCAGGCCTATCCACTAATTAGGTGGGCAACTCCATGAAAAACAATAGGCAGCAACCCAAAAAAAAAAAAAAAAACCAACTCTAGCAGTAAAAATGGGAGGGACCCTTCCATGACAATCCAGACCATTAAAATCTTTGGCCCAATCATAATGGAGCTTAAACCTTAGATTAGACTTAGTAGATGATAACAAAGACATGATATTTAGAGAAAACTAATGGAAGGTATCGCTATGACAATTAACTTAATATATGAGGGAGCTTAATAAAAAGTTAATTTAAATAGGTAATGGGATGTAAATATCACATTAGTGAGGTAGTATTATGTTAGAAAGCCCTCAACAAAATAGTGTAGAATAAAAAGGTTAATTTAGAAATCTGTTCCCGAGAAAATTTATTATCATCTACCAAACACGCCCTTGCATTGTTATTAGAATATAGGTGTAGACACCCCACCTTCGGCTACACTGTTGGTAGAGATAGCTGGTTGAACGGAGGACCATACCCCCAAATCCCAAGTCCAAACTCAGCCAAACTCACCCTTGTAAGCCCCATTCCATGGCCCAGTTCAAGCCTGAACCCAGTCAACCCAGTCCTAAACACCACCCTGAAAACCCCCCCATAAAAAAAGGCCAGTCAAAAAATCCCAAAAAAGTCAAACCCACTGAGTCAACTCGCTGAGTTAACTCGCTAAGTCAACCCGTCGAGTCAAAACACCGAGTCAACCCGTCGAGTCAACCCGTCGAGTTAAACCACCGAGTCGACCCGCTGAGTCAACTCACTGAGTCGACCAGCGAGTCCAACAGCAGCCCCGAGGGAGCGACCGTACTCGCTGGAAACCGAGGAGCGGCCATACGGGCGGCCCATGGCAGGCCGCCCGAAAAAAATTACGAGAGTGCCCCTCTCTGCTGCTATAAATACCCCCCTCCCCTTCTCATTTCGACAAGCCCTTCGAGTCCATTTCAGCCCGAGAGCTCTGAGTCCATCTCTCCACCCTTTAGCCCATTTTTCCACCAAGGAGAGCCCGAGTGAGGAGAGTCTAGCTCTGGTCCAGCCCTGCCTGACTACTGGTCCAAGCCTCTCAAGTCATCTAAGTCTTAATCCAGCCACTCGAAGCCAACCCTTGCGACACCTCCGTCCACCCAGCTATCATTCATCCAGCATCATCTCATTTGCATTTAGCATAAGTGCAACATTTACTTTTCTTCCAACCCCCCTGCTTCACTACAAGCACCTTGATTACTCAAACACACATGCATATGTCTTTATATTAAGCACCTGTCAGTTCGAGCGTATGCTCTGGGCTTGCCCGTTGTTGGAACCTGCCCATCAGAAACTCTTACTGTTCAGACCTGCATTCATGCTTCACCATAAAACACCTTGATCATTCAAGCACACTGCATAC
Source organism: Liriodendron chinense (assembly GCA_003013855.2). NCBI lineage: Eukaryota > Viridiplantae > Streptophyta > Magnoliopsida > Magnoliales > Magnoliaceae > Liriodendron > Liriodendron chinense. Next base: position 1,429,012 of record ML058381.1, on the reverse strand, counting down.
GTCTTACATTAAGCACCTGTCAGTTCGAGCATACGCTCTGGGCTTGCCCGTTGTTGGAACCTGCCCATCAGAAACTCTTACTGTTCAGACCCGCATTCATGCATCATGTCATCCATGAGAATATACGAGGATTAAACTAGACTTTCAAGTATTCGATCGATTCTGTGAAGTAGAGACCGTACTTCGGTACGGGCAGTGTGTGGGGTGCTTAACCTCTTCCCACCCTGTAACCGTGATCCCTTACCTTGAATCTCTGACCGCAGATCAACAGGAGTCATTTTAGAGGAAGGAATCTTCGGATTCCCTTCTCTAACGTTTCTACGGGGTCTAGCCGACTGTAGATTCGAAGTAACTGGCTAGTGGCGACTCTGGTCTTATATAAATTCACTTAAACACATCCAGCTCAATACGACAACCAAACGAAGCCCTCGAGAACGAGGCAAGCCAGTGGCACAAACGGCGATTTCGCACGCACGCACCTCTTCTTCTTCTTCTTCCGAAAGGAAAGGGAGAAGAACGTCGTGTGGGGAGCGCGGAAAAATCGGCGAGGGTCCACAATAGGGTTGCCAATGGGCCCAGTTTGGGCTAGGCATAATAAAAAATTTAAATAGGCCATGCCCATCAGGCTCAACCCACACAATTTAGGCCAAAGCAACCCCAGGCTAGCCCATTGACAACCTTATTAAAATAGTAAAATACTTCAATGCTTGCCTCTATCCTCGCCTAACTTTACTTTCCTTCAGTACTTCTAATAATTTAAATGTCACTACTATCCTCACTAAACTCTGCTTTTCTTACTAGCTTCCAATAATTTCAATGCCACTACTATCCTCACCTCACTCTTATTTCCTTCCCGTAATTAAAAAAAAAAAAAAAAATCTTAACCATTTATCTAAGGACACATGCCATCATCAATATGACCTCCCAAATTACCTTTTTACCCTCAAGGTATATCTCAACTTTATAAATAAGTTAATGTTGAGCTTGGTTTTTGGATGCAGAGACTCTAAACTATATGTGTTCTTAAAGTTGAGTATATTTCATTAGAAGAGATAGTTGGGTAATTTCTTGCTTTCAAATTTTTGTTTAGATTTTTTTTATTTATTTCATTTGTACACACACACACACACACACACACACACAACCTAATATTAGTATGCACTGATAAAAATAATTACAAATTCATTTTCCACCATCACGTAAATCTCACTACTTATACATCTTTACCTATATTGTTGAAGATACAGATCAGAGTTTCATACTCGATTGAGATATTGGAGGATATTGAAGAAAAATAAAAAAGGTGATCATTTTAATTCTTTAATATTTTTCTTATTTTATTTATATTTTACAAATATTTAATAATATGTAGGATATCAATTTTTGGGCTTGGTTCAAAGGAACATTAAAAACAAACTAGAAAAATAGCCCAAAACAACCTATCTAATTAGGACTCCTATATGGCGTAAGTAAAAGAGAAGACTAGGCCAAAACTTTAAGGTTTAGAAAAAATAAATTACAATGGCAGTGATACGATTGTTTGGATATCTTCCATCTCGTCCCATCGTATGATTGTTTGAATATGGAAACATATTCTAGATTCAACACTTCTTTGAAACCATATGAATAGCAACTGAAAGCTGCTCACAAATGCCTTTAAAGAAGTTCAATTCTTTTTTGCTTTTTACAATGTTGGGCCAAGTGGTGGTGGACCACACCATTCATCATCGACCTTGGCCCACTAGCTTGAAGCCAAGCCTAGATTTGAAGCCCATGTCTGGTCTGTGGGCCCTGCCGTATATGGCAGGGGCACCCAACCCATTGTCACCCTTGCTAATTATACCTAATGAATTGGTGAGGCAGGATTTCAACATATTTGTTGTTGTATAAAATATTTAAAGTAGAGTTGCCTATTCGGATGGTTGAATTTTAAGTAGCATGCATACATGGAAAACCAATAACTAGATTAAATCATTCTAATATTGGGCCAAGTTTAGATGGACAATAAGCAAAGATCATATTGATTTGGTTACCAAAACTACCTGATTGGTGGACAACTAATCCATCGAAATGAAATCATCCAATTGTAGGAATTCAGTGAGAACATGTCTCTTCTAACCATAGGATTTAAACTAAAAAAATTTTGGGATGATGACTATTCAAGGTGGCCACCTAACTTGAGCCATTTAATTTGAGTTAATTTCACATGTATACAAGTTTTAGGAGCCTTTTTACGTTGTTCTCACTGGTGGGGTCCATCAGATTCTTCACTTGCGCTGATATTTTGGACGTCTAGTTAAAATAAAACTTCTCACCTAATTGATAGAGTAGATTTACATGTGCAACATGGAGAACTTAATAGAGCTTTGGTGTTTTAGGTAGCTGTGTAAATTTTTGGTGTCTCTAGTCCATTTCACAGGGACAACAGAAGACATGAAGGGGCGTTTTGTTCGATAGAATGAAGTTGGGCGTTTGCCGAGAGATATCCTGGCTAGGTTCCTGAAAAAATTGGGGACAGCTTGTGTCTCTTTTTGAAAGTTAGCTGGGGTCCTATTTATCTGTACAAAGAATAGGTTACTAGCTGACTCAGATAACATTCTATCTCAATTTCTCTCTCTCCCTCCACTTGCCCATTTCTTGTGACATCGGATCCATCTATCACATTCAGATCGTGATTTTAGGCCATTGGATCAAATATCAGTCCGATTCACGGCTTAAGTGGCCCACACGACAAGCAACATAGGAGATAAAGACACACCAAACATCGTATGTGGAGCCCATTAGATTGTCTAAACATTGAGTCCAACCTGTTAATCGGGTTCCTGTCACCAAGATGAATGAACATGCCAAATATTTTGATGATTGAAAACTTAGGTTGGCCATAGCATTCAATTTAAAGGAGTTTATATGATATTTTTATTGTATGGTCCAATTGACTTTTTTTTTTTAATAACTAATTTTAATTTTGTTATTTTAGTTGGGTAGAAGCTTGATGGATGAAGTGGATCTTACTTTGATAGACTGATGGGCCTCATAGAGCTCAAGAGTGTTTTTTTTTTTTTTTCTTTTTAGGAGAATAAGATCTGACCATGCTTGGATAAACAACAAACAGCTTGTTTTCACCACGCGTGACATGTTCTAACAGACCATAGATGATAGGGGTGTCAATGAGCCAAGCCACTAAACTTGGTTTGAGGGCTGGATTAAGGCTTGAAATCTAGGCCCATTGCTCAGGACAAGCTGGGCCTAGGCCTATGATGAACAGCCCAACCTGTTCCCTGAGTATTTGCTATATAGTACATAGGTATAAGTATTAATAACATAGATTATAGAGTCCATATGCTAGTATATATGATAATACGAAAAACTTTAACACCATAGTAATATATTGGCACTTATAAACTAGTGAACAACACCCAGGTCCATAGCTCAAGTGGCAGACTGAGTGAAGATAGCCTCGTTTCAACAGTGAGCTCATGGTATCAATTCCCATAGTGGGGGGTGGCTAACATTGTGATGTGACTAACAGGGGAGGTGGGGTGTACTAACTTGTGAACCCCACTTAAGATGATGAATTTGGTAACAGTGCTAGAAAAAAAAAAAAGAAGAAAAACTTCCATTCATTGAAAAAGCACAACATTTAATAAGCACAAACTTACTAATTGTACAAGTAGAATACATCTAACTTAGCTTTAACTGATAGGGTTGGCCTTGGCCTGGCTTGACCCAACCATGATCCTAGTCCAGCCTTACCCCATCCCAACCCTCTAGGACAAGCTGCAAGTCAGGGCCTCTGTAGCCCATTAGAGCTTGGGCTGAGCTAGTGCTAGGGCTTAGAGCTCTAGGACCAGGCCAAGGCCACCCTCAGCCTGCCCTAGCCCAACCCATTGCCACTCCTAGCAGATAAGCTTGACTAGGACAGCATTGCCCTAGGTTGATAAGACCATGACAAGCCCGACCTAGACAAGCAATTTGAGCTTGAGCTTTTGTTGGTACCAAATAGAACTGTAGAGTCTAGCCCTGTTTGTTTAAGGTTATTGAGAGCAATTTTTATACTAGGGATGACGGGCACACACGTGTCATAAGGATGTGCAAGCTGCTTAGTATATTAACTTAAATCAAACCGTTTGATTTGTGGGGTCTGATTTAGATGATTGTTGTAACTTGAAAATCAAACTAGATTTAATTTGGTAATGTATGCTTGATACACATTTACTGGATATAGTTAATACAGGAAAATAGAGAAAAGTCAATTATTAGTCAAGTGAGCCCTACCAGATGAAGGTATGCCAAAACATAGGCCATTTCAAAACTCAACTGATTTTTTCCCTCTAATTTGGGCCACTCACCATTTACATCTTATCATCCTATTTAATAGTCACTTAATATTCATTTTGTAGAAATTTAATAATATTGGTTGTACACCAAGTGCTAGATAAGATGGGGCCTAGGCTCGAGCTAGAATGAATATCACAATCATGCTTGGACTAACGATATTTGGCCCACCAGGAGCCCTAGCCAGGCTTGGGCCAAGGTTCTACTTTTCGGGCCAGCCTTTGAAAAACCTTGGCCTGGCCCATTGATAGCCCCAAATGGAACCTCATCCAAGGGTTTTTAACAAAGTATAAAATTGAAGGGCTTATTTAAAAATATTTAAAATATAGGGTTGTTGAAATTAAGCTAAAAGTTTGTTGGTTGGAAGAGGGCAGGTAGAAGTTTGAATATCGATTTTCTAAGCTCAATACAAAAGATAAACATTAGACCACTAAAGATCATAATGATGCGTGTATGCAGATTGCCTGGGTGGGCCAAATCGTGATGTTTGTGAGAAATCCACCCCGTCCATCCATTTTTCCAAATCATATTAGGAGATGAGTCAAAATCTGAGATAGATCCAAAACTAAAGTGGGCCACATGAGAAAAAAGCGGAGAGGGAAATGGCCACTGTTGAAAACTTTAAAGTGTCCACCATGATGTTTATATGCCATCTACACCATTCATAAGGCTATTCCCGGATGAATTGGCAACAAAAAAAAATATTATTCTGATCCAAAACTTCCATGACATTGCAAACATTTCAACGGTAGGCCTTTAATTCCCACTTTTCATGTCATGTGGCCTACTTGAGCATTTGATCTGCCTCGAAGCATTTGATCTGCCTCATTTTTGGTATTATGTCCTAACATGATCTGGAAAAACAGATGAATGAGATGGATTTTTTACAAACATTACGGTGGGTCCCTAGGAAGGTTTCAACGGTGGATGTCATTATCGACTACTGCTATGGGTCACTTGAGCCTTGGATCTACCACATATTTTGTGTTTATGATATGGTAAAATGGATGCACGATGTGGGTAAAACCCATACATTATGATGAGCCTCTCAAAACCTCAGTCTGTGTTGAGTTCTATCGGGTAGTACCTAATATGTGTTACATAGAATATTATATCATCCATTTTTTCTTTCCTAATTTTCTTTACCGTGACAGAATTTTCATACAGGAAACGAATGAGAATCTCATTTTCATTGAAAATCAGATTCAGCATTATGAGGAATCAATTGGTAACAATGAAGATTATATAATGTAACTGAAAGATAAATAGTCAGCACTACCAGGTTGGGGTGAGCTTCTAATTTTCTAGTATTGGAGTGCAATCCTGTTGCGCTTGCATTGATGTGCACATGTGTGCCTTTTCTGAGCTCTCAATCCTTCTTGATTGCCTGCTTGCACCTCTACACTATTTACCAGCCGGATTCGGTGGTTGCTGATTCTGATGATGCAATGTAGGGAAAGTAGAATCCCCTGGAAAATCATTGTTGCTGTCATTTCTCCTCTTTTCGGTAGTCAGTTCTTTTGTTAAGGCTCTCTTTGCATAGCTACACATGCATGAGGGCATCATGTGGCTTTAGAAAGAGAAAACAAGCGACCTTACCAATCGCGATACGGTGTGACTCGAAGCAAAGCATTATTAAGAAATTGAAAATGTATGAATGCTAATTCAAATGGTTTTGGAAGTATTTTTTTTGAAGTCATTTTGAAGAAATTATAGAACTTTGAGAAAACTTTAACAATTTTGATTTTGGAAGTCCTTTTGCCTTAAAGATGAAGGGAGGAATGTTCTCGTTGAGAGTCGCCAGTTTGACGCCTGTGAAGACGCCGAACATTTCTCCTTGCGGTCATTTTCTCACATATACGTTTGTATCTGCAAATGATTGATCTTAGAATGTGTCTTTATTCAGAAATAACCAGAGATTCTGGTCTGTTCGATCCCTAGCAGAGTCGCCAATTTTTTTTTGGGTTGGGCTTGGCCTGCTATGTTAGGCCTATTTCAGGCTCAGGACCTTAGGTTTTAATTGTTGGGTTAGGCTCAGGGCCTACCTCGGCCTAACCCAAGTCCGGCCCATTGCCACTCTTAATGGCGTGTGTGCGGTAGGTTGGTTATGACATCCAACCCTTCCAATATGTGCGTGCTACCATGACTGGCCAGATTCTCCAATAACCAGGTGGATCCAACCATTAATTGGGTCACACCATAAAAAACAATGAAATGACACCATGTGTCAGCACTACATATTAAATGATGGATGAAATCCTTCTCATAAACTAATGATATATTTTGCCCCACAATTTTTGGTGGCTTGTCACTCGTCAAAAGCATAACTGCATGGAATTATATGCACATTTGCAGATAAGATGTTATGATGAATGACATATTGCCCTAATATGAGTGACACTTGTAATCAAAGTAGCGTGCTCAACAAGTCTATAAAGACCCGTCGAGGTGGGGATCCTATCACAAGTTAGATATGTTCGACAAAGTCATCTCACACAATTATGCTAAAATAGGAGATCCTTCTAAAGACGATTGATGCTCTTGCAGCAATTACGAAGGTTGAAGAAATACATTCTTAAAAAAAGTGAATAGAGATCAAAGACATTGTGAGGAATCCGGATCCAATGAGACTGATCCCGTAATGACCACAGATCTTTGCAGTCAGTTGGCAAGGAGATTTGAAAATGTTTCTAACCTCCAAAGATCTCTTTTAGCAGGCTAAGATGATTAAAAAACAACTGTGCTGTGATTGCCAAGGATCCTAAACTAGCTAGGAAACCCAGCGAGGGTTTGCCTCTTCCCGGGCTATATAAGGAGCAATCAATGAAGAGCTCAGCGCCCACACCAAATAGAATCAACCTACATAGCACAACACTGTTTGTTTTCTTAGTTCTTAGATTCTCTACTTTTGTCCAGCCATGCTGTAGAATGTTTGAGGTTTAAGTTAACTTATATCGCTACTTTCCAGTGCCATCGCTACAGTACGCTTAAGAGTAGTACAAATATCTGACCTATGATCAGTCAGATCTCAATCAAATTAGTCCTTACTTGAAAGACCACACCCCTAGTCACATCTTGCTTATCATTCACATCACTTGTTTGCCTATATAGGTGATCACGAGTATTTATCATTTGTTTCTCTACATATTTTAATTCTTTGTTGATTATACGGATCTTCAAATACAAATCAATAACACTAGCATTGTTAGCCTTTATAGTTATAATTATACTTATCCATTATTGCTCCATTGAGAAATACGAGGCCTGCAATTACCATTCAAAGAAAAGTCCTGAACGCAAGGCAAGAAGTACCCATTCAGAAGAACTAACCCCTAGACTTTTAAATTGCCTAATCATTGTAACTATTGGTGGATGATAAAGGCGGCCATTCCCATGGATTCAGTCTTAATCAGTTTATCTCAAGGGCACCAACGTTTAATCGAACTCGAGTCAAACATGACTTTGGTATAACTGCGCTTTCCTAATCGTATATGTTGGGTAGGCCCAAAATCCTAGATTGGATGAAGAAATGGGTCTAAATACATCAGCAATGTAGCATCCTGATGCACCATTCAATACAAGTGGGTCCTAAGGTACTGTAACAAACACAGTTGATATGATGGCCCTCACTATAATGGGGAATGCCCAAAAGCCTTCTAGATCATTCCATCCAACCCCCAGTGAAAAGGAAGTGAGGTTATGAAAGGGATGAAGATTTCATTTTAAGATCTTGCAAGACAAGATTGTTGGGGCTTTCCCCACTTATTGTGGAGAGCGTCATACAAACCGTTATGGATTACTAAACCATGGGACCCAATTGTATGATGTGGGCCGTTCAACATTCCAATTTCGGAAACTAGAGTTCTGCCCCTTCTAATTGGAGAATTGTTTTCCTGAATGTTTTGAGAGGTTATCTGAAAGAGGTAGACAATTCCCTTGCAAAAGAGAGAGCGATGAGAAGATCATTTGTAATAGGTTTTTTAATTCTCATTCCCCAATTGAAGCTTTCAGTTTTTCCTCTTTAGTGAAATTTCAGTCATCATTCTTTTTCTTTTTCTTTTGTCCTTTTTTTTAAAGGCAACTTGATTTCACGAAAGGTGGCCGAAATGCTAAAAAACCAAACAAAGTGGATGATGGGAAATCATTGAACAAAAAGGGTAGAATCAGGTCCCCAAGATGAGATAAAAGAAACTCTATTACAATTGTGAAATGCTTCTAAAACTAGAGCCCAAGTTGTGGTCCAATTTTAGGCTCTTTCGAAGACCTCTTGTTGTGATCAACAAATATTTTGGAGAACTCTGTTGTTCCGCTCTTTCCAAATTGCTGGAATATAAATCATTCAAAGGGTTGTCTTTCCTTTTTTTTTTTTTCTTGTGCAAATATCCTTCCAAGCTAAAAGGAAGCTAGAAATGGTCTCAGGCATCACCCATTAGATCTCTTAAAGCCTTCTAAATGTCATCAAATTCCCACCACAAGATCACAATGAATGAAAAGATGATTGACTGATTCCCTACCCCAAGGCAGATGAACATTATATTAGGGATGACCACATCCCTGCTTCTCAAATGATGCAATGATCAACAGTAAGCACCCCATCCCTTCCAACAAAACAACACAATGCGACTACCATTATCAAGGCACCCACAAGGTTTGCATACAAGTATTTGATAAAAAAAAATTATATTGTTGGTTAAGAGCACAAAGCTTACAAGCTCAAACGTTAAATGGCCTAAAATAATCATGTAGGCAATTATATCTCTAATTTCATCGAGTCGTCATTGAGGCATGAGTTTATGATGATAGAATAAGACCATTGTATGTATATAAAACGTCTGATGGATAGCTTCCTTATTTTGTTGTTGTATGTCGATGACATCTTGGTTGCTAGAAATGATATGGGGATGATTGTTGCAACTCTAGAAGGGTTGTTCTCTAACTTTGAGGTGACAAAATGGGTGATGCATAATTTGTTCTTAAGAGTAAAAAAACATAAGATACCTCTCTTTCAAACTTCTTTGTTTGTCTAGTAGACCTACATTAACAAGGTTATGAAGAGATTCAACATGAAGGACTGTAAACCCATAAATACCTCAGTCAAGAAGAATAATTTGTTGAATCTTGGTCTCTATATGTTTAATGACACAGAAACAACAAATGGCTCGTGTACTATATATGAGTGCAGTTGGTACTCTGATGTATGCTAATTTGTTGAATATTGGTCTCTATTCGTTTAATGACATAGAGAAAGAACAGATGGCTCGTGTACCATATGCGAGTGTAGTTGGTACTCTAATGTATGCAACGATGTATAGTCGATGGACATCTGCTATGCAATTAACCTTGTTAGCCATTTTCAAAGTAATCCAGGATGAGAACGTTGTAAAGTAATGAAGAGAATTCTTTGATACCTTGAAGGTACATCAGATTTCATGCTCTGCTACCAATGTTTAGACCTGGGATTGCGAGGATCCACTAATGTTGATGGGGGTAGTGACCTTGATGGATGTCGATCCACTTCAGGATACGCTTTCTTGCTTGGTGGTGGAGCCATCACCTGGTGCAGCAAGAAGCAGTCATGCATCGCACTATGCCAGATGATGAACAATTCACATCCGAAGTCAACCCTAATGATGAATGTCCCGTATGATGGACAACTCACTTCAAAGTTTGGGCCCACACAATGGACACATCAAATGTGGTCTCCATGTGATTGCCAACGAACATCGAAGGGCCCCACATGAAGGACAATTAACATTGATGGTGGACCCAGATGATGGATGACCTACATCCAGGTGGGCCCCATATAACGGGTGGTCCACATCGAAGTTCAGCCCTTAATGATGAATGGTCCACATCCAAGGTGGGCCACTCATGATGGACGACCCACTTTAAATGTTTGACCTACATGAATGGTCCACATCAAAGGTGGGCTCCACATGATGGACAATCCACATCCAATGTCCAATGAGATGGACAACCAACATCTTAGGTAAAAGTCATGAATAAGTGTGCTTGTTTGATATGGAGATGTTACAATTTTAGAAAATGGCAACATTCACTCCTAAGAAAAGCTTGTATTTAAACATTTTATTGAACTTGGTTATTTCAAATAAGAGCTTTTTTCTAATTTAAAAAGCTAATTTTACCCGACAATCTTATCGTACAACAAGAGTTATTACAAAAAGTGTTATTAGAATAGCTCGTATTTGAAAAGTTTTTATTAGATTAGATAAGAAATAAGCTTGTTACTCCTTGAACAAGAGCCATATTCCATGAAACGCTCCTTTTTCTTGCTTCTTCTTATTCTTCTTTATTTATTTATTTATTATTATTATTTTGTTTTTGTCTTTTTGTTTCTTGGTGGATTGGTCCCCTAACTTGAGAGACTAAGATCAAGGGCTTTGTGGGGCCAATATGATATATGGGTTTTATCCACACTTGTACGTCCATTTTTCTAGATCATTTTAGGGCATGAACCAAAAAACGAGGCAGATTCAAGGCTCAGTAGACCACACCACAAGAAGCAAGGGCAATAATCATTGAAACCTTCCTAAGGCCTACCATGATGTTATTTGTCATCCAACCTATTCATAAGTTCCCATAGACTTGGATGAACAGAAAACACAAATATCAGCTTGCTTAAAAGTTCTCCAGTTCCCGAGAAGTTTTTAATGGTGAGCGTTCAATCCCCAAAGTGTGGTCCACTTTACCATTGAATCTACCTCATTTTTCGGCTAATACCCTAAAATGATATGGAAAAATGGATGGACAGCTTGGATAAAACCTATAAGTCATGGAGGGCGCACAGGTCCCTTTTATGAACCGAGCCCGTCCAATCAGGGGAGGACGCAATCAGTTTCTGCTTGCGTCACGGTTGTTGTGAGGAGTGGAGAAGAGACAGGTTCGCTTACTCCGTGACCTCTGTTGAGTAAGCTCTTTTTGAGGCCCACCTTAATGTAGGGACCACATCAAATCCGTCCATCAGGTGTAACCTTTCAACTTCAACCTGTGTACCAAAAATCAGACCAATCCAATGTAGAAACTCGTCACACCACAGAGGACGAGCACATTTAAAACATTCTAGATTTTGTGTGAGGCTTTATGTTCTGTTTATGCCATCTTTTTCATTCAAAATAAGGGAAGCAGAGGATCAGTGGAAAACCCATGGCATTCCAAAACTCAGCTGCAGGGTGCGTTTGGATCATAAGTCACTTTTGATAAGCTTTTCTTGGTTTCTACTCGTTCAGCGAATAAGCCCAAAAATAGAAAATCATGTTTGGCTTCTAATATCGATCATAAGTAATTATCCTTCAAGTCTATTTGATCCCCCTCACATACACCTTCCATCATGTGGGACCAACCTTTGATGTGGGTTGTTCATTGCGTGGGCCCCACTTTGATGTGGGTTGTCCATCATGCGGGGCCCACCTTAGATGTGTGCCATTCATCATTAGGGGCCGACCTTTAATGTGCAATGTTCATTATGTAGGGCCCACCTTTGATGCTAGCCATCCATCATGTGGGGCCCACCTTCAATATCCACTATCCATCTTGTAGAGCCCACCTTTGAACCCATCATGTAGAGCCCACCTTTGATGTGGATCATCCATCGTGTGGACCCCAACTCTTATGTGGGCCGTCCATTACACGAGGCCCAACCTATATATGGGCACTTATCATTAGGGTTGACCTTTGTTGTGGATCATCCATCATGTGGGGCCCACCATTATTAACTGACCAACATGTGGAGCCCACCTTTGATTTGGATTGTCCATCATGTGGGTCACACCTTCAATGTGGCTGGCCAATGTTGTGGGGCTTGCCTTGGATGTGGGATATTCATCATTAGGGGCCGACCTTTGATGTGGACCATCCATCATGTGGGACCACCTCAATATGGATCATCCATGATCATGTGGGGACCAGCTTCAATGTCCACTACCCATAATGTGGAGCCCACCTTTGATGTGAACCGTCCATGATGTAGGCCCCACCTTTAAAGTGGGTCATTCATCCTACCAGCCCGCTTTGGATGTGGGCTATTTGTCATTGCCGACCTTTGATGTGTACCATCTGTTATGTCTCCCTACATTACTATGTGGCCATCCACCGTGGGGCCCACCTTTGATGTGGACTGCTCATAATGAAACCCCCTACGTGGACAGTCCATTATGTGGGGCCTCCTTTGACACGAACTGTGAGTGAGAGTCTGAGAGAGAAGTAGAAAAACAATAATCTCAAAAGCCTTAAAAAATAATTTAACTAAGATAAGTAGCTTTCATCACACAAGTTACTTTACACTGATGTAATTAGTTTTGGATGGAACTGACTTTTGGGATCTAAGGGGAAAATATGGTGGCCCACGATGGAGTGACTGGATGCCACACTGACAATGGGCCCACATGCTGGCATTTTCAATGATCAGAACCGTCCCTTGTTGTTAAGGCACCCGGTCTGCCATGCCGTGAAAGTTGGACGCCCAAAAATCAAGCAAATCCAACCATCATGGGGCAATATATGAATATAAAGGATTTTGGGTAGTTTTTCTATCGTGTGACCCACCTAATGACTGGATAGGCTTATTTTTTGCGGCATCCATAATCATGGTGGCACTTGCTTAATGCATAGGTTGGATGACACACATACAGCATGGTGGGCCCAACCAAACCCACTTGAAGTCCATCATCAAGTCCAAGCCCGACTCAACCATACCCATTTAATTGTAATGGGCTTGGATTCAACCGACCCAACCTGACCAAATGACCACATTCTGGTTTGGACCAGGTTGCATCATCTGGCCTAGCCCATTGGTTACCTATATAGATGGGTCAGGTTGGGTAGGGGTTCAACCCCAGCCCAACCAATGTACTGAAATGAGCCAAATTTTCTAACATGAGTCAGACCCACTACCCACTTACCTGGGTCAAACCCGCCTCAGAAGCAGGTTGGGCCAAATGACCCACAGATCGATCTAATGAAGGATGATCAATCCAACCCATATGAAGATGATCACACCCTATGAATGGAAACCCATTAAATTGATTATCACACAAGATTGTGTGTATGTATGGTGGGCCACTCTTGTTTGTTGAGTATGGACTCTGGTCTTTTCTTATAACTGTCCATTTTTCTCACAGGGATGTGGCTCAATGACTTTGATGGTAAGTTACATTCTAGGTGCCGCCTATAGCTTACTGGAGAAGGTTTGGTAAGAGGGAGGTTGTATATGGGGAGGTTCACTGGGGGAATAGAGTTGACTTTTGTCTCCCTGAAATGGCCCCATGACTCTCCTATATTACCCAACTTACCATCCCATGGCCCAACCAAAGCATTCTATGTGGCACCAAGCTTCTTTTATCCAATCAAAACCTGCCATTTTGGCATGTTTAACCCTTACTTACCTTTAAATTACACCATTGCCATTGGCCAAGGCTATAAATAGCCCCTCACCCTCTCATTCTCTACACACTTTACACACACTAAAAAGGAGAGAGAGGAGAGCTCTCCACATCCATTTTCTCATCCTTTCTCTATCACTTTTCCTTTTTTGCTTTTAACAACCCAGCCAAGCAGTCTAACCCAAGCCAAGACTTCAACCCTTAGCCATAATCCCTCCAGCCCCCACGACATCCATGCACCTTTCATTCATTTTCTACAACCATAAATCCTAACGTCCATCTCTAACCACAAATAGGGCTCTCAATGGAGCAGGTTAGATTTGAGATCCGATTTGCTCTGAATCCGTATAATGTGGATTTGGATCTTAAAATAGGTCCGGTTAGTTAAATTGACCGGATTTGGATCTTAGAATAGGTCCGATACTTAAATGGACCGGATATGGATTCACAGGAACATATCCGAGTTCGATTCGAATCCGATTAAGATCCGACTCATTGTCACCTTACTGTATATGTTATATTCATGCTGACCATCCGTTTTACAAATTGTTTTAGGCCATGCTGACCATACCATAGTAAATAGTGGGATTTGCATAATTTTTCTACTAAATTAAATATATTATATTATATATTTTATATCATATATTTTTTTAGATTTGTAATGGGGTGGATTCGGACCTAGATCTGACCTGAATCCGATGGTTATATGGATTTTGGATCGGAAATGGATCGGATATGGATATCACCTTTTGGATCCGAGATGGATCCGAATCCGTCTATAGATATACGGACTTGGAGCCGGATCCAACTGGATCCGATCCACATTCGACCCATTGAGAGCGTTAACCACAAACCATAGCTTCCATTCTTTACAACCCAACCACCATTCAAACCATCTAAATCACCCAACTTGTTTAATCCAACTGAATCTACCCAAGCCATCCAATCCAATCTACCCAATTCATCCACTCATCCAAACCCTAGATCATATCTATGCCAATCCAATCCGTTCAAAGCCAACATTCAACCAACAAAAATACTCTCAATGGTTTAGATCTTGTGGAGTATGATCGGGGTTGAAGATGGCCAATCATCACTTCTATGAAAAGTGTTGGGTCTCTTCTTCCCTCTCTCACATCACCATTTGTCGGGCATCTCATGGGGCACAATTACTGCATTTCTTATTTTGCGTATAATCAATCACAACATTTCTCCTCTCAATCCCCCTTGCTTTTCTAGGCAATCCTTCGGCATATGCTCTGTGACTTGCTGGGTTCCCTATATCCTGTCACATCAGAATCTTAGAAGTGCCTGGTCCTTTTTTGTGTTTCTTGTTAATTGTATTAATTATACATAGAATTATGAGTCAGATAGGGGTTGGGCTTGGACTAGAATAAATTAATATCACGATCGTGCTTCGACTTATGAGTTTCAGCCCCTTTAGGAGCCCATCTGAGCTTGGTCCGTGGTTCGACTTTTCGGACTGGACTTGGACAAACGTTGGCCAGGCCCGTTGACAGCTCACAAGGGTGGGGCCCACCGTGATGTTTGTGAGAAATCCTCCTTGTCCATCCGTCTTGCTAGCTCATATTAGGAAATGAAGGAGGTAGATTGAAAACTCAAGTGGGAAACACAATAGGAAAACGTGGGAGGAAATTAATGCCTACTGTTGAAACCTTTCCAATGTCCATCGCGATGTTTATGTGCCATAAAAACCATTCAAATATTAGCCTAAAAACAATTCATAAGATTATTTTTACTGGGATGAACTGAAAGCACAAAAAATTTAGCCTAATCCAAAACTTATGTAGCCTCACAAACATTTCAACAGTGGGCGTTTAATCCCCACTTATGCCATGTAGCGCACCCGAGCTTTGGATCTGCCCATTTTATGGAAAAATAGATAGACAGGGTGGATCTCTCACAAACATTTAGTGGCTGCATCTAGCTTCCAACCGCAGGATGGGGTGGCAAGCAATCTACGATCATACAATAATACCAGAGAAGGTATAAGTAAAACCACTTGAACAACAAGGTAAGGTTCACCTAAAGGATAACTTCCAACCTTTAATGTGTGTGTGTAATCCAATCCATCCAATAGGTTAGACCTATAATGAGGATCACTGTGTGCAAACATTTTATGCACTCGTAGAGTGGACCACACTTGTATTTTGTTATATATCAATGGCTACACATTGCTTTTATGGTGTGGCCCACCTAATGAGCATATAGGGATGGTCTTTGCAAGGTGACCATCATGGTTGTCCCAACCCATTACAAGGATTGAATTTTACATATTGGAAGTTATCTTGTGGATGGACCTTACCTTGTGGAGCAAATTGAGGTCTCAAGTCCAACCAATTAAAATATCGGTGCAGTCCACCAATAGTCAATAGATAACTTTCAATCTTAAATCCAACCCTTCCAATAGATGGTACACACAATTTAGTTAACCTTGTGGAAAAAATCAACCCTATCTACTCATCAGGTGGGCCATGACATGGAAAATAATTTCTAGCCATTGATAAACAACTAAATAAAATTATAGTAAATGTGATGAGTGGATATTACTATTGATTTCTCTAGGCAAACTGGGCAATGAGTCTGAACTATTAGACTTATTGGATGTCTCACATACATGAAAAGGTTGGAAGTTATACACTAAGTGTACTGTAACTTATAATTCAACAGGCTGTACTTAAATCCATCCTTAATATGATAATATACCCTTTAAAAAACTTTCTATTTTTCTAGGTTAAAAACTTTTCAGTTTCCATCTAATGTCTTCTTCATTTGATGTACACCGGCCTCGCAATTTCGATCAATCAACCATGGAGGGGTTGTTTGGCACCATGGATTTGAGGGTATTTGAGAGGGTTTCAAATCCCCTGTTTATTTGGCACCATAAAATAACTGGGGGTTTCAAATCCTCTCAAAGAGAGGGTTTGAAATCCAATATTGAAGCTTGGATTACATCTTAAAATCCTCCCATGAGTCGCATGTGTAACATGTGTGTCACTAGGCTACTACTCTATTGAGCACGTGGTCCACTGATGATATTCCAAAACTATCAAATTATCAACTGCATTTCTAAAATTACTTTAATAGGATAATCTATACAGTTCAAACACTGTCCATGTAAATCAACAGTTAAAAATAGTTGGTTAGTCGCTTGGTTGTGATCCTATGCTTGTGGCTCATCCGAGACTTAGAATTTCATCATTTTCGGCCGAAGTATATATTTCAATGGGCTTATTATAATCATTGTATCAAACATTACGTATGTACACTAATTAGAGATAATAAAATTGATTTAGTAATTAAATTCAAAGCCCTGTAAATATACTATGCATAACTACTTTTGGATTGCAGGGGATTCCAAATCCAGGGTGCCAAACACAACCAGGGTATTTCAAATCCAGGGGGTTCTGAATCTAGGGGGTTCCATGGAAAAATGCAGTAATGTGGCACCATTACCTTAGGTTGGCACCATAACTTTGTTTTACATGATGAAGTTTCAGAATGAATATCAGATCGGCCATCATGCTAAGGATGGTGATCCGCCAATATGCCAAGATAACCCAGCTAACATTCGTCGATATGAAGATGCCGGACTCAACAATTCTAGAGAAGGAACAATGGATAAACAACTAACATTTGCCAATCTGAAATATTTGTTAACATTGAAAATTGATATTAACGAAAACATTATACTCAAAGTACAACCCTAACTGATCAATTTATGGACATCCAAAAGTAAAAAATAGTCCAGATTCAATAGAAAAAGTCCATTTATCAGAGGTTAGGATTGTCTAATAAATCGAACTTCATGTTCATTACCAATCTACAATGAGTTGGTTCAGATTTGAAGTACATGCTATGTGCATAGATCATATCTCCAAAATCAGACTAATTGGAAGATCAAAACCTTCAATTTTTTTATTTATTTATCTGAAATGGTCCATTGTAAAGAAAATGCTTAGCAGTCCAAAGTTAATGAGCCAAAGCAGATGATTAAGAACATCCAATAAGTGCAAATTCGAAGCTATAGACCATCCAAAGTTTAGCACCTGTGTGTCATCCATCACAATCTGCCCAAGTATCGAAGATTTTCTTTTGAAGAAGTGCAAGCTCAATGTGCCTCTGATTGAGTTCACACATCAAGCTGCACCCATGGCACAAAGGTATGGTAATCTGAACCATCTGTACTTATAGGGCCCACCACAGATAGGCCACAATGCAAAAACTATCATTTGGACCACATTCCCTAACCTGAGGAATTCTAAACTTGCAATTACAAGCCTATGAAAGGCTGCAGTAATGTCCATGATCACACTCCGTCCACACCTACCATACACGCATGATCCGGGTTGTTCATCTGGTAGGCTCCACCACTTGCCATAGAAGTTGACCAATGGTCTGCATCTAATGCACACATTGCCCATCTGATGATCAGACCAGCCTGGTTTTCAAGAACTAGAACAAACACAATGGGGCCCACCTGATGAAAGGCATACATGCCATGTTGGCACCTGGGGAGATGCATTCAAATGGTTACTTTTGTGAGTAGCCATAGCATGGCTCCCTGTACTAGGGGCTGTTTGGATGCCTGTAAAATCTGCAAGTGGTAAATGGATTACAGATAATCGAATTATAGGTGTAAATTGCTTACAGCCTGTCCTGTTTGGCTTTAAGTTGTAATCCATTTACCTGAAATTGATTTACCACTTGCAGGTTTTACAGGCATCCAAACGACCCCTAATTTTCAATTTGGATGTCAAAGGAACCTTATAATTGAAATTTGAGGACTTCTTCCTGGTTATGATTGCACTCTATTAGTGTGCATTTGTTCATTGATTCAAACCGTTGATGTTATGGGCCCCACGGTGAATGGTCCATGTGAAAAAGATCACACAGATGGATAAACTATATGCCTTTCAATAGAGGCTGACAAAGAAATGGCCAAAAAACAAGTACAGAGATGAATCTCATTCAACTAATAAAAGAACAAGCATCAGTGGCTAAGGATCTTCCAATCAAGGCATTTTTTTGTGCACGTGCCATCCACATTGAGTGGCAATGGCATCATATCAATGTTTTGGATCACTGGCAGAAAACTCAAACATACTGCGCAGTATCTCTGCTTGAGCATTGTAAAATACCTCAATAACCAATTTGCAATTCAATTCAACATTGCATCCAAACAGTTGCAATTTATTTTTCCTCTCCATTCGTAAATCAATTGCATTGCTTTCTTTTATGTGGTTCGAAGTTTTTTTTTTTCCCACTGAGGTTGTTGGCTTATCGATTTTAGGGAGAGGCAGTGGCTATCATAGCAAAATTTTTGGATGGATGCAATGTGTTGCTTCTAGTTATGGATTTTTTGCCATTATAGGGTGTCCAGAAATGGAAAGATGAGATATGTAAGAAAGTGGGGGAGTTGGTAGTTGTGCATGAAGTAGACGCACATAATGTATTGCCCATTTGGGTTGCGTCGTAGAAATTGGGGTACAGTATGAAGACTATTAAGACCACAATTCATAAGTTTGCTTCCAGAATATCTTGTTGATTTTCCAAGTTTGCAATCTCGTAGTAGGAAATGGATGACGGAGGGTTCAGCTGAGATCGACTGGGAGAAACTTACTGCTGATGTTTTGAGGTGAGATAGGATGTACAAATGGGAATCAATGTTTGTTAGTCTTTCTCTGCTATGGCTACTTGCAAACATAGGATTCAAAGTCTACTCTCCCTGCATGTGCGTGATTCAGTTCATTAGGTAGGGCCCCCGCGTGTGGTCTGAAAATTGGGTCAAGCTGGACATTGGGTGGGCCATTCGTGCATGTAGAATTGGACTGTTGGTCATGAACTGAGTCACTTGACTTTGAGGGAGGTGGGCCAAACATGTGATTTGAATGCAGACGACTTTTTTAAGTCCTTTTTTCAGTAATGAATCATTTCAATCAAGTATGAGTGAGAACTTGTTTACTAAATCTGGTGCTGTATTCAATCAGGTACGAGTCATTTAAATCGTTATAGTTTCTGATTCTTTTTCCCTCCCCATTAGGTTTTCTATGATGAGTCCCTCAGGATTACCAAGTGGATCCCATGCAAGACATGGTCATCATATGGTGATGGGCCACACTATTAGCAGTAGCGGATCCATAAATGCACCATTGGCTCCATATGGGTACCAACTACCCAATGTTAGCATGTTTCAACATAACCATTTCAACATTGGATCTCAAGTAAAGTGAGATTTACTCTAATAGTAATGTTTGATATAGCAATCAGTTAAACTTGTGGTCATTGAAGTATCTGTTACCATATTTTTCCTCTACTAGAGTTCGAATTTTACCAGACCGAGTCGTTTTGGAATACCCAGGAGTGGTCCTAGTGGGTCCACAAGTGACCTTTTGGCTGCTTGTGCCAACCAACCAAGCGTCAACATCTACCAGCATATTCCATCCAACGACCCGTAAATATCACATTGGTGAAGCTTCACCATTCATCTACAGGAAGCGTCATGTTTAGCCAGGTATAACTGACCCTATTTATTTTGCATAATATTGAATTAACATTTTACAATTTCGATATTATGAGACATCTTGTTGATTAAATTGTGGAATTTCATGCATTTATCATCATGAGTACCTGATAACATTCAATCCTTGGGGTATGAAGACAACCTACGTCTGATTAGCTAGATTTTCTTTTGTCTAAAAGGTGAGATCTGATGTTCTATTCTTGTATGTATGACAGAGCATTTTGGAAACAGAGAGGGAATTTCTCTTAACCTTATTGTTTCAGCTAAAGAGTAAAAAGTGGTATTTCTCACTTAATAAACTGTTATTCATGTGATACTCTGCTGTTGATGCTTACCACACCATAAGCCTATGCCAAGTTCTGAAATTTGATGAGCCCTTTTTAAAGGCAAATGGCCCTTTTGGTGATTATGTAAACATATATTGGTAGAAACTAGAAATAGAAAAGTGAGAGAGTTATGTGAAGAGTATAAATAAAGCTTAAAAAAAAGAAAAAAAACAGAAGAAAGAAAGATAAATGACGCTCAGATGCCAGAAACAAAGGTAAGCTCTTTTCCTAGTAACTGTGTCAGCAATTGCGATGATTTTTTGAAAACAGTTTCATTGTTATATGATTCAAGTACCTTGAGGACATGGTGAACAACCATGACTTTCCTGTTTTTTTTTTATAGTCAACTGATCATTTTGTTGTTTTCTTGAGTATCTTCTTTCAGCAAGGTGAAATATATTCTGTTTGATGTTTAAGTGATGGAAAGATGAATTATCATTTTTGCTAGGCTAGTTTTTTTGTCAAAACATCTCAGTGATCTTACTCCTATATCAATGCTATTTCCAGTTAATGATTTCATGCAATTGGATGGACTGAGTTGTTTAGTGGTGTTTCATTTTTGACTAAAGTAGCAAAGTTGGTTTTTGCATATTCGAAAGTGCTTATGTTTTTTGTTGTGTATCTGCATAGGCACACAGTTTATAACTGAGAACATTCTTTTACTGCACTTGTGATCAGCTTTTGTTATTTGGTGGGTGGTTGGTTGAGTCGATATTATGTATACCACAATCATTGTTTTGGACAGAGATGAGTTCTAAAGATGACTTCCAACTCTTCCAGAGCATATTTATTGTATCAATGTTTCATCTTCATGTGTTAACACTAAAGAACAGTCAGCAGTCTATGCGCTAGTCTCAGCTCGTTATTGATTGACCATGCTTATACGTCCCATAACTCATCCTGGATTGTGAGATGCGACTGTTTTACGATCCTGACGGCCTGGATTACTTCCGTCTTCGATCGGGCTTCCTCTAGTCCATCTTAGCCATGAAAATGTCTGCGACCCGCTCTACATCAGATATCCTAAATAAAATGCCATGTAGCAGTAGGCTCTCTCTCCTAGACCAGTCAGGTATCCAAGCTTTCGGGGGAGTCTGATGGAGTTTTTCTCCTCAGCAAAGGAGGAGAGAGACTGTTACTGGGTGAGGTCGGTCGCCCGGGCCATTTAGTGGCCGGGCGACCGAAATTCCCACCAGGAGGCAGTTTTACTGCTGGACAGGTTTGGCTTCAACCGGGCGCCCGACGGTCTGGTGACCGGGCGCCCGATGACCTGGCCGGGCGCCCGACCATGTTTGGTCTGGCGCCCAAAATTGGTTTTTTTCTTTGGTTTTGCCGCTGGGCTATTTTTGAGTTGGCCGGGCGCCCGACGGTCTGGTGACCGGGCACCCGACCCGGCGCGGACTGCTTGTACGCAGTTTTCATATTGGGCTCTGATTCTTCCGTTTTTAGCACTTAAGCGTTCCAAAACAGGATTAGGGTATCCCATTGGGTTGAAAACACGTCCAAGGTGAGAAAGAGAGAAAAAGAGGAAAAGAGAAAGAGAAGAGAGAGAGAGAGAGAGAGAGAGAGAGAGAGAGAGAGAGAGAGAGAGAGAGAGAGCTTATAGAAGGGAGAAGTTGCTTGAAGAGGGATTCTTTTGCGCAACCGTCGTCTCAGCGCTTCTACATCCTTGGGATCGGTGAGATCACTCCTCCTTTACTATTCTCATGTTGTTTATCCATCCCTGCGTGGGTGAAGAAAGTTTGATCCAAGCGGTGTGTGCTTGTGATCGGTTGTAACAGTTCCCTGAGATAGTGGATTGTTGATCTGGACTAGGTCCCGTGGTTTTTACCTCTTTTGAGGGTATTCTACGTAAAAACTTCTTGTGTTCGTGTGGTTGATGTTTATTCTTGATTATTGCATTAGCATAGTCCATAATTCTAGTGTATAGGGGAGCGAGATCCGAAGGTTTGTGTGAAACGCACCCAACAAAGTGGTATCAGAGCGTTCAAGTTGTTTGAACGGTGTGGGATCGGTTCTGAATTATGGAAGGTGGCTCATCAAGGATGATCAGCCTTAATGGTTCTAACTGGACCATATGGAAGGCTAAGATGGAGGACTTGCTCTATTGCAAGGACTTGTATGCTCCAATTCTAGGCATATCGGCGAAGACAAAGGATATGTCAGATGATGATTGGAAGAAAGTGGACCGGAAGGCGGTGGGGTTCATTAAACAATGGTTGGATGATTCGGTTTTCCACCATGTGTCTACAGAGACCTCAGCCGCTAGCCTATGGAAGAAATTGCAAGGGCTGTATGAGAGGAAGACAGCCGGTAATAAGATTTTCCTGATAAGACGACTTGTGAATCTCAAGTTCAAAGATGGTGGTTCTGTGGCTGAACACATGAATGAGGTCAGCAACATTGTGAACCAACTCTCCGCCATGAAGATGGTCCTGGATGATGAACTTCAGGCTTTGCTACTGCTTAGCTCATTGCCTGACAGTTGGGAGACATTAGTGGTGTCTCTAAGTAACTCCGCGCCAGACGGAAAGGTATCCATGGATCAGGTAACAAGCTGTCTCTTCAATGAGGAGACAAGGAGGAAATCTTTAGGGTCTGCTCAACAAGAGGCCCTTGTGACACAAGATCGGGGGAGAGGAAAGAACAGAAAGGGCGGAAAGGCCTGAGATAAATCAAGAGGCAAGTCACTTGCCAGGAAAGATGTTGAATGCTGGAATTGTGGCAAGAAGGGCCACTACAAGCAAGAATGTCACAAGAAGAAGAGTGACAAGAAGGGTAAAGGAAAGGAGAAGGAAGATGAATCGGATTCTACTGCGGTCGCCTCAGATGGTGACGTTGTTGTTATTCTTTCTGCAGATCACGATACTTGTCTCACGGCTTCGAGTCAGGACACCGACTGGGTGATAGACTCGGGAGCCTCGTTTCATGCGACTCCACGCAGAGATTTCTTCACAAGCTACAAGTCAAGTGACTATGGGACAGTGAAGATGGGAAATTCTGGTGTTTCGAAGATTGTAGGGGTCGGTGATATTTGTTTGAAGACCGATGTGGGCTGCACATTGGTTCTCAGGGATGTGAGACATATTCAAGACCTTCGTCTCAACTTGATGTCGATGGGAAGGCTGGATGATGTGGTTATGAAAGCCGGTTTGCTGGTGGGCGCTGGAAGCTCATCAAGGGTTCGTTGATCGCTGCCAGAGGAAAGAAGTGTTACACTCTTTACAAGGTAAGTGTCAGTATATGCAAGAGTGGATTGAACGCAACAGAGGATTCAGCTATTGACGTGTGGCACAGGCGTCTAGGCCACATGAGTGAAAAAGGGCTTCAGCTACTAGCGAAGAAGCAGCTCCTTCCAGACGTGACAGGTATACCTCTCAAAACTTGTATTGACTGTTTATCTGGGAAACAGCATAGAGTTTCTTTTGTTAAAACTGCTTCTCATACTAATAAAGTACATGCATTAGATTTGGTTTATTCTGATGTTTGTGGTCTTATGAGGACAAAAACCTTGGGTGGGGCATTGTATTTTGTCACATTTATAGATGATGCATCTAGGAGGGTTTGGGTGTATGCTTTGAAAGCCAAGGACGAGGTCTTTGGTGTGTTTAAACTGTTTCATGCTATGGTCGAGAGGGAGACAGACAGATCATTGAAGTGCATCCGCACTGACAATGATGGTGAATACATAAGTGACTTCCACGAGTATTGCAAGTCACTGGGTATACGGCATGAACAGTCAGTTCCTAAGACCCCCCAGCATAATGGTGTGGCTGAGCGAATGAATCGCATCATTGTAGAGAGAATCAGATGCATGTTATCCCATGCAAAGTTGCCCAAGATGTTCTGGGGAGAAGCAATGCACACGGCGGTGTATTTGATAAACAGGTCTCCATCAGCCTCGTTGAATGGAGAAGTACCTGAGAAGGTGTGGACTGGACGTGATCCATCGTATAGTCATCTCAGGGTGTTTGGATGCAGGGCATCCGTTCACGTACCAAAGGACGAGAGGTCCAAGCTCGATATGAAGATCAGGCAGTGTGTGTTCTTAGGGTACGATGACGAGAAGTTCGGTTACAGGTTGTGGGATCCGACCGAGAAGAAGCTTGTCAGGAGCAGAGATGTGGTTTTCATTGAAGATCAGTGTATAGAAGACATTGAAAAGCCAATGAAGACCCAACCCAGTTCAGGTGAACTGGAGGACATGGATCCGGTTACTCCTCCCGTGATGCCTGATGACGGGGGAGTACAGCAATGTGCAGAGGATGAGGGAGTCCCTACAGAAGATGGACCGGGGGAGCAGCCCCTACTTGATCCACCTGTTGAGCCACAGGTGAGGAGGACATCAAGGGACAGACATCCATCCAAGAAGTACTCGCCGCATGAGTACATTATGCTCACTGATGGGGGAGAGCCAGAAGACTATTCTGAGGCCCTAGCTGACGAGCATAAGGAGGAGTGGTTGAAAGCTATGCAAGAGGAGATGAAATCCTTGCATAAGAACCACACCTATGACATGGTGAAATTGCCTAAGGGTAAGAAAGCTCTGAGCAACAAGTGGGTGTTTAGAAAGAAGAATGAGCAGAAGAATTCACAGACAAGGTACAAGGCCAGACTTGTGGTGAAAGGGTTTGGTCAGAGGAAAGGAATAGACTTCGAGGAGATATTCTCACCAGTGGTGAAAATGACATCCATACGGGTGTTGTTTGGATTGGCGGCTAGCATGGATCTGGAGATAGAGCAGTTAGATGTTAAAACTGCCTTTCTCCATGGTGACCTGGAAGAAGAGATCTACATAGCGTCAACCAGAAGGGTTCGAAGTCAAGGGCAAAGAGCATATGGTGTGCAGGCTTAGGAAGAGCTTGTATGGGCTGAAGCAAGCTCCTAGGCAATGGTACAAGAAGTTCGACTCGTTCATGTTGAAGCATGGATATGACAGAACGGAGTCGGACCACTATGTGTTCACACGCAAGTTCTCAGACGGTGATTTCTTAGTTCTGCTACTGTACGTTGATGACATGCTCATCATGGAAAAAGACATAAAAAAGATTGACGGGCTGAAACAGGAGTTGGGCAAGTCTTTTGCGATGAAAGACTTGGTCCTCAGGCTAAACAGATCCTAAGAATAGAGATAACCCGTGACAGAAGCAGTAGGAAGCTTTGGTTATCAAAAGAGCAGTACATTGAGAAGGTCCTAGAGCGGTTCAACATGAATGCAGCGAAGCTGGTCAGTACTCCACTGGATGGTCACTTCAAATTGAGCGACTAGGCGTCAGCAGTGTCCCAAGACAAAGACGGAAGTGGAAGAGATGCGGAAGATACCCTACGCGTCAGCGGTAGGAAGTTTGATGTATGCTATGGTGTGTACGCACCCAGACATAGCATATGCGGTTGGGGTTGTCAGCCGGTATCTTGCCAATCCTGGCAAAGAACATTGGGCAGCGGTGAAGTGGATATTGCGGTATCTGAGAGGCTCATCCAGATTGAGCCTATGCTATAGTGACGGAAAACCTGTAATAGAAGGCTACACAGATGCAGATATGGCAGGTGACATAGACTCCAAGAAGTCTACATCGGGGTTCATGTTCACGTTTGCAGGGGGAGCGGTCTCTTGGCAGAGCAAGCTACAGAAGGTCGTAGCATTGTCGACGACAGAGGCCGAGTACATTGCAGTCACAGAAGCATGCAAAGAGATGCTTTGGATGAAGAGGTTCCTACAGGAACTTAGCCTGAAGCAGGAGGAGCACGTGGTCTATTGCGATAGCCAAAGTGCTATACACTTGAGCAAGAATCTAAGTCAGCATTCCAAGTTGAAGCACATAGAGATTCGGTATCACTGGATCAGGGATACTTTGGAACAGAAGGTGTCACAGCTTGAGAAGGTCCACACGGACGATAATGGGTCAGACATGATGACCAATGCTTTGCTCAAGGGCAAGTTTGAGGTTTGCAGAAACCTGGCTGGCTTGAAGAAGGACGAATTTCTCCTGAGTCGGAAAGGGGGAGATTTGATGGAGTTTTCCTCCTCAGCAAAGGAGGAGAGAGACTGTTACTGGGTGAGGTCGGGCGCCCGGGCCAGTTAGTGGCCGGGCGACCGAAATTCCCACCAGGAGGCAGTTTTACTGCTGGACAGGTTTGGCTTCAACCGGGCGCCCGACCATGTTTGGTCCGGGCGCCCGAAATTGGTTTTTTCCTTTGGTTTTGCCGCTGGACTATTTTTTAGTTGGCCGGGCGCCCGACCCGGTGCGGACTGCTTGTACGCAGTTTCCATATTGGGCTCTGATTCTTCCGTTTTTAGTACTTAAGCGTTTCAAAACGGGATTAGGGTATCCCATTGGGTTGAAAACACGTCCAATGTGAGAAAGAGAGAAAAAGAGGAAAAGAGAAAGATAAGAGAGAGAGAGAGAGAGGAAGCTTGTAGAAGGGAGAAGTTGCTTGAAGAGGGATTCTTCTGCGCAACCGTCGTCTCAGCGCTTCTACGTCCTCGGGATCGGTGAGATCACTCCTCCTTTACTATTCTCTTGTTGTTTATCCATCTCTGCGTGGGTGAAGAAAGTTTGATCCAAGCGGTGTGTGCTTGTGATCGGTTGTAACAGTTCCCTGAGATAGTGGATTGTTGATCTGGACTAGGTCCCGTGGTTTTTACCTCTTTTGAGGGTTTTCCACGTAAAAACTTCTTGTGTTCGTGTGGTTGATGTTTATTCTTGATTATTGCATTAGCATAGTCGATAATTCTAGTGTATTGGGGGGCAAGATCCGAAGGTTTGTGTGAAACGCACCCAACAGAGTCACCCAAGTAAATAGCCGAATGGATGTATCTTTTTCAAATTGGTTGAAACCAAGTTCAGGCTGGGTTAAGCTAAATACAGATGGTTCAGCAAGAGGAAATCCTAGGGTAAGGGGAGGAGGGGGAATATGAAGAGACCACAAGGGCAATCTGCATTTTGCATTTCATAACAAGTATGGCCGGGTAACGAACAATGTGGCAGAAGCCAAAGCATTGTTGGATGGGATTCTTCTTTGTAAAGAATGCAGATACCAAAATGTGTTGCTTGAACTTGATTCGCAGGTGGTGGTGGACTGCATAAAAAAGGATGATGGGGCAACACCTTGGAATCTCTGGTATGTGTGGTAAACTAAAAGCAGAGATGGAATTGATAAAGTAACTCGGTGGCAGATAGTTTGGCCAGAATTGGGAGTGGAGGAGGTGGATCTAAAATTTTCCTTTCAAAGGAAGACCTCCTGAGGCGTGTCCGGGGTGCTTTAACTCTAGACAGCAGGACTTGCGGGTTTGAAATTAAAAAGAGAAAGGAAGGCTTCGTGGCTAGAGGTGGGCAACGATCTGGGCCGGGCCGAGTTAGTCCTAGTTTGGTTTGGCTTTGTTTTTGTGCCAATCCAGTTTGTGGATCGGCCTGGTTTGGGCTTCGGGCTGACTCATGCGGCCCAAGTTTAGTTTGCTCCAGAAAAATCTAGTTTGGGCTGGGGTTAGTTTGGTTGAAAATTTCGAACTGGGCTAGGCCGAGTTCTAACAGGTGGCAGCTCTTTTTTTTTTTAAAATAGAAAAGAAATAAAAAGGTTAGAAATAACACCAAAAAAAAAATGCAAAAGTATCTTAATACAAAGGAGGAGTGCAACTTCAAAATAGACATGTAAGAGCTTTTGCCAAACAAAAGCACACAAGCATAACCTTACAAATGCAAGGAACAGTGTGCATTCATGTATATGTATTATCCATGCCATCCATCTGTTTTTACATATCATTTTAGGACATAATCTTAGAAATTGAATCATATCCAAAGCTCAAGTGGATCACACCATAGGAAATAATGTGCTTACAATCTACGAGCCAAATCAAGCTGAATCAAACCGAACTTCGAGCCGAGCCGAGCCGGTATTGCCCTAGTTTGAGCTTGGTTTGTTTTTTTTAAACAAGCTTTCACTCTGAGGCTTGGTTTGGTTTGAACATCTATTCGAATCAATCCAAGCCGAGCTTTCGAGCTGGCTTGGTTTGATGCTCTCTCTCTCTCTCTCTCTCTCTCTCTCTCTCTCTCTCTATCTATCTCTCTATATCTCTATATATCTATATATATATATATATATATATATATATAATGTAATGTAATGGTTCCTGAAATAAGATCTGGGCTAATCTGGATGTGGGCACTAGAGATGCAGAAAGCCAGTCATTGGCAGATGTGGTGCGAAGTTGCAGGTGGGTCTGGTTTCAAGTACACCCGGAGGTGGCCTGTGGTGGCATTTTGATGTATGTGCAGTGGCTGTTGATGTCTTGAATGTGGCGCCTTAGCCCTCTGAAGTTGCTGTATATCCAGGGTGTTTTGGGTGGTCTGCCAGAGTCCATATTTGCTTGCCTTGGGAGCATTTTGTTGTTGGTGTAGTAGAGAGAGTGGCAATCAAGCCCTTGCCTGCTGATAGATCTAAAGAAAAAAAAAAAAAAAGAGGAATCTTTTTATATATTCCAGATGCAGATTTTCTGGCTGCTTATGAAATCATCTTTGTTATGTGATCTGGTTGGTGTTACAGGCTGAGCTTCCTGTTTCATTTCCATGCTTAGAAAACCTTACAAGAATTAGAGCTTTCAAACGGGTCTGGCCCAGGTTCGGTGTTGGCATAGATTTTGATTGCGCTTGACCTGGGCTGGCCCATTGACAGTCCCTAAGGAAGAACTCAGTGGGAAACTTTGTGCCATGCCTACTCACCAAATCTATGTGACAATCTGCAGTTTCTCAAGGTATTAATATAGATTCGAAGTTGGATGCTGTGCCATTTAGTCATCAAATGCCAAGTGGGACCCAGAATAAATAGCCCTGACTCGGTCTGGGCCCTGTTCCAGTCCTGAACTTCATCATTTGATTAATAAAGTGGCTGGGGCCTGATTAAGAAATGATCATATTGCAGCCATATTGAGATAAGCTATCAATAAACCATCTCTCTCTTCTTCTTCTTCTTTTTCTCTCTTTTTATATACACACCCACACCACACACACACACACCACCCACACCCACACCCACACCACATGGACACTCGATCCCATGATCTTAGTGTTGAAACAGAGTCTGTCTACCACGGAGCCTTGGAGACGGACCCATCAATAAACCATATTACTGAAGTGAAATCTCCATGTGTTCTACACATCATACGTTGATTTTGAGGAGCAGGATATTAGACCCTATCTGCTGCTGAGTTGCAATGGCAATGGAGAGAAGTACTACCATGAGAAAAGAAATTGTGGTAGTTATGAGGTTACAGTACAATTATCACTACAAAACCCCCTTTTTAGGGGAAAAAAGACTAATAGTAACCTTATTTGGAAATATGACATGCTCTCATGGTAATCTTAGTCAACATCAACGCAAAGGCTTTCAAAACAGCAATTTGATGAATGATCTCTTACTCCATTACCATTGTTATGGACAATGGTCCCTCCCAGCTGCCTTTCTTATTACGTTGGGGTGGTCAGTAAGCTGCCCCAAATAACTGATCCTAGGAAGGTGGCCTTGTTAAGCCTGTATACTTCATTTCTATTTGTTATTTTTTCTGTTTTGCCCCTGCCCTATGTTAGGCTGTTATGTGTATAAAGGGGCTTCCTTGTAATCTAGCCATACATAATAAATATGTTTCCTTTCTTTAGGGGTTGTAGAGAAACCCTTCAACCGACTGTCATGGTATCAGAGTGACGTACCAATGAAGGATCCGGATCAGCAGCGGGAGTGGCGGTGGGCATGGGAAGAGGAGGAGGAGCTTGTGGCCGGCGAGTATAAACTTGTAAGGGACAAGACGGCACACTAGATGCAGATGGTATGTCAGCAAAAAAGGTAAAGCTAGGTGATGGAGATGCAGGAGTAGAAGTGACAGGCGGTGTATGGAAAGGGACATGTTCAAGAACTGCTATTTATACTGTTCAAGAAAAATAACATTACGAGATACCCGTATCCGATGAGTAATGGGATCATAGCATCGGAAACCTTTATGTGTCTCCCCAAAGCCCAAATAGATGCATCTAACGGATCTGGGAGAAAGTTTAGGACGTTTACGAGAGGCAAGGTGAACATAACAAAGATATTCAAAGACCCAAAAATTTTGAATAATCAGGAAGATAACCATACAAAACAAAGTAGGGAAAAGTGTTATCCAGAAGTTTAGTAGGCATGCGATTGATTAAGTAGATTGAGTGTAACATTGCTTCAGCCCAAAAGGGACGGAGAACAGCAATATCAGTCATTAAGGTGTTCGCAGTCTCAACTATGTGCCGATTTTTCCGCTCGGCCACCCCATTTTGTTGAGGAGTGTCAGGACAAGTCCTCTGATGAATAATTCCACGGTTCTGAAGGTAAGCATTAAAATTCAGGGAGACATACTCACCTCCCGAGTCGGAACGTAGAGTCCGAATCTTGGCCCCAAATTGGGTGTTGACCATAGAAGTAAATTGTTCGCACGGTACTCAGACTCCGTGCTGGACTTAGAGACCGTTGGTTGTTTCTTGCACTTCCAAGAGATAAGCGATGAACCAAGAAACACGCAATACCCGGTGGTGGACCGGCGTGTTACTGCACACCCCGCCCAATCGGCATCAAAATATGCCTGAAGCTCCAAAGGAACACTTGAAGAGAAAAACAAAGATCGGTCCATAGTCTCACGTAAATACCGGATGATTCAAAGAACAACAATCATATGTAAGGTTCGGGGCGACGAGACGAATTGACTGACAACTTGAACAGCATAAGCAATGTTGGGGCGAGTCATCGTCAAATATCAATCAGGCATCATCTCCCTTCCTCATGTGGCGTCACAAGATCAGATTGCTAACATTCTCACCAAGACGCTTCCTTCAGCCTGTCATTCCTTCCTTGTTAGCAAACTCATGCTGGTGCATCACCCGCCTTAGTTTGAAGGGGGGTGTTAAGCCTGTATACTTCTGTATTTCTATTTGTTATTTTTCAGGTTTTGCCCCTGGCCTATGTTGGGTTGTTATGTGTATAAAGGGGATTTTTTGTAATCTGGCCATATATAATAAATATGTTTCCTTTCTTTGGAGGGTGTAGAGAAACCCTTCAACCAACTATCAGGTCTTACAATGCATACTTAGACCACAAGGCAACAATGAGTAAATCAATGCATTTCACTTCTTATGTACTTTCATTTTTCATCATCCACACTTTGAAGTTATGGGTTCCTTGGATGCCAGATTTGCTGGTTTGTCTACTTTCCTCTTCTTGGTTTCATCAACCCGGATTTCCTTTGGCAACCAGCATAGTCCATGTAGGTTTTTTTTCCAAATGCCACTCTCTCTTTCGCTGACCCAATTAGTTGGGATAAAGCTTAGATGATCATGATGATTCTAGAGTCTCTTTGTATTAAGTAATCAATGGATAGATAGACTCTGCCATGTTGATACCAATCATCAATTTCACTTCAAAAGCTTCTTTCTTTGGAAGTAGCAGTAAAAATATTGTTTGCTAGCCAATTGGTCCTCTAGCAGTAGTACAGGCAGCATTATCATTTACCTAATCACCAAATGGGTTGATTCAGTTCTGGAATTCTTTCCAGCCTTCTAGGCACAGCTGTGCCCACCGTCATTTGTTGCGCCGACTCCAACAAGGAATTTTGTGTTTCTCAAAGCAAGAGGGCGAATTAAGAGAATACTTCTTCGTGCCCATGAGGCATTTGAAGGAACTTTCAAGGACCAAATGGATCTTGTCCAAGATTCTCATAAACTTATTTTTGTAATCAATATTTTACAGAATTACTTTAACAAACAAGCTTGACTAGGGAGCTTACTCATGCCTCGGTGGTAGACTCATAGGAGTCTCAACATGAGGTCATGGGTTCAAGTACCCATTGTGGTGAAATCCCACTGGGATGTGAGTGAGTGTGGAGTGTGAGTGCTGCGTAAAAAATAAAAATAAAAAATAAAATAAAAAAGAAGAAGAAGTAGAAAAAGAAGCTTGATTAGGGAGCTTGGGAGGAGTAATTCTAAGAACCTTCTTCCTTAAGCTTACATACATCAGCCCATCCTACAACATGGACCTTAGATCCACCCCATAAGAAATGTTTCATATGTTTGTAAATGATGGTCATGCATACTTTTGGTAGCAAGAAAATGTTGTTGTAAAAGAGGCAAAGACTTGAAATGGCTGACTTAATAAAGCTCCAAATACCCAACAAATGAAAGGAGGACCATTTTCCAAGTCTCTTGATCAAATTATCAATCAAGGATTAACAATCCCTCAAGTGAATTCTAGCAGAATAAAGGGAAGATCCAAATATCTTATTGGTAGTTCATCATCTGTAATAGAAAGGAAAGAAGAAATGGCTTCCTTACATTTGCATGAGCCAGAAAAGATAATCTCACTATTAGCAAAGTGTATATGTAAACTTGAATGATAGCTAAAACTATCAAGTAAGACTTTAAGATTCAAAGCAGTTATTGGATCAACATAGGAAAAAACTATTAAGTCATTATTAAAGAAGAATGGGTGATAGCCACCTATCCCTTTGAAAATGGTGTTCTAATGAACCCGTTATTATGGCATTTATGAACATTTCCATAACAGTGGAAAAAGAAAGGAAGATAAAGGGTCTCCTTGATGTTGTTTGTCCCACATCGGTTGGGAGGGGGGTGGAGTTTGTCTTCATATATCCTGGGGTTACTCCACCTAATAGGTGTTGGGGTCCCAAAAGTCAGTACCCTCTAAAACAAATCGACTGGGCACGTGCTTCGAGAAAATTCCACAAAACACTACCCGACGCACCCAAAATACCCAGCTTTGCAAAGGATCCAGTACTTAGCCATTTTTTCCGGTGGACCCCACGGATCACCGTGATCGAAACCGACCAGAATCAAGTAGGGCCATCCTTCATGAATTATGGTAAGCAGTGCATGGCGATTCACCAGGAAACGGGCCCCACAGGCCCTCCGTTTTGCAAAACCCAAATTTGCAAAACACGAGTACGTCAAGCGCACCCAATTATTCAGCTTGACGCACCCTTAAATTCATGAAAATTCAACAAGTGGTTTGGGATGTATTTCACCTCTGACGCACCCGAAAAATAGCTTGACGCATCCAAAAATACCTCCGACGCGTCCGTAAATTCAGGAAATACGTAACAGCAATTTCAGGGTGCATTGTACCTCGACGCACCCTAAAATTGTCCGACGCACCCATAAAATCACGAATGACCAGCATGGCATTTTTTGGGTGCATTGTACCTTAACGCACCCGAAAATGGCTCGACGCACCCATAAAATCAGCACATCTCAAAATCTCATTTCGGGGTGCGTTAGAGTCCCCACGCGTCCATTTTAGGATGCGTCAAGGTATTTTTGGGGTGCGTCATACGTGGCAGATCCTCATTGGTTGTTGACCGGTATTCTCGGGTATAAATACCCCCCCCCCCACTATTCATTTGTACAGATTACGAGAGAGAGAGAGAGAGATTATCCCCTGAGTATCTGAGTTTTGCCGCCGGAAACCCTCGCCGGAATCCCTTTCCGACAACCGGAAAACTTTCCCGGTGACCGGAATTCTTTTCCGATCGCCTGTATCTTCCACCGGAAGGTCACACCGGCCAACACCACCGCAGGTTCGAATCATGAAAAATCACAAGTACGATGGCGCACCTAAAAAATAGGTCGACGCATAAAAAAAAAACCGAACAAAAAGCGGACATGTATTTTCAGGGTGCATTGTACCTCAACGCACCCTAAAATTGTCCGACGCACCCGAAAAATCAGCAAAATACGGATTTGTATTTTTGGGGTGCATTGTACCCCAACGCACCTGAAAATTACCCCACGCGTCCATAAAATCAACATAAATCAGATATGTATTTTCAGGGTGCGTTGTACCTCCACGCACCCGAAAAATCAGCCAATTCCGGAATATGTTCAGGAGTGCACCGGACTCAATTTTAAGAATTTTCAAGTGCCGCTTGAGCCTATTTTGGGTATTTCGAGCGTTCCGGACGCAATGGAATGGTCAAATAGACGTTCCAGGATCTCTAAATGAGCAGAATGGCGCATCTTCAAAGTTCGATCTGATTCGACACGATGAACGAAACATCTTCTCGAAAGAGACGTCGCCAACATCCAGGACTATGCGAACACGTCATTATTTGTATCTACTGTAAAGATGTGACCCGATTTAAGCCAAAATCTAGACAAACGGGACTATGGTTATCACGATAAACCATACTAAAGAGTTTCAACTCACTACAAGACAATTGTTATGAACTGCCACAACACAACAGTCGATGCCCTACCCATTAAAAACGGCATCCGTCGGTTGGGCTACGCAGGTATACACAACTGCAGAGCGGACTTCCCGAGGTCACCTGTCCATACATTGACAGGCGCAGGCCCAGAGTCGTCCTTCTCAGTCATAAACCCTGATAGTCTCAGCCCGGATCTCCGGCCAAAACATGGGACATAGACATCTGGCTAATACAAAGATGGTTCAGTCCATAACAAAACAAATACAGGTCTCTATGACCACAAACTCTCAGACCATAGTCCCTGCTGACTAGTCTTTTGCCTTTTAATCAAGGGTCATCGATCATTCGATGTAATTAAGGGCTCGTGCCAGATCACAGCCTGGAATGTACAAGATCTCAGGATCTCTGGAATAAAATTCGCCTTGCGATATCTCTCCTTGTGTACTTTTATGAATGTTTTGTGATTGTCTACGAATGTTTCCATTATTCAGAACCCCAGAGCAACAAAACACCACATTTCAAGAAAATGTAAATCGTATCCATTTTCTAGTTCTAACAAACTGGCGACTCTGCTGGGGATCGAACCCAGAATCTCTGGTTATATCTGAATATGGAAACGCTCTAAGATCAACTACTCACAAACATGAATTTACACATAGGAAAGTTACCGCGAGGCATAATGTTTCGGCGCCCTCGGGCGCCAAACTGGCGACTCTCAACGGGAACGTTCTTCCCTTCATCTTTAAGGCAATAGACGGTAAATCAAGGGTTTTTTCAAAACCACAAGCTTCCACAACTACACGTATTTGTCTCCTTCTTGCTTATTTTGTCAGTTTATGCACTGCGATCGATGGGCTCATACTCCCGACCGCGCTTGTGAACTGTTCTAAAGATTTTTATGACACCGCAGAATTAGCAAGATAGTAACGCAGACAGAAGAGATGGTATGCTCGATGACAAGTTCATGCACCTTCCTTGCCAACGGAGGTTTCAACTTCCCTCGTTTCACCGCAACCGCAACTGCTAGCCCAAGCTCAGAATGGCAATTGGTTGAGACCCGGAGGCAGAAGAAAGAGCAGAAGAAAGCTGCCATCCTAGCTGCATATAGGAAGGCGAGCGCTGCGAAATCTCGCCCCGTGATCAAGAAACAATGGCAGCCGAAGCAGGGGCAGAAGATCCCTATCAATGGCCAGGCCATATCAACCAAGCCAGCAGTACCCAAAATGACAGCCGAGCAGTTTCCGCCGTTATCCAAGGTCGTCTGCACCTCTCGAAAACCCATCAGGTCCGCACATGCAAAGAAAGCCAAGCCCGCGACGACCCTTGAATCGAAGCAGAAGCCACCTCAGGAAATCCCGTTAGCGCAAGTGGTGATGGTCCAAATAGCTGAAGGAGAAGAAGAGGGACCATATGAAGCAGAGGAATTGCCCCCACTCCAAGACCAGATCGATAGATTGGTAGAGTCTAACCGCGAGACAAATGATCGGATGAGAGCTATTCAGGAAGCCTTGGCCACCCTAATCGCACAGAATGCGACCAGAAGTATCGCGCCGCCCACCCGTCAGTCGGCAGAGGAATCCCAAGGGGCAGCAGAAGGCCCAACTGAGCATGAACCGCCTGCCCAATGTCGAGTTACTCCGATGGAGCGCGCACCACTTTCCACATCTCACGTATCGCGAGAAGAGTTATCCCAGACGATAGCCCATATGATGCAGCAAGAAAAAGAGAAAGAAAAGAGGGGCAGCTATAAGTATCGGGTCCCGTACCCACCAGGGGTGGAAGAGGTACCGTTCCCAGCCAATTTCAGATGCCCTGACTTCGGAAAGTTTGATGGCAGAGGATCGCCAGAAGAGCACATCACCCACTTCTTGACCACGTTAGGAAATTGGTCCGCGGTCCCGCAGTATTGCATGCGATTATTCGGATCTACCCTGACAGGGAAGGCCTTTCAATGGTACATGTCGTTACCAGCCAGCTCTATAAGGACCTGGGAGCAAATGCAGGATGCTTTCATCTCCAAATTCTTCGCAACTGAGAGGGAGATCTCATTGACGGACCTAGCATTGGTTAGGCAGAGGAATGGTGAACCAGTCGAGAAATTCATTGATCGATGGGGAACTACGGCAGCTCAATGTCGTGAACTACCCAGTGAAGGCGAGCAGATGAAGATGTGCCTAAGGGCTCTAGACCCCATGATCTCGTACGGACTGTCAGGTAACACCTTCAGCTCCTTTCGCGAACTAGCAACGAAAGCCCATCTGGTGGAAGAAGCAGCTTCCCGGGTAAACTTTAGACCTGAGAGACAGAAGAGAGAGACAGGAAGAGTGGTAGAAACCCACCAGGTCGACAAGATCAAGGAACAGAAAGATCGAAAACGTCCCGCTGTTGATCATAGGGCGGAAGTGAAGACAGCAGTCACACAAGACAAGGGTAAAAGACCCTACGTACCCAAACGCGTATCAATAGCAGAAAGAGAAAAGGCTAATGGTCCATATACATTCGATATAGCCGATTTAGTCCCGATCATGGAACAATTGGTCGAGGAAGGCTTAATGCGTTTACCGGAGCCCGTTCGTCCCCATGAAGTTGGACGGGTAAACGATCCCAGATACTGCA
Source organism: Liriodendron chinense (assembly GCA_003013855.2). Taxonomy (NCBI): domain Eukaryota; kingdom Viridiplantae; phylum Streptophyta; class Magnoliopsida; order Magnoliales; family Magnoliaceae; genus Liriodendron; species Liriodendron chinense. The sequence continues at coordinate 1,391,560 of ML058381.1, read as the reverse complement.
AATATCACCAATGTGTTAGCCATAAGACAGAAGATTGCTTCTCCTTGAAAGGAAGGATACAAGGGTTGATCAATCAAGGGGTTATCAGCATGAAGGTACCCGAGACAGCAAGGGAGACGGCCGGGACAATTTCAGCAATTTCAATAGAAGAAGGTAGCAGTCACCTAACGACCTCATTCCCCGAGCCGCAGGAGCCGTGGACTCTAGTCAGTAGCAAGAAAAGACTCGAAAACCGACGAAGGCTCGTTAACCAAAAAAGGAACAGGGGGAGAGGAAAGAGAGGAATACCACAGAAGCGACCCGTGATGAGCATGGCATATTGCGGAATGGTGTCGTTCACCGAACAAGCACCGGCCGAGGAAACCTCACAAACAGTCGAGGGAGAAGTTAATGCGGTCATCTTACGATCAGGAAGGCAAATGCCTGACCGTACCCCTCCGAGCCCAGACGACCCAATGCAAGAAGATGGTGCCCGCGACAGGCCACAAGGGAGACCTTATGTACAAAAGTTGAAAGAAAAAGTTGGTGAGGCCACGACTAGTCAGCCAAGCCCGAAACCAGTAGCATATGATGTTGTGGCGCACTTACGAAAGGTTCCCGCCCGGCTAAGTATATACGATGCTTTGTGTCTCTCGAAAGTGTATAGAGAAATGTTAATTAATGCCCTACTTGACAGTGAAGTCAGGGAAACTATGATGATAGAGATAGAAGGAGAAATGAATAATACAGACAAATTTTGGGAGGGGTATACGCCAGTATCACAAGTCATGCATGTCGATCATCCCTCAACAATCACTTTTTCAGAAGACCATAACCGTCCGTTGATGGTCACAGGTACAATCAGGGACACCGAGATCAAAAGGTGCATGTTGGACGACGGGTCTGCCGTGAATATTATGCCATTGAAGACATTACAGAAGCTGGGTTATAGGCAATCGGCGCTACGCCCGAGTCTCATGATGATTCAAGGGTTCAACCAAGACAGTCAACGTACACTGGGATCAATCACAGTGATGTTAGAGATCGAAGAATTGACGACGAAAGTAACATGTCAAGTGATTGACGCGGTGACAACATACAACCTTCTTTTAGGAAGGCCCTGGCTCCATCAGAATCGGATAATCCCTTCGACGTATCACCAGTGTTTCAAATATAACAGGGATGGTGTCCAATACAGGGTAGCAGCAGATCCGAAGCCATACACGATAGCTGAGTCATTCTTGGCTGATGCGAAATATTATGATCCGGCCGAAAGCAATAAGACCAGCAAAAAGTCCGACATAAGGAAGAAAGGACAAGAGGCAGAATCTCGAGTTGAGAAGTGTGTACAGAAAAGTAAACCCCAGCTTATCACTCAGGGAAGATCCCAATGTCAGCAAAAAAACCAACATCAGCCGATCACGAAAAAGTTTTATGTGGTACCGCAGCATCTGCGTCAGCCGGGGCAGTCCGTGTTAAAATTAATTTCGGATCAACATATGAGTGTACTCAAATCCAGCTTCAATATACCTATACCGAAGATAGGAAGAATCAAGCCATTTCCAAAAGCGCCAAGCCAATTCATCGTGCCGTCGCGAGATGCCACCCAGAAAGATATCAAGTTCCATTCAGGGCCAAGCCAGCCAGTACCATCAGAAGGGAAAGAAGAAGGAAGAGAGTCTGCTCAATCCCGACAAATAGAAGAGAAGAGGTATAGCAAAGCCAGCCGGAAGATTATGAGGAACATGGGATTCTTCAGTCAAGGCTCAGACACAAAGAAAAGACTGCTAGCTCCATTTGAAGAATACAAGCAAGTATACAGGAACGGAGAGGGTCTAGGAGCGAAGGCGAGCGTAAACATGGTAACCATTGTCCCGGTAGAAGGAATCCAGTCGCAAGATTCTATCGACATAATCCAGCCAAGTGTCGCACCCGTGCAACTAGAAGACGGTGGACAACCAACGATTGATGAACTCGAAGAGGTGAATTTGGGCACCATCGAAGAACCCAGGAATACATATTTGAGCAAAAATGTCCCAGAAAATGAAAGAGAGAAATACATACAATTATTAAAGGAGAATAAGGACATCTTTGCCTGGACTTACTCAGAAATGCCCGGGCTCAGTCCGACAATCGCCATGCACAAGCTAAGCATCATAAAAGAGAAGAAGCCAGTGAAGCAGCCACAACGACGGTTTCATCCTGATGTTGTACCTAAGATTGAAGAAGAAATCAGAAAACTAATCCAGGCTGGATTTGTTCGAGAGGTGAAATACCCCCGATGGATTTCAAACATTGTGCCAGTCAAGAAGAAGAGCGGACAGATCCGAGTTTGCGTCGACTTCCGGAATCTTAACGAAGCCTGCCCGAAAGATGATTTTCCTTTGCCAATTCCAGAATTGTTGATTGACAGCACAACGGGATATGCAGTAATGTCCTTCATGGATGGGTACTCGGGATACAATCAGATTCGCATGGCCCCGGAAGATGAAGAAGCTACGGCCTTCCGCACAACCCTCGGCATCTACTGTTATCGCGTAATGCCCTTCGGATTAAAGAACGCAGGGGCAACATACCAGCGCGCAATGCACGTTATCTTTCAAGATATGATGCATAAACACGTCGAATGCTATGTAGATGATCTAGTCGTAAGGTCGGCTGATCACGAGCAGCACAGAGAACACCTAAGGCAAGTGTTCCAACGGTTGCGCAAGAAAAGTCTCCGTATGAATCCACTGAAATGCGCGTTCGGAGTCGCGTCTGGCAAATTTCTAGGCTTCGTGGTCAGACACAGGGGCATAGAAATCGATCCCGCAAAGATCAAAGCCATCATAGAAATGCCGCCTCCGAAGAACCTGAAGCAATTGAAGAGTTTTCAAGGCCGCGTAGCATATTTAAGGAGATTCATCTCGAACCTGGCTGGTCGTTGTCAACCGTTCTCTCGCCTCAACAAGAAAGATGTTAAGTTTGAATGGGACGACGCTTGTCAGAAAGCCTTCGACTCTCTAAAAGAGATGCTTGGGAATTCGCCAGTCCTTGCTGCCCCAATCAAAGGAAAGCCGCTAATTCTGTACATCGCAGTAGGTGATAACTCACTGGGGGCACTCCTAGCACAGAAGAACGAAGAAGAGAAGGAGAATGCACTATATTACTTAAGCCGCACGCTGGTAGGGGCTGAATTCAACTATTCAGCAATTGAAAAGACATGCCTTGCTCTCATTTTTGCCGTAAAGAAACTGAGGCATTACTGCCTCTCGCACCAAATAACGTTAATATCCAAGGCGGATCCGATCAAGTTCCTTATGAACCGGCCTATGCTGTCTGGGCGTTTAGCTAAATGGGCCCTTCTCCTCTCCGAATTCGACATCACATACGTCCCAGCCCGGGCTATTAAAGGACAAGCGATCGCAGATTTTCTCGCTGCGCATCCAGTCCCGAGCAGCGAAGAAATGGAATGTGACCTCCCAGATGACCAGGTAATGATGATTGAAAGACCACGATTATGGCAGATGTACTTTGACGGAGCCTCTAGGTCGACAGGGGCAGGAGCGGGGGTTATATTTATCAGCCCACAGGGAGATTTGTTGCCCTACTCGTTTACAATCGTGCCAGCCTGCACCAACAACGAAGCAGAGTATCAAGCCCTCATCATTGGGCTACAGCTCGCGTTAGAAATGCGAATCAAGGTAATACAGATCTATGGCGACTCCAGACTAGTCATCGGACAGTTGACGACAGAATATGAGGTTCGCAAACCTGAGTTGTCACCTTTCTGCCGCCAAGCGCAGTCACTGTTCGACCAGTTTCGTGACAGCAGCATTTCACATATACCGAGACAGGAAAATGTGCGGGCCGATGCATTGGCTAGCCTAGCCGCTGCTCTGGCTAACCCCGGAGGTAGCCCACTTCACGTAACGATCGAAGAAAGGAGGATCCTGCCGACAGCCATACTGCGTGGTGGCGAAGCAAGCGCAAACCCCATCTGTTGCTTCGAGATCACAGAAGATGATGACTGGAAGAGACCATTCGTCGATTACTTGAAGTATGGGTTCTTGCCGGAAGAGCCCAAGATGCGTACACAGGTTAGGAGACGCGCTGGGTCGTTTATACTGCAGAACGACGTCCTTTACAAGCGTTCGTATGAGGGGGTATTGCTACGCTGCTTGGATCAGAAGGAAGCATACGCCACATTGAAGGAAGCCCACGGAGGAGAATGCGGTGCCCACCAAGGGGGCAGGAACCTACATCACCGTGTCCGGCACATGGGATATTATTGGCCCACAATGGCGAAAGACGCAATAGAATTTGTCAAGAAATGTCATCAGTGCCAAATCCATGCAGATATCATACACTCGCCGCCAGAGGAATTACATCAGTCAGTAATGTCCTGGCCTTTCGCAGCCTGGGGCATGGACGTGATCGGGCCAATCAGCCCGCCCTCTTCCCAGGGACACCAATACATCTTAGCTGCGACAGATTACTTTTCCAAGTGGGCCGAGGCAGTCGCGCTTAGGAGCGTGAAGGCAAAACATGTTGAAAGTTTCATCCGCCACGCCATATTATACCGGCATGGTATTCCCGAGAAAATCACCACGGACAATGGAACACCCTTCAAGAACGCTACTATTGATAAGCTATGCGCAAAGTTCAAGATCAAACATTGTTATTCATCACCTTATTACCCCCCTGCGAATGGGTTGGCTGAGGCGTTCAATAAGACTATCGTGAAGATTTTGAAAAAGACAGTGGCGGAAAATAAGAAGGATTGGGACAGGCGGCTGCCCGAAGCATTATGGGCATATCGAACCACACACCGCACAGCCACGCGAGCTACACCCTACTCGTTGGTGTACGGTACGGAGGCAGTGGTCCCGATGGAGATACAGGTTGAGTCATTACGAGTCGCCCTTCGTTATTCCCTGACAACCGAACGCAACGCCGAGATCAGAATGACCGAGTTAGATGATCTGGATGAAAAGAGACTGGTCGCCCAACAAAGGCTCGAAATGTATCAGAAACAGATCTCAGCCTCATACAACAAACAAGTCCGCGGTAGATCATTCAAAAGAGGTGACCTGGTACTAATGATGAAACGCCCGGTGCCAGCTCAAGGCCCGAAAAGTAAATTCGACCCGAAGTGGGACCCAGTGTGCATCGTTGATGAAGTATACTCCAATGGAGCGTATCGAGTGATCGATTGCAAGGGGCAAGGCATCAGCTCGTTGGTGAATGGACGATTCTTGAAAAGATATTATACTTGACATAGAATACTGCTGTGATTTGTAAACACCCCGTTAGAGGGAAAATGTAATAGACAAATATCAAGAGAAATGACACCATACGATAATTAATGCTTACAATTACAGATACTAATCCTTTCTTCCGTGTGTTTACACAGGCATCAGTAAAGTTATTGAGACCCGAGACGTATCAGGCATCGTTACCTCGCCCTATCCAAAGTTGTCGAGAATCGGAATGAAGATATGGACCTCAAAGTCAAGGCTCAGGCACGCCCATCCCGCATCAATATAGGTTTGAGTCCTGACAGGGGGACATTCCTTCTAAAATAACCTACGTTACATTCGAATATAAACGCAAATGAAAGAAATATCAAGTGAATAAAACATATAGCACGAGCATGTGAATAGTACACATATCATTACAACATTAGTGTCACAACATATCTCCGCAAAATTACAAGATAAAACAATCATAGAGCCTAACTGTTCAGATTTCTTAAACATTGTTCTAGCAAATGAACTGCAGACTCCTGGGTCGCCCTCTGTGTTGCCTCCGCCGCAGCTAAAATTTGTGCAGGATCAGGGACGCTTTGAAGGGACTCTCTCAGTTCTTCAACCTGAGTTCGTATAGCGTTGCATTCGGCCTCGCACTTTTCAATAGATGATTGCAGACGAGCCTTTTGATTGCCAAATTTCGAAAGATTGAGATGAACAACGGAGCGTTCAGCTTGCAGCCGTGCTATCTCATCATCTATCTCCGCCAGCCGATCCGTGGCTCCCTGATGCCCAACGGCGGCATCTTGCCAATTGCGCCTCAGCGCGATTACATCTGCCTCACACAGCTCAAGCTTTGGCAGGAGAGATTGCAAATGACCGCGCCTCTCCTCAACAGAGGGATCGACTCTGAAGTGTCTCGCCTCATCAAGTTGTGCCATGCTCTCCCTGAACAGGACTACATGGTTGATCATCAAAGAGACGTCAATCCCGAGCCATGCAGCGTTACATTCAAGTGCCTGCAGCCCTTCATCCAAGATGGACCACTCATCCATATTCTTCAGAGAGGCGGTGATGTTCGTCAGAAGACTCTTCAAAAGGTCCGCCTTCACCTTCGATAACCCTCGGAGAGAGGAACCGAATGCCTCGGGCAAGGCAACAGGGGCCAAAGCATGAACGGGAGCGGCCACTGATCAAAGAAATGGTAAAGTTAGTATAAAGAAGCCTTAATAAGAGAGAAAGATAGCCGAAATAATAAGGACAAGTGATATACCAGTAGCTTCGAGAACATCAACGGCAGGTGCATTATCCGAGACAGCATGCGTAGGCAATACTGGGGCAGGTTCAGCGATCCCCTCGGACAACGGCTCAGGCAGCTTTGGAGAGGATAGCACTACGACCTCAGGAACGCTGGTATCAGATGCTGGCATGGTGATAGGAAGGGGTTCCGCAACGGGTTCAGCTGATAACAGTACAACAGTAGGAGGAGGCTGCGCGGCGCATTCCGATACACTTGTTCCTAAACCCGAAATCTCAACCCTACGGGAAGCTTCCCCGATAGGTTCAGCTAATGACGGTCCGACGAGGGAAACAGCTTCCACGGTAGGCACAGTGGATGGAGGCTCAACAGTTGGAGATGCTTCCAAGGCGTGCGCAGGTACCCCTAAACCCTACCTAAATTAATCATGATAATTGCCAGAAAGTGTCATTTTTGGTTAGGCATAGCCCAGGATTTAAAGTATATGAGACCCGACACAGCTTTCGGATCACAATGAAGGCACATGAAAATTTATGGCGGAAGTGCGGGGCCCCATATCCTTTAAAGAAATAATCCCTGTCACCACAGGAATAGCTTTGCCCACCCAAAATATGAGTATAATGCGTAGTATTGGGCCAAATTTACACGCGAAAGAGCCCTCAAGAACAAAAAATTCTAAGTCTTGAAAACTGGGTGCGTCGGGCCCAACGCACCCTTACAAAGATCCAAAATTTGCAAAAATTCCAAGTCTTGAAAACTGGGTGCGTCAGGCCCAACGCACCCCGAAATGCCCAAAATGCCTATGTGAATATATGGGTGCGTCAGACCCAACGCACCCTAAAAATGCTATGATCCCTCTAAGTTCAATACTTAGGTGCGTCACGTCCAACGCACCTCGGAATTTAATCATTTTTCACCAAGTCACAAATATTTGGGTGCGTCAGACCCAACGCACCCCTAAAAGATTCAAGGGTTTTACCAACTTGTGACGAGGGGTGCGTTGGACTCAACGCATCCTTAAAAGTCTCAAAATTCATCCATGTTCGAATACTTGGGTGCGCTGAGTGCAACGCACCCTTAAATCGAGATTTTCGCCAAGTTTGAATACTTGGGTGCGTTGTACTCAACGCACCCTTAAAATGAGATTTTCATCAAGTCCATAGCAGGGTGCGTCACGCTTGACGCACCCAAAAATCGAAGTATTTGGAATAAAGGGGTGCGCTAGACCTTTTTTGGGTGCGCTGGCGGTATTAAATGGGTGCGTTGGCGAATATTTGGGTGCATCGACGGCAGAGCAAATGAACAGTGAAAAGCGCAGAATGAAGTGAAATGACGCTATCTTACCTATTTATAGTATGGACCCAGGAATCCGATGCGTCGCGATGAACGGCTGTAAGTCCATCGCAACGCACCGGAGGGGCATCTGTTGGGGTCCCAAAAGTCAGTACCCTCTAAAACAAATCGACTGGGCGCGTGCTTCGAGAAAATTCCACAAAACACTACCCGACGCACCCAAAATACCCAGCTTTACAAAGGATCCAGTACTTAGCCATTTTTTTCGGTGGACCCCACGGATCACCGTGATCGAAACCGACCAGAATCAAGCAGGGCCATCTTTCATGAATTATGGTAAGCAGTGCATGGCGATTCACCGGGAAACGGGCCCCACAGGCCCTCCGTTTTGCAAAACCCAAATTTGCAAAACACGAGTACGTCAAGCGCACCCAATTATTCAGCTTGACGCACCCTTAAATTCATGAAAATTCAACAAGTGGTTTGGGATGTATTTCACCTCTGACGCACCCGAAAAATAGCTTGACGCATCCAAAAATACCTCCGACGCGTCCGTAAATTCAGGAAATACGTAACAGCAATTTCAGGGTGCATTGTACCTCGACGCACCCTAAAATTGTCCGACGCACCCATAAAATCACGAATGACCAGCATGGCATTTTTTGGGTGCATTGTACCTCAACGCACCCGAAAATGGCTCGACGCACCCATAAAATCAGCACATCTCAAAATCTCATTTCGGGGTGCGTTAGAGTCCCCACGCGTCCATTTTAGGATGCGTCAAGGTATTTTTGGGGTGCGTCATACGTGGCAGATCCTCATTGGTTGTTGACCGGTATTCTCGGGTATAAATACCCCCCCCCCCCCCCACTATTCATTTGTACAGATTACGAGAGAGAGAGAGAGAGAGAGAGAGATTATCCCCTGAGTATCTGAGTTTTGCCGCCGGAAACCCTCGCCGGAATCCCTTTCCGACAACCGGAAAACTTTCCCGGTGACCGGAATTCTTTTCCGATCGCCTGTATCTTCCACCGGAAGGTCACACCGGCCAACACCACCGCAGGTTCGAATCATGAAAAATCACAAGTACGATGGCGCACCTAAAAAATAGGTCGACGCATCAAAAAAAAAACCGAACAAAAAGCGGACATGTATTTTCAGGGTGCATTGTACCTCAACGCACCCTAAAATTGTCCGACGCACCCGAAAAATCAGCAAAATACGGATTTGTATTTTTGGGGTGCATTGTACCCCAACGCACCTGAAAATTACCCCACGCGTCCATAAAATCAACATAAATCAGATATGTATTTTCAGGGTGCGTTGTACCTCCACGCACCCGAAAAATCAGCCAATTCCGGAATATGTTCAGGAGTGCACCGGACTCAATTTTAAGAATTTTCAAGTGCCGCTTGAGCCTATTTTGGGTATTTCGAGCGTTCCGGACGCAATGGAATGGTCAAATAGACGTTTCAGGATCTCTAAATGAGCAGAATGGCGCATCTTCAAAGTTCGATCTGATTCGACACGATGAACGAAACATCTTCTCGAAAGAGACGTCGCCAACATCCAGGACTATGCGAACACGTCATTATTTGTATCTACTGTAAAGATGTGACCCGATTTAAGCCAAAAGCTAGACAAACGGGACTATGGTTATCACGATAAACCATACTAAAGAGTTTCAACTCACTACAAGACAATTGTTATGAACTGCCACAACACAACAGTCGATGCCCTACCCATTAAAAACGGCATCCGTCGGTTGGGCTACGCAGGTATACACAACTGCAGAGCGGACTTCCCGAGGTCACCTGTCCATACATTGACAGGCGCAGGCCCAGAGTCGTCCTTCTCAGTCATAAACCCTGATAGTCTCAGCCCGGATCTCCGGCCAAAACATGGGACATAGACATCTGGCTAATACAAAGATGGTTCAGTCTATAACAAAACAAATACAGGTCTCTATGACCACAAACTCTCAGACCATAGTCCCTGCTGACTAGTCTTTTGCCTTTTAATCAAGGGTCATCGATCATTCGATGTAATTAAGGGCTCGTGCCAGATCACAGCCTGGAATGTACAAGATCTCAGGATCTCTGGAATAAAATTCGCCTTGCGATATCTCTCCTTGTGTACTTTTATGAATGTTTTGTGATTGTCTACGAATGTTTCCATTATTCAGAACCCCAGAGCAACAAAACACCACATTTCAAGAAAATGTAAATCGTATCCATTTTCTAGTTCTAACAATAGGTTAGCCTTTTGGGTGTGACATAACAGTGGTATAAAAGCTAAGGTTATTTGCCAGCAGGTTAGCCTTTTGGGTGTGATACAACAGTGGTATCAAAGCCTAGGTTATCCGCCCGGTCCATGCCCCAGGTCCACGTGAGGGGGGGGGGGGGGGGGGGGGGGGGGGGGGGGCTGTGCATGCGTGTTGCACGCCCCAGGTCCGTTGTGGGGAGGGGGATTGTTGGTTTGTCCTACATTGGTTAGGAGGGGGGTGGAGTTTGTCTTCATATATCCTGAGGTTACTCCCCCTGATATTTTAGCCTTTTGGGTGTGACATAACAGTGGTATCAAAGCTAAGGTTATTTGCCAGTAGGTTAGCCTTTTGGGTGTGACACAATAGTGGTATCAAAGCCTAGGTTATCCGCCCGGTCCATGCCCCAGGCCGACGTGAGTGGGAGGAGGGGGAGGCCCCCATGCATGCGTGTTGCACGCCCTAGGTCCGCTATGGGGAGGGGGATTATTGGTTTGTCCCACATTGGTTGGGAGGGAGGCAGAGTTTGTCTTCATATACCTGGGTTACTCCACCTAATAGGTTAGCCTTTTGGGTGTGACACAACACTTGAAGCAATCTTTTATTGGTCTTATAAAACCCACATGCTTCCTCGTTAACAATAATGGAGATAGATGGGTTTAGAATAAAAGCTTGAATCTAGTCAATTCATTTTTTTAGGGAAGTTTATAATATCAAGGGATTTGAAAAAAAAAATCCCAACTTACACTATCAAAGGCCTTGCATAGATTTATTTTAATACACATTCTAAGGGGCCTTGAGTCCAAATGAATCCCTTGAACCAAATCATGGTTAAGAAGAATATTATTAGATAGAGTCCGGATCCTCTGTTGGCTTCCAAGCAGGAAAACCCTGCTTGGAGCCCTTTCATTGGTCCACATCACACTGCATGATGTCAGTATGATCAAGTTGCACTGAGGTATGACCAGGTTGCAGTGAGGATGTGATAGGGCTGCAGACCTATGTGATGACGTGGTCCAATAAAAAGGCTTCAAGCAGGGTTTCTCTACTTGGAGCCATCAGAGGATCCAGATTCTATTAGATATGTTTCTTCCTAAGATGAAGGCCGATTATGATTGACTCATGACGTGAGGCATAATAGATCTCATTGTGGCTACAAGAGCTCATTTGTTCTAGATATAGGATTGAGATTGTTAAAGCTTTTGACTTTGTCAAACTTGGAAATTAGTATAAAAAAGTGTTCTTTACTTGATTCCAGAGAGAAGAAAAGAAAAAGAAAAAGAAGAAAAGAAGCTTGAATGGCTTTGTAAACATCAACTCCATGATTGGCTAACAAACTTTAAAAGAATAAGCATTGAAACCATCAAGCCCAAGGGCCTTTTGTCAGTACCCTAAATTCTATGAAGAAAGTAGTAGATTGGGCAATTCGTGAAAGGTTTAATCGGTTATCTTGTGTGAGGGGATGGAAGGTCCCCACCATTAGTGTCTTAGACAAGTTGGTGCTTAGGCTGCCTAAGCCCTACCCTACATAGGAGTGTGAGTGTTCATTTCTTATGTCTCAAGCTCGAGTGAGCACTTATATCGGAGGACCGCAACAATTCTGTGGCTTGGGAGGTCTATCATGCCTTAATTGGATTGACTTAAGCATATATATTATCTTTGACTAACCATTAAACTTGAGGTCGTTTTGGGACTATTGTCTAGTTTTATATGCTTTGGCTCACCTCGGAGATTACATTAATTATATATATATATATATATATATATATATATATATATATATATATATATATATAACTTAGATCGTAGTGAGTGGATCGCCAATCAAGTAGTTTTCTAGATGGGCATGGCATTAAAAAGTTTTTAATATTTAATAAGAGTCTTTAACCATTGAAATTGTTTTATCATACTTGATAAACATTCGATGATTGAGATTTGTGGTCCACGTCATAGCCCGACTGTAGACACCCCACCTCAGGTCGATAAGCTGATTATATTGGATTGTTTCGATGGCTAACAAAACCCCAATCCAACCCATGATTCAAATCTCTAATCCAAATCCTAGACCCTAATCTAAACCCTAGTTTGAATCCTAACCCTAGTTCTAGAGCCCTAGAAACTTGAACCCTAGGAGCTCTCAAATCCAACTCATTGAGGCAAACCCGATTAACTTACCTAGACAACCCAAGTCGCAGACCAACCCAAAACCAAGCCTAAGCCCAAACTCATAGGCCCATGGCAACTCTAGCAAGTGAACCATGAAGGAACCAAAGCTCTCACACGCTTGCCGGAGACCACCTGCCAAGGTAGGTGGGGATCTATGCCTTGGGCAGCAGGTTACCCGCCACCTGACACGTGGCACACCCCTTGTTTTGGCACGAGGTCTCTCCTTTCCAACTAATAAGCATGTGGAATTATAGGAAAAAATTTGGTACACCTCATCGAGCCCAAAATTAATCTTTTACCAATTAATCTAGCCATCCAGATTGTGCCACATGACGATCTAGAAATCTCAGTCATTCAGCCTTATTCAAACCTTGAACATCCCCAGAATTATAGAAAAACTAGGCTTGAGGGTTATATATAGCTCCTCTCCCCTTCCCATTTGGGGCATCACTCATTACCCAACACACTCTTCACCTCAGAAAATCCCTTAGCCTATCTCCATCCATCCACCAAGGAAAGTTAAAAGTGAAGAATAGAGTCCATAACTAGTCTAACCTAGTCTAGCTAGAGTCTTAACCTCTTGAATCATCCAAATCCCAATCTAAGCCACTCAATCACACCCTTGCGATATTACTGTCCATCCAACTGTCCAATTTTCATTCAATTTCGTCTATTCTAGCATTAGCATTGTGCAACACCTACACTCTTCTCAACCTCCTCCTTATCTCGTCTATTTGCATTACATTACATAGCATGTAGCATTTGGTCAGTACAAATGTATGCTATGTAGCTTGCCGACTTAGTCGGATCCTACTCACAAAAAATTTGTGCTGATCGGTTTATTGCTTCGACAAGTTGAGAAGTCAAGGCGGATTTATCCAGCATTGAACCAAAGCTTGTCATAGGCATTGCATCTTACATGGCATTACACACACTCTTGCATCATCAACATGCAAGAACTGCAACTAATTCCCAAAACCCTATTTAATCCTGTGAAGTAGAGACCGTACACTTGTACAGGCAGAGCGGGTGTATAACACCTTCCATCTCTGTAACCAAGTTCCCTTGCCTCGAATCTTCAAGTCGTAAATTAAGGAGTCACCTTAGTACCAAGAACCTTCAGGTCCTCTTTCCTAGCATTTCTACAAGGTCTAACCGACTGTAGAATCGAAGTAACTGGATAATGGCGACTCCGGTCAAATATAACACCTTTTAAACACAATGCAAAGCCCTCGAAAGAGGCACCCGTGGAAGCAAGATTCAATTCCACCCGGGATCCAGCATCCACACCAGCATGTAATTTGGTCAAGAGTAGGTGTCACTCATTGGTGTAGAGATTTGGTCAATTTGAGTGCATGGATAAAGTAAACATATAATTTTTTTATGGTTTATGGCATACCAAATTCTACAGGGGCGAGAAACATAGTAACTAGTGTTTTACTTAAAACCCTAGTACCTTCTTATCAATAGATTCTATCCTAGAGGGGTGAAAAAAAGAGCCTTGTACATCCCTCCCTCTCTTAGGATGTTTGGTGAGAGAGAGAGAGGAGAGAAAAGGAAGAAGAGAAGAGGAGAAGATGAGAGAGAGAGAGAGAGAGAGAGAGAGAGAGAGAGAGAGAGAGAGGCGTCCACCCTCTCCTTTTCCTCCTTCCGTACATCCACACGTGTGGAACCTTTGTGGCTGACTCTTAGGTGTAGACGCCGGCCTTATCTTAGGCACGTAATGACTCTCTTTCACCTTGGTTTTTTTTAATGATAACCGGTAAGAGGCTTTCTACTTTGGAAGTGCAACATTGGATTAATGCAGTGATCAAAGGCACGAGCCAAAAATATGATTGTGATTATGGTTTTGTGCTTTTCAAAACTTGATCTCTTTAGAAGGGAATCCTAATTAGATTTTTTTTTTAATTTGAGATTTTAAAAATTTTATACTTCTACATGTGTAACTTAGATTTCATTTATTAATTAATTTAATTAGTTCTTCTATATAATAAGCCATATTTAACATATTGTTAGTCTGAATATGTCAATAACCAAATTCAATTTTTCACATAAAAAATTGTCAGTCCATTTGCACTTCGTTCATAAGAAGATCATGCGAAGAATTGATAACAATTGATCAACATTTCATTAAGAAGAAGGTCATGAGAGGAATTGATACATGTTTTAACAAGTGGTTCCAATGTGGCACAACCCATTGTCTCATGACAACATCCTATGATACAACACATTGTCACACTCGACAAAGTCATAATTGTCTCCAAAAAATGAGAATGGGCAAAGCTAACTTCTCCCACTATATACAACCCCTCAAGCTACAAAGAGGGTGAAAAATGAAATCACTTAGAAATCATAAAAAAAATCAACAAAAGATCGAACATTCGACTAATCATTTGAAGATAAACCATCCATGTGATAGTTCAGGAACACCTCCCACCATCATTTTTGTTTTACTTTGATTTTTGCTACAAGAAGCCTCTAAGGGCATGCTTGGTATTGTGGACCCTCGCCGATTTTTCCGCGCTCCCACACGACGTCGTTCTCCCTTCCCCTTTCCTTTCGGAAAAGAAGGAGATTAGGATGCGTGAGTGCGAAATCGCCGTTTGTGCCACTGGCTTGCCTTGTTCGAGGGCTTCGTTTGGTTGTCGTATTAAGCTGAATGTGTTTAAGTGAATTTATATAAGACCAGAGTCGCCACTAGCCAATTACTTCGAATTTACAGTCTGCTAGACCCCGTAGAAACGTTAGAGAAGGGGATCCGAAGATCCTTTCCTCTAAAATGACTCCTGTTGATCTGCGGCCAAAGATTCAAGGTAAGGGATCACGGTTACAGGGTGGGAAGAGGTTAAGCACCCCACACACTGCCCGTACCGAAGTACGGTCTCTACTTCACAAAATCGATCGAATACTTGAAAGTCTAGTTTAATCCTCGTATATTCTCATGGATGACATGATGCATGAATGCGGGTCTGAACAGTAAGAGTTTCTGATGGGCAGGTTCCAACAACGGGCAAGCCCAGAGCATACGCTCGAACTGACAGGTGCTTAATATAAAGACATATGCATGTGTGTTTGAGTAATTAAGGTGCTTGTAGTGAAGCAGGGGGGTTGGAAGAAAAGTAAATGTTGCACTTATGCTAGATGCAAATGAGATGATGCTGGAAAATGAGTAGCTGGGTGGACGGAGGTGTCGCAAGGGTTGGCTTCGAGTGGCTGGATCAAGACTTGGATGGCTTGGGAGGCTTGGACCAGTGGTCAGGCTAGGTTGGACCAGGGTTAGACTCTCCTCACTCGGGCTCTCCTTGGTGGAAAAACGGGCTAAAGGGTGGAGAGATGGACTCAGAGCTCTCGGGCTGAAATGGACTCGAATGGCTTGTTGAAATGAGAAGGGGAGGGGGGTATTTATAGCAGCGGAGAGTGGCAGCTCTCGTAATTTTGTCCGGGCGACCTGCCATGGGCCGCCCGTACGGCCGCTCCTCGGTTTCCAACGAGTACGGTCGCTCCCTCGGGGCTGCTGTTGGACTCGCTGGTCGACTCAGTGAGTTGACTCAGCGGGTCGACTCGGTGGTTTGACTCGACGGGTTGACTCGACGGGTTGACTCGGTGTTTTGACTCGACGGGTTGACTCAGCGGGTTAACTCAGCGAGTTGACTCAGTGAGTTTGACTTTTTTGGGATTTTTTGACTGGCCTTTTTTATGGGGGGTTTTTCAGGGTGGTGTTTAGGACTGGGTTGACTGGGTTCAGGCTTGAACTGGGCTATGGAATGGGGCTTACAAGGGTGAGTTTGGCTGAGTTTGGACTTGGGATTTGGGGGTATGGTCCTCCGTTCAACCAGCTATCTCTACCAACAGTGTAGCCGAAGGTGGGGTGTCTACAGATGCCCCTCTTTGGCAGAGGTTGCGTGCAACCGAATGCCAAAGCGAGTGGACACCCCACTTCTGACCCGGTCATTCATGGATCATGTTCTGAAATCTTTGCTTGCCTTTGCATCTGTGTCAGTTGATCGTTTGGAAACAGATCACTCGCACATACCGCGGGAGTTTGGAGAAAACGTTGCGATTGTCCCTGCAGTTTGCTGCAACCTGGGTACCCAATCGCAACCCTTCCATTCCCGACCGGTACTAACATCAGAAAGGTACAGCAGAGCCTCTGCGTCGACAGTCTTACGAGGTTACTAACCCTGTGATTGATTGTATGATGTTTGATGTTTTCCCAGATCACTCCAGGAGTACTTGTTTCGCTTGACTGTCAAAGTGGTTAGACGCCCTGCGTCAGATAGTCTTACGGGATTCTACTACGCCGACTTGGACTCAGTCAAGGTACTTCAGGCATCCACGCCTAGGTATGTGCGGGTGGGCTTTTTCCACCCGATCTGCTGGTTTCGATGCTTGGTTTGTAATTCATTCTTTCCTTGATTGTGGTCTGGAATCTTTGTTATCCTTTGTATTTGAGTTAGTTGATTGTCTGAAAGTTGATAACTCGCACATACCGCGAGAGTTTGGAGAAAACGTTGCGATTGTCCCTGCAGTTTGCTGCAACCTAGGTACCCAATCGCAACCCTTCCATTCCCGATCGGTACTAACATCGGAAAGGTACAGCAGAGCCTCTGCGTTCGCTAGTCTTACGAGGATACTGACCCTGAGACTGATTGTGTGATGTTTGATGTTTTCCCAGATCACTCCAGAGTACTTGTTTCGCTTGACTGTCAAAGTGGTTAGACGCCCTGCGTCAGATAGTCTTACGGGATTCTACTACGCCGACTTGGACTCAGTCAAGGTACTTCAGGCATCCACGCCTAGGTATGTGCGGGTGAACTCTTTCCACCCAATCTGCTGATTTTGATACTTGGGTTACAATTCATCGTTTCCACCTGTTCAAATGGTTTCTGTGACCGAGCCTTTTGGCTTTCATCTTTTTTGTATCTTGGCATGTGGTACGACCGCACTAACACTGGAGTTCAGTTCGACCGTACTTTGAGTGCATTGGATCTAATGGTCTCCGGGAAAACCGCGAGACATCGGATCTTATTTGATTTTTGCGTCAGCTCCTACTCAGAGATATGGAAGATCTCCGGATGTGTTGGAGGCAGAACGCTCTACTGGAAAAATATTTTTGAATTTTTGAAAAGATACCCACTCTAGGGAGTGATACTCCGTGGGGTTTTTATTTGCGAATAGAAATATTTTTTTATCTTTTTGAAATGAAAATCTGATTTGCATGTGCCTCCACTAGGGATGCCTGTGGGGTCTTTGGCTAACCGACTTTTATTTTGAAAGCACGTAAACATGATGATTGATGCAATGGATGCTGATGCATGGAGATGCATGATGAATGCATGGCTTGGCTCATTCTCTTTCAGTTTGATGATTTTGCTTTTGCTGGAGATGCAGAGAATTTTGAGCTTATTGCTTGCAGGGTTGTACTCCCTTGGGGATTTTTCTTTTTGATACGGAGGTTTGGACAGCGGGTTGGTCAAGATCCCGACCCGTGGTCGATCAGGTCCATCTTCCCAAGGATGCTGTTTCTTTGCGAATGAGAATGTACGAGGATGCTATCCGACTTCAAGATGTTCTTCTGGGCATACATGTGATTGAGATGGTGTTTGGTCGCCCGTTTTGGTCAAGATTCCAATTTGCGGACGATTGGATCCGTCATCCTAAATTGTGAAGTGAGTGGAGTTCAAGACTCCTGAAGTGTAGTGCTGGGGCTAATTTTTGTGATTTTTGCAGATATGTGGTTTGAAAGCGATGGAAATATTTTTGTGATTTTTGAAGAGGTGATTTTGCAATGTTTTTGTATTTTGTGATTTTTCTGAAATGCAAGGAAAAGATGTGGAATTTCCATCCACTTCCAGCTTCTACTGCTGGTAAGGCACCCGATCCATTTTACGTCAGCGAGCAAGACGGGTCTCACACAGTCAAGTGCCGTAGTTTTACATCTTCCGATGAGGGGATTTTGAGGGTTTTCAGTCAACACACCCACAAAGTTGCCTGTTTCTCATGTGCAATGCACATAGACCACGTATTGTCCGACGGACTCCTTCGGCCACAAAATGAGCCACATCCTCACATTTTCCTTAGTCAATCCAGTTTGGGGTCTTACGTTGCTCACAATTCCGTGAGGGTGAGCTCCACCTCCCAACAGCCTTAATCCCCTTCATGAGTTCTAGGAACAGGGAACATCCGTCAGCTTCAACAGCGACTTCCAAATCAAGGTTGTCTATCACGGTGCGTTCAACATGAACAGGATTGCGGAGTTCTGCCTGCCACAGCCCTTACCTGTTTAAGAGATTCCAGACACCCGTACGATCAATTGTCAGCCATGCATGGAACAGGTTAGGAAAGAAAGCCCCCGAGAATTTAATCCCAGTGTAGTTTAAGGTTTTCGGACCGCTGGGGATAAATTGGTGCGTTTGAAACTAGTGGTGAAAACTTTTTGTTTTATATTGTATCTATATTTTTTTTTTTTTTGAAAAGGTTCCAGATTTCAACTCGGGTGATCAAGATTGATACTGGTTTTTATGGAAAGCTTTAAAATATTTTTGGTATTTTTGAAATGATCCGGGTTTATCGAACCATGATCCCAACGGTCGAGGCCGATGCCGGTTTTTAGTTGAAAGCGAGAAAGGTCCCCCGAGAAATTAATCCCAGTGTAGTTTAAGGTCTTCGGACCATGAAACTGTACAAAAGATGGGCAAATATGTTTTTTTTTGTTTTTGGAAAAATGTCCGGTGTCAGCGGATGGACAATCCAGACTGATGCCGGTTTTTATTAAAAATCCCTCGGGATCTTGATCCTGACGTAGTTTAAGGTCTTCGGACCTTGAAACTGTACAGGTAAGTGTTGGAAATGCATAAATATATTTTTTGTGGTTTTTGAAAGTACTCGGTGTCGTCGGATTTTGATTCGAGCAATCAAGACCAATACCGGCTTTTATTGAAAATCTCTCGGGATGTGAATCCCGACGTAGTTTAAGGTCTTCGGACCCTGAAACTGTACAGGTAAGTGTTGGAAATGCATAAATATTTTTTTTGTGATTTCTGAAAGTACCCGGTGTCGTCGGATCTTGATTTGAGCAATCAAGACCAATACCGGCTTTTATTGAAAATCTCTCGGGATGTGAATCCCGACGTAGTTTAAGGTCTTCGGACCCAAAAACTTTAAAAGAGGGGCTGGTGTTATATTTTTTATTTTTCGAAATGATCCAGATCATCCGATGTTGGTCTTAAAGACTGGGATCGATGCTGGTTTTTATTAAAATCCCTCGGGATGTTGATCCCGACGTAGTTTAAAGTCTTCGGACCAGAAATATGTACAGAATAGGGCAACACATTTTTTTTTTTTTTTTGGAAAATGTCCGGTGTCAGCGGATCTTGATCCAGACCTACACCGGCTTTTATTGAAAATCCCTCAGGATATTGATCCCGACGTAGTTTAAGGTCTTCGGACCACAATCTATACAAGTAAATAGTAATCAAGGGCGGAGGTTCTTGGGATTCTTCTTGGAATGGTTTGGATCATCTGGTCATGCCTTTGGATGGTTGAGATCATTGTTTGACCAAGTCAAATTCTTCTTTTGAAAATTCCATGGAACTTTTCCACATCATCAACCCAATTTCTCACCCATTTTTCATGAGATGAGATTTTGGTGAGATTTCTTCCTTTTTCTCACCATTCTCTTCCATCACTTCATTCTTACATGGAGGTACAAGATTCACTTGCAACCACCCTTCCCAAGGAGGAGTTCTTCCCAAGGAGAGGGGGTGAGAGGTCGTTTCACCTAGGTAGGGGCTAGGACGGCCTCCCATGGGCCGCCCGACCGGTCTCTGCCTTCTGGTCTCTTCAGTGGGCTGGGTAAAAGGGTGCCTTCCCCTTTTCTATATAACATGGGGCACCCTTGCCCCCTCAAACGTGCAATCTCTCTCTTCTCTCTCTCATACTCTCTCTTTTTCAAGTTTTCTCTCTCTTCTTTGGTGGCCTTTTGCTTCTCTCAAGTGGTGGGCCTTAGAGAAGTCTTGGGACAGCAAGGTGGTCCTTCTTTGGTGAGTGGTAAAGGTATGGACCACTTCCTTTCTCTTTCTTGTCCTTTTCCATCTTCATTGTCTCTTCTCATGATCCTTTTTATTTTTCATGTAGCTATTCAAAGGGGTGTGAAGGTGGGCCCAAGCATTCTTGATCTTTTCTTAGATCTCAAGTCTTTCAAAGGTGGTGCTTGGAGAAAGACATTGCAAGCTCTCCACTTTTTCATTTTTTTTTCACACTCCCTTCATGTGCATGTAAAGAGTGATTTTGCCATGTCATCAAGTGTGCATGGCAAAATACTCTATCTTTTTCATGGGAGTTGGGCCTCTTTTCATGTGTATCAAATGGGCTCAAAGTGAAGTCATGGCCCTTGGTGTATTTGATGGGCCCAATGCTTCATTTTGGGCTCCCTCTTACTTTCTTTCTCTTGTCATTTCCCTTGGAACTCTCCTTTCTTTTCCCTCTTCTTTTCAAGATTTGGGCCCATGGGCATGGTAGGGCCCATCTCAAGTTTTGGGCTCATGGGGCTCACTTTGGGTGACCCCATCTTTCTTTACATGTGTATGGACCAAGGTGACTAGCCTCTTCTTCATTTGGATCTCAAGTGGGCTAGATTTCCTAGTTGGGCCTATATGGACAAGTAGCCCAACTCTTCCATCATTTCTTGATTATGATGTACATCCTTGTACAAAGTGTAGTGGGCTCCTTGAAGTTTTTCATGTAGATGGGCTTTTGGGCCTTTATTGAAATTTGGATTCCTTTGGACCAATGTGTGCACCACTACACTTTGTTCATGTAGGATTTTTCTTTTCATGCTTTTTCATTGATGGATGGAGGATTTGAGTTACTTGACCATCTACAAGTCCCATGAGTGAGTTGTTCCAACAATCTCACTATGTTAAAATGGTTTTTCTTTGTGGTAGGAATGTGATTCTCAAGAGTTTCCCTTTAATGTTATCAACCTCAAATGGATGATTCTCAAGTGAGCTATCCATACAACCATGGGTCCTTGATCTTTTCTTTGGGGACTTGGTGGGTCATCCACCATCATTCTCAAGTATGAGTGATTTTTCTTTCCATTTGTGGGAAAGAATGATACCCATAAGTTACCCATTTTTGTCCCATGCCTTGGGACATTTTGGATTTTGATCTTCAAGTGGGCTATGTGTACCATTCTTATCCATTTTCATGATGGTTGGGTGACTCATCAAGCCATGCTCTTTTGTGCTCAAATGGTCTCCCTTTTTGGTGAACAAGTTGGTGCACATAAGTTGCCCAAACTTGCCTTTTCATGGGCATTTTCAACTTTGATTCTTCATGTGGGCTATGTGCATCAACTTTCTACCTTTAGCTTCTTTGATTCATATGTTTGTGGGTAGACCTCCTTGTTGTATTCTCATGGTCAAAACTTTCATCAAGATGAGGCACATAAGGTTGCCCATGGTTAACCCATGAATGGGTTCTCATATTCTCCAAAGAGGCTATGTGCTCTCTCCAATCCATTGAGATGAGGCATTTGGGTTGCTCTTGGGGGCCCGTTTCCTTTCTATCCCCCACTTGTCCATGCATATGTGTAAAAAGATGGAGACATCCTAAGTGAGAATCATGACCTTGGCATAAAAGTGGGTCCATCCTTGGCCACATGTGGATTTTGAAGAGGAACTTCTCATGCGAAGTAGGATTCTCATCTTTTGTTGATCTCATGGCACTTGAGTGCATGTGTTGTCCAAAATGTGTTCTTGGATGATAGACTTTTCTTGCCTAAGGCATGCCATGCAACCTTCTTTAAGGTGGGCCTTACTTTTTCCAATGGGCTCAACACGCATCCTAAGTGACACATGGAGTTGGACTTTAGATTTGTATTTGGATATGAGTCCAATTCAATGGGTCTTTTGGATGATAATTTGGATTTTAATGGGTAGGGGATAGGGACTTACCTTGTGTTAATGTCAGATTCTGTAACGAGATCCTCCGGCTTTGCTCCTTCACTCCATCAGGGATTTCGCCACCAGACCTGAAGCAAGACAGCAAATAAGGGTGGCTGGGGCTCAGCCGTTAGCCCTCCGATGCTTAAGTTAGGCCACAATATGAAGAGAAGCCAAGCAAAACGGAACCAAGATTGAATGAAGTGTGCGTACCTTTCTCCTCATGGAGTCACTCCCTTATATAGATCTGAGGCTAGCCAATTTTGTTACATAAGATATCGAAATCCCGATGATATCGCGTATGATACTGAAATCTCGCTGATTTCGGAGGACAAGATCCTTATCCTCAAAGATAGTATCTATCCTAATAACTCCTTCCGGCAATCACGTTTCTTGATAGCAATCTGAGATTCGGAACCACCAGAGAAGATAAGCCCAAAGACCAACCTATACAGGCTGTTGATCGACATGGTAATAGCGCTGATTGCTCATAGTTGGAGTCATAGCTACCGAAAAGGAAGGAGACGCCGAAAGGAAGAAGACCATCCGAACCAAAAGACTCAGGACTACTCTGATGTCGGGAGCTGCTCGTGTCAGGGGTGCTCGCTTCCGTGAACTGCGACCCCTCCTGACGAGCCCGAGCAGAGCTGCTCGCACCCTATAGATGCGACCTCTTCTGAAGAGCACGAGCCGAACTGCTCGCATCAGGGATGCGCGACCCCTTCTGGGGAGCACGAGCCGAGCTGCTCGCATCAGGGATGCGCGACCCCTTCTGAGGAGCACGAGCCGAGCTGCTCGCATCAGGGAGGCGCGACCCCTTCTGAGGAGCACGAGCCGAGCTGCTCGCATCCAGGAGACGCGATCCCTTTTCGCGAGTACGACCTGGACTCCTCGCATTCATATGGTCACGACCCTTCACTTCTTGTCAGATTGTATTAGCCTACAACAGAAGCCCCCCAAACCCTTGGTATTGAAGAACTATGCCAAGGGTTTGCTAGTGTTGACAGCTGGGTTCTGGGAGACAATCGCGCATGATTCACTTATCGTGCTTCCGCATTTATGATGACCAGCTTTTGCGCAGCTTTCTCTGCCGCCAGAGATGAAGCGTCAGGTGCCACGTGTTTCCGTATTTAATGCTGGCGTCCGTTCGTCTGACGTGCCGGATGAGAATCTGCCGCGTGTCCAGCAAATCAAGCGGAATGATTGCGTATAAATATCGGACTTAGAGAAATTCCTTCATTTCCGAATTCCATTGCTGCAGAGTTTTCTTCTTCTTCTTCCTTCTCTATTCTGGAGTGAAAAACCTCTTTACGGAGGTACCCTTCTTTCTTTTCTCTCATTCATTTCATCTTCCATCCCCTTTTTATAATGGCGGAAATCTCTGACGAAGAGATTGTTCCTCTGGGAGATGAAACCCCTGACTCCTCTGAATCCAATAACGCCAGAGTACCGGCTGGGAGGTATTCTGCCTCCGGTTACTCTTCCATCTTGACGGAGGAAAGACTCTCTAACCTTAGAGAGGTTTATAGGGTTCCAGACTCTGTTTTATTCAGACTGCCTGGGAGAGGGGAGACAGCCGATGCACCACCGCCTGGGTGTGTGGCTGTTTATGAATACTTCTTCAAAGTGGGCGTACGCCTTCCCCTCCACCCCTTTATTCGAAACTTCCTCCGTCTCTACAAGATTGCCCCGGGCCAACTTATAGTTAACGGCTGGCGGGTTCTTCTAAGTGCTTTCGTCCTTTGGAAGCAGGCGGGTAACGAGGAGTTAACCGCTGAGGAATTTTTGAGGTTATTCCAGCTGAAGAAGGCGCCAGCTAGCGAGGGTTGGTACTACCTCTGCTTCTGGCACCGGAATAACTTCATTTTGGGGAACCCTTCTTCCAACTGCCCGGGATGGAGAAAGAAGTGGTTCTATGCCTCCGGTAACTGGGAGTCCGAGATGGGATCCGACCCCAAAGGCCATAATGTTAATCGCCATTTTGGCGAAGGTGGGTTAAGTGCCTGTTTACTTGTCCGAAAGGAAACAATAGCCTTGCTGTATTGACGATTTAATGAACTTTCTTTTTTTTTTGCTCGCAGGAATTCCAATTGGTGTGAAGCCAAATCTGCGAGGAGGGCTCAACGAAAAACTTGTCAAAGTCTACAAGCTCCCTGCGGCTGCGCGCCACGTCAACACTGCACTAGAACTTCGTCATCTTTGCGCAGCGGGTCTCAGCTTCCGAGAAGAGATGACGAATGTTGGCGATAAGAGAGGCGCACTGGGGGTACTTCCCCGGCTGAAGGGCACTGCCTCGAAGAGGCAAAAGAAAACTGCGGGGGGTCCTTCAAATGCGCCTACTCCCGCAGAGGGGCCTGCTCGCGGACCCCAAACCGCCTCTGGAGGAGTCGCGAGCACTTCTCGTACGACCGCGACCCCTCCGGTCAACGCGACCCCTCTCTCCACCGTACCCCCGCCAGCTGACCTTCCTCGCCCTTCAATCATCGAGGTAGCCGACAACTCACCGAAAGGTGATCGGAGAGGGGGAGGCCTCCCTCCAAAGGGGCCTTCAAGCGAGCCTACTACTGCTCGCGAGTTGTCGATGCCCGTCCCTGGCGTCGCGAGTGCTCGCGACTCGGGGCCCAAGGAGATGGTCGTAGCCCAGGCTTCGGGCTCGGGGACTTTTGTCATTCCTCCTCACTTGCATCCAATATGCGAGTTTATGTTTGACAAAATTTCCCCCAACTCCTTTGGGAGTCTCCCCGAACCAAGCCCTGAAACCCTCTCCACCGACATCGGGGTGAGATTGTTGCAGGTAACTACACGATTCGTGTTTTTCGTCTCTGATAAGGTGGATTGCTTTAATTTACTTCCTTTCTCACACACATGTATTTTGTTTTATATAGAGCTTGGATCTCACGCTTCGAGTCAGACGTGACATCGAAGCAGCTCGCCGCAGCGTGGAGGATGCGGAGAAGAAGAAGAAGATGATGGAAGTCGAGGTCCAAGGGAGGGACCGCTTGGTGAAGGCCTTGGAGGTTCAAATCTCCAAGTTGGACGAAGAGAAGAAGATTCTCCTGATCAAGATCCAATCCCTGACTGAGCGCTTTCGGTCAGTGGACCTCCAGCTCGCAAAGCTTCAAGAGATCCATACTAAGAGCGAGAAGGAGAAGGAGATTTTTCGCAAGGATAAGGTCCAGCTTGAAGAATGGCTCAAGGATGCTCGGACCAAGTTCGAGGAGGCTCGGACCCAGCTCGGGGAGGCCCAGAAGCGACTTAATCAGCTGAAGGATGACTCCATCCACTGGGAGGAAGAGCGAGTGGCTCTCGTTCAGATGGTATCTGATGAGGGTCCTCGCGCAGTTCAGGAGTTTCGTACTTCTCAACTTTATGACGAGGAGCGATACGATGCGTACATCGCTGGTCGCGATTTTGCGGTCAGGGTTATGCAGCTAATTGCTCCAACTTTTAACGTTGAGGAGTTCGACAGAGTGGCATTCGAGGTTGCAGCTAAAGAACGGGCTGCTGCTGAGAACGAAGTCACCGGGGCAACAGATGCTGCTCCTGCTCCTGAAGCTGGTCCTGAAGCTGAGAGCCGCGAGCCTGCGCAAGAGGATGACCAACCCTGACCTCGGCAGCTTCCCATATTATGTTTTTTTTTTTTTTTTTTTTTTTAAGAGAAGAGATCTGTAATTGTAAGGTCATTGTTTTAATGAACACTTACTTTTTTAGTATTGTGTATTCTTCTCTTTCCTTCATTGTTGCTTTGTGTTGATCCCATTTGATTCATCAGGGGATGCGACCCACATGCGAGCACGAGCTTCGCTGCTCGCGATTTTAGAGTGCATGACCGCGAATTCGATCACGAGCCGCAGTGTTCGCGATTAGGGTGCATGACTGCGAATTCGATCACGAGCCTCAGTGCTCGCGATTAGGGTGCATGACTGCGACCCTATTCAAGCACGCGCTATGCTGCTTCGCATTTTGGAAATGCGATCTCTTTCATCAGTTGCGAGCAACTAGCTCATAAAAAAAAATAAAGACTCAATCCGGGGGTCGCGTGACCATGTCCACGTTGAGATAGACTGATCTATCGATTGAGATTTCGATCCTACCAAGGGCAGAAGGTTGGTCAAGAGATGGTATACATTCTCTTCAGGGCTTGTTCAGGTCCATGTAAATGGAGAAGCAACCAACTAGTAACGACTTCAGTCCTACCAAGGGTAGGCAATTGGCCAAGAGGATGTGTAAGCATTCTCTTCAGGGCTATCCAGGTCCATGTAAATGGAAAAGCAACCAACTGATATCTTCTATTTTATTCATAAAATGTTGTAATGAACTACATCGAATCTAGGGATAGTATCGTAGCAAATGCTCCACGTGCCAAGGGCGACGTACGGGCTTCCCCAGCATGTCCTCAAGATAATAAGTACCAGGTCGCACAACCCTGATGACCCGATACGGGCCTTCCCAATTTGGATCTAATGAACGGGCAGGAACTCCAAGATTTTGCCTTAATACCAAATTTTCGGGTTGGAAGGATCTGGGCCGAACCCTAGCATTTCGATATCGAGCAATACGTTGTTGATACGCTGCCACTCGCACTTGAGAAGCATTTCTTCGCTCTTCCAGGAGATCAAGATGAAGTCGAAGGTTTTCGTGATTGCTCGCGGGATCGTACTGCTCGATCCGATATGAGGGGACTTGAATTTCCACCGGTACCACTGCGTCAACACCAAATGCTAAGGAGAAAGGAGTTTCACCTGTTGACGTACAAGCCGTGGTTCTATAGGCCCATAATACCTCTGGCAGAAGTTCTGGCCACACCCCTTTACATTCACCTAGCTTGGTCTTTAAATGGTGCTTTATTATTTTATTCACTGCCTCGACCTGCCCATTCGCCTGAGGATGATATGGAGAAGTGCGGAGATTACGTATTTTTCATTTATCGCAAAATTCATCAAAGGCTGCGTTGTCGAACTGCGTTCCGTTATCGGTAATTATAGTATGAGGAAGCCCGAAACGACATATGATATTTCTCCATATAAACTTAGTAGTTTGTTTTTCAGTAATCTTGGCTAACGGTTCTGCCTCGGCCCATTTGGTGAAATAATCAACCGCCACGATCGCGAACCTATTCTGTCCTTTTCCCATAGGTAAGGGCCCGATGATATCGATCCCCCACTGGGAAAAAGGCCAAGGGCTATCAACTGGGGTCATCCGCTCAGACGGTACACGAGGTATGGGTAGATATCGTTGACACTTGTCGCATTTTTTAGAAAATTCGATGGCGTCTGCTTTCATCGTGGGCCAATAATATCCTTGCCTCATCGCTTTATATGCCAGGGATCGCCCCCTGGGATGATTACCACATGCCCCCTGGTGTATCTCATCTAGAACACGATGTGCTTCTTCTGGATGAAGACACCTTAGATATGGCAAGGAGAAGCTTTTTCGCAACAATATTCCATCTTGTAAGGTGTACTTGGCAGCTCGAAGCCGAATTTGTCTCGCAGCTTTCTTGTCTTCTGGTAGGTATCCATCTCTGAGGTAAAGGATGATAGGATCCATCCAGCATGGAGACGATTGTACCGATAGAACTTGCTCTAGAGTCGCTTGGTCGATACTCAAGTTCTGACGATGTTCGATGGGGATCGAATGTGATAACTCCGATTCCGGCGCAGAAGCGAGTTTTGCCAAGGAATCGGCAAGTTGGTTCTGCTCGCGAGGGATATGAATTATTTTATAAGTCTTCAACTTAGCGAGCAGGATGAGGACACGAGACTTGTATAAGGCCATTCTTTCTTCTTTGGCTTCGAATTCACCAAGAACTTGATTGACAATGAGCTGGGAGTCGCTATGAATTATCAAATTCTGGACTGCGAGTATAATGGCCAGTTCGAGGCCAACAATTAGGGCCTCATATTCTGCTTCATTATTGGAGATGCGAGATTCGAAACGCAGAGCGTATTGAAAATGCGACCCGTCGGGAGCCGCTAAAATCAGGCCCGCTCCACTACCGGTGGCCCGTGACGACCCGTCCACGAAGAGCGACCATGGAGGCTGGTCGCTGGTCATGACATTATCTTCAGAAGAATACGTAAATTCGGCTATGAAGTCAGCCACGGCCTGGCCCTTGACTGCGGTCCTAGGACAGAATGAGATATCGTGCTCACTGATTTCGACCGCCCACTTAGTTAAGCGCCCGGAAGCCTCAGGTTTTTGAAGGACTTGTCGTAGTGGATGATTTGTTGGTACTAAAATAGCATGGGCTTGAAAGTAAGGTCGCAGTTTTCGAGCCGCCGTGACTAAGGCTAGGGCCAGTTTCTCCATATCAGAATACCTATTTTCTGCATCGACCATTGCTCGACTGATATAATAAACGGGCCTTTGCACCCCGGAATCTTCTCTTATTAAAGCGGCGCTAACAGCCGTGGAAGACACAGATAAATAAAGAATGAGTTGCTCATGAGCTACAGGTTTAGATAAAATGGGAGGAGTGCTCATGTATTGCTTCAGTTGTTGGAAAGCTTCTTCACACTGACGTGTCCACTTCCAATCAGATTTGGCCGTTGCACGAAGGAGTTTGAAGAAGGGCAAACACTTGTCAGATGCTCGCGAGATGAACCTATTCAATGATGCGATGCGACCTGCCAGACGCTGAACGTCCTTCAGAGTAACAGGGGATTTCATCTCTATCAATGCTTTAATCTTTTCAGGATTTGCCTCAATTCCACGCTGGCCAACCATGAACCCAAGAAATTTTCCTGCAGACACTCCAAACGCGCATTTTTCTGGATTTAACTTCATTTGATACTTCCTCATCAGATCAAAAGCTTCTCGAAGATCTGAAATGTGGTTATCTTCAACGATGCTTTTCACGAGCATATCGTCGACATAAACTTCCATATTCCTACCGATTTGAGCAGCGAACATTTTGTTGACAAGACGTTGATAAGTGGCCCCTGCATTTTTAAGACCAAACGGCATTACCTGGTAGCAATATAGTCCTCGATCTGTGATGAAGGCAGTATGCTGGCTATCAGGTGGATGCATCATAATCTGGTTGTAACCAGAATAAGCATCCATAAAGCTGAGGAGAGCATGTCCAGCTGTCGAGTCGACCAACTGGTCGATCCGCGGTGTCGGAAAGCTATCTTTGGGGCACGCTTTGTTCAAATCTGAATAGTTGACACACATCCTCCATTTGCCATTAGCTTTCCGGACGAGAACTACGTTTGCGACCCACTCTGGGTAGTCAACTTCCTTTATGAAATTAGCCGCGAGTAGCTTTTCGACTTCAGTTTTGATTGCCATTTGTCTTTCTGCAGTAAAGGCACGTCGACGCTGATGTACGGGTTTATGCTTCGGGTCAATGTTGAGACGATGTGCGATGACATCAGGATCGATGCCTGGCATATCTTTATGAGACCAAGCAAACACATCCTTGTATTCGGTGAGGAAACTGATCAAATTTTCACGATGGACAGTGGTCAAGGAGGACCCGATGCACACGATCTTAGATGGATCGTCTTCGGTCAGGTGGATCGCCACTGTTTCCTCCCCTGGAGTTCCCGACTTCAGAGCATTTTCTCTCGGATCCAACGAGGTGGTCGAGGGAACACCGGGCGATCCTTGAGTTATTTCCAGGACGGGCGTCGCTTGAGCCTTCTTTCGATCTTGGAGGGCTATCTGGTAACAGGACCGTGCCTCCTGCTGACTTCCTCGTACGACCCCGATGCCATTTGGGGTTGGAAATTTAACACACAGATATGAAGGGTGCAAGGCCGCTCCAACCTTAGTTAAAGACGGCCGCCCCAAAATGGCGTTATATGCTGATTTTCGATCTACGACGAGGAAGTTTATGAAGACGGTGGTCTTCGCCGGACTCTCTCCAAAAGTAACTGGGAGATCGATGCTTCCTTCGGGTGTTACTACCTCTCCTCCAAAACCGACGAGGGGGGTCGACACTGGCTTGAGGAGGCTTCTGGAAAGTGCCATTTTGTTGAAAGCCTCCAGGTACAGAATGTCGGCTGAGCTACCTGTATCCACCATAATCCGATGAGTCAGATAATTTGATACCTTCAATGTGACTACGATAGAATCTTCATGAGGGAAGTGGATTCCCGCTGCATCTTCGAGGGCGAAAGAAATTGGAGGATGGCTCGCTTTTGATGAGCTGGACGTCTGTTCCAGCCAATAAATTTGCTGGGGTTCTTTGGACGCCTTTCGAGCGTATGCCTTTCTTGAAGCTTGAGAGTCACCCCCACAAGCTGGTCCTCCGACGATAGTGCGAATTTCTCCAGTGGGCTCAGCGTCCTCTTGATCGGTTTGATGATGAGATGGTTCCTTCTGGCGAGATGAGGTCTTCGCCCTTTCTGGTGATCGATTTTTACGAGCAACATAATCTTGGAGATGGCCTTTTCGAATAAGGGCTTCGATATGGTCTCGTAGAGAGATACAGTCCTGGGTCCTATGCCCGTGATCTTTGTGAAAGTAACAGAACTTGCTCTTATCCCTCTTCTCGGGATCGGATTTGATCTTTGCGGGCCACTTCACATATGGCTTGTGTTTAATCTCCATTAGAACCTTTTCAGGGGACCGATTAAGAGGAGTGTAATTATGATATTTACCAGAGTAAGGCTTCCTGGGAGAACGATCGCGCTGATCACGACGGTATTTCTTATCTGTAGAAGAAGTTCCTTCTGGCTTGCGTTTCTTACTTTGTACTCCGTGGCGTGTCAATGCGACTTCTTCCGCATTGATATATTTCTGAGCTTTGGCTTGGAATTTCGCCATAGTTTTCGGCGGGCTTTTATCTAAGGCAAACCTGAATTTCTCGCTTGTTATTCCAGCGATGAGGGCTGTGAGACCCTTTTCTTCAGTGTAACTCTCGGTTTGAACGGCTTCAGCAGTGAACCGTACTGTGAACTCTTTTATTGTCTCCCCATGTTGCTGTTTCAGATTCATCAGATGGGAGGCCGGCTTCTTAATGCGAATACTTCCCATGAATTGAGAAAGAAATATTTCCGATAATTGAGAAAAGGAACTGATGGAACGAGGCTTTAACCCCCGAAACCACGTACGAGCCGCTTCTTTCAATGTAAGGGGAAAAGCCCTACACATGATTTCTGAACCATGTCCCTCCAACTCCATGAGGGACCTATATGTTTCCAAATGTTCCAGAGGATCGCCAATGCCTGTATACGGAGCGATAACAGGCGCTCGATACTTTCTGGGCAACGGGGCTTCCATGACCTCGCTAGTGAAGGGAGATTCAGATTGGTGTATCGCCGCCGTAACGGCAGATGGTCGATTTGCCTGGTATCGCTGTTCCATGACATCAAAACGATCTTGGATTCTCTTGAGATCTCCTTCCCATGGTAGGGTATAGCTAGATGTTTCGACGGTGGAGCCTTGCGGTTGAGGTTGTCGAGACGAACTGGAATGTATGGAATGTGGAGACAGTACAGGGGGATGGCCGCCGAGTGGCGGGGCCTGTGGTTCGTCCATAGAATGTCTGGAGGCTACCGGTATGGGTTGTGGTGGTAATCCTCCGGAGGGTTGTTTTTGCGGTTCAGGGAAGTGTTGATCTAGCCGACTTGACAGTGCCTGAACTCCGGCATTTAGGGTTAGGAGAGTGTTCCCGAGGAAACGCAAGACATCATCTTGATTTCCAGAGGCCTCCAATAATGGGTTCGTTGATGGCATATTTTGGGCTCCTTGAGGGATATCGGTCGGAACGGGTGGGAGGGCAGGTACGGATTCCGTCTCATCAGGTGGAGGTGGTGCCTGCCTCGAAGCTGAAGGATGAACCGCCTTTTTAGGAGGCATCAGTGAAGGATTTTAATCGGTGGTTAACACGATTGATTTTGACGATCAAGTCGTTCCCACAGACGGCGCCAAACTGTTAATGTCAGATTCTGTAACGAGATCCTCCGGCTTTGCTCCTTCACTCCATCAGGGATTTCGCCACCAGACCTGAAGCAAGACAGCAAATAAGGGTGGCTGGGGCTCAGCCGTTAGCCCTCCGATGCTTAAGTTAGGCCACAATAAGAAGAGAAGCCAAGCAAAACGGAACCAAGATTGAATGAAGTGTGCGTACCTTTCTCCTCATGGAGTCACTCCCTTATATAGATCTGAGGCTAGCCAATTTTGTTACATAAGATATCGAAATCCCGATGATATCGCGTACGATACTGAAATCTCGCTGATTTCGGAGGACAAGATCCTTATCCTCAAAGATAGTATCTATCCTAATAACTCCTTCCGGCAATCACGTTTCTTGATAGCAATCTGAGATTCGGAACCACCAGAGAAGATAAGCCCAAAGACCAACCTATACAGGCTGTTGATCGACATGGTAATAGCGCTGATTGCTCATAGTTGGAGTCATAGCTACCGAAAAGGAAGGAGACGCCGAAAAGAAGAAGACCATCCGAACCAAAAGACTCAGGACTACTCTGATGTCGGGAGCGCTCGTGTCAGGGGTGCTCGCTTCCGTGAACTGCGACCCCTCCTGACGAGCCCGAGCAGAGCTGCTCGCACCCTATAGATGCGACCTCTTCTGAAGAGCACGAGCCGAACTGCTCGCATCAGGGATGCGCGACCCCTTCTGGGGAGCACGAGCCGAGCTGCTCGCATCAGGGATGCGCGACCCCTTCTGAGGAGCACGAGCCGAGCTGCTCGCATCAGGGAGGCGCGACCCCTTCTGAGGAGCACGAGCCGAGCTGCTCGCATCCAGGAGACGCGATCCCTTTTCGCGAGTACGACCTGGACTCCTCGCATTCATATGGTCACGACCCTTCACTTCTTGTCAGATTGTATTAGCCTATAACACCTTGCCAAGCTTGTAGGATTCGATGGCGGATGGCACCAGAGGTCATCGAGTGGTTGACGAGGATGATCCTGCTTTCATTGTCCGCCGAGGGGACCACATGTGTTCCCTAGCTATGGAGCATCAACCTCTTCCTGCTATCAAGGGTCGAGGTACCAGGGATCGCTGGGACAATTGGATGAAGGAGCCACAGCCCTTGCTTGAGCGAGTACTAGATGGTACTCCTTTTGCTAGCCTCCTCACCCTACGCTTCCATAATAACGACGCCAACCGCATGATGCTTGCGGCCCTTTGTGAGAGGTGGCGGGATGAGACCCACACCTTTCAGCTCCCTTGTGGGGAGTGGGGAATAACCCCCTTGGATATTTACATGCAGATAGGTTTCCCGTTTCATGGGGCAATTGTCCCTCAAGTTAGCTCTCTAGCTCCCCTCTCTTCCACTGATTGGCTGCGGCTTGTCGGTGACGTCCCTCCTGAGGGTGAATTCCAAGGCCATCAAGTAAAGATGCGATGGTTTTACAACAATTTTGCTTCCGTCGTCCCTACCACCGAGCGAGAGGCCCTCCACAAGGCGCGGGCCATGATCACTTATGCTTTTGGATCATTTCTTTTTTGCCATGCGAATGAGAGAGTTGATCCTAAATTTCTTCGTTTAGTCGAGGACCTTCATCACCCCTATAACTGGAATGGGGCCATCCTGAC
This sequence comes from Liriodendron chinense, assembly GCA_003013855.2. Lineage (NCBI taxonomy): Eukaryota > Viridiplantae > Streptophyta > Magnoliopsida > Magnoliales > Magnoliaceae > Liriodendron > Liriodendron chinense. The sequence goes on along the minus strand of ML058381.1, from coordinate 1,357,902 downwards.
CCGTCTCTTTCAAGGTCTGGACAAGACCTGTCGGCATAGCCGGTCCTTCACAGGCTTCTGGCCTGTCGTTGAGGTACCTCTTCTTTCATCCTCCTTGGAGCCATTTGCCTTCTTTCTCTCTCTGATCATTGAATGTGCTTTTATCCAGACCTGCTTTTATGACCATTTTCGGCATCTTGCGCCAAGGATGCGAGATGACATTGAACCCTCTCAGTATCGCCACATGTACTGGCATCAACAGAATCGTCAGCGGAACTCCCGAGTTGCCGGGGACAATTGGCGTGCTGATATAGACGGGCTGACAGTTAGGATGTAAGTATCTTGTTTGTCTTCGTCCTTCGTGTCGTACTGTAATTGACCGTGGTAATCTCATTTGTTGCAGTTTGCCCGGATGCCGTACGCTAGTTTCCCTCTCTACTACACGCCCCAGCGTGTGGAGGCATACGATGCTTCATGTCTCCGTATTATGCTTTCTGACGCTGAGTCCTTCCAATGGTACTTGGGGGAGAGATTGCTTCGGCAAGTCACTGGGGTGGCACGGGTCCCCTGTTCTGCTCCTCCTCCATCTGCTCGGATGCCAGTTGATGAGAGAGTTGAGGCTCTGGTGGGCCAGCCTGGCTTTCGTTTCACGATCCCGGATCGTGATTATGACGAGTGGTATCTACTGTTTGGCCAGGGGCCTCTGCTTCCTTCGCTTTATGTTCCAGGTGGCCGTCGCAGGTATGCTGGAGGTTCGGTGACTGCTCCTTTGATGGATCTTTATCGTCGGGAGCGGGACGCGAGGAGGGACGATGATGATTATGTTGGCGACTTGTAGCTGGCTCTGCTTTGTATGGCCTTGTACTTTTGTTTTTGTCCCCTTTTGTATCAAGCTCTTTTGGATGAATATACAGGCTTTGATTTCTCCCAAATTCCTTGGTGATGTCTGGATGCTTTGACTCTTGACTCATTCCTTCATGATTTGAGACTACTTAGCTGCATGGGTGATGACTTGAATGGTTCAGATTGCTTGATTAGGCCTTGTGGGCCCACTTGATGTTTAGATCTTGGATTCTGGCCCTTCTTTTGATGATCGAACCTTTGATCTTGCTGCTCCGTGACTTGTGTAAGCTTTCCAATGGTTTGGATCCTAATGATCTAGCCCTTGAATGGTTCAGATTGATGGATGTGGCCCTGTGGGCCCACTTGAGGCCTTGGCTTTACTTTGGGGCAACTCTTCTGATGACTGGTGAGGCTAAGAAGGCTGCTCATGGTGTGGATGATGGCTTGAACGTCTCAGATCGCTTGATTTGACTTTGTGGGCCCACTTGATGATTAGATCTTGGATTTTGGCCCTTCTCGTGATGATCAAACCTTTGATCTTGTTGTTTGACGGCTCATGTAGGTTCTTCAATGGTTTAGATCATGATGATCTAGTCTTTGAATGGCTTGGATTGCTTGTGGCCCCCACTTGATCATTTTCCCCCTTCTTTGGCTTGATCAGCCATGTTCCGGCCACATTGCTTCGTGATTGGACCGGTGGGGCATCTTTTATATGATCTTGATCAATCTCAGTTGAAATTTGGAGTGGACCGGAGCCTTGGGCGGCCCACGGAGCGCCATCTGCTGACGTGGACTGTCAGACTCACCTACCAAGAACCCTGGAGCCAATCCCGCGGAGAGAGGGAATCTGTGTCCGTACGGGCGGCCCAGGGCAGGCAGCCCAAGGCTCCCCTCTTGAGCGGCCTGGGCTGGCCCTGGTTCGGACATTCTTCACTGTCCACTGTCTTTGTCCCCTCATTCCGTGCACGTTCGGGTTCGATTGCAGCCATGAATATTCTTTTTGTCTCTTCTTTCCTCATCATCTTGTCTTCATCTTGGTTTGTCCTTTCTTGGGCAATGGATGGTGGGGATTTATGGGCTGTGGGGGCTATTCATGGTGGGTCCCACACTTCAGAGAGTATTGAAGGCTTTAATGATGGAGGGATTTCTTTAATGGATGGTGGAGATGGTGCATTGAATGGAAGCATTGATGAGGGGCTTGGGATGGTGGTTGATGGAGCTTTGAATAGTTCCATTAATGGTGGGATGGCTGGATTTTCAGATTTGAATGGGCCCCTCATTATGGGAGGAATGGATGGTATGGATGAGATGATGGGATGGGACATAGGTGAGGCTATTCATCCCTTGAGTGTGGGTCCCATGGATGACGTGATGGACGGTGATGATGGGACTATGAGGGACATAGATGGGCTGATCTCATGTCTGGATGGTATGGATGGCTCAGATGGTACCTTTGACGGTTTGGATGCTCTGGATGAGGGCCGAGATGTGCGGCACACTTGTTTGGGTGGACTTGATGTGATCATTGATGATGTCCCCTTGATGATGGACGGTGTAGATGCCTCGATGATCCCTTTGATCGGCCAGGATGATGACTGGATTCATGATTTTCTGTTGGAGGGGGCCGCAGGTCCAGATCTGACCGTTGATTCTTTGATCGGGGTTGCCGGGACCCCTTTGGATGGTTCAGATGTATTCTTTGACGGTCAGATTGGTCAGGATGCCACGATGTGCGGTGTGATCTTCACTGATGGCTCTTTTGGTTGGGAGCATTGTCCTTCTTTTGGTCATCGGCCCTTTGCGCACTCTGTTCATGAGGTGGGCGAGTCTTCTCATGCGGCTGAGATTATGACAGTTTCAGATGGCGATGCGACTATATCAGACATAGCCGTCACTGAGGGCCGATCAGGGGTTGTCGAGTCGGCAGAGGTTCCAGCTTTTCCTTCTCCTTCGCCCGTTGACCTTCCGATCCTTGATGAGTTGTCCTCGATTTCTGGGCCTTTTGTGCTGGAGGGGTACCAGTGAGGACTTGTCAGGTGCTTCCTCGTCCTTCTTGCTCGCCACGACTGCTTGCTTGGCTTGACAGCTTGTCAGTTTATGAGATTCGAGATTTGGAGTCTTATGGCTTTGGCAGTCTGATTCATCTGGCCAGAGTTGATATTGATTGGAGGATGCTTGGAGCTGCCTTGATTGACTGGGTCCCTTCGTTGAACTTGTTTGCGTTCAACGATATGGAGATGGGGCCTTCTTTGGAGGAGCTTGCACGCTTGACAGGCCTACCCTGGGATTATGCCCAGTATTTTTCGCCGAAGACATCGCCGAAGACTGCTACACCGCAGAACTGGTTTGGGATCCCCTATCTTGTTCGGCCTGCAGCTGGTGGCCAGGATGCTGTTGTGTTCTCTTTGGACTTGCTGTATGATCTTTTTTCGGGTCCTCAGGGTACGGCCGGTTCCACCTTTGCTCGGAACGCACTGATGTTCTGTTTGATTGCTGAGGTGCTGTTCTCGGGATGGCGCAGGTCCCAGACTTCTTTGCTTTTTGAGGTTATGAGCCGAGCTGTCCGTCGGCAGGGGATCATTTCTCTCATCTTGGCCGAGCTATTTGATGGGTTGACCGACTGTGCCCTGGGCCGCACTCGTGTCCTTCGCGGCTGTTGTGCTTTCCTTCAGGTATCTTTTCTGCACCTTTTTTTCTTCTTGCTTTGCTAGGAATTGTTTTGCTCTAGCTGAACTTCTTTTGCTTTCTGTGATCAGGTATGGCTATGGGAGCGTCTTTCTCTGACCGTTCCTGTACCTCTTCCTGGCATCCCTAGCTCTGACATCATGCGTTATATCATGGAGTTCCTTCCGCATACGGCTAGGATGAGCGAGCCCTTGTATCGCAGGATGTTCGCTGATCTGCGTGACTGGAACGTTCGTTGGGAGTCATCTTGGCTTTCACTTCCTCCAGTGCTTTGCGATGCACACCGCCTTCCTCTGATGTTGGTAGGCTTTCGATCTTACTTCTCTTATCACCCCATTCGGTTCCTGCGGCAGTTTGGGTACGAGCAGGATGTTCCTCTTTTCGCTTTCGCGGGTATCGGGCGTCGAGCACTTCCATCCAGATCCTCTGACTTTAGGACCCGGATTGATTGTTCTTGGGCGAGTTATTTGACAGCTGATTTGTTGGGATTTGAGCTACGGACTTTTCCGATGGCGACCGCCCCATATCAGTATTGGGTTGCTGAGCAGTCTTTGTATCGACGTATCCCTTGTTGGCACCAGACTGCTGATGAGGATGAGCAGGATATTCTTGGAGATGCTGGCTCTTCATCTGGTTCATATGAACCTTTTGAGGAGCGCCAGTTTATCGATCCTGGCTTCCTTTTGGCCACTCATGGCCATTTGCTGTCTGAGATCTCCGCACTTCGGTATCATTGTGAGATGATGTCGAGGAGATTGGCTGCCGATCGGAGGTTGTCTGATGAGGAGATAGCGATCCGTACCCTTGAGCGCGATGAGGTGCATTACCTGCGTATGGAGGTGAGCAGGTTGAGAGCGAGATTACTTCATTATGAGTCAGAGGACTCACCTGATGTGGCCGAGGAGGAGGGTAGAGATTGATTGTGTTGGCCACCTGCGCATTCTTTTTTGCATATATGATTGATGATGATGAAAGATTTTTTGTATTTTTTGAAAAAGATGGTATGATATGTGTAAAAGAAATATGATGCATCTAATTAAAAAAGAGAAAACTGTTTGAAAATCTACTGTGCCATGAGTTGTCTTGTGAGTGTTTCTGGACTTTGTGTCGGGATATAGGAATCAGAACTGGGGCTCGGTCAATGATTTGACCGATGTCTCGAGATTTGACTTGCTTGATCCTTTGGTTCCCTAGAGATGTAGGCAATGGAAACTCTTGCTTCCTGAGATTGTCAGAGTTTGTAGAGTTCTTCGCTCCTGACTGTACTTCCTCTTGTTCTTGCACTTTCACTGCTTGAACCGATCTGGACTGTCTGATTTCTTGGTACCTGCACTTTTATTTTTTCTTTTTTTCTTTTTTTTTATTTGAGCCATTTTTTCCTGCAGTGCTCTTTCGAGTTTTCACCACAGCCGGCTTTTTCCCGTCATTTTTGCCCGTGGCGCCCTTTCGGGTTTTCACCACGTCCCGGGTGTTTGATCTTGCCTGCCCCTTGGCAGCTATGCTGTTTTTACCCTCAGTGCCCTTTCGGGTTTTCACCAAGTCCGCTGTATGCCCACTGTTTTTACTCGGAGCGCCCTTTCGGGTTTTCACTCCGCCCTCTTTGTTTAGGCACACATTTTCTTTTTCTTTTTTTTTCTTTTTCTTTTCTTTTTGGATCTCTGGATAACTGCGGCGGCTAGAGGTCGGGAATCCGTCGTTGCCGGCCGACGGCAGTCTTTCAGCCCTTATCCTGAGTTACGATGATAGAGCTGTCGGTCTTAGCTAAAAGACCCTTCTGAGATGAATGGATGGACGACTGTGTTTCTTTTTGGACAGATTTTTTTCTTGGGTGCCTTGCTTTAGCTTCCCTTTTTTCTTTGCTTCTTTTTTTTTGTATTCTTTTTCTCTCTCTTTTTTTTTTCTTTTTGCATCCCCCCTTTTTTTGTATTTTTCTCTTTTGGAATCCCCTTATTTGAAACACTTGTTGGTGGACGGAATGATTTCTCAGAGGTCTTAGCTTCGACCTCTTGACTTCAGCTCTATTAAAGTAACCTTTGATAAGGTCAGAATAACTTACCCGTGGAAGATCTTCACGTTGTCGGCGTTGGTTGGCTCAGGAAGATCCACCCCTCTCATGCTGGTGAGTCTGAGGGCGCCTCCGGGAAGTACTTCTCTGACGATCAGTGGCCCGTCCCACGAGGGTTTGAACTTTCCTCTGGGATCTGGAAGGTGCGACGGTAGAATCTTCTTCATGACCATGTCGCCTACCTTGAAGCTCCTTTTTCGGACTCTCTTGTTGTAAGCCCGAGCGATCCTTTTCTGATAACACTGAGAATGACTTAGTGCACGCATGCGCTTTTCATCTGCTAGTTGCAACTGATCGAATCTGGCCCGTTGCCATTCTCCTTCTTCAATTCCGCTTTCCAGTAACACCCGTAGTGATGGTATTTCCACTTCGACTGGTAGAACTGCTTCCATTCCATAAGTAAGCTCGAAAGGAGTAACACCCGTAGCAGACCGTACAGACGTTCGATAGGCCCAAAGTGCATATGGGAGCATATCTGACCAATCTCGATATGTCACGACCATCTTCTCGAGTATCCTGATGATTGTCTTGTTTGCGGCTTCTACCCCACCATTCATCTGGGGACGGTAGGGGCTTGATCGATGACGTTGGATCTTGAACTTGCTGAGGAAGTCATCCATCTTCTTGTTGACGAACGGGGTTCCATTATCTGTGATGATGGCATTGGGGATTCCATACCGGCATATGATGTTGTTCTTCATGAATTTGATCACCTGGGATGCTGCAATCGCGGTGTAGGAGGCTGCCTCTACCCACTTGGTGAAGTAGTCGACTGCCACAAGTATGTACTTATGACCATTTGATGCTTTGGGACTGATCTTGCCGATGATGTCAAGTCCCCACATGGAGAAGGGCCAGGGGGTGGTCAGGTTGTATAACTCTGATGATGGGGCATGGATTTGATTTGCATGCTCCTGACACTTGAAGCATTTTCTGACGTGCTGGCAACAGTCTGTCTCCATGGTGAGCCAATAGTAGCCGAGTCGTAGAATCTTCTTTGCCATCATGTGCCCATTCATGTGTGGGCCACAGATTCCTTCGTGTATTTCTTTCATGATCTTTGCAGCTTCTGTTTCATCGACGCATCGAAGGAGGATGTGATTATAGGATCGCTTGTAAAGAACTTCGCCACTGATGGTGAACTGGCCGGCCAAACGCTGAATGGTTCGGCGATCTGTTGCTGTTGCTGACTCTGGATACTCCTGGGTTTCGAGATATTGCTTGATGTCGGCATACCAGGGTTTGTCAGGGACAGCTTCGGCTTCTTCTATTTGCAGGCAAAAAGCAGGTTCTTCTTGAATTTCGACTGTGAGCTCCCATTCTGAAGCTCCTTTTGGTATCTCGAGCATTGATGCAAGTGTGGCGAGAGCATCTGCAAACTGGTTCTTGGCTCTAGGCATGTATGAGAAGGTGATTTCCTTGAATTCTTCGATCAGATTGTCAAGATACACATGATATGGTATCAACTTCTCATCCTTGGTCTTCCATTCGCCATTGGTCTGATTGATGATAAGCTGTGAGTCTCCAAACACTCGTAGCTTCTTGACGCCCAAGATTATGGCTTCTCTTAAGCCAGCGATGCATGCTTCGTACTTTGCCATGTTGTTGGTGCACTCAAATGCGATGCGCCTCGAGATAGGAATAGGGACATCGTCTGGAGAGTAGAGGATTGCTCCAATACCGCTCCCTTTAGAGTTTGCTGCGCCGTCGAAGAATAATGTCCACTCATCTTTTTTCTTCTTTTCATCCCCTTCAATAAGCAAGAGATCTTCATCAGGGAAGAACGTCTTGAGCGGTTGATAATCCAGGAGAGAGTGAGCCGCAAGATGATCGGCGAGGGCCTGTCCCTTGATTGCCTTTTGAGTGACATAGGTGATGTCGAACTCAGACAAGAGTAGCTGCCATTTAGCTATTCTTTCAGTGAGCGCCGGTTTCTCGAACAGGTACTTGAGCGGATCCATGTGAGCGAGAAGGAGAATAGGGAATGCAATCATGTATTGACGGAGTCGCTGAGTTGCCCAGACTAGGGCGAGGCAAGTCTTCTCGATCGGGGAATACCTGGTCTCGTAATCAGTGAACTTTCGACTCAAATAGTATATTGCTTGTTCCTTCTTCCCGGTCTCGTCGTGCTGGCCGAGGACACAGCCGATGGCTTCTGCTGCTACTGAGATGTATAGCAATAGTGGTCGTCCAGGAGTGGGTGGCACTAGGACTGGAGGATTCATGAGATACTTCTTGATGCGGTCGAAGGCGACTTGGCAATCATCATTCCATTCTTTTGGAACGTTTTTTCGGAGGAGCTTGAATATGGGCTCACAGATAGGTGTGAGCTGTGCGATGAAGCGACTGATGTATTGAATTCTGCCGAGGAAGCCACGAATTTCCTTCTCTGTTCTAGGAGGGGGCATCTCAATGATTGCTCTGGTTTTGGTCTCGTCGACCCTGATGCCATCCTCGCTCACCATAAAGCTGAGGAGCTTACCTCTCATTGCACCGAAGACACATTTCTGAGGGTTGAGACGGAGCTTGTACTTTTCTAATCTGTTAAATAATTTCTTCAGATCTTCAAAGTGTCCTTCAATTGTGCGAGATTTGACGATCATGTCGTCCACATATACTTCAAGTTCTTTGTTCATCATGTCGTGGAATAATGCGGTCATTGCTCGCTGATATGTTGCTCCTGCGTTCTTTAGACCGAACGGCATTACCCTGTAACAGAAGGTTCCCCAAGGAGTGATAAATGATGTCTTCTCGCGATCTTCGACGGCCATCTTGATCTGATTGTAACCTGAGAACCCGTCCATGAATGAGAAGACCTTGTATCCAGCAGTGTTGTCGACCAGAGTGTCGATATGTGGCAAAGGGAAGTCATCTTTTGGACTGGCTTTGTTGAGATCTCGGAAGTCGATGCACATTCGAACCTTGCCGTCCTTCTTCGGTACTGGTACAATGTTGGCGAGCCATTCAGGGTAGTTGGAGACTACCAAGAATCCCGCGTTGTATTGCTTGATGACTTCATCTCGGACTTTCAGAGCCCATTCTGGCTTCATTCTTCGAAGTTTCTGCTTCACTGGCTTCATATCTGCCTTGGTTGGCAGATGGTGTACAACGAGCTCTTCATCGAGCCCCGGCATGTCTTCATATGAGAACGCAAAGTTGGACAATCTTGGAGCTAGGAACTCTATCATTTTCTGTTTCATCTCAGGTGGCAACGATTTTCCAATGCGTACTTCCCTAGGGATCTCAGGTGTCCCCAAGTTTACTATCTCGAAATCATTGGCTACAACATTGGCTTTGGATTCGAACTTTTTGAGGAGATCCTCAAGTTCGGGAGCAGGATCATCATCTTCCTCATCCCGAGCTTCGTCCAGACCCATGAGCTCGAAGTCTAATTCGATGTCGAAATCATATGATTCGACTTCAAACTCATGCGACTCTTTAGACGAACTTGGCACACTATTGAATGCAGGGAAAGAAATGTTTTTTGGTTTTTGAGATTTTTCTGAAATGAAAATACTAGATGTTTTTGGCTTTTGAAAGTTTTTGATTTTTTTGGATTTTCGAAATTCACGGGACTTTGAACAAGCGGGCATTGCAGACCATGATTGATCCCAACTTGTTCCAAAGTTCCGATCGTTGCCTAGACAGGCGTTTTTTTTTGGAAGCCAGAGCCCTCAGATGGCTCTTTGGCTGATTCAAAAGTTAGGGGAACAGATGACCATTCAGGACCCCACACTTCCTCCCCTGAAGGGGTGGGGGTTGATGATTTGGGCGAAGAGTCACGATCTGGCCCAATGACCATGACTTCTTGCTGGTCAGGTTCGAGATCTGAGTCGTACTCAGTCCCTCCCGGATCACTTACCTCGCATTGCAGTTCATCTGGTTTCACAGTGAGACACAAGTTTGGAACCTGGACATCAGACCAATCTAGGGCTGGCCACTTCCCTTTCTTGGTCCAATGGATGGGCTGCTTCTGCCCCTGGCTGATGATTGATGATGTTGACTTTGCAGAGATGGGCAAGTCGTACCCCTTGCTAATTGGTGCTGAGATGGGCGAGTTGTGCCCCTTGCTGATTGAAGTGGGCAGGTTGTGCCCCTGGTTGAGAGAAGTGGGCAGGTTGTGCCCCTGGTTTATTGATGCTGACGTGGGCAGGTTGTGCCCCTGGTTGGGAGCAGGTGTCAGGGTAACCTGATCCTGAAGCTGCTGTGTTTGTCTTCCTTCTTCGTCTTCATCATTTCCTTCTTCTTCTGGAGGCTTAGATGGTTCGAGAATCTGATCCCATCGAATGGGGGGCCACGTGGCCCAAACTAGGCTCATCGGGAGGCCTTTGTATAGTGCAGTCGGTTGATTCCCTCCTGGATCTTTGCAAGGTTCTCCTGGCTTGACGAACTGGATGGGTGAGCACCGAAATTTCTTCCTTCTTTTGTCCATGAAGGTTGCCTTGTATCCGAGTCCCCATTTGCGTTGGTTATATATCAGTGGTACCTTTCTGGACTTGAAGTGATTCTTCATTCGATATCTGAGGCTCAGACGCTCTGCCGGTGAAAAGACACGGTTCACCCTTATCGGTTCTGGATTGGCGATAGAGTTCACAGTCTCGAATTCGAAACTGTGAAACGGGATGTCCTCTTCAGAGTGCTGGATATCAATGACCGGGATGTCTGGTTCAGTGGCAGCAGCATTGGAAGGAATGATGAGCTCCTTCTCTGCATGGATAGAGATCACTTGATTTCCACAGATGTACTTCACTCATTGATGCAGGGTTGACGGCACAGCTGCAACCTTGTGCAGCCAAGGTCGTCCAAGTAACATGTTGAAAGAGGCTGATATATCCAGGATTTGGAATGTGATGGTGGAAACTTCCGGGCCTATCTGTACCTCTATGTCGACTTCCCCTTCCACTGATCGGCGGGTGTTGTCGAATGCTCTGACACATATGGTGCTGGGTCGAAATGAAGAGGGACTGATTCCCAGACGTTCCGCAGTCTTGAGCGGGCAGACGTTTAAGCTTGAGCCATTATCGATAAGGACCAATGGGACGCAGAGGTCTTTGTATCGTAAGGCTATGTTGAGGGATCGCCCATGATCTCGTCCTTCTGGTGGCAACTCATTATCAGTGAAGGTGATGACGCGCGGAGCCAGGAGTTGTCCAATCATCAAAGCTATCATTTCTGGTGCCGTATCAGAGGAGACGTGAGCATCGTTCAAGGTCTTGGCAAACATTTCTCGGTGTATGCGAGATGTGCAGAGTAGCTCCCATACTGAGATTTGTGCAGGGATTGACTTAAGCTGAGTCGCCACATCGTATGCGGCTTCATTTTTGCTGCCGAGGCCTGAGAGGACGCCTTTGGGATCTCCTCTGTTTTGATTATCTCTTTGGATGCAACGCCCGTTGGGATTCATGTTCCCCACTTCTGCGCATTCTGGATAGTGCCATGGGACCTCTTTATAATTTTCCTCACCCTTGCCTTCTAGGACCACCGGCTCTTGCAACGGTGCTTGTGTGGGTACCAGATCTTCCTCGTATGGAGCTTTTGCCTTGAGGACTACATTGTTGCCTGTGCTGAAGGGGTAGTATCGAGGCTTGTCTTCATAGACCACATAAGGTCGTGGTCCTGGCTTGACTGTTCCCGGGGCAGGAGGCTCCCATGGAATGAATACTGGTCCTCTTGATATGGCAGGGGGTCTCTCTGTTCGTCCCAGCTGCCGTAGTGTGATTGACACGCCTCCGGGACTTGCCCCTTGCAATATGACAGGCTTGACTGGAAGAGCTCCTTCCAAGACAACGGGCTCTTGCTGCCGATGAGTGTAATCCTTCCATTGCGGATTGGATTGTTCTGGAGTTGCCCCTTGCAAGATGACAGGTTCGTATGTGGGCTCAATGTATGACTGTGCTCCTTCTAGGATGACTGGTTCCCAGCTTGAATGGTTGTAAGGTGCCCCTTGAACAACTGGTATATCATATGGAGGTGCTCCTTCGAGCACTACTGGCTCGGAGATTGAAGGAAGAAAGGGACTTGCCCCTTGCAAGACTGGAGGAGGATTTGTTGGCTCATAAGTGTAGGCGTGAATGGATTGGATAGGGGAGAAGAAGCGATCGAGGTGGTCCCCTTCTTCTATACTATTGACTGCAGGGCCACGAGACGAACTGGGGTCCGTTGGATGCTGAGGCAAAGGATTCTGAAGGATGTTGGTGGAAGCTGCTGGAGAAGTTCCAGGGACCGAGATGACGATCTTGCGGTCATCAATCAGGTCTTGTATGACATTCTTTAAAGTATAGCATCGATCAGTGGCGTGACCACGTCCTTGATGATAGGCGCAATACTCATTTTCTCGGTAGTTCGGTGGTAGAGGATGAGGCGGAGGCCGAGGTGCCATTAGAGTAAGTAACTGCTTTTGTACCAGTGTAGTCATGATTTGACTAAGTGGTTGACTGAGTGGAGTGAACTTCCTGAGCTCCCTGAAATTCTGCCTGTTCTGGTATGAGTATTGGCCGTTTCCTCTGAATTGCTGTTGTTGTCGAGGTGGTTGTGGCTGAGGATTCGGTTGTGGCCGATACCGCTGAGGCTGATGCTGAACTTGATTCTGCTGATACTGTTGACGTCCCTGTGGGGGAGCGCGTTGATTCCCTTGAGCAGTGGTGTTGATATTGTTTACCTCCGTTGGGCGAGGAGGAGAACCACTACGGTTTCCATTCCCGTGCCAGATAGGTCTTCCTTCCACTCTGTTCCTCTTGACTGTAGTGGCTTGATGAGGCCATGGGGAGATTGTCCCGGCCCGGATTCCTGCTTCGACTTGCTCTCCAGCACGGATCAATTGTGAGAAATTCGCATATGGATGCGAGATGAGATACCCGGATATGCCTGGGTATGTTGAATGAACAATCATGGAAATTTGTTCTTCGTCGTCGATGGGTGTCCGCATTCTGGCTGCCATAGCTCGCCAACGTCCCACATAAGCTGATAGTGTTTCATCACTCCTTTGCCTGAGTGCTGCGAGGTCGGCTCTTCTGGGTGCCATGTTGAGATTGTATGCGAATCTGTCGACGAAAGCCTGGGAAAGCTGTTCCCATGTTCTGATGCGGTGGCAGTCCAATGAAGTGTACCAATCTAGGGCATCGCCCTTCAGAGATTTTTGGAACAAACGAATAAGGGCCCCTTCATTTCCTGCGATTGCACTCAGCTCCCCGCAGAAAGTCTTGAGATGTGCTGTGGGACAACCGCTGCCATCGTATCTCTTGAATTTCGGAACCTCAAAGTTTTGAGGTACTTGAGCATCTGGGAAAGGACACAAGTCTCTGAACTTGGTCGAAGGTAAGTCGATTCCTTGCTGTCGTTGAAGCTGATTTTGCAAGATCTGGAACTGCTCCCGCAACTCGTCCAGTCCTGAGTGATCTGTTCGAGCGACTGGTGCCTCCTGGAGTAAGGCACGTTCTTCTTCGGTATAGTGGTCGATGTCTTCGACCCTATGGGCTTGCTGAAAAGCAACCGCGGGTTGCTGAAATTGGTTTGATGACTGAACTGGATTCTGATGAATTGGAGCTTGAAATGATGGTAACTGAACTGGAGACTGTACTGAAGGTTGAACTGGAACTTGCTGGAAATTAACTGGATTTTGCTGAATTGAAGATTGCTGGAAATTAACTGGATTTTGCTGAATTGAAGATTGCTGAAAATTAACTGGGATCCCATCGGCGGGGATGTGCTGGAATTGAAAAGTGCTCCTGTTTGCAGGAGGCTGAGATGCTGGGAAGTGACCCCCTTGTTGGGTATTCGCCACTGTCCGCTGATTGATGTGGGCTTGACACTGACCCCCATTGTGGGCATTCGCCAGTGCTGTCCCTGTTGCTGGAAATTGAATTGAAATCCCATCGGCGGGGATGTGCTGAAATTGAAAAGGTGTCCCATCGGCGGGGACATGCTGAGATCTACTGAGATTGTTGTTTGCAAGATTGACTGGAAGCTGACTGGATGTTCCTGCAACGGAAGTGCTCTGAGATGGCCTTGTCGTCGCAGGAAGATATTGAGAAGGATGCCCCATAGCGAAGGGCTGAGATGGCTGCTGTCGGTAGTCTTGGGCAGACTCCGATGGTTGTGCTTGATTTGAACTGGAGGCCGGAGGGATCCGGCATGGTTGTTGAGATTGCTGAACTGGGCCAACCTGATTGTTAGCTGCTGCGGTGGCTTGTGCTTGCATGAATTGTAAGAGCATTTCTTGCATTGCTCTCACTCCTTGTGCCAATTCTTGTATGATTGGCGTATTATCAATGGGCTGTTGCGCTAGAGGTTGCGCTTCGGTCATTTCAAGAGCAGGGAGGAGATGAGTTTCTTCTTCGTGGTCGGACATGGCTTGTTGAGCCCGAGTGCGGATTATGCTACGGTAAGGAAGTTGTCTCCGCGTACGTTGAGCCCGAGGAGGCGCAATGATGAGGACTGTACTCTATTCTTTTTGGGTTTTGGGATTTTCTATTTTTTTGTTGGTTTTAGGATTTTCTATATTTTTTTTTGGGTTTTGGGTAGAATGCTATGCAGATGAGATTGTATGAGGATTAGTGACTTTCAAATACAGGAATGATTCCGTTTTTCAAGTCGGATCACGACTAGTGGGACTAGCTCATCCCCAGTGGAGTCGCCATTCTGTGGACCCTCGCCGATTTTTCCGCGCTCCCACACGACGTCGTTCTCCCTTCCCCTTTCCTTTCGGAAAAGAAGGAGATGAGGATGCGTGAGTGCGAAATCGCCGTTTGTGCCACTAGGCTTGCCTCGTCCTCGAGGGCTTCGTTTGGTTGTCGTATTGAGCTGAATGTGTTTAAGTGAATTTATATAAGACCAGAGTCGCCACTAGCCAATTACTTCGAATCTACAGTCGGCTAGACCCCGTAGAAACGTTAGAGAAGGGGATCCGAAGATCCTTTCCTCTAAAATGACTCCTGTTGATCTGCGGCCAGAGATTCAAGGTAAGGGATCACGGTTACAGGGTGGGAAGAGGTTAAGCACCCCACACACTGCCCGTACCGAAGTACGGTCTCTACTTCACAGAATCGATCGAATACTTGAAAGTTTAGTTTAATCCTCGTATATTCTCATGGATGACATGATGCATGAATGCGGGTCTGAACAGTAAGAGTTTCTGATGGGCAGGTTCCAACAACGGGCAAGCCCAGAGCATACGCTCGAACTGACAGGTGCTTAATATAAAGACATATGCATGTGTGTTTGAGTAATCAAGGTGCTTGTAGTGAAGCAGGGGGGTTGGAAGAAAAGTAAATGTTGCACTTATGCTAGATGCAAATGAGATGATGCTGGAAAATGAGTAGCTGGGTGGACGGAGGTGTCGCAAGGGTTGGCTTCGAGTGGCTGGATCAAGACTTGGATGGCTTGGGAGGCTTGGACCAGTGGTCAGGCTAGGCTGGACTAGGGTTAGACTCTCCTCACTCGGGCTCTCCTTGGTGGAAAAATGGGCTAAAGGGTGGAGAGATGGACTCAGAGCTCTCGGGCTGAAATGGACTCGAATGGCTTGTTGAAATGAGAAGGGGAGGGGGGTATTTATAGCAGCGGAGAGTGGCAGCTCTCGTAATTTTGTCCGGGCGGCCTGCCATGGGCCGCCCGTACGGCCGCTCCTCGGTTTCCAGCGAGTACGGTCGCTCCCTCGGGGCTGCTGTTGGACTCGCTGGTCGACTCAGTGAGTTGACTCAGCGGGTCGACTCGGTGGTTTGACTCGACGGGTTGACTCGACGGTGAGTCGGTTTGACTCGGTGTTTGACTCGATGGGTTGACTCGGCGGGTTAACTCAGCGAGTTGACTCAGTGAGTTTGACTTTTTTGGGATTTTTTGACTGGCCTTTTTTATGGGGGGTTTTTCAGGGTGGTGTTTAGGACTGGGTTGACTGGGTTCAGGCTTGAACTGGGCTATGGAATGGGGCTTACAAGGGTGAGTTTGGCTGAGTTTGGACTTGGGATTTGGGGGTATAGTCCTCCGTTCAACCAGCTATCTCTACCAACAGTGTAGCCGAAGGTGGGGTGTCTACAGGTATGCTGAACTAAGTGGTATAGAATTGCATTTGGTGGAATGTGAATTCCAGACTGTGTTTGAAAACGATAAGAATGATTGAATTCATTAAGGTATTTGACCTTCCAATCCCAACAAGAGATACAGTAGGATTTTTAGTGATTTTGAAATCCATTACGTCTATGGCCCGGTCATCAACGTTTGTTTTGAAATTTGGTCAGTTAATTACAATTCCAACATCTACCAAATGCTGGTTTCATGTATACAATGTTTTTCCCAAATTAAGAATTCAGTCTCCTAGCGGGTTATCCTGGCTGGGTGACGCCCAGGCCTCTCCAGTTTCAGGTTTGAGACATGCTAACAGCACTAGTGGGTGCTTTATGTGATTAATTGTGTGGGTGTGTCGCATGACTAACGCAATAAAATTTCCCCGTTCAAAAAAAAAAAAAAAAAAAATCCCAAGCAATGGGATTATATTATCAAAATACCATGGTATTTTCAGATATATAATCATTATGTGATGATGGTGTTAATTTCATCTAATGCAATGCGATGCATCTTTCCAAAAATGCCCCAAGAGTACAGGCCAGTCCAAGGTACAAATCTGCAGATATACCCCACTTTACCATACATATTTCTTAGGAATCAATTTTGCATAATCAAATTTTAATAAATAATTCCAAGAGAATTGTTCATTGAGAATCAGTTTTGCTTTGCTAGAAGCAATGCCATATGGCCCAATAATTTAATCATTAAAAGAAGCAAATAATAATAATAATAATAATAATAATAATTGCCTGGAAAATTCTGGCCTTGAGAACTTGCTTTATATAATAGAGATTGATAATTTACATCCCCATCAGGAACATGTCTGACTTTATTTAAAAAGAAAAGAAAAGAAAAGAAAAACTCTTGGCAATATGTCACCTTATTTAAAATTAAAAAAAAAAAAAATACTGCATTCAAGCTTACATATGCACCATAGAGGAATAAATCTCTATGCCCAACAACTCCCTGGAACTCTAAAAGCCTAAAAAACTAACGGCTAGAAAGTGCCCACCAAGCAAGGTAGCATGAACATAAAACTCATAGTCGAAATAAGTACATCCACCCTAAAAACTGAGAGTTACTCATGTGGGCGTAAAATAGGCAATTGGTGGTCCACATCCGTTTTCTGTACTTAGCTCAAAATGAAATGACACCCATCAAAACCTGTTACAAAGACAATAATAAATGGAGTTAGAAAGAGGAATATGGGAATGAAAGGATATGCAGTGTTTGGTTTGTCCATTCATCCCAGTGGGGGCACACCTGATGAATGGCTTGGATAACATATAAACAAGATGGTGAATCCAAATTCCATCTGCAAGCTTCTATGGTAGCCGTCCCCCTTTCCAATGCCCCCTATTTTGGTGTGGACCACCTACCCAGGCCAAACATTGGGGTAGACCCATACAGCTCAAATGGAACTCATGGAAATATGATAAGTGGCTTTTCAAGGCATACAAGAGGGCATAAGCCCAATGCCCTAGCTTTGCTGAGTCTGGCCTGCTTACCACATCAGGCCCGAGCCTGAGCCCAAAAAATTGGTTGGGCCTGCACCCAATCCAACCTGGTTGAAGGTGAAACGTTTGTAATCCGTCAGTATGTCAGATGGGTTGCACACGCATTAAATCATGCCAGCTTGGGTCGGGCTAAAATGACCGGAGCCCACGATCGGCTTGAAAATTAATTGGGGCATATATGCGAGACCGAAGCCCAGTCCACGGACCAATCAAAACGGGTGAACCCTGGGCCAAGCTCACTGGGCCAGGTGGACTTCCCACCCAGTTGCCACCCCTGAAATAATGGTCCAGACCACATCCAAGTGGGCCACATGCACATGTTTAGATCAAGGAAGAGCACTCAAAGAAACACTCTTTAGTGATTATGGTTCATGAGCTTACTTGGGTCTTTTGTGACCAATATCGCTGTCCCTCCGAAGTCGCACGTCCCTCCACCCGCTTTCGTCCTTTGCCAGTAACTATTGAAAGCATACGATGCATGTGCATACAATGTATCAGGCTCATAGCACGGCCCATTAGGTAGGATCGACCCACAATCCGCTCCGGACCCACAAGCATAGTTCATAGCTTCTTGCATGATCGGTTCCGGCACCGAAGGCTTTGCAACGCACCACAACGTGAGCCCCCCTTTGCCTTTATGTGGTGGTGGAGGTGGCACAAATGGCGGTGGAAACACGATCGGTGGCAGAAAAACCGGTGGGCCCCCCGGGACAATTTCAGGTGGGCTGGGCCCAAATTCAGGTGGCCCAGGCACAAACGCAGGTGGATTAGGGACATAAGTAGTAGGCGGACTTGGAACGTACTCAGGCGGACTTGGTACATAAGTGGGTGGGCTGGGCTCATATTCAGGTGGGCTTGGGAAATATCCAGGTGGGCCAGGAGGATATAATGGTGGGCTTGGATTGACAATTGGAGGTGGGCTTTCAATGGGGATTGTGGGAGTGGTGGATGAGGGTGGGGGTAGAGGTGTTGGATTTATTATGGGACTTGGTGGAGGTGTAAAAGGAGGTAGTGGTAAGGAGGTAGTGGTGTAAAAGGA
Organism: Liriodendron chinense; assembly: GCA_003013855.2. Classification (NCBI taxonomy): domain Eukaryota; kingdom Viridiplantae; phylum Streptophyta; class Magnoliopsida; order Magnoliales; family Magnoliaceae; genus Liriodendron; species Liriodendron chinense. The sequence goes on along the minus strand of ML058381.1, from coordinate 1,339,718 downwards.
GGATATATACAGTAAGGTGGTGCATTTAGAGGTAAGGAGGTAGGTGAGAGTGGGCCCATGGTTTCATCAAAAGGTGGCAATGAGTTAGGAGACTCAGCTAATGAGTTGGGGTTGATGGACTCAGTTAAGAAGGTGGGGTTGATGATAAAGTGTTTCAACGGTTTAAGATTCTTTGAGATTTTGATGGTTGAAGTCCTTTTGTGGGTGGGACTCTGGTGCAGGTGGAAAGCCTTGAAATGCCTTGCAGTTCTTGCATCTGTTCCATGAGAGAATATACATTCACTGTCCAAATTGAGGTATTCATGCATCGTGTAGGTGTAACACTTCCCTAGTCTCTTTGACCATAAGCCTAACCCTACCCTCTCCAAACTCAAGGGCAAGAGGGTCTTTCAGACCCTAAGCCTAACTCTATCCTCTCGAAAGCTTAACGGCAAAAGGGCATTTTTTTCCCCCTTTTTCAAATGAGTTAACAGTCCACTGTCCATTATAACAACATACATAGAGGTGGACAACGATCCTGGCTGGGTCAAGTTAGCCCTAGTTTGGGTTTGACTCGTTTTTTCCTACCTCAGTTGTATTGGCCCACTTTGGGTTTCGGGCCAACCCTTGTGGCTCGAGTTTGGTTTGCTCTAAAAAAATCTGGTTCAGGTCTAGGATTGGTTTGGTCGAAAATTTTAAACCAAGCGAGCTAAGTTCAAATAAGTCGCTGCTCTTTTTTTTATTGTTTGTTTAAATAGAAGAGAATTAAAAGTTAGAAGTAACATAAAAAAATATATAAAAGTATCTTACTATATGATGTTTAACATCCTCCAAAGGAAGAGTGCAACTTCAAAATAGCCATGTAAGAGCTTTTCCAAACAAAAGTACACAAATCACAAGAAATAGTGTGCATTCATGTATATGTATTATCGTATTATCCACATCATCATGTATATGTATTATCCACTTGTCCATCCGTTTTTACATATCATTTTAGGACATGATCCCAAAATCGAATCATATCCAAAGCTCAACTGGATCACACCAGGAAAAAAAATAGTGAGAATACAATCTATGAGACAAATCGAGCTGAGCCGAGCCAAGCCAGTACAGCCCTAATTTGAGCTTGGTTTGTTTTTTTAAATGACCTCGATTCCTAGGCTTGGTTTGGTTTGAACTTCTATTTGAACCAATCCAAGCCGAGCTTTTTCAAACCAATCTGATCCAAGCTCGAGCTAGCTTGGTTTGTGTCCAGCTCTAGGCATAAGTGTGGATTGTCTATGTTGAAGGCACAAACAACTCTTGTTCTGTCAGTTCTCATTGGTATATGTCTTTGTCGATGACACCACCTCACAAAACACCAATTTTCTCTCCCATTTTTTATTTCATATCACTTTAGGGCATGAGACCAAAAGGAAGTCAATCCAAGGCTCAAGCAGACCGCACAATAGGAAACAATGGGAATTGGACGCCTGGTGTTGAAAACTTCTTTGAGCCATAAAAGGCTCTCTTCTAGCTGAGATTTGTATTTTCCTTCATCTAGGTCCATGTGACTTTATGAGGAGGTTAGATGGCAAATAAACCTCACGATGGACCCTAGGAAGGTTTTAATAAAAGTTCGTTCAATCCCTACTAATTTTTGTAGTGTGGTCTACTTGAGCGTTACATGTGCCTTGCTTTTGGGCTCATGCTTTAGAATAATTTAGAAAAAAAATGATGGATGGTGTGAATCTAACACATAAATTATGGTAGGGCCAGACAAGTTTCATACATTAAAGTTGTGTTATATAGTACGTAATCTATTCAGGAGAGAGAAAATCAATATGCTTTGTGAGTTGGTGTCATCGACAATGATATGAACCAATGAGAAGTGACGGCACAGAATTTCTCAGTGCCTTGGTCATTTTATGTTTGTTAACATTTGATAGCCACAAGGTAGTTTTTTTTTTTTTTGGTTGAAAAATATAAGATACTATTTAGGAATGGATAAAAAGATTTTATTTTTCTATGTGCAAAAAGGGAGGGTGCTAGGTGTCTAAGCCCATAAGAGCTTTAGGATTGATGGTTGCACCCAAACCTAAAATTTAAGCCCATTTAGTAATCAAGCTACAGCTGGTTTGTGTCTGAGAGCGCATCAGCACTGTCTAGCTGGTCAAGCTACGGTCTCTGTGGGCCCCGCATAGCTCCCACCTCCTGTCAACAAGGGCCACAAGTAGATTTGGGCACAAACCAAGCCAGCTCGAAAGATCGGCTCAAATTGGTTTGTAAAAGCTCGACTTAGATTGGTTTGAATAGAAGTTCAAGCCAAACCAAGCCTCAGAGTCAAGCTCGTTTGAAAAAACAAACCAAGCTCAAACTAGGGCAGTACCGGCTTGGCTTGGCTCTAAGCTTGGTTTGATTCGGCTTGATTCGACTCATAAATGGTAAGCACACTATTTTCTGTGGTGTGATCCACTTGAGCTTTGGATATGATTCTATTTTGGGATCATGTCCTAAAATAATATGTAAAAAGCAATGGACTGGCATGGATAAAACATAGACATAATGATGAATTAATACATATACATGAATGCACATTATTTCCTTGCGCTTGTAAAATTATTTTTGTATACTTTTGCTTGAAAAAGGCTTTTACATGTCCATTTTGAAGTTGCACTCTAAGAGGATGTTAGACACTACACGGTAATATACTTTTATATATTTTTTCAAACTTCTTAAATTCTTTTCCATTTAAACAAGGAAGCGTAAACAAGGAAGCCGCATCCTGATTGAACTCGGCCGGAACCCAAATCAGGCCGATTCACAAACTGGAGAGGCACAAAAGCAAGCCAACTAGGGCTAACTCGGCTCGCGCAGATCGTTGCCCACCTCTAGCCACATGGGCACAGGAGTATCTCTCCCCCTGTGCAGGAAGGTGTGTGGGCCCCACAAAGATGCCCGTGACAAATCTATTCCGTCTATCAGTTTTGCAAGACCACAATAGGACATAGACTAAAAAAAGGATATCTAAAGCTCATGTGGGCCATACCACACGAAACAGCAGGGATTGAACGCCCACTGTTGGAAACTTTGTGAGGGCCACGGAAGTTTCGTATCAAGATGATATTTGTGTCTACAGTTTATCTGAGTGGTAATAACCCTATGAACGGTTTGGATGGCATATAAACATCATAGTCAGCTCCAAGAAGGTTTCAACGGTGGACATTTCCGTTCCCACTGTCTCTTTTTGTGTTGCGAGCCTGAGTTTCGGATCTTCTAGACTCCTGTCCTATCTTGAAAAGCTGATGGACAGAGTTGATTTGTCACGGAAATCTCTGTGGGCCCCACACACAACAAAGGTTTAAGGTTTCAAGGGTACTTTTGTCTGGACCCAGATCTTCAGCTAAATAAGGCAGCAGGACCTGAGTTCGGGCCAGACTCAGACCCGGGTCATGCGTAATCAACAGAGACTGGGTTCGGGCCTGTTATTTTGTCTTTAACCAAGAAAAAAAAAAAAAAAAGTCACTGTTCAGGCAGATTGAACTGGGATGAGAAGAATGGACGGCTAGAGAAAAATCTAACGGTTCAAATTCAATCTACATGTGTGGCTCACTTGATGAGTATTCTCTGCTGACTTTTGCTATGTCACATGTTCAAAGTATTCACTATCTAACGAATGGCTCGGATGGATCACACGTGTGCCATCCGATGGTGGGACCAGGCCCAAAATGGTAGCAGTGATCTGTGGCCTCGCATTCTATCAAAATCTCATAAGATGAAAATTCCATTAATGCAGATGGTCATACATTTGGAAACATTTCATTTATTGTATTGGTAGATAGCTCAGTCATTGATCTGGACCATCCACTTAGTGCAGCTAAGTACCAATGACCCACCACGAAAAGAAGCACACTGATCAGATGATTATAACCATCCTATTGGTAGTTTGCAAAATTAGCGTTCTAGGACGGCTATTAAAATGATCAAAACAGTACGAGTAGGATGGTGCATCCTGTAGTACATCAGTACAATGAAAACGGTAGGCCCCACCATGAAGATCACTGGAAACAGAAATCAGACCTTTCCACTAATCATGTGTGCCACACCGTTGGAATCAATAGACAACCGATGATCTAACCAGATCAGCATCATCATCAATGAAGGGTGATCTTCATGGTGGGGCCCACCCTTTTAACGGTACTGATGTCTTACACAAGTGGCATGTTGGCAATTGTATGGTAACGCAAGTTGTGGCACCGTTGCCCGTATACGATCAGTTCTCTCATCCAATTCGTGTTCTTTTAGGAACTGGAGGACATGATAATTAGTTGGGATAAATGAACGGTCCAGATCGATGATGGAACTGCTCCATATCGAATTCATGTGAAAAGAACCCTAGCAAGGTACAATTGAGTTGCACTGGATGTATAGAGAATGAAAAAAATACTACACCCAGTATTTTACGTGCAGACACGTGTTCCTATTGTCACACGTGTGATTGGGTACCAACATCTTCCACCTTCCATTAGTGGTGGGACGAGAAATCCCACGCACATCGAAATTCTGATACGTGGGTCCCAAAATCTGGGTCTGGATTCCCATCCACGCGCGATCAACGGTCAGTAAATAGAACGCGTGTCATAAAAGCAACCTTTGATGGGAACACTGATGAAGAAGAAAAGAAAAACTTTGATATTCTGGAATAGTGTGATGGTTGATACACAGGCACTAAGAGATTGCACAAGTGGCATACATGTTACTCAAATTGAACTGCCCAAATGGTCAGCCTCACTTTAGATGGATCATAAACCAAAAGTGACTAATTAACTAACCAATTAGTGGACACATAATGGACGGTTAAGATGAAAAGTAGCCAAAGAACTGAATTCAGCCTACAGTGGGTCCCAAATGTGGACAGTTTAACTTGAGTTAATGTAGGCCACTAATTGTATAATTTGTGAGTACCTGCGTATCAACCGTCACACTCTACCAGAGTATTTAAAAACAAAATGCAGACTTACCACAATGAACAAGGAAGGCAGCTATAGTAGAGAAATAAAGAGCTACAATCCAAAGCTTCATAATGCAATCTTTCCTTAGCACAATGTGATGAACTTGCTTTCAATGGCTATAATCCCCACAAAAGGCTCCTCTATATGTAGTTGAAGAGAATGGACGCTCTCAAAACCAGAGGCTATCAGTTGGGGTTGATATCGGTTGATTGAGTAGAATGAGAGTGGGCCCAAAAGAGAAAAGGGAGCTAAAGAGGCCGGCAGTAAAGTGAGAGTATCAAGGGTGGTTTTGCTTTACACATGATTTCTTTCGTTTTCTCTGCTTTGTTTACAATGGAATGGTTTTATAAAGATGCGAGATTGTGTAAGATAGAGATATGGTTTGGTTGGATTGTGTTGTATTTTGTTTTTTTAAGGATTTTTTGGTAATGGCATATGTGCTTGCTTGGTATGGGAGAAAAATAAAAGGTGGAGGTGTTTTCTCTTTTGTTTTGCTTGTATTCTACTCAAGGAAGGCCCTTCTATGTGTCTCACCCAAGTCTTGTCTTGTCCACAGCTCTCTCTCTCTCTCTCTCAAATGTCTAGTCTCATTTAGATGCGGCTCATTAAGGTTTTAGAGCTATGGTCTAAACACAGTAATCTCTCTCTCTCTCTGCCTCAATGCTAGTCTATAGAGACTTAGACTCTATCTCTCCTCTCTCTCTCTCCCTCTCCAAATGTCTAGTCTCTAATGTTGCTCTTAGGTTTACTCCAAACAGTCTTTTCTCTTTCTCTTTCTCTCTCTTCTCTCTCTCTCTCTCTCTCAAATGTCTAGTCTCATTTAGATGTTGCTTCCTTATCTCTCTCCATATACACCTCTCCTCTCTCTCTCTCTCTCTCTCTCTCTCTCTCTCTCTCTCTTCCCATTTAGATGTTGCTGCTTGGGGAGGATTACAAGGCCTGCCTCATGAGATTACTTCACCTCCATATTGTAACATTACTTTGGTTATTGTTTGATCAGTGGGCCATCTTTTAAGTTGTATGGCTAGAACTAGCATGATGGCTTTTTGTCATGGCTTGTTGTCTCTCTCATCTCCAACGTACACGTGACATTGATCTATTTGGTCATGGATTGGCCGGACCCTTAAAACCAATTAAAACCAATTGCCCATTTTTTTCTTAGCAATCTGGTCTGATTCTTGCGAGTGGACAGTTGAAAATGTGAGGTTATGTGATGTTTGATCCCAAATTTTTTTTTATTATAGTGTAATTAAATTGTGGGGCCCACTTTTAGTGACCCAGAATGTCAATTGGTGGGTTCCATAATGGATGGCTCATTGTCCAAAACGCTCTTGTTGATCAGTGTCCTGTAAATTGTAACTATATATCCAACAGTTTTACAATGAACAAGAAAATGGCCACATACGATTTATGGAAAACACATGGGCCATGACCCATTTGGGGTGGGACCCATCTTTCGAATTTTGAGACTTATCGTATATTTTCCTATAATTCAATTGATGTTATTTGCATGCGAAATAAACTCCCCAAAAATAATGATTAACAGAATTCCCAAAAATAAAATAAAACAAACCATACGTTCTTCTAGCAAACTACAAATTCTTTTGGAAGCCCATATGGGCCCACCATATCGCTAATGGCCACTAAGTAGGAGAGGCAGCAGTTGGATTGCACGGACCAGAATTCTCTACAACACCCATTTTACACAGCGCATAGAACGCCTTGTGGGCCCACCATTTTTTCCATGTTATGGGCTCCTCAATGGTAGGCCTTGGGGGCCAAAAAACATCCTGACCGGCAATTCAGGTGGATTATACCATAGGTGGACTACACCACAGAAAGGATGTACCGATTTCAGTTGACTTAAATGGCTAGCTATTTGGGACCACCTGGCGGAGCACACGTGATGGTGTACAATAAGGAACGGGAAAGGATGGTTGTTGATTATTGATGAAGGTCGGAGTACTATACCCTTATGATGGGATCAGGACCTTTGGCTGAGGTCGCCTCGGAGGTTTCTAATAGGTATTATAAGGGGGCTATGATTAGAGATAGCTATAGCAGCATTAATGCTCACCCCTCCTACATCACGGAGAAAAATGGGCTAGGATGCCACACATTGCTGTGATCGGTCTTGAACCTCAAAGTGTTTCATTGGGACAGGCCCAACCGAACTAGGCCCATTTCCCCCTTAGTGATTAACAGCATGTAAAATGGACGGTCAGAGCGAAATAGTCTAATAATCATTTTTTCGAAGCCTTAATTTCAGATTCCTACCATCATTAAATGGGGGAAGTTTCAGAATTAGGGTTGTAAATGGGTCAATGGACCCGATGGGGTACCCAGACCCAACCCATTTAGATTGGACCCAAACTCGACCCATTTAACAAATGGTACGGGTCTGGGTCCAAGAACAGACCCATTTGCTAAACGGGTCTGGGTCTGGTTTCCTTTATATTTGGCCTGACCCGACCCGACCCGAACCCATTTAGTAAGTGGGCGGGTTTGGTCTATGTTTCAAGGGCTCGTCCAGCCCAGACCCGTCCATACCTGATTTTAAGCGTTGTAAAAATGCTTGCATACTAGATCCAAACCCAAACCCAAACCCATTAGACCCGACCCATTTATAAACGGGTCTAGGTGGATCTCCCTCTACCAGACCCAGACCCATTTATAAATGGGTCTGATGGGTTGACTCGGACCCGACCCAGACCTAGACCCAAACCCACCCATTTAGTAAACCGGTCTGGGTTTAAAATTTGGACCAAACCCATTTAGTAAATGAGCGGGTATGGTTTTGGCTAAACCTGCCCCGAACCCGGCCATTTACAGCCTATTCAGAATCATGTCTTTTTAAAATCCAACGGTCTACATTAACCACAGTTGGGCCCACTTGGGCCCATGGAGCAACTTAATATCAATAGGGATCAGATGGTTTGTAATGCACATGATAGCGGTGAAGTCTGTTAGAATTCACCAGTCACAATCTGTCCATGTGCTTGTCCATCTGGACCATTCAGTGGATAGGATGCTTCCTCGATTGGCTGTACGGAAAAAATCTCCCCAATCGATAATCCTAACCACCGCATCGATTGCCTTCATCAAAATTTCTATAAATTTGGTAATTATGATTACTGTATTGAATGCCATTTTGGGGATGTAGCCAATTCAAGAGGTTGGACAATGAATGAATGGTCCCGATTTGTGACCACATGCACAGATTTTGGGGTATATAGAGACGGGCAACCCCCTACACTAAGGGCCGTCTAATTTACAGGCCATCACTTGAATATATCCTAGCCATTTGATCATTGCCTAACTTTGAATAAAGGTCTATAAAATAACGGTTCAATATAAACCGTTAATATTTTGTGCTTCACTTTAGATAGTCTATCAGCATCAGCCCCACTTGGTGATCCTAACCGTTCACTTGGTGGCAAGGAAGTAGACTACCATAATTGAAAATAAATCAATGGTTCAAGTTTCTCTAAAAGAGGAAAGGCTAAATATTCAATGGTTATAATTTTCCAATCTTGGTTTATTTTGGCTCATGGGCCCTCTATGGTGAGGCAATCATATCAATCATCTAAACCACTAAACAATGGGCCCCACTTGTATATAAGGAAGCCCAAGTGGGAAGCTGATGGACGCGGCTTAGCTACTGAACACGACAGTAGCCAGCTGAAGTGACGTCACCTAGTTCTGTGGGCCCCACCTTGATGTATTTGTTGTATCCACACCGTCCATCCACTTGGAGAGATCATTTTAGCCTATGATACAAAGAACGAGCTAGATTCAAAGTTCAAGTAGACCCCATCACAGAAAACAGTGGGGACTGAACGCCTACCATTAAAAACTTCTTAGGTCTACAGAAGTTTTCGATGACGCTGATATTTATGTTTTCCCTTGTTCCATGTCTGTGTTAACTTATGAACAGGTTGGATATCGAATAAACATCATGGTGGGCCCTAGTAAGATTTTGACGGTGGGTACCATTGTCCCCACTGTTTTCTGTGGTGGGGCCCACTTGAGAATTTTATATGCGTCATTCTTTGGATAATGGCCTACAATGATCTCTCAAAATGGATGGACGGTGTGGATACAACACATACATCATGGTGGGCCCCACAGAACTAGGTGATGTCACTTCAGTAGCGAGTTTGGCTACTGTCGGGTTCAGTAGCCAATCCGCGTCCGAAGCTGATTGGGTGTTGACCCCAACACCACGCAGCTAGGTGATGCTGGACCCTGTAGGCCCACTGTGATGTATGTGTTTTATATCCACGTCGTTCATCTATTGTGCCAGCTCATTTTTGGGCATGACCTAACAAATGAAGCAGATCCTAAGCTCAAATGAACCACGCCACAGGGAAGGACCCGTTTGGATACTACCAAATAAGTTACTTTTCCTACTTACGGCAGTAGATAAGTTCTTATTTCAGATAAGTAAGTTTGGTTTATGATTAGTAATAAGTAACTTTTTTACTTGAAAGTACATAATCACTTAGCTTTTTTTTTTTTTTTTTTTTTAGCTTTTTAACTTTTCTAGAGAGATGAAAGAGAGGAAAAGCTGATAAGTATGATGTTTACCAAACATACTTATTTTCTTAATAAGTAGAACCTAAGATAAGCTATTTGTGGCATATGTAACTTATCTTAAGCAACTTAACGGGCCCTTATCGTTGAAACCTTCTTAGGGCCCACCATAATGTTTATTTTCCATCCAACCTTATGATAAGATCACACAAACCTGTATGGATGAAGGGAAAACACAAATACCTGATTGATTCAAAACTTTTGTGGCCCTAAAGAAGTTTTTAATGTTGGGCATTCAATCACCAATGTTTCCTGTAGTGTGGTCCATTTGATATTTGTATCTGCTTCATTTTTGGGTTAGTGCCCTAAAATGAGCTGGAAAAACGGATGGACCGCGTGGATATAAAATATATACATTACAGTGGGCCCCACAGTGCCCAATATCACCTAGCTAGGTGGTGTTGGGGTCACTATCCAAGCCATCCATCAGAAATAACCAGTTCGGACTATGTTTTCTAAACTATAAACTAACTACTAATATCGTGGCCCACCAACTGAATGGATCATATTTATCTTAGAGCAGTAAAATCTACATATGGTGATCAGGTCCACATGATGGATGGCTCGATGCAGTCATGTGTGAATTAGCTGACTTGTACACGAGTGTGGGCCCACAGAGCTTGTGTTTTAGTAGACGAGGAGCTGAAGAGGATATTCTCATGCCACGTGCCACCTAATGAAAGGTGTGTGCATGGCACTCTTTTTTCCTACGTCACTCTACATCGTATATCATTCAATAGAAAAATCGCCTTCAATAATGGCCATGACTTTGTAAACAAAGATGATTATTTATAAAATATGGCCTATGTTGAAGAGAGTCACCAGCAAAATCCGCTCAAACTTGAAGTCTTGTTCCTAGTATTATTGTCATCTTGTTGGCCGTAACATTGTTTAAATAATAAAAAAAAATATTTCTCATAGGCAATAATATATTATCTGTTTTTTCAATTTTTATTTCATAATTGCACATGCCAGTGAGCAATTATAATGCTAGTTGAATCTCATAGATTACTAAAATGGATATCATATTGTTAGACTTTTCGCAGGTCATTAAATTGTTATGGATTATTCATTTGATCAAAAATAAGTTTTTTTTTTCTTTTTTCTTTTTGAGTTTATATGTACGAATATGACCGTGTCATGGTAATGTGTGGACATAAAACGCTGAGATATGGCTAATCGATTACAGGCTTGGTCCATTTCTTGCACAGTGTAGACCAATGTGCAGGTATGGTCTACTTCTCACACGACGTACGTGAACCAACCAAACAAAAGCAACAGGAATTGTACATTGAGGTGTATATATATATATGAAATATATATACCTCAGCTCTAATATGTAGGTGATCAGGATGAGATTCCACACATATTGGCATAATCGGTATCCATTCACATTGTATTAGTATATGTTTTGTAGTGGAGATGGATCATTATTGATTGAAAGGATCTCACATGATAATCACGTAGATGACTAATACTTGATTATTCACGATGTCTGAATATTGAGTGACACTTGTTACGAGACCAATTACCTACAAGTGGTGAACCGTGACACCCCGAATGTCAAGGGTTGAGGGCATCCTCGGCCCCCAATATCCCGGGCCTCACTTGATGCAAAACATGCAATAAAAAAGGCAAGCTACTGAAATCAGAATAATACTCAGCCAAAAGTAAACACATGAGATATCGATATCCAAAAGAAGAAGTGAGCATATATATATAAGCCAAAAGAATCAATTAACATCAACAACTCACTCGACGGAACCCGCCAGGGGCCCCGATCACCAGTCTCCAAAAACTATAGCAAAAGCCTATAGATTGCGCCAACCCGGCGCTATCCCCCATAACAAGGATCCCCTATCACCCTCTATGCTGGTCGTCTGCATACTGAATGTATGGATCCTCACCAATGGCTAACTCCTCATATTCTACCGCTTTGTTCTCCTCCTGTAAACCTGAGTCACATGTGGCGTCTGGGTGATGTTTCATAACACCGTCCCCAGAATGGGGAGTGAGTGGCCAACTCAGTGGTAACATTACATACAAGTTATCAATGCACAAATGAAAGTATACGTAAATAATGAATTCTATTACACATCATTCTTAACTAAGATATCCATATCAACAAAGCACAGTTATTTAGTGCATGAGTGCATGAAATGCATATATGCATGCCCCAAAACACCAGTTTGTCACAGCGAACAGTGTGTGGCACCACTACAACACTCGCACAGACTGGGCCGCCATGACAGGGGCACCACCCCAATCACCTGCCCGAATGAATGTCATGCTGGACCATGAATGATTATCCAAATCCTTAATTATACTAGTTTAACATCCAGCTGATTGGCGAAGCCATTATACCATTACCGTATCACTCGGACGATCAGGGATCATCTAGCTCCCTACGGGCGAGTACATATCATCGTCAGTAACCCCAAGGATCCCAGCTCGAATAAACAGTCCAAAAGTCTGATTCGGCCATGAATCGTCAGTCATGTCCGACTCAAACGGGGGTGGTTCAGTCATGCCATTTTCCTATAGTCAAACAAATGGATGGCTCACTGCCTCCATGGGTGCTCAAAGACACTACGGAGGGGCACCACCCCGGCGTAGGCCGACAGCGTAGGCATAGGTCCCATACCACCATGCCTAGCTCATGCGTCTTTAAAGATCGTTTGCCCTATAATTATTAGTGAGCCTATCCAATGGTCTTGCTGGTATGTGGATTCGAATATAAGTGTTTACACAAACATTATGCCTTAACTGGGTTTGTTGAGCCGATGGTCCTTAGGTAAGGGGATAACGGGAGACCGACCTTGGGTACTATGCCCCACGTGGTTCACGAACCACGGACAGCACCTTCATTTCACCACGCTTGAGGATTCCAACTTCGGGGATACGGCCAACCTGTGTGGCCGACCCAAACTCTGTGGATTTTTTGATCCAGCAACATATAGAACCAAGGGATTATGCTAGGAGCTAAACTTTAACTTACTCTACTACACATATGGTATACATAGGTGATAATATTTCAGAATTCCAAACAAACCAGAAGAAATCACCAATTTCCCCAAAGATGCAACAGTAACATACACATGCATCCCAGGGAACAATAATAGTGCACAATCAATTAAGCAATTCTTTTCAATTTAAGATAAATATATGAATACTAATAGATACTCATGTAATATTAAACATGAATACTGATCAAACAATATAAACATGGAATTCCTAGTCTTAAAGACATCTAGAGAACTAACCCCTAAAAGATTCTATATCTACCTAGCAAATCTGTCTAGAATTTGAGATATTATTCATGTGAGCTTGCATTTGATGCAAGATAACACGTAAGGATTGATGCACACCTCATATTTCTGAAATACCTTGCAATTCCTACAAGAGAGGGGTTGTATGTTAGGAAGTTGCATGGATTTAGCAAGAAATCAGACAGTTCCAGGTGTATACTTCATTTCAATTACCTTGGGAATTGGATGAAGCTGAATCCGGTACTCTCCTAGCCCTAGTAGCGAAGGCGGCTAACGAATTGCCCTAAATCGACATGCACGAGCCCTCCTTGGGCTGATCCCCTTCTTCCCCAATTTCTCTTCCTCACACTCTCTCTCTTTTCTCAGCTAGATGTAAGTAGAAATGAGAGTGGCTGAGAGAAAATGGACTTTTATAACCTTGAAAAATTAGGATATATAGCCCTCAACTTTTTAAGTGGCTACAAGTAGCCTTTTGGGTTTACTTTTGATTGTGTGTGGCCTAACGGGCCCATCTAACCTGATCTGGACCGAGGGATAGTCCTCCTGGCCCAGGATATGGCTACATGCACGATCCTACGAGAATATGATGTGGCAATTGCGAGCTATGACGACGGATTAGTTCGACGGTCACCGATCGTCGATCGGAGCTGCAAGTTTGGGATTGTGATGGATGTTATATTTAAGTTATAGGTTCTTAATTTCAACATCATGCAAGGGTGCAAAAGGGTCACACAAGAAAAGTATTTATTGTAATGATTGGTTTACTTAAGGTTAGTGAGAGTACACTCGTGCCTAGGGTGTAATTGCAGTGTTGTGCAGTTTTACGGTTTCGGATATCAATTTCAACATGTGGATCAATAGAGGCACCAGGCCCGACATGGGGGTTGACTTGTTCGAGTCTCAGACCTACTTGACTCGGGTTGGGTAGCGCAATGACTCGACGGGTGTACACGCAATGCCTGAATTTGTGAAGCCTTGGTTTAAATCGGTTAATATCGGCCAATTAAACGCCCTGAAATGACGTAAGTGTGACGTGGCTCGAGGACATGTTCGAGTTCAAGGGTTAGTTGTTTTACGCGGCGTTATAATCTCCCCCCCTAAGAAAAATAATTTCGTATTAAAAAATGTACCTGATCATGATCCTCCAGAAGGTGAGGGTAGTTCTTGCGTATATCCGCTTCAGTTTCCCAGGTGGCCTGTTCATCAGAATTGTGAGTCCAAAGTACCTTTACTAATGGAGTGTGTTCCTTCCTGTCTATGATGCAGGTAGGTTGAAACACACAAGTGGTGTTCTCTCAGAGTTCGACGTGCTCCCACTTTATGACGTGGGATGGGTCCGGTACATATTTCTTCAGCATAAAAACATGGAACACGTTGTGAACTCTTGCAAGTGGCGTCGGCAAGGCAAGGCAGTAGGCTACTGCGCCTACACGCTTCAAGATCTGAAATGGGCCAATATAACGTGGGGCTAACTTGCCCTTCTTGCCAAAATGTAAAATTCCCTTCATCGGTGATATTTTTGAGAAGACATTAGCTCCTTCTTCAAATTCTAAGGGTCGTCGGCGTCTGTCGGCATAAATTTTTTTACGAGTTTGAGCCGTCAACAAACGCCTTCAGATAATGTCGATTTTCTGGGATGTTTGTTGCACGAGTTCCGGCCCAAGCATTTTCCTTTCTCCCACTTCAGTCCAGCAATGAGGAGCTTGGCAGGGGCGACTGTATAGAGCCTCATACGGGGCCATGCCGATACTTGCCTGATAGCTATTATTATATGCAAACTTGGCATAGGGAAGATAGTCATCCCAGCTATCTTTAAAATCTAAGGTGCAGGCCCGCAACATATCTTCTAATACCTAGTTTACGTGTTCTGTTTGCCCGTCTGTCTGAGGATGGAATGTTGTGCTATAGGTCAATTTTGCTCCCATAACTTGTTGGATTCGAGACTAGAAAATTGAGGTAAAACGAGTGTCTCTATCTGACACTATCTCACAAGGCACTCCATGCAGCCTCACGATTTCCTTAATGTATAGTTTTGCCAGAACTTCAGAGGTCTGGGAGGAGCGCACGAGCAGAAAGTGGGCGGATTTAGTTAGGCGATCAACTATGACCTAGATGGAGTCGTGGCCTTTCTTCGTTCGAGGTAGACCCACGATGAAGTCCATCGAGATGAAATACCATTTCCATTATGTTATCGGCATAGGTTGTAATAGGCTGAGAGGCTGCTGATGTTCGGCCTTGACTTGAAACACTGAGATACATATTTTGCGATCTCGCGCTTTATGTTGTCCCACCAATAACTTCTCTTCATATCCTGATACATCTTGGTGCCCCCTGGATGCATTGCAAGCTTAGATTTATAGGCTAGATCCATAACTTCAGTTTTCAGCTTTTGAACATGTGGGACGCATAGACGGCCCTAAAAACGTAGGCCGTCATCGCCCCCAATATGTCATCCTGGCAATTTTTCATTTTTCACCTGTTCTTTCTTCTTGCACAACGCTTCATCCTGGTCTTGGGCTGCCAAAATTTTGTAATCTATCTCAGGTTCTACCCGAAGGTGGGCGATCATGGCATAAGGCTCCTTTACAATGAGTTTTTGCTCAAAGTCTAACACAATCTCAACCATATTCCATTCTCTTACCATGAGAGGGGCCATAAATTCTATCGCCCGTTTGCGACTCAATGCATCAGCCACTAGGTTTGCCTTACCTGGATGGTATGATACTTCGAAATTGAAGTCTTTAAGCGTTTCCATCTATCGTCGCTGCCTCAAGTTTAAATCGCGCTGAGTGAAGATATATTTTAGCCTCTTATGGTCATAGAATAACACAAATTCCTCCCCATACAGATATTGTCTCCACAATTTCAGGGTGAAAATGATGGCAGCTAACTCTAAGTCATGAGTGGGGTAATTTTCTTCGCATCCCAAACCCACTCGAGACATGTAAGCAATCACTCTATCATTCTGCATCAATACGCATCCCAAACCCACTCGAGATGCATCCGTGTACACAGTGTACTTGACACCTTGCTTCGGCAAGATTAGGACAGGGGCGGATGTGAGCTTATCTTTGAGTTCCTGGAATACATCTTCTGCCTTTCTATTCCATTCAAACTTGATATCTTTGCAGGTCAATTGAGTCTGTGGCCTAGCGATTTTGAAGAAGTTCTTAATGAAATGGCGATAATACCCAGCTAACCCCAGGAAGCTTCTCACTTTTGTTGCTGATTTCGGTTGTTCCCAGTCCTGTACTGCCGCAACTTTGGTTCAATCCACTGCGATACCTTCCTTAGTGACCACGTGCCTAAGGAATTTTACTTCCTCTTTCTAAAAGGCGCATTTCTTAAAGCTGGCATATAGCTGGTGATGTTTTAACATTTCTAGGATGGCCCGCAAGTGTTCTTCATGTTCTTCATGGCTCTTAGAATAGACAAGGATATCATCAATAAATACGATGACGCATCGATATAAAAATGGCCTGAAGACTCAGTTCATCAAGTCCATGAACACCGCTGGGGCGTTCGTAAGGCCGAGGGCATTACCAAGAATTCGTAGTGCCCAAAGCTTGTCTTGAACGCGGTCTTGGGTATGTCTTCTTCTTTAACCCATAGTTGGTAGTAACCTGACTGCAGATCTAGCTTTGAGAAGTATTGGACACCACACAATTGATCGAACAAGTCGTCAATTCTAGGAAGGGGGTATTTATTTTTAATAATTACTTTGTTTAGTCTCTTATAGTCTATGCATAGTCGCCAACCTCCATCCTTTTTTGGCATAAACAGTACGAGGGCTCCCTATGGAGACACACTAGGTCAAATGAACCCTAAACATAAAAGATTATCGATCTGAATTCTCAACTCCTCCATTTCACATGGAGGCATTCGGTATGCAGGCAACGCAATCAGTGCGGTGCTAGGCACCAAATCTATGGCAAACTCTATTTCTCGAGGTGGTGGAAGGCCGGGTATTGTCGAAAACACCATATAAAAATCTTTAACTATCGGGGTATCGTCGACTTCTATTTTATCACTATTATCTACATCCCTCATGGCATACAGTTCAACACGATACCCGCAGCTAACCCTGACGGGGATCGAGATGGGATCTTCCTTGGGTAAGTGAATAGTTGTAATGACCTAAGATTTTGAGTGCGTGTAGATACGCAAGTGAGTACGCACACTACATTAGTTCAAGTATATGCATATATAAATTCATCAACCCGTTGATTTCTAAGATGAACCATCAATTACACTTATTCATCAAAACCAGCTGTTCAATTAATTATTCATCACTAGGTAAAGGTATCTGACCGTCCACTTCAAATTTAAACAAGCCGATCATAGTAAACTAAACCCTTGATCCCCATAGCTGCTCATACACAAATCAATTTAACATTCTGATCCATTCATCTTATTTATCATACATTGATATGCTTAACCGACCGTCAAAACTGTGATCTGATGAAATTTCATGAGTGGACAAGTCATTAAAATCTGATGGTGTATATATCTCACCAATAGGTCATCCAAAGACCATATTATGAATATCAGTTTAAGAAACTGACCGTGAAATAACTCATAATTGTGCTTAAAAACATAAAAATCTAATTAGAAAAAAATTAGATTTTCATATAACCATCCATCGAATTCATATCCGCTAATTGGGCCACCCAAATAACAAACCGAACCGATCATTTCGAAGATCATAGGATATATACCAAGGCTACCGGTTAAATTTTCTATTGGATATGTATAAATGTCATTTTGGATCACCCAGTGTGATGGATCACTAAAAAGGCATCTTGGTCATCTGTAAGAGATCAAGGCCCAAACTTAACCTGTATAAAGAGCGCGAAAAATGACAGGCCTTGGTGAAGTTTCACCGAAAATTGTCGGTGTACGCGATCGCTACAGGTGGTGGAAGTTGATACTAAAGAAAAGGGTAAACTTGGAATTAATGATATATATATATATATATATATATATATATATATATATATATATATATATATATATATATATATATATATATATATATACCTTAGCCTCTGTTGCTGTAGCGTAAGTAACGTTTTAATGTGACTCATATCCATCTTTAATATGTTGTGGCCCACTTGATCAACTGATGTATTTCAGTTTTTAGTTCATAATTAACATGACCGAGCTGAATCAGCTAGACGGATTAGATTTAGTACATACATCACGGTGGGACCCACGTGCACAACATGCACGTCACTTTACCGGTCAACACGCATTGACCACGTGTATAGGGGACGGGCGTCTTCTTCGTCCGCTGCTGCGACAGCAGCGTTCGCTGTTCGTGGGTCGCTCCACACCGTCCATCACGGTGGACCCCACTTAGAAATCCACCCCGTCCGTCACCATCTTACCTCAACCAAACCTAGTCCGCCCAATTCCTATCACTAACCGTTGACTGTGTGGCCCACTCCAATTGACCGTTTGAAAATCAAGAAAGCCAAGATCAGTTTCCTTCCTTTACATGGACACCTAGGATTGCTCCAGGATCACCGTCATGGACACCTAGGATTGCTCCAGGATCACCGTGTGGACCCCACCTAGGTCTCCAACGGGTCTGACGCGCTAAGAATCTCCGGTCCATGTCATGGTTTCCTTCTCCAACTTCAACTCAAACAGCATTCGTGAAATCCGCCGTGAACACCATCCGAATTCAATCCAGACCGTCCATTCCCTTCCAGATGGAATTCCGACCCTTCTCTATAAAAACTCCCCCTTAGAGAGAGAGAGAGAAAGTGAGAGAGAGAGAGTCGTTAGAAAGAGAGAGAGAGAGCCATTAGAGAGAGAGAGAGAGAGAGAGAGAGAGAGAGAGAGAGAGAGAGTTAACGTAGGGGGGTTTCCTGCTGCTGTTTGCTGCTCCTGTTGCTGGGGCAACATTCCAGAAAAGTAAGGAGAAGAAGAAGAAGAAAGAGAAAGAAAAGGAAAAGAAAAGAAAAAGAAGAAGGAAAGAAGGAAAGAAGAAAAAAAAGAAAAAGAAAAAGAGGAAAAGGAATGTGAGTTTTTCTCGTATCTTTTCACACATTAATCTCAATTTATACCGTTTCAACTTCATAAGATTACTTTGTGTTAAATCGGGCTTTGATTTGTTTTTTTTTTTTTTTTTAAGATGTTAGCTTTCTAATTTGGAAATTATATGATTTCATGAACTTGATAGTTTTTCTGAGATTGAAATTGTTGCCTTGAAGGGCTGGACTTTTGTTACGTTACGTTCGATTTCAAATTGAACTTGAAGGTTTAGTTTTTATAGTGATTTTGATAATCATGTAAAATTGGTTGGTTAACATTGCATATTGTGAAATCATGTGATTACATGAGTTTATGGTTGTATTTTGGTTCCTTGGAAAAGGTCGAAAAGATGTATGAATTGTCTGAATTATTTGGGGAAAGGGAATGACATAAACCATGCTTTCCATGAGATTGAGGACTCTAGTATGTGGTTAATCACTTGGGTTGATTTGGGTTGAGCACACGTGAGTGTTGCAATAGACCGTTGCTCCATCGATCGAGGCCGCTTGGGTGAGTACCCAAGTGTGTGCAACAGACTAGCTACGCAGGCCAGGTGGAGGCTCCGTTGATCGAGGCTGGTTGGGTAAGCACCCAAGTGTGTGCAACAGACCAGCTACGCAGGCCAGACGGAGGTGTGGGACAGTTTGATTCGAGTTGGCTATGCCGCTAGGGACCGATGTTCCAGATGATAGTGATAACCAACTGGAGGTTCTACTGATAACCATAGTGAGATAGTTGATGTGTGTTGGCTTACATTGCATTACGTGCACTTTTTTTTTAGCTTGGTCAATATATTTTGGATTTAGATAATTGATGCATCGTGGTTTGAGAAAATTTATTTATGTGATTATATATATCTGATTACATGTGATAAACTGTACGAGATTACTCACCGACTTTTATAACTGACGCAGTGTTATGCGATTAATCGTAGTGACAGGTGATGATTTAGAAGACTTTGAGAAAGCGGTTCCAGATGAGGGAATACTCTAGAAGATTTTTGGAGAATTGATTTATTTTGATTTTTAGTTTGAAAGTATTGATGTAATAAGGCCCATTAGATGGCCATTAGTTTAGATAGTTTGGGATAATGTAATGAGCTCATGGAATTATGATTTAATATTTCAAGTTTGGTTTCTTTTGATTCTATATTTTTTGTACCATGTGAAGGGGAAGGATAAAAGTATCACTTGAGAATGTGATGAGTTCATTCATTATTTACCTAACACCCTTGATTTCGAGATTTGAGTTATATACTTGAGTGTCGAATTTTGGGGGCGTTACAATAATCATCATTCTGGTTCACAATCTAATTCTGCCAACACGGAAGTTAGCCAGTCCATGCCAATAATGATGTCATAGTGGTACAGGTTGATGGAAACCAAGTCAATGTGGACCTCCTTATCCCCTAAGACGATGGGGCACTGAAGACAGGCTTTGGTGGTGTCAAAGAATGCTCCCAATGCCATCGCGATGGCCTGTTGTGGACCCTCGCCGTTTCCGCGCTCCCACACGACGTTCTCGCCCCTTTCCTTTCGGGAAAAGAAGGAGAGGATGCGTGAGTGCGAATCGCCATTTTTACCACTGGCTTGCCTCGTTCTCGAGGGCTTTGTTTGGTTGTTGTGTTAAGCTGGATGTGTTTAACTGAGTTTATATAGACCAGACTCGCCACTAGCCAGTTACTTCGAATCGACAGTCGGCTAGACCCCATAGAAACGTTAGAGAAGGGGATCCGAAGATTCCTTCCTCTAAAATGACTCCTCTTGATCTGCGGCCAGAGATTCGAGGTAAGGGATCACGGTTACAGGGTGGGAAGAGGTTAAGCACCCCACACACTACCCGTACAGAAGTACGGTCTCTACTTCACAGAATCGAACTAATACTTGAAAGTCTGTTTTAATCCTCATACATTCTCATAGATGACATGATGCATGAATGCAGGTCTGAACAGTAAGAGTTTTTGATGAGCAAGTTCCACTAACAGGCAAGCCCAGAGCATACACTCCAACTGACAAGTGCTTATGTGGAATGCATGCTGTGTGTTTGAATGATCAAAGTGCTTGTAGTGATATGTACATGAATGCAGGTCTGAACAGTAAGAGTTTCTGATGGGCAGGTTCCACTAACAGGCA
Organism: Liriodendron chinense; assembly: GCA_003013855.2. NCBI lineage: Eukaryota > Viridiplantae > Streptophyta > Magnoliopsida > Magnoliales > Magnoliaceae > Liriodendron > Liriodendron chinense. The sequence continues at coordinate 1,318,709 of ML058381.1, read as the reverse complement.
AGCCCAGAGCATACGCTCGAACTGACAGGTGCTTTATGCGAGATGCATGCTATGTGTTTGAATAATCAAAGTGCTTGCAGTGAAGCAGGAGGGTTGGAAGAAAAGTAAATGTTGCACTTATGCTAGATGCGAATGAGATGATGCTAGTAAGAAACAGCTAGATGGACAGAGGTGTCGCAAGGATTGGCTTCGAGTGGCTGGATCAAGACTTGGATGGCTTGGGAGACTTGGACCAGTGGTCAGGCTGGGCTGTGTTAGTGCACTTTTCCGTGGCATACTAGTGCACCTTGTTTGTCAATCACTTACAGCTGTGAGTCTTGTGTCGGTTGAGCCCAATGAAGACGAAGACCGAAGACTCAAGACGTCCAGCCTCATCAAGGAAGAAGATTCAGGTATATGAGATGCCTTGGTGCCTTAACCTCGACCAAAACCCATCCCCTTTGTATCCTTGATGACCTTGACCATATTGGAGTACATTTTGTCATCATAGATAGGCCCTAGGTGTCCCATTTGATCAACTACACCTAGGTCTATATGAACCAGCTGGAGTGAGAACAACTCAGCTCAGCTTAGAGGGGACCCAGGCTGGTCCGACCGGTCATGACCGGTCGGCCAGCATTCCTGCTGGAATTACAAAGACCAGCCGACCGGTCATGACCGGTCGGCCTTCACAATTGAAGGGAAACAGCAAGGTGGGCCGACCGGTCATGACCGGTCGGCCAGTTATTGGCGTCCAGCCCTCCAGCAAGAGGGGCCGACCGGTCTTGACCGGTCGGCCAGCAGGTTCTGGCTGTCCAGTGAAGGGGTCCGACCGGTCATGACCGGTCGGCCCAGTGTATTGTGCCTGCCCATTCAGCAAAGACCTCCGACCGGTCATGACCGGTCGGGACAGGTCGGGTCAGGCCGTTTTCTGCCCGTTTTATGACCGTTGGAGCACTTTTTCTATATATTTGGAGCTCCATTCTTGGGCAGGTTAGAGGAGTTTTTGAGAGCCCATTCCACACTTATCTTGTACATCATTTGGGGCCTCAAAGAGGAGGTTTTCAAGTCATATCCCTTGTGTTTCAAACACAAGTATGGGCATTCAAATGCTATCAAGAGATGACTTGATTCCTCTCTCAAATCTAGAGGTGTGACACTATTCCACATAGGTATATCCTTTGTCCAAGACCTCTAGAAGACTCTCTAGGTGAATCTCCTAGTTGGAACAACCTACACATCCCATGTATGAGATTCACCCATTCTCCTAGCACCTTGGGCATTTCAAGGCATCGCATGCAAGGTGTTTGATCGAATGTGGCTGAGGCATTGGCAACGCAACGGCGGCACGATCGAGGGAGCAAAGGGACGCTGATTGAAGCACGGGAGAGCGGAGATCAAGCAACCCATTACGGCGCTAAACAAGGGGCTCATCCGACAAGTAAGTTGTCTCATTTGAGAGTCCATTTTAGAGTTTGTTTGTCAACTCGCCTTAGGGACGTTAGCCGTTCCTTGGCCCGTCAGCCGGGCCTAAACTAAGTCTCCAAGGGGGAGCCTCCGACACGGGAGTAAACGTGCGATAAGGTTGAGAGTTAGCCTATGTCTAAAACTCCGGATACGGTTGAGAGGTGAACCGATAAAACCTCCGTGTAAAGGTTGAGAGGTGAACCTCATTTAAAACCTCCGATAGTGAATGCCGGTGTACTCAAAGGGGTTGAGTACTTGAACCGGGAGTGGAGTAGACACGTAGTCGAACCACTATACATCCTTGTGTTTGTGATTGTTATTGAGCACATTGATATCTTTGCATTGTTAGTTTAATTGCTTAATTATGAATGATTGATATGAATGCATGCTAGGCACTTTTTAGGCATCCTTGCACAAGATGTACCTTCACTACTTGTGTAGACTTGAGCTCATTGATCCAATCTCATAAGTCTACACAAGGTGCATAGGTTAGTAGCTTAATTAGTTGAATCATTTCCTTCCTATGCAAGCTTAGACTAGGGTTGGTTATTGCTTAACTCTTGCTAGTCTTGTGATTGGACCCACCAAGGCTTGGAAGCCAAGGTGTTCTTGCTTACCTAGCTTAAACTTGTTGAATTGCATAAATAGGCGAAAAGAATTTTAAAAAGGTCCTATTCACCCCCCCTCTAGGTCCATAGACATATCTCCGAGTATCTCATCTAGCGGTGAAAACCGCAATTTCAATTGGTATCAGAGCCAGGTTCCTCTTTAAGGGCTTAATTGCCTAGAGGTAGATCCTAAAGAGAAACTTGAAAATATGTCTAGAGAGGACTCTTCATCCGTCACTAAGCCTCCTTTCTTTGATGGGTCAAATTATCCATATTGGAAAGCCCGAATGCGCATCTTCTTGGAATCCATTGATTCGGATGTGAGGGACATGGTTGACTTTGGATATGAACCCCCAATGGTTACTATTTCTAAGGAGGGTGAGCCGGATGTTCTCAGGCCAAAAGACAAGGCATTGTGGACTGCTCATGAAAAAGCTCAACGTATTAATAATGCCAAAGGCCTGAATGCCATATTTTGTTCAGTATCTAGAGAAGAATTTGGTCGGATCCAAAATTGCACTACCAGTAAACAAGCATGGGATATTCTGGAAGTTACCCATGAAGGAACAAATGTTGTTAAAAATTCTAAACTCCAGCGCCTCTCCACTCTCTTTGAAAATATTATTATGGAGGAGGATGAAACGTTTACTGAATTTTATACCAAACTGAACAAAATCACAAATGATATGTGGGGCTTAGGGGATCCGGTTCCGGAACATAGGCTTTGTAGGAAAATTCTGAGATCTCTTCCGGATCGGTTCTCTTCTAAAGTCACCACCATTGAAGAGTGTAGGGATCTTAATACCATGAAAGTTGAAGAACTCATAGGTTCCCTACAAACCTTTGAGCTAGGCTTTAAAGCCCCCCCTAGAAGGAAAAACATCGCCTTCAAGTCCTCTCACAGACACAAGAAAATCAAAAGTGAGACGGAGGATGATAGCGATGATGAGGATGATGAGGAAGAACAATTGAACAAAAAATTTAAGAGATTCCTCAAATTTGATAGAGGGAATAGCCGTGACAAGAAGGACAGGAAGGGTGATAAACGTACAGGAAAATCATCCATACCTTCATCCGTCCGTTGTTACGGTTGCGGTCGTCGTGGCCATATTGCCCCGGAATGTCCGGAAGGGCCTAAACCGAAAGGTAAAAAGGCAATGGCTGCCACTTGGGATGATACGGAGGAGTCCGAATCTGATGATGAGAGCCAACATAATGATCTTGCTCTCTCGGCCTCCATCACGACCCCTTTACCAGATTATCTAAGAGGGGATCCCAACCGCTATCCCTTCTAGAAGAAGGAGGTGTTCCCAACCCCTCACCTCATGCTACATTCTATGAGGGTGTTGTGGAACCTTGCTACCCTTTGGCTTTTTAATCTGAACATGGTTAGTGAGGGTAGCTAATTATGCTTTTATTGGAAAATCTGAGGATTTCAGCCTCATTTCTGTGTATATGGGCAAATCAGAGGATTCCAGCCTCATTCGCCCGGATTTTGATAATTTAGCTTTGCCTTTATTGATACAATTGCTTGCTAGATTGTCACCTTGCTTAGATTAGCTAATCATCTTGAGTTTTATGCTTCATGTATGCTAATCCTTGCTTAGTATTGGTCTTGATATACCACTAGGGGAGGATGGTTGTTTGGGCTATAAGCCCTTTGTGCTTTCATTGCAAATGTATGTCCTTGACCAATATTGCATGATTACCTACGCTTAGATAGTTATATCTTCCTGTTAATCATGTGTTTCTTAGCATGCTCCATGTATTAATGATTCATGCACCCCACACTCTCCGTTTTAGCATGAGCTTATAGTTATAACTGCGACACACTATCTTCTCTTACCTTAACCTTATTGGCATATCATTAAGGGGGAGAGAATAGTTTGTCAATTGCTAACAAAAAGGGGGAGAAAGATCAAATCCCACCAAAACTAGTTTGCTATGTTTTGTGATGCAGGGATTGACAGGTTGTGGGGGAGCAAACTGAAGAGGAGCAGCTTAGTTTAGGCATGTCAAGAGTCCTGTAATTTATGCTTTATCAATGTAATCTCTTGTACATGTAATTTATTTTGGTAGGTTAAGTTTTTGTAAGTAATTGACAAAGGGGGAGATTGTTAGTGCACTTTTCCGTGGCATACTAGTGCACCTTGTTTGTCAATCACTTACAGCTGTGAGTCTTGTGTCGGTTGAGCCCAATGAAGACGAAGACCGAAGACTCAAGACGTCCAGCCTCATCAAGGAAGAAGATTCAGGTATATGAGATGCCTTGGTGCCTTAACCTCGACCAAAACCCATCCCCTTTGTATCCTTGATGACCTTGACCATATTGGAGTACATTTTGTCATCATAGATAGGCCCTAGGTGTCCCATTTGATCAACTACACCTAGGTCTATATGAACCAGCTGGAGTGAGAACAACTCAGCTCAGCTTAGAGGGGACCCAGGCTGGTCCGACCGGTCATGACCGGTCGGCCAGCATTCCTGCTGGAATTACAAAGACCAGCCGACCGGTCATGACCGGTCGGCCTTCACAATTGAAGGGAAACAGCAAGGTGGGCCGACCGGTCATGACCGGTCGGCCAGTTATTGGCGTCCAGCCCTCCAGCAAGAGGGGCCGACCGGTCTTGACCGGTCGGCCAGCAGGTTCTGGCTGTCCAGTGAAGGGGTCCGACCGGTCATGACCGGTCGGCCCAGTGTATTGTGCCTGCCCATTCAGCAAAGACCTCCGACCGGTCATGACCGGTCGGGACAGGTCGGGTCAGGCCGTTTTCTGCCCGTTTTATGACCGTTGGAGCACTTTTTCTATATATTTGGAGCTCCATTCTTGGGCAGGTTAGAGGAGTTTTTGAGAGCCCATTCCACACTTATCTTGTACATCATTTGGGGCCTCAAAGAGGAGGTTTTCAAGTCATATCCCTTGTGTTTCAAACACAAGTATGGGCATTCAAATGCTATCAAGAGATGACTTGATTCCTCTCTCAAATCTAGAGGTGTGACACTATTCCACATAGGTATATCCTTTGTCCAAGACCTCTAGAAGACTCTCTAGGTGAATCTCCTAGTTGGAACAACCTACACATCCCATGTATGAGATTCACCCATTCTCCTAGCACCTTGGGCATTTCAAGGCATCGCATGCAAGGTGTTTGATCGAATGTGGCTGAGGCATTGGCAACGCAACGGCGGCACGATCGAGGGAGCAAAGGGACGCTGATTGAAGCACGGGAGAGCGGAGATCAAGCAACCCATTACGGCGCTAAACAAGGGGCTCATCTGACAAGTAAGTTGTCTCATTTGAGAGTCCATTTTAGAGTTTGTTTGTCAACTCGCCTTAGGGACGTTAGCCGTTCCTTGGCCCGTCAGCCGGGCCTAAACTAAGTCTCCAAGGGGGAGCCTCCGACACGGGAGTAAACGTGCGATAAGGTTGAGAGTTAGCCTATGTCTAAAACTCCGGATACGGTTGAGAGGTGAACCGATAAAACCTCCGTGTAAAGGTTGAGAGGTGAACCTCATTTAAAACCTCCGATAGTGAATGCCGGTGTACTCAAAGGGGTTGAGTACTTGAACCGGGAGTGGAGTAGACACGTAGTCGAACCACTATACATCCTTGTGTTTGTGATTGTTATTGAGCACATTGATATCTTTGCATTGTTAGTTTAATTGCTTAATTATGAATGATTGATATGAATGCATGCTAGGCACTTTTTAGGCATCCTTGCACAAGATGTACCTTCACTACTTGTGTAGACTTGAGCTCATTGATCCAATCTCATAAGTCTACACAAGGTGCATAGGTCAGTAGCTTAATTAGTTGAATCATTTCCTTCCTATGCAAGCTTAGACTAGGGTTGGTTATTGCTTAACTCTTGCTAGTCTTGTGATTGGACCCACCAAGGCTTGGAAGCCAAGGTGTTCTTGCTTACCTAGCTTAAACTTGTTGAATTGCATAAATAGGCGAAAAGAATTTTAAAAAGGTCCTATTCACCCCCCCTCTAGGTCCATAGACATATCTCCGAGTATCTCATCTAGCGGTGAAAACCGCAATTTCAGGCTGGACCAGGGTTAGACTCTTCTCACTCAGGCTCTCCTTAGTGGAGGAATGGGCTAAAGGATGGAGAGATGGACCCAAAGCTCTCGGACTGAAGAGAGGGGAAGTGGCTGGATGTTGAAATGGGAAGGGGAGGGGGGTATTTATAGCGTTGGAGAGTGGCAGAACCCGTCTCCTCGGTTTCCAGCGCGTGGTACGGTCATTTCTCGGGGCTGCTGTTTTGACTAGGTGGGTTGACTCGGTGAGTTGACTCAGCGGGTCGACTCGATGATTTGACTCGGCGGGTTGACTCGGTGTTTTGACTCGACGGGTTGACTCGACGGGTTGACTCAGCGGGTTGACTCAGCGGGTTGACTCAGTGAGTTTGACTTTTTTAGGATTTTTTGACTGGCTTTTCTTATGGGGGTTTTTCAGGCTAATGTTTAGGGGTGGGTTGACTGGGTTTAGGCTTGAGTTAGGCTATGGACTAGGGCTTACAAGGGTGAGTTTGGCTCAGTTTGGACTTGGGATTTGGGGATATGGTCCTCCATTCATCCAGCTATCTCTACCAACAGTGTAGCTGAAGGTGGGGTGTATGCCCCTCTTTGGCAGAGGTTGCGTGCAACCGAATGCCAAAGTGAGTGGACACCCCACTTCTGACCCGGTCATTCATAGATCATGGTCTGAAATCTTTGCTTGCCTTTGCATCTATGCCAGTTGATCGTCTGGAAATCGATCACTCGCACATACCGCGGAAGTTTGGAGAAAACATTGCGATTGTCCCTGCAGTTTGCTGTAACCTGGGTACCCAATCGCAACCCTTCCATTCCCGATCGGTACTAACATCGAAAAGGTACAGCAGAGCCTCTGCGTCGCTAGTCTTACGAGGATACTGACCCTATGACTGATTGTGATGTTTGATGTTTTCCCAGATCACTCCAGGAGTACTTGTTTTGCTTGACTGTCAAAGTGGTTAGATGCCCTACGTCAGATAGTCTTACGGGATTCTACTACGCCTACTTGGACTCAGTCAAGGTACTTTAGGCATCCACGCCTAAGTATGTGCGGGTGGACTATTTCCACCCAATCTTCTGGTTTCGATGCTTGGTTTGCAATTCATTCTTTCCTTGATTGTGGTCTGGAATCTTTGTTATCCTTTGTATCTGAGTCAGTTGATTGTCTGGAGATTGATAACTCGCACATACCGCGGGAGTTTGGAGAAAACGTTGCGATTGTCCCTGCAGTTTGCTGCAACTTGGGTACCCAATCACAACCCTTCCATTCTTGATCGGTACTAACATCGGAAAGGTACAGCAGAGCCTCTGCGTCGCTACTCTTACGAGGTTGCTGACCCTGAGATTGATTGTGATGTTTGATATTTGATGTTTTCCCAGATCACTCCAGGAGTACTTGTTTCGCTTGACTGTCAAAGTGGTTAGATGCCCTGCGTCAGATAGTCTTACGGGATTCTACTACGCCGACTTGGACTCAGTCAAGGTACTTCAGGCATCCACGCCTAGGTATGTGCGGGTGAACTCTTTCCACCCAATCTATTGGTTTTGATACTTGGGTTACAATTCATCGTTTCCACCTGTTCAAATGGTTTCTTTGACCGAGCCTTTTGGCTTTCATCTTTTTGTATCTTGGCATGTAGTACGACCGCACTGACACTGGAGTTCAGTTCGACCGTACTCTGAGTGCATTGGATCCGATGGTCTCCGGGAAAACCGCGAGACATCGGATCTTATTTTATTTTTGCGTCGGCTCCTACCCGGTGTTTTGGAGACCGAACGCTCTATTGGGAAAATATTTTTGGATTTTTGTAAAGATACCCACTCTGGGGAGTGATACTCCGTGGGGTTTTTATTTGCAAATAGAAATATTTTTTGTCTTTTTGAAATGAAAATCTCGTTTGCATGCGCCTCCACTAGGAGTGCTTGTGGGGTCTTTGGCTAACCGACTTTTATTTTGGAAAGCAGGTAAACATGATGATTGATGCGATGGGTGCTGATGCATGGAGATGCGTATGTGATGATGGATGCATGGCTTGACTCATTCTCTTTTAGTTTGATGATTTTGCTTTTGCTGGAGATGCAGAGAATTTTAAGCTTATTGCTTGCAGGGTTGTGCTTCCCTGGAGTTTTTCTTTTCAATGTTGATGTTTGGTCAGCGGGTTGGTCAAGATCCCGACCCGTGGTCATCAGGTCCATCGTCCCAAGATGCTGTTTCTTTGCTAATGAGAATGTGCTAGGATGTTATCCGACTTCAAGATATTCTTCTGGGCACAAATGCGATTGAGATGGTGTTTGGTCGCCAGTTTTGGTCAAGATTCCAATTTGCGAGCGATCGGATCCGACATCCCAAATTGTGAAGAGAGTGGAGTTCAAGACTCCTGAAGTGTAGTGCTGGGGGATAGTGACAATTTTTGTGATTTTTTGTAAATATTTGGTCCGAATCTTTACTTGAGTAGTCAGGATAGAGATCGGTTATTGAAAGAAAGGAAATATTTTTGTGATTTTTTTGAAAATATTTGATTTGAAAGCAAGGGAAATATTTTTTATGATTTTTGCAAATATTTGATTTGAAAGTAAGGGAAATATTTTTTTGTGATTTTTGAAAAGGTGATTTTGTAATGTTTTGGTATTTTGTGATTTTTCTGAAATGAAGGGAAAAGTATGGAATTTTCATCCACTTCCAGCTTCTACTGCTGGTAAGGCACCCTATCCATTTTACGTCAGCAAGCAAGACGAATCTCACACAGTTAAGTGCCGTAGTTTTACATCTTCGGATGAGGGGATTTTGAGGGTTTTCAGTCAACACACCCACAAAGTTGCCTGTTCCTCATATGCAATGCACATAGACCACGTATCGTCCGACGGACTCCTTCGGCCACAAAATGAGCCACATCCTCACATTTCCCTTTGTCAATCCAGTTTGGGGCCTTACGTTGCTCACAATTCCGAGAGGGTGCGCTCCACCTCCCAACAGCCTTAATCCCCTTCATGAGTTTTGGGAACAGGGAACATCCGTCAGATTCAACAGCGACTTCCAAATCAAGGTTGTCTATCACGGTGCGTTCAACACAAACAGGGTTGCGGTGTTCTGCCCGCCTCAGCCTTTACCTGTTTTGAAAGATTTCGGACACTCGTACGATCAACTGCCAGCCATGTCCGGAACAGGTTGGGGAAGAAAGCCCCCGAGAAGTTAATCCCAGTGTAGTTTTAGGTCTTCGGACCGCTGGGGATGAATTTGTGTAATTGAAATTGATGGCAAATTTTTTTTTTTTTTTGAAAAGGTTCCAGAGTTCAACTCAAGTGTTTGAGATTGATACTGGTTTTTATGGAAAACTCAAAAAATCTTTTTGGTATTTTGAAAATGATCCAGGTCATCAGATCCTGGCTTGGACGGCTGGGATCGATGTCGGTTTTTATTAAAAATCTCTCGGGATGTTGATTAGTTTAAGGTCTTTGGACCAAAAAACTTTATATACATGCTAAAAGTACATTCTTTTTGTGATTTTGAAAAATATTCTGAGTCATCGATTTTAATTTTGAGGGTCGAGATCGATGCCCATTTTTATTAAAAATTCCTCGGGATCTTGATCCCGACATAGTTTAAGGTTTCGGACCCAAAATATGTACAAGCAGGGTAAACACATTTTTTTATTTTTGGAAAATGTCTGGTGTCAGCGGATCTTGATTCAAACGATCCAGACTGCTACCGATTTTTATTTAAAAAGTCCATAGGGATCTTGATCCCGACGTAGTTTAAGGTCTTCGGACCCAAAATATGTACAAACGGGGCAACACTTTTTTTTTGTTTTTGGAAAATGTCCAGTGTCAGCGGATCTTGACTCGAACGATCCAGACTACTACCGGTTTTTATTTAAAAAGTCCCTCGGGATCTTGATCCCGACGTAGTTTAAGGTCTTCGAACCCAAAATATGTACAAACGGGGCAACACATTTTTTTATTTTTGGAAAATGTCCGGTGTCAGCGGATCTTGACTCGAACGATCCAGACTGCTACCAGTTTTTATTTAAAAAGTCCCTCGGGATCTTGATCCCGACGTAGTTTAAGGTCTTAAGACCCAAAATATGTACAAGACAGTAGCAATTAAAGTGGGAGATTCCGGGGATTCTTCTTAGAATGGTTCAGATCATCAGGTCATGACTTTGGATTGTTGAGATCACTGTTTGACCAAGTCAATACTTTTTCTTTTTCTTGAAAATTCCATGGAATTTTTTCCACATCATCAAGCCAATTTCTGACCAATTTCTCACAAGATGAGATTTTGATGAGATTCCTTACTTTTTCTCACCATTCTCTTCCATCACTTCAATCTTACAAGGAGGTACAAGATTCACTTGCAACCACCCTTCCCAAGGAGGAGTTCTTCCCAAGGAGAGGAGGTGAGAAGTCGTTTCAACTAGGTGGGAGGTAGGACGGCCCCCTGGGCGCCGCCCAAGCCGTCCCTGCCCTCCGGTTTCTTCAGTGGGTCGGGTAAAGGGGTGCACCCCCCTTTTCTATATAACATGGGGCACCCTTGCCCCCTCCAACGTGCAATCTCTCTCTTTTCTCTCTCATACTCTCTCTTTCTTCAAGTTTTCTCTCTCTTTTGGTGGTTCTTTGCTTCTCTCAAGTGGTGGGCCTTAGAGAAGTTTTGGGACAGCAAGGTGGTCCCTCTTTGGTGAGTGGTAAAGGTATGGACCACTCCCTTTCTCTTTTGTCTTTTTCCTTCTTCATTGTTTCTCATGGTTCCTTTCTTTTCTTTATGTAGCTATTTCAAAAGAAGTGAAGGTGGGCCCAAGTGTTCTTGACCTTTTTCTAGATCCCCAATCTCTTTCAAAGGTGGTGCATGGAGAAGGACATTGCAAGCTTTCCATTTCATTTTTCTTTTCTTCTTTTCATACTCCCTTCATGTGTATGTAAAGGGTGATTTTGCCATGTCCATCAAGTGTGCATGGCAAAATATCCTATCTTTCTTCATGGGAGTTGGGCCTCTTTTCATATGTATCAAATGGGATCAAAGTGAAGTTATGGCCCTTAGTGTATTTGAAGGGCCCAATGCTTCATTTTGGGCTCCCTCATGCTTTCTTGCCCTTGTCATTTTTCCTTAAAGCTCTTCTTTTCTTTTCCATCTTCTTTTCAAGTTTTGGGCCCATGGGAATGGTAGGGCCCACCTCAAGTTTTGGGCTCATGGGGCTCACTTTGGTTGGCCCCATCTTTCTTCACATGTGTATGGACAAAAGTGACTAGCCCATTCTTCACTTGGATCTCAAGTGGGCTAGATTTCTTAGTTGGGCCTTTATGGACAAGTAACCCAAATCTTCTACCATCTCTTGATTATGATGTACATCCCTATGTACAAAGTGTGGTGGGTTCCTTAGGATTTTTCATATGGATGGGCTTTTGGGCCCTCATTGAAACTTGGATTTCTTTGGACCATGTGTGCACCACTACACTTTGTTCATGTAGGATTTTTCCTTTCATGCTTTTTTCTTTTGATGGATGGAGGACTTGAGTTACTTGATCATCTACAAGTCCCATGAGTGGGTTGTTTCAACAATCTCACTAGGTTCAAATGGTTTTTTTGTGTGGTAGGAAAGTGGTTTCCAAGAGTTTCCTTTAATGTCATCAATCTCAAATGGATGATTCCTCTTCAAGTGAGCTATCCATGCAACCATAGCTCCTTGAACTTCTCTTGGGTACTTGGTGGGTCATCCACCATCATTCTCAAGGATGAGTGATTTTTCTTTCAATTTGTGAGAAAGAATGATACTTATAAGTTGCCCAATTTTGTCTCATGCTTTGGGGCATTTTGGATTTTGATCTTCAAGTGGGCTACGTATACCATTCTTAGTCATTTTCATGATGGTTGGGTGACTCATCAAGCCATGCCCTCTTGTGCTCAAATGGTCCCCCTTTTTTGTAAAGAAATTGGTGCACATAAGTTACCCAAACTTATCCTTTCGTGGGCATTTCCAATTTTGATTATTCACGTGGGCTATGTGCATCAAAATTTTTACCATTAGCTTCTTTGATTCATATGTTTGTGGGTAGACCGCCATGTTGCTCTTTCAGCAAAATGGTGCACATAGGGATGCCCATGGTTAACCCATGAATGGGTCCTCATGTTTTTCAAGTGGGCTATGTGCTCTTTTCAATCCATTGAGGTGAGGCATTTGGATTGCTCTTGGGGGCCCATTTCCTTCCTATTCCCCACTTGTCCATGTACATGTGTAAAAAGATGGAAACATCTTAAGTGAGAATCATGGCCTTGGCATAAAAAGTGGATCAATCCTTGGCCACATATGGACTTTGAAGAGGGATTTCTCATGTGAAGTAGGATTCTTATCCCTTGTTGATCTCATGACACTTGAGTGTATTTGTTGTCCAAAGTATGTCCTTGGATGATGGACTTTCTTTGCCTAAGGCATGGCATGCTACCTTCTTTAAGGTGGGCCTTGCCTTCTTTAATGGGCCCAACACATACCCTAGGTAACACACGGAGTCGGACTTTGGATTTTGCATTTGAATGTGAGTCCAATCCCATGGGTTTCCTGGATGATGATTTGGATTTTAACGGGTAAGGGATAGGGACTTACCTTGCCAAGCTTGTAGGATTCAATGGCGGACGGTACCAGAGGACGTCGAGTGATTGATGAGGATGATCCTGTCTTCATCATCCGCCGAGGGGCCTATATGTGTTCTTTAGCTCAAGAGCACCAACCTCTTCCCGCCATCAAGAGTCGAGGTACCAGAGACCATTGGGACAACTGGGTGAAACATCCACAGCCTTTGCTTAAACGCGTATTGGCTGACACTCCTTTTGCTGGCCTCCTTACCTTACGCTTCCATAACAACAGTGCCAACCGCATGATGCTCGCGGCTCTTTGCGAGAGGTGGCGGGATGAGACCCACACCTTTCAACTTCCTTGTGGCGAATGGGGAATAACTCCCCTGGATATTTATATGCAAATTGGCTTTCCATTTCATGGAGCAGTTGTTCCTCAAGTCAGTTCTCTAGCTCCCATCACTTTCACTGACTGGCTACGACTTGTTGGTGCTGTCCCACCCTGTGGACCCTCGCTGTTTCGCGCCCCCCACACGACGTTCTCGTCCCTTCCCCTTTCAGGAAAAGAAGGAGAGGAGGATGCGTGAGTGCGAATCGCCGTTTGTGCCACTGGCTTGCCTCATTCTCGAGGGCTTTGTTTGGTAGTCGTGTTTAAGCTGGATGTGTTTAAATGAGTTTATATAAGACCAGACTCGCCACTAGCCAGTTACTTCGAATCTACAGTCGGCTAGACCCTGTAGAAACGTTAGAGAAGGGGATCCGAAGATTCCTTCCTCTAAAATGACTCCTTTTGATCTGCGGCCAGAGATTCGAGGTAAGGGATCACGGTTACAGGGTGGGAAGACGTTAAGCACCCCACACATTGCCCGTACCGAAGTACGGTCTCTACTTCACAGAATCGAACTAATACTTGAAAGTCTGTTTTAATCCTCGTACATTCTCATAGATGACATAATGCATGAATGCGGGTCTGAACAGTAAGAGTTTTTGATGGGCAGGTTCCAACAACGGGCAAGCCCAGAGCATACGCTCGAACTGACAGGTGCTTAATATAAGACGTATGCAGTGTGCTTGGATAATCAAGGTGCTTTATAGTGAAGCATGAATGCAGGTCTGAACAGTAAGAGTTTATGATGGGCAGGTTCCAACAACGGGCAAGCCCAGAGCATACGCTCGAACTGACAGGTGCTTAATATAAGACGTAGGCAGTGTGATTTAATAATCAAGGTGCTTGCAGTGAAGCAGGGAGGTTGGAAGAAAAGTAAATGTTGCACTTATACTAGATGCAAATGAGATGATGCTGGAAAAGAGTAGCTGGATGGACGGAGGTGTCGCAAGGGTTGGCTTCGAGTGGCTGGATCAAGACTTGGATGGCTTGGGAGACTTGGACCAGTGGTCAGGCTGGGCTGGACCAGGGCTAGGCTCTGCTCACTCGGGCTCTCATTGGTGGAGGAATGGGCTAAAGGGTGGAGAAGAACTCAGACGGACGGTCGCTGGACTGGGCGGATTGTTGTGTTCAAATGAGAAGGGGAGGGGGGTATTTATAGCAGTGGGCAGTGGCAGATTGTGTAAATATTTTTGGGCGGCCTGCTGTGGGCCGCCCGTACGGTCACTCCTCGATTTCTAGCGAGGTACGGTCGTTTCGTCGGGGCTGCTGTTTGGCTCGGTGGGTCGACTCAGTGGGTTGACTCACTGAGTTTGCCTTTTTTAGGATTTTTTGACTGGCTTTTCTTATGTGGGGTTTTTCAGGCTGATGTTTAGGACTGGGTTGACTGGGTTCAGGCTTGAGTTGGGCTATGGACTGGGGCTTACAAGGGTGAGTTTGGCTGAGTTTGGACTTGGGATTTGGGGGTATGGTCCTCCATTCATTCAGCTATCTCTACCAACAGTGTAGCCGAAGGTGGGGTGTCTACAGATGCCCCTCTTTGGCAGAGGTTGCGTGCAATCGAATGCCAAAGTGAGTGGACACCCCACTTCTGACCCCGTCATTCATGGATCATGGTTTGAAATCTTTGCTTGCCTTTGCATCTGTGACAGTTGATTGTCTGGAGATTGATCACTCGCACATACCGCGGAAGTTTGGAGAAAACATTGTGATTGTCCCTGCATGCGCTGCAACCTAGGTACCCAATCGCAACCCTTCCATTCCCGATCGCTACTAACATCGGAAAGGTACAGCAGAGCCTCTGCGTCACTAGTCTTACGAAGATACTGACCCTGAGACTTATTGTGTGATGTTTGATATTTTCCCAGATCACTCCAGGAGTACTTGTTTCGCTTGACTGTCAAAGTGGTTAGACACCCTGCATCAGATAGTCTTACGGGATTCTACTACGCCGACTTGGACTCAGTCAAGGTACTTTAGGCATCCACGCCTAGGTATGTGCGAGTGGACTCTTTCCACCCGATCTGCTGGTTTCGATGCTTAGTTTGTAATTCATTCTTTCCTTGATTGTGGTCTGGAATCTTTGCTATCCTTTATATCTGAGTCAGTTGATTGTCTAGAAATTGATAACTCGCACATACCGCGGGAGTTTGGAGAAAACATTGTGATTGTCCCTGCATGCGCTGCAACCTGGGTACCCAATCGCAACCCTTCCATTCCCGATCGGTACTAACATCGGAAAGGTACAGCAGAGCCTCTGCGTCTCTAGTCTTACGAGGATACTGACCCTGAGACTGAATGTGTGATGTTTGATGTTTTCCCAGATCACTCCAGGAGTACTTGTTTCGCTTGACTGTTAAAGTGGTTAGACGCCCTGCGTCAGATAGTCTTACGGGATTCTACTACGCCGACTTGGACTCAGTCAAGGTACTTCAGGCATCCACGCCTAGGTATGTGCGGGTGAACTCTTTCCACCCAATCTGCTAATTTTGATACTTGGGTTACAATTCATCGTTTCCACCTATTCAAATGGTTTCTGTGACCGAGCCTTTTGGCTTTCATCTTTTCGTATCTTGGCATATGGTACGACCGCGCTAACAGTGGAGTTCAGTTCGACCGTACTTTGAGTGCATTAGATCCGATGGTCTCCAGGGAAACCGCGAGACATTGGATCTTATTTGATTTTTGCGTCGGCTCCTACCTAGAGATATGGAAGATCTCCTGGTGTGTTGGAGGCAGAACGCTCTACTGGGAAATTTTTTTTTTTTTGAATTTTTTAAAAGATACCCACTCTGGGGAGTGATACTCCGTGGGGTTTTTATTTGCAAATAGAGATATTTTTTTCTGTCTTTATAAAATGGGAATCCGGTTTGCATGCGCCTCCACTAGGGATGCCTGTGGGGTCTTTGGCTAACCGACTTTTATTTTGAAAGCAAGTAAACATGATGATTGATACGATAGATGCTGATGCATGGAGATGCATGATAAATGCATGGCTTTGGCTCATTCTCTTTCAGTTTGATGATTTTGCTTTTGCTGGAGATGCAGAGAATTTTGAGCTTATTGCTTGCAGGGTTGTGCTCCCTGGGGATTTTCTTTTTAATGCGGATGTTTGGTCAGCGGGTTGGTCAAGATCCTGACCCGTGGTCGATCAGGTCCATCGTCCAAAGATGTTGTTTCTTTGCTAATGAGAATGTACGAGGATATTATCCGACTTCAAGATGTTCTTTTGGGCACAAATGCGATTGAGATGGTACTTAGTCGCCAGTTTTGGTCAAGATTCCAATTTGCGGGCGATTGGATCCGTCATCCTAAATTGTGAAGTGAGTGGTGTTCAAGACTCCTGAAGTGTAGTGCTGGGGGCTAGTGACAATGTTTTGTGATTTTTATAAATATGTGGTCCGAATCTTTACCTGAGTGGTCAGGATAGAGATCGGTTATTGAAAACAAAGGAAATATTTTTTATGATTTTTGCAAATATTTGATTTGAAAGCAAGGGAAATATTTTTGTGATTTTTGAAGAGGTGATTTTGCAATGTTTTTGTATTTTGTGATTTTTCTGAAATGCAGGGAAAAGTATGGAATTTTCATCCACTTCCAGCTTCTACTGCTGGTAAGGCACCCGATCCATTTTACGTCAACGAGCAAGACGAGTCTCACACAGTTAAGTGCCATAGTTTTACATCTTCGGATGAGGGGATTTTGAGGGTTTTCAGTCAACACACCCACAAAGTTGCCTGTTCCTCATATGCAATGCACATAGACCACGTATCGTCCGACGGACTCCTTCGGCCACAAAATGAGCCACATCCTCACATTTCCCTTTGTCAATCCAGTTTGGGGCCTTACGTTGCTCACAATTCCGAGAGGGTGCGCTCCACCTCCCAACAGCCTTAATCCCCTTCATGAGTTTTGGGAACAGGGAACATCCGTCAGATTCAACAGCGACTTCCAAATCAAGGTTGTCTATCACGGTGCGTTCAACACGAACAGGATTGCGAAATTCTGCCCGCCTCAGCCCTTACCTGTTTAAGAGATTCCAGACACCCGTATGATCAAGTGTCAGCCATGCCTGGAACAGGTTAGGAAAGAAAGCCCCCGAGAAGTTAATCCCAGTGTAGTTTTAGGTCTTCGGACCGCTGGGGATGAATTTGTGCAGTTGAAATTGATGGGGAATTTTTTTTATTTTTTTAATATATTTTTGTATTTTTGAAAAAGTTTCAGATTTCAACTCCGGTAATCGAGGTTGATGCTGGTTTTTATGGAAAGCTAAAAAAATCTTTTTGGTATTTTGAAAATGATCCAGGTCATCGATCCTGGCTTGAACGGTTGGGATCGATGCCGGTTTTTATTAAAAAATCTCTCAGGATGTTGATCCCGACGTAGTTTAAGGTCTTCGGACCAAAATATGTACATGCTGAAAATACATTCTTTTTTGTGATTTTTCAAAAAATGTTCCAGGCTATTAAATCTCAATTTTGAATGGTTAAGATTAACACTGGTTTGTATTGGAAATCTCTCGAGATTTTGTTCTCGACCTAGTTTAAGGTCTTCGGACCGTAAAACTGTACAAAAGATATGTATATGCATATATATTTTTTTGGTTTTCAGAAAATGTCCGGGGTTGTTAGATCTTGATTCGATCCAGACTGATGCCGGTTTTTATTGAAAGTCCCTCGGGATCTTGATCTCGACGTAGTTTAAGGTCTTCGGACCCAGAATATGTACAAGCGATGCTAGAAATCACATTTTTTTTTGTTTTTTAGAAAATGTCCGGAGTCATCAGGCCTTAATGAAGACCGATGCTGGTTTTTATTGAAAATCTCTCGGGATGTTGATCCCGACGTTGTTTAAGGTCTTCGGACCAAACTATGTACAAGTAGACAGTAATCAAGGGTGGAGATTCCGGGGATTCTTCTTAGACTGGTTCAGATCATCAGGTCATGACTTTGAATGGTTGAGATCACTGTTTGACCAAGTCAAATTTTTTTCTTTCTTTTCCTTGAAAATTCCATGGAACTTTTCCACATTATCAAGCCAATTTCCCACCAATTTCTCACAAGATGAGATTTTGGTGAGATTTCTTCCTTTTTCTCACCATTCTCTTCCATCACTTCATTCTTACATGGAGGTACAAGATTCACTTGCAACCACGCTTCCCAAAGAGGAGTTCTTCCCAAGGAGAGAGGAGGAGAGGTCGTTTCAACTAGGTGGGAGGTAGGACGGCCCCCTAGGCGCCGCCCGAACCGCCCTTGACCCCTGGTTTCTTCAGTGGGTTGGGTAAAGGGGTGCACCCCCCTTTCTATATAACATGGGGCACCCTTGCCCCTTCCAACGTGCAATCTCTCTCTGCTCTCTCTCATACTCTCTCTTTCTCAAAGTTTTCTCTCTCCTCTTGGTGGTTCTTTGCTTCTCTCAAGTGGTGGGCCTTAGAGAAGCTTTGGGACAGCAAGGTGGTCCCTCTTTGGTGAGTGGTAAAGGTATGGACCACTCCCTTTCTCTTTCTTGTCCTTTTCCTTCTTCATTGTCTCTTCTCAGGACTCTTTTCTTTTTCCATGTAGCTAATCCAAAAGGAGTGAAGGTGGGCCCAAGTGTTCATGCCCTTTTTCTAGATCTCCAATCTATTTCAAAAGTGGTGCATGGAGAAGGACATTGCAAGCTTTCCATTTCATTTTTCCTTTTCTTCTTTTCACACTCCCTTCATGTGTATGTAAACGGTAATTTTGCCATGTCCATCAAGTGTGCATGGAAAAATATACTATCTTTTCCATGGGAGTTGGGCCTCTTTTCATATGTATCAAATGGGCTCAAAGTGAAGTCATGGCCCTTGGTGTATTTGATGGGCCCAATGCTTCATTTTGGGCTCCCTCTTACTTTCTCTTTCTTGTCATTTCCTTTGGAGCTTTCTTTTCTTTTCCATTTTCTCTCCAAGATTTGGGCCCATGGGAATGGTAGGGCCCACCTCAAGTTTTGGGCTCATGGGGCTCACTTTGGGTGGCCCCATCTTTCTTCACATGTGTATGGACCAAGGTGACTAGCCCATTCTTCCTTTGGATCTCAAGTGGGCTAGATTTCTTAGTTGGGCCTTTATGGACAAGTAGCCCAAATCTTCCACCATCTCTTGATTATGATACACATCCTTGTACTAAGTGTGGTGGGTTCCTTGGAGTTTTTCCATATGGATGGGCTTTTGGGCCTTCATTTAGCTTGGATTTCTTTGGACCATGTGTGCACCACTACACTTTGCCCATGTAGGCTTTTTTCCTTTCATGCTTTTTCTTTTGATGGATGGAGGACTTGAGTTACTTCATCATCTACAAGTCCCATGAGTGAGTTGTTCCAACAATCTCACTAAGTTCAAATGGTTTTTCCTTGTGGTAGGAAAGTGGTTTCCAAGAGTTTCCTTTAATGCCATCAATCTCAAGTGAATGATTCTTCTTCAAGTGAGCTATCCATGCAACCATAGCTCCTTGAACTTCCTTTCGGGGTGCTTGGTGGGTCATCCACCATCATTCTCAAATATGAGTGATTTTTCTTTCAACTTGTGAGAAAGCATGATACCCATAAGTTGCCCAATTTTGTCCCATGCTTTGGGACATTTTGGATTTTGATCTTCAAGTGGGCTATGTATACCATTCTTATCCATTTTCATGATGGTTGGGTGACCCATTAAGCCATGCCTTCTTGTGCTCAAATGGTCTCCCTTTTTGGTAAAGAAATTGGTGCACATAAGTTGTCAAACTTGCCCTCACATGGGCATTTCCAACTTTGATTCTTCATGTGGGCTATGTGCATCAACTTTCTACCATTAGCTTCTTTGATTCATATGTTTGTGGGTAGACTACCATGTTATACTCTCATGGTCAAAACTTTCATCAAGATGGTGCTCATAGGGGTGCCCATGGTTTACCCATGAATGGGTCCTCATGTCCTTCAAGTGGGCTATGTGCTCCCTTCAATCCATTGAGGTGAGGCATTTGGGTTGCTCTTGGGGGTCCACTTCCTTTCTATCCCCCACTTGTCCATGTACATGTGTAACAAGATGGAAACATCTTAAGTGAGAATCATGGCCTTGGCATAAAAAGGTGGATCAATCCTTGGCCGCATATGGACTTTGAAGAGGAGCTTCTCATGTGAAGTAGGATTCTTATCCTTTGTTGATCTCATGGCACTTGAGTGCATTTGTTGTCCAAAATGTGTCCTTAGATGATGGACTTTTCTTGCCTAAGGCATGCCATGCAACCTTCTTTAAGGCGGGCCTTGCTTTCTTCATTGGGCCCAACACATATCCTAGGTAACACATGGAGTTGGATTTTAGATCTTGCATTTGAATGTGAGTCCAATCCCATGGGTTTCCTGGATGATAATTTGGATTTTAACTGGTAAGGGATAGGGACTTACCTTGCCAAGCTTGTAGGATTCAATGGCAAACGGTACCAGGGGACGTCGAGTGATTGACGAAGATGATCCTGCCTTCATCATCTGCCGAGGGGACCACATGTGTTCCTTGGCTATGGAGCATCAACCTCTTCCCGCCATCAAGGGTCGAGGCACCAGGGATCACTGGGACAACTGGGTGAAGGATCCACAGCCCTTGCTTGAACGAGTATTGGCTGGTACTCCTTTTGCTGGCCTCCTCACCTTACGTTTTCATAACAACAGTGCCAACCGTATGATGCTTGCGGCCCTTTGTGAGAGGTGGCGGGACAAGACCCACACTTTCCAGCTCCCTTGTGGTGAATGGGGAATTACTCCCCTGGACATTTATATGCAAATAAGCTTTCCGTTTCATGGGACAGTCGTTCCCCAAGTCAGCTCTCTGGCTCCCATCACTTCCACTGACTGGCTACGGCTCGTCGGTGATGTCCCACCCGAGGATGAATTCCAAGGCCATCAAGTAAAGATGCGATGGTTCTACAACACTTTTGCGTCAGTCATCCCCACTACCAAGCGAGAGGCCCTCCACAAAGCATGGGCCATGATCACTTATGCCTTCGGGTCTTTCCTTCTCTGCCACGCCAATGAGAGGGTTGATCCTAAATTCCTTCGCTTGGTTGAGGATCTACACCACCCCTATAATTGGAACGGGGCTATCCTGACTCATATTTTCCAGGGTCTGGATAAGACCTGTCAGAACAGCCGGTCCTACACCGCTTTCTGGCCTGTCGTCGAGGTATTTCTTCATTCACCTTTCTTAGAGACATTTACCTTCTTTCTCTCTCTGATCACTAGGCGTGTTTTTGCCCAGACCTGCTTTTATGACCATTTTTCCCATCTTACGCCGAGGATGCGGGACGACATTAAGCCCTCTTTGTATCGCCACATGTACTGGCACCAGCAAAACCGTCAGCGGAACTCCCGAGTTTCTGGGGACAATTAGCGCGCTGACATAGACGGGTTGACCGTTGATGATGTAAGTATCTTGCTTTCCTTATCCCTCGTGCTGCACTATAACTGATCATGGTGACCTCGTTTGCTGTAGCTCGCTCGGATGCCGTATGCCAGCTTTCCTCTCTATTACACCCCTCAGCGCGTGGAGGCATATGATGCTTCATGTCTCCGTATCATGCTTTCCGATGCTGAATCTTTTCAGTGGTATCTGTGTGAGAGATTGCTTCGGCAAGTCACTGGGGTAGCTCGGGTCCCTTGTTCTGCTCCTCCTCCAGCTGCTCGGATTCCTGCTGGCGAGATGGCTAATGCTCTTGCGGGCCAGCCCGGATTTCGTTTCACGATCCTGGATCGTGACTATGATGAGTGGTATTTGCTGTACAGCCAGGGGCCTCTGCTTCCTTCGCTCTACGTTCCAGGGGGCCGTCGCAGATATGCTGGAGGCTCGGTGACTGCTCCTTTGATGGATCTTTACCGTCGGGAGCAAGACGAGAGGAGGGACGATGACGACTATGTTGGCGACTTGTAGCCTGCTTTTGTATTCAGCTTACTTGATGGATGGCCTTCTCCTTTTGGTTTTTACCTTCTTTTGTAAAATCTTCTGAATGAATATACGATCTTTGACTTGTCTCAAATTCCCTGATGATGTCTGGATGTTTTGGCCTTTGACTCATTCCTTAATGATTTGTGGAAGATGAGACCTCTTGACTGCATGGATGATGACCTGGACGGTTCAGATTTCTTGATTTGGTCCTGTGGGTCCACTTGATGATTAGATCTTGGATTCTGGCCTTCTTTCTTGATGATCATGCCTTTGATCTTGCTACTTTATGACTTGTGTAAGCTTTTTCATGGTTTAGGTCATGCTGATCTAGTCTTTGAATGGCTCAGATTGATAGCTTCGGCCCTATGGGCCCACTTGAGACCTCAGCTTTTCTTTAGAGCACCTCTTTTTTATGATTTATGAGGCTAAGAAAGCTTCTCATGGTGTGGAAGATGACTTGAACATCTCAGATCGCTTGACTTAGCCTTGTGGGCCCACTTGATGATCAGATCTTGGACTCTGACCCTTCCTTTGATGATCGAACCCTTGATGTTGCTATTCGATGGCCCATGTGAACTCTTCCATGGTTTAGATCATGATGATCTAGTCTTTGAATGGGTCAGATTGCTTGTGGCCCCCACTTGATCATCTTTCCCTCTCTTTGACTTGATCAGACACATTCTGGCCGTAGTGCTTCGTGATTGGACCGGTGGGGTACCTTCTAGATGATCTTGATCAACCTCAATCGAAATCTGGAAGGGATTGGAGCCTTGGGCGGCCCTCAGGGGTGCCATCTGCTGATGTGGACTGTCAGCCTCACCTACCAAGAACCATTGAGCCAATCCCGCGGAGAGAGAGGGAGCGCGTCCGCACGGGCGGCCCGGAGCAGGCCGCCCAAAGCTCGCCTCTTGTGCGGCCTGGGCTGGCTCGTGCTCGGACATTCTCTTCTATCCCTTGCTCTTGTCCCCACATTCTCTGTACTGGACCATTCGATTTCAGCCATGAATCTTCTTTTCTCCTTGTCTTTTCTCTTCATTTTGTCCTCATCTTGCTTTGTCCTTTATTGGGCAATGGATGGTGGAGATTTAGGGGCTGTGGGGGTTGTCCATGGTGGGTCCCACACTTCAAAAAATGTTGAAGGCTTTAATGATGGAGGGCTATCTTTAGTAGATGGTGGAGATGGAGCATTGATTGGGGGCATTGATGAGGGGTTAGGGATGGTGGTTGGTGGAGCTTTGAATGGCCTCATTAATGGCAGCCATGCTGAAATTCCAGATTTGAATGGGGCTTTGATTGTGGGAGAAATGGATGGCATGGATGAGATGGGAGGATGGGACATAGGTGAGGCTATGCATCCCTTAAATATGAGCCGCATGGATGATGTGATTGATGGAGGTGATGGGACCATGATGGACATAGGTGGGCTGATCTCCTGTCTGGATGGGATGGATGGTTCAGATGATACCTTTGATGGTTTGGATGCTCTTGATGAGGGCTAGGATGTGCGGCACACTTGTTTGGGTGGACTTGATGTGATCATTGATGATGTCCCCCTGATGATGGACGGTGTGGATGCCTCGATGATCCCTTTGATCGGCCAGGGTGATGACTGGATTCATGATTTCCTGTTGGAGAGGGCCGCAGGTCCAGATCTGACCGTTGATTCTTCGATCGGGGTTGCCGGGACCCTTCTTGATGGTTCAGATGCATTTTTCGACGATGAGGTTGTCCAGGATGCCACGATGTGTGGTGTGATCTTCGCTGGTAGCCCTTTTGATGGAGAGTATCGTCCTTCTCTTGATCGTCGGTCTTTTGCGCACTCTGTTCATGAGGTGGGCGAGTCTTCCCATGCGGCTGAAGTTATGACAGTTTCGGACAGTGATGTGACTATATCAGACATAGTCGTTACTGAGGGTAGGTCAGGGGCTGTCGAGTCTGCAGAGGTTCTAGTTTTTCCTTCTCCTTCGCCCGTTGATCTTTCGATCTTCGATGAGCTGTCATTGATTTCTGGGCCTTTTGTTCTGGAGGGGGTACCAGTGAGGACTTGTCAGCTGCTTCCTCATCCTTCTTGCTCGCCACGGCTGCTTGCTTGGCTTGATGGTTTGTCAGCTTATGAGATTCGGGATTTGGAGTCCTATGGCTTCGGCAGTCTGATCCATATGGCTAGAGTTGACATTGATTAGAGGATGCTCGGAGCTGGCTTGATTGACTGGGTCCCTTCGTTAAACTTGTTCGCGTTCAACGATATGGAGATGGGACCCTCTTTGGAGGAACTTGCCCGCTTGACAGGCCTACCCTGGGATTATACTCAATATTTCTCGCCGAAGGCGTCGCTGAAGACTGCTACACCGCAGAACTGGTTCGGGATCTCCTATCTTGTTCGGCTTGCAGCCGCCGGCCAGGATGCTGTAGTGTTCTCCTTGGATTTACTGTATGATCTTTTTTCGGGTCTTCGGAGTGTGGCCAATTCTACCTTCGCTCGAAACGCATTGATGTTCTGCTTGATAGCTGAGGTGCTGTTATCGGGATGGCGCAGGTCCCAGACTCCTCTGCTTTTTGAGGTGATGAGCCGAGCTATCCGGCGGCAGGGGATCATTTCTCTTATCTTGGCCGAGCTGTTTAATGGGTTGACTAACTGCGCCCTGGGCCGCACTCGTGTCCTTCACGGCTGTTGTGCCTTTCTTCAGGTATCTTTTCTACACCTTTTTCTTCTTGCTTTATTAGGAATTGCTTTGCTCTAGCTGAACTTCTTTTCCTTTTTGTGATCAGGTCTGGCTATGGGAGCGTCTTTCTTTGACCGTTCCTGTACCCCTTCTGGCATTCCTAGCTCTGACGTTATGCGTTATATCGTGGAGTTTCTTCCTCATACGGCTAGGATGAGCGAGCCCTTGTATCGCAGGATGTTCGCTGAACTTCGTGACTGGAATGTTCGTTGGGAGTCATCTTGGCTTTCACTTCCTCCAGTGCTTTGCGATGCACACCGCCTTCCTCTGATGTTGGTAGGCTTTCGATCTTACTTTTCTTACCATCCCATTCGGTTCCTGCGACATTTTGGGTACGAGCAGGATGTTCCTCTTTTCGCTTTCACGGGTATCGGGCATCGAGCACTTCCATCTAGATCCTCTGACTTTAGGACTCGGGTTGATGGATCTTGGGCAAGTTACTTGACTGCTGATTTGCTGGGTTTTGAGCTGCGGACTTTTTCGATGGCGACCGCCCCATATCAGTACTGGGTTGCTGAGCAGTCTTTGTATCGACGTATCCCTTGCTGGCACCAGACTGTTGATGAGGATGAGCAGGATATCCTTGGAGATGCTGGCTCTTCATCTGGTTCATATGAACCTTTTGAGGAGCGCCCATTCATTGATCCTTGCTTCCTTTTGGCCACTCATGGCCATCTGCTGTCTAAGATTTCTGCACTTCGGTATCATTGTGAGATGATGTCGAGGAGATTGGCTGCCGATCAAAGGTTGTCTGACGAGGAGACAGCGATCCGTACCCTTGAGCGCGATGAGGCGCATTACCTGCGTATGGAGGTGAGTAGGTTAAGAGCGAGGCTATCTTTTTATGAGTCAGAGGACTTACCTGATGTGGCCGAGGAGGAGGGTAGAGATTGATTGTGTTGGCCACCTGCACATTCCCTTCTTTTTTTTGCATATATGATTGATGATGATGCATTTTTTTGTATTTTTTGAAAAAGACGACATGATATGTGTAAAAGAAATATGATGCTTTTAATGAAAAAAAGAAGAAAACTTTTTTTTTTTGGGAATCTATTGTGCCATGAGTTGTCTTGTGAGTGTGTGTCTGGATTTTGTGTCGGGATATAGGAATCAGCACTGGGGCTCGGTCAATGCTTTGACCGATATCTCGAGATTTGACTTGTGTGCTCCTTTGGTTCCCTTGAGGTGTAGGCAACGAAAACTATTGCCTCTTGAGATTGTCGAAATTTGTAGAGCTCTTCGTTCCTGACTGCACTTCTTCTTGTTCTTGAACTGTGACTGCTTGAACCGCTCTGAACTGTCTGATTTCTTAGTACCTGCATTTTTATTTTATTTTTTTTATTTTCTTTTTTTTTCATTCGAGCCATTTTTGCCTGCAGCGCTCTTTCGAGTTCTCACCGCAGCCAGCCTTTTCCCGTCATTTTTGCCCGTGGCGACATTTCGGGTTTTCACCACGTCCCGAGTGTTTGATCTTGCCTGTCCCTTGGCAGCTATGCTGTTTTTACCCTCAGTGCCCTTTTGGGTTTTCACCAAGTCCGCGGTATGCCCACTGTTTTTACTCGGAGCGCCCTTTCGGGTTTTCACTCCGCCCTCTTTGTTTAGGCACACATTTTCTTTTTCTCTTTTCTTTTTTTTCTGGATCTTTGGATAACTGCGACGGCTAGAGGTCGGGAATCCGTCGTTGCCGGCCGATGGCAGTCTTTCAGCCCTTATTCTAGGTTACGATGATAGAGCTGTCGGTCTTTGCTATCAACCTTCTGAGATGAATGGATGGATGACTGTGTTTCTTCTTGGGTTGATTTTTTTCTTGGGTGCCTTGCTTTGGCTTCCTTTTTCTCTTTCCTTCTTTTTTTTCTTTTGTATTCTTTTTCTCTTTTTTTTGGGTATCCCCCCCCTCCCCCCTCTTTTTTTGTATTTTTCTCTTTTTGAATCCCCTTATTTGAAACACTTGTTGGTGGACGGAAATAATTTCTCAGAGGTCTTAGCTTCATCCTCTTGACTTCAGCTCTATTAAAGTAACTCTTGATAAGGTCAGAATAACTTACCCGCGAAAGATCTTCACGTTGTCGGCGTTGGTTGGCTCAGGAAGATCCACCCCTCTCATGCTGGTGAGTCTGAGGGCGCCTCCAGGAAGTACTTCTTTGATGATCAGCGGCCTGTCCCACGAGGGTTTGAACTTTCCTCTGGGATCCGGAAGGTGCGACGGTAAAATTTTCTTCATGACCATGTTGCCTACCTTGAAACTTCTTTTTCGGACTCTCTTGTTGTAAGCCCGAGCGATCCTTTTCTGATAACACTGAGAATGACTTAGCGCACGCATGCACTTTTCATCTGCTAGCTGCAACTGATCGAATCTGGCCCGTTGCCATTCTCCTTCTTCAACTCCGCTTTCTAGTAACACCCGTAGTGATGGTATTTTCACCTCGACTGGTAGGACTGCTTCCATATTGTAGGTAAGTTCGAAAGGAGTAACGCCTGTAACAGACCGTACAGACGTTCGATAGGCCCAAAGTGCATATGGGAGCATATCTGACCAATCTCGATAGGTCCCGACCATCTTCTCGAGTATCCTGACGATTGTCTTGTTTGCGGCTTCTACCCCACCATTCATCTGGGGACGGTAGGGGCTTGATCGATGACGTTGAATCTTGAATTTGCTGAGGAAGTCATCCATCTTTCTGTTGACGAATGGGGTCCCATTATCTGTGATGATAACATTGGGGATTCCATACCGGCATATGATGTTGTTTTTCATGAACTTGATCACCTGAGATGCTGCAATCGTGGTGTAGGAGGCTGCCTCTACCCACTTGGTGAAGTTGTCGACTGCCACAAGTATGTACTCATGACCGTTTGATGCTTTGCGACTAATCTTGCCGATGATGTCGAGCCCCCACATGGAGAAGGGCCAGGGAGTGGTCAGGTTGTATAATTCTAATGAGGGGGCATGGATTTGATTCGCATGCTCCTGACACTTGAAGCATTTTCTGACGTGCTGGCAACAGTCTGTCTCCATGGTGAGCCAATAGTAGCTGAGCCGTAGAATCTTTTTTGCCATCATGTGCCCGTTCATGTGTGGGCCACAGATTCCTTCGTGTATTTCTTTCATGATCTTTGCAGCTTATGTTTTATCGACGCATCGAAGGAGGATGTGATTATAGGATCGCTTGTAAAGAACTTCGCCACTGATGGTGAACTGGCCGGCCAAACGCTGAATGGTTCGGCGATCTGTTGCTGTTGCTGACTCTGGATAATCCTAGGTTTCGAGATATTGCTTGATGTCGGCATACCAGGGTTTGTCAGGGACAGCTTCGGCTTCTTCTATTTGCAGGCAGAAAGCAAGTTCATCTTGAATTTCGACTGTGAGCTCCCATTCTGAAGCTCCTTTTGGTATCTCGAGCATTGATGCAAGTGTGGCGAGAGCATCTGCAAACTGGTTCTTGGCTCTGGGCATGTATGAGAAGGTGACTTCTTTGAACTCCTCGATCAAATTTTCAAGATACACATGATATGGTATCAACTTCTCGTCTTTGGTTTTTCATTCGCCATTGGTCTGATTGATGATAAGCTGTGAGTCTCCAAATACTCGTAGCTTCTTGACGCCCAAGATTATGGCTTCCCTTAAGCCAGCGATGCATGCTTCGTACTCTGCCATGTTGTTGGTGCACTCGAATGCTATGCGCCTTGAGAAAGGAATAGGGACATCATCTGGACAGTAGAGGATTGCTCCAATACCACTTCCTTTAGAATTTGCTGCGCCGTCGAAGAATAACGTCCACTCATCTTTTTTCTTCTTCTTCAATAAGCAAGAGATCTTCATCAGGGAAGAACGTATTGAGCGATTGATAATCCAGGAGGGAGTGGGCCGCAAGATGATCGGCGAGGGCCTGCCCCTTGATTGCCTTCTGAGTGACATAGGTGATGTCGAACTCAGACAGGAGTAGCTACCATTTAGCTATCCTTCCAGTGAGTGCCGGTTTCTCGAACAGGTACTTGAGCGGATCCATGTGAACGAGGAGGAGAATAGGGAATGCAATCATGTATTGACAGAGTCGCTGGGTTGCCCAGACTAGGGCGAGGCAAGTCTTCTCGATCGGGGAATACCTGGTCTCGTAGTCGGTGAACTTTCGGCTCAAATAGTATATTGCTTGTTCCTTCTTCCCGGTCTCGTCGTGCTGGCTGAGGACATAGCCGATGGCTTCTGCTGCTACCGAGATGTATAACAACAGTGGACGTTCAGGAGTGGGTGGCACTAGGACTGGAGGATTCATGAGATATCTCTTGATGCGGTCGAAGGCGACTTGGCAATCATCATTCCATTCTTTTGGAACGTTCTTCCGAAGGAGCTTGAAAATGGGCTCACAAATAGGTGTGAG
This sequence comes from Liriodendron chinense, assembly GCA_003013855.2. Taxonomy (NCBI): domain Eukaryota; kingdom Viridiplantae; phylum Streptophyta; class Magnoliopsida; order Magnoliales; family Magnoliaceae; genus Liriodendron; species Liriodendron chinense. Next base: position 1,289,633 of record ML058381.1, on the reverse strand, counting down.
CTGTGCGATGAAGCAACTGATGTATTGAATTCTGCCGAGGAACCCACGAATTTCCTTCTCTGTTCTAGGAGGGGGCATCTCGATGATTGCTCTGGTTTTGGTCTCGTCAACCCTGATGCCGTCCTCGCTCACCATAAAGCCGAGGAGTTTGCCTCCCATTGCACCGAAGACACATTTCTGAGGGTTGAGACGGAGCTTGTACTTTTCTAATCTGTTGAATAACTTCTTCAGATCTTCAAAGTGTCCTTCAATTGTGCAAGATTTAACGATCATGTCGTCCACATATACTTCAAGCTCTTTGTTTATCATGTCATGGAATAATGCTGTCATTGCTCACTGATATGTTGCTCCTGCGTTCTTCAGACCGAACGGCATTACCCTGTAACAGAAGGTTCCCCAGGGAGTGATAAACGATGTCTTCTCTCGTTCTTCGACGGCCATCTTGATCTGATTGTAACCTGAGAACCCGTCCATGAATGAGAAGACCTTGTATCCAGCAGTATTGTCGACCAAAGTGTCGATATGTGGCAAAGGGAAGTCATCTTTAGCACTGGCCTTGTTGAGATCTCGGAAGTCGATGCACATTCGAACCTTGCCATCCTTCTTTGGTACTGGTACGATGTTGGCGAGCCATTCAGGGTAGTTGGAGACTACCAAGAATCCCGCGTTGTACTGCTTGATGACTTCATCTCGGACTTTCAGAGCCCATTCTGGCTTCATTCTTCGAAGTTTCTGCTTCACTGGCTTCATATCTGCCTTGGTTGGCAGATGGTGTACAACGAGCTCTTCATCGGGCCTTGGCATGTCTTCATATGAGAACGCGAAGTTGGACAATCTTGGAGCTAGGAACTCTATCATTTTCTATTTTATCTCAGGTGGCAACGATTTTCCAATGCGTACTTCCCTAGGGATCTCAGGTGTCCCCAAGTTTACTATCTCGAAATCATCGGCTACAACATTGGCTTTGGATTCGAACTTTTTGAGGAGATCCTTAAGTTCGAGAGCAGGATCATCATCTTCCTCATCCCGAGCTTCGTCCAGACCCATGAGCTCGAAGTTTACTTCGATGTCAAAGTCATATGATTCGACTACAATCTCATGCAACTCTTTAGGCGAACTTGGCACACTATTGAATGCAGGAAAAGAAATGTTTTTTGGTTTTTGAGATTTTTCTGAAATGGAAATGCTAGATGTTTTTGGCTTTTGAAAGTTTTTTATTTTTTTGGATTTTTTAAATTTACGGGACTGTGAACAAGTAGGCATTGCAGACCATGATTGAGCCCAGCTTGTCCCAAAGTTCCGATCGCTGCTTAAACAGGCCTTTTTTTTGGAAGCTAGAGCCCTCATATGGCTCTTTGGCTGATTCAAAAGTTAGGGGAACGGATGACCATATAGGACCCCACACTTCCTCCCCTGAAGAGGTGGGGGTTGATGATTCGGGCGAAGAATCACAGTCTGGCCCAATGACCATGATTTTCCTCTGGTCGGGTTCGAGATATGAGTCGTACTCAGTCCCTCCCGGATCACTTACCTCGCATTACAGTTCGTCTGGTTCCACAGTGAGACACATGTTTGGGATCTGGACATCGGACCAATCCAGGGCTGGCCATTCCCTTTCTTGGTCCAATGGATGGGCTGCTTCTACCCCTGGCTGGTGATTATTGATGTTGATTCTGCAGAGATGGGCGAGTCGTGCCCCTTGCTGATTGATGCTGAGATGGGCAAGTTGTGCCCCTGACTGGTTGGAATTAAAGCGGGCAGGTTGTGCCCCTGGTTGATTGATGCTGAAGTGGACAGGTTGTGCCCCTGGTTGGGAGCAGGTATCAGAGTAACCTAGTCCTGCAGCTGCTGTATTTGACTTTCTTCTTCATCTTCATCATTTCCTTCTTCTTCTGGAGGCTTAGATGGTTCGAGAATCTGATCCCATCGAATGGGGGGCCACGTGGCCCAAACTAGGCTCATCGGGAGGCCTTTGTGTAGTGCAGTCGTTTGATTCCCTCCTGGATCTTTGCAAGGTTCTCCTGGCTTGACGAATTGGATGGGTGAGCACCGAAATTTCTTCTTTCTTTTGTCCATGAAGATTGCCCTGTATCCGAGTCCCCATTTGCGTTGGTTATATATCAGTGGTACCCTTCTGGACTTGAAGTGATTCTTCATTCGGTATTTGAGGCTTAGACGCTCTGCCGGTGAAAAGACACGGTCCACCCTTATCGGTTCAGGATTGGCGATAGAGTTCACAGTCTCGAATTCGAAACTGTGAAATGGGATGTCTTCTTCAGAGTGCTGGATATCGATGACCGGGATGTCTGGTTCAGTGGCAACAGCATTGGAAGGAATGATGAGCTCTTTCTCTGCGTGGATAGAGATCACTTGATTTCCACAGATGTATTTCACTCGTTGATGCAGGGTTGACGGCACAGCTCCAACCTTGTGTAGCCAAAGCCGTCCGAGCAGCATGTTGAAAGAGACTGATATATCCAGAATTTGGAATGTGATGGTGGAGACTTCCGGACCTATCTGTACCTCTATGTCGACCTCCCCTTCCACTGATCGGTGGGTGTTGTCGAATGCTCTAACACATATGGTGCTGGGTCGAAATGAAGAGGGACTGATTCCCAGACGTTCCGCGGTCTTGAGCGGGCAGACGTTTAAGCTTGAGCCATTATCGATAAGGACCAGCAGGACGCAGAGGTCTTTGTATCGTAAGGCTATGTTGAGGGATCGCCCATGATCGCGTCCTTCTGGTGGCAACTCATTATCAGTGAAGGTGATGGCGCGTGGAGCCAGGAGTTGTCCAATCATCAATGCTATCATCTCTGGTGCCGTATCGGAGGAGACGTGAGCATCGCTCAAGATTTTGGCAAACATTTCTCGGTGTATGCGAGATGTGCAGAGTAGCTCCCATACTGAGATTTAAGCAGGGATTGATTTGAGTTGAGTCGCCACATCGTATGCGGCTTCATTTTTGTTGCCGACGCCTGAGAGAGCGCCTTTGGGATCTCCTCTGTTCTGATTATCTCTTCGGATGCAACGCCCGTTGGGTTTCATATTCCCCACTTCCGCACATTCTGGATAGTGCCATGGGACCTCTTTATAACTTTCCTCACCTTTACCTTCTAGGATCACCGGTTCTTGCAACGGTGCAGGTGTGGGTACCAGATCTTCCTCGTATGGAGCTTTTGCCTTGAGAACTACATTGTTGCCTGTGCTGAAGGGGTAATATCGAGGCTTGTCTTCATAGATTACATAAGGTTGCAGTCCTGGCTTGACCGTTCCTGGAGCAGGAGGCTCCCATGGAATGAATACTGGTCCTCTTGATATGGCAGGAGGTTTCTCTGTTCGTCCCAGCTGCCGTAGTGTGATTGACACGCCTCCGGGATTTGCCCCTTGCAATATGATTGGCTCAACTGGAGGAGCTCCTTCCAATACAATAGGTTCTTGCTGCTGATGAGTGTGGTTCCTCCATTGCGAATTGTATTGTTCTTGTGTTGGGATTGCCCTTTGCAAGACGACAGGTTCGTATGTGGGCTCGATGTATGATTGTGCTCCTTCCAGGATGACTGGTTCCCAACATGAGGGGCCGTAAGATGTCCCTTGAACAACTGGCACATCATATGGAAGTGTTCCTTCGAGTACTACTAGCTCGGAGACTGAAGGAAGAAAGGGACTTGCCCCTTGCATGATCGGAGGAGGATTTGTTGGCCCATAAGTGTAGGCATGAATGGATTGGATGGGGGAGAAGAAGCGATCGAGGCGTTCTCCTTCTTCTATGCTGTTGACGGTGGGGCTTCGAGATGAACTGGGATCCGTTGGATGTTGTGGCAGAGGATTCTGAAGAATGTTGGTGGAAGCTGCTGCGGGAGTCCCAGGGACCGAGATGACGATCTTGCGGTCGTCAATCAGATCTTGTATGGCATTCTTCAAAGTAAAGCACCGATCAGTAGTATGGCCACGCCCTTGATGGTAGGCACAATACTCAATTCGGAGGCAGAGGATGAGGAGGAGGCCTGGGTGCCATTAGAGTGAGTAACTGCTTTTGTACCAGCATAGTCATGACTTGACTAAGTGGCTGAGTAAGTGGAGTGAACTTCCTGAGCTCCCTGTAATTCTGCCTGTTCTGGTATGAGTATTGACCATTCCTTCTGAACTGCTGCTGTTGTCGAGGTGGTTGTGGCTGTGGTTGCGGATTTGGTCGTGGTTGATACCTCTGAGGTTGGTGCTGAACCTGATTCTGCTGATGCTGTTGATGTCCCTGTGGGGGAGCGTATTGATTACCCTGAGCAGTGGTGCTGATGTTGTTTACCTCTATCGGGCGAGGAGGAGAACCGCTTCGGTTTCCATTCCCATATCCGATGGGTCTTCCCTCCACTCTGTTCCTCTTGACTAGAGTGGCTTGATGAGGCCATGGGGAGATTGTCCCGGCACGGATTCCTGCTTTGACTTGTTCTCCAACACGGATTAGCTGTGAGAAGTTCACATATGGATGCGAGATGAGATATCCAGATATGCTCGGATATGTTGAATGAACAATCATGGAGATTTGTTCTTCATCGTTGATAGGTGTCCACATTCTAGCTGCCATAGCTCGCCAATGTCCTACGTAAGTTGATAGTGTTTCATCACTCCTTTGCCTGAGAGCCGCGAGGTCAGCTCTTCTGGGTGCCGTGTTGAGGTTGTATGCGAATCTGTCGACGAAAGCCTGGGAAAGCTGTTCCCACGTCCTGATGCGGTGGCAGTCCAATGAGGTGTACCAATCTAGGGCATCGCCCTGCAGAGATTTTTGGAACAAACGAATGAGGGCCCCTTCATTTCCTGAGATTGCACTCAGCTCTCCACAGAAGGCCTTGAGATGCGTTGTGGGAGAACCGCTGCCAACATATCTTTTGAATTTTGGTACCTCAAAGTTTTGAGGTACTTGAGCATCTGGGAAAGGACACAAGTCTCTGAACTTGGCCGAAGGTAGATTTATTCCTTGTTGTCGCTGAAGCTGATTTTGCAAGATCTGGAACTGCTCCCGCAACTCGTCCAGTCCTGAGTGATCCGTTCGAGCAACTGGTGCCTCTTGGAGTAAGGCACGTTCTTCTTCGGCATAGTGGTCGATGTCTTCGACCCTATGGGTTTGCTGAGAAGCAACCGCGGGTTGATGAAATTGATTTGATGACTGAACTGGATTCGGATGAACTTGTGCTTGAAAGGACTGTAACTGAATTGGAGACTGTACTGAAGATTGAACTGGAACTTGCTGGAAATTAACTGGAGATTGCTGAATTTAAGATTGCTGAAAATTAACTGGATTTTGCTGAATTGAAGATTGCTAAAAATTAACTGGAATCCCATCGGCGGGGATGTGCTGGAATTAAAAAGTGCTCCTGTTTGCAGGAGGCTGAGATGTTGGGAAGTGACCCCCTTGTTGGGTATTCGCCACTGTCCGTTGATTGATGTGGGCTTGACACTGACCCCCATTGTGGGCATTCGCCAGTGCTTTCCCTGTTGCTGGAGATTGAATTGAAATCCCATCGGCGGGGATGTGCTGAAATTGAACAGGAGTCCCATCGGTGGGGACATGCTGAGATCTACTGAGACTGTTGTTTGCAAGATTGACTGGAAGCTGACTGGAAGTCCCTGCGATGGGAGTGCTCTGAGATGGCCCTGTCGTTGCAGGAAGGTACTGAGGAGGATGCCCAATGGCGAAGGGCTGAGATGGCTACTGTCGGTAATCTTGGGCAGACTCTGATGGTTGTGCTTGATTTGAACTGGAGGCTGGAAGGACCCGGCATGGCTGCTGAGATTACTGAACTGGGCCAACCTGATTGTTGGCTGCTGCAATGGCTTGTGCTTGCATGAATTGCAAGAGCATTTCTTGCATTGCTCTCATTCCTTGTGCCAATTCTTGTATGATTGGCGTATTATCAATGGGTTGTTGCGCTGGAGGTTGCGCTTCGGTCATCTCAAGAGCAGGGAAGAGATGAGTTTATTCTTCATGGTCGGACATGGCTTGCTGAGCCCGAGTGCGGATTATGCTGCGGAAGGAAAGTTGCTTCCGAACACGTTGAGCCCGAGGAGGCGCAATGGTGTGGACTATACTCTATTCTTTTTGGGTTTTGGGATTTTCTATTTTTTTGTTTATTTTGGGTAGAATGTTATGCAGATGAGATTGTATGAGGATTAGTGACTTTCAAGTATGGGAAGGATTCTATTTTTTAAGTCAGATCACGACTAGTGGGACAAATTCATCCCCAGCAGAGTCGTCATTCTGTGGACCCTCGCCGTTTCGCGCCCCCCACACGACGTTCTCGTCCCTTCCCCTTTCAGGAAAGAAGGAGAGGAGGATGCGTGAGTGCGAATCGCCATTTGTGCCACTGGCTTGCCTCGTTCTCGAGGGCTTTGTTTGGTAGTCGTGTTTAAGCTGGATGTGTTTAAATGAGTTTATATAAGACCAGAGTCGCCACTAGCCAGTTACTTCGAATCTACAGTCGGCTAGACCCTGTAGAAACGTTAGAGAAGGGGATCCAAAGATTCCTTCCTCTAAATGACTCCTTTGATCTGCGGCCAGAGATTCGAGGTAAGGGATCACGGTTACAGGGTGGGATGAGGTTAAGCACTCCACACACTGCCCGTACCGAAGTACGGTCTCTACTTCACAGAATCGAACTAATACTTGAAAGTCTGTTTTAATCCTCGTACATTCTCATAGATGACATGATGCATGAATGCGGGTCTGAACAGTAAGAGTGTCTAATGGGCAGGTTCCAACAACGGGCAAGCCCAGAGCATACGCTCGAACTGACAGGTGCTTAATATAAGACGTATGCAGTGTGCTTGGATAATCAAGGTGCTTTATAGTGAAGCATGAATGCAGGTCTGAACAGTAAGAGTTTCTGATGGACAGGTTTCAACAACGGGCAAGCCCAGAGCATACACTCGAACTGACAGGTGCTTAATATAAGACGTATGCAGTGTGCTTAAATAATCAAGGTGCTTGCAGTGAAGCAGGGGGGTTGGAAGAAAAGTAAATGTTGCACTTATGCTAGATGCAAATGAGATGATGCTGGAAAAAGAGTAGCTGGATGGACGGAGGTGTCACAAGGGTTGGCTTCGAGTGGCTGGATCAAGACTTGGATGGCTTGGGAGACTTGGACCAGTGGTCAGGCTGGGCTGGACCAGGGCTAGGCTCTCCTCACTCGGGCTCTCCTTGGTGGAGGAATGGGCTAAAGGGTGGAGAAGAACTCAGACGGACGGTCGCTGGACTGGGCGGATTGTTGTGTTCAAATGAGAAGGGGAGGGGGGTATTTATAACAGCGGGCAGTGGCAAATTGTGTAAATATTTTTGGGCGGCCCGCTGTGGGCCGCTCGTACGGTCACTCCTCGATTTCCAGCGAGGTACGGTCGTTCCCTCGGGGCTGCTGTTTGGCTCGGTGGGTCGACTCAGTGGGTTGACTCAGTGGGTTGACTCACTGAGTTGACTCAGCGGGTTGACTCGACAGGTTGACTCGGTGTTTTGACTCGACGAGTTGACTCCAGCGGGTTGACTCAGTGGGTTGGACTCACTAGTTTGCCTTTTTAGGACTTTTTGACTGACTTTTCTTATGGGGGGTTTTTCAGGCTGATGTTTAGGACTGGGTTGACTTGGGTTCAAGCTTGAGTTGGGCTATGGACTGGGGCTTACAAGGGTGAGTTTGGCTGAGTTTGGACTTGGGATTTTGGGGGTATGGTCCTCCATTCAATCAGCTTTCTCTACCAACAGTGTAGCCGAAGGTGGGGTGTCTAAACACCCGAAGATGAATTCCAAGGCCATCAAGTAAAGATGCGTGGTTTACAACACTTTTGCCTCCGTCACCCCCACTACCGAGCTAGAGGCCCTCCACAAAGCACGGGCCATGATCACTTATGCCTTCGGGTCTTCCTTCTCTGCCACGCCAATGAGAGGGTCGATCCTAAATTCTTCGCTTGGTTAAGGATCTTCACCACCCCTACAATTGGAACAGGGCTATCCTGACTCATATTTTCCAGGGTTTAGATAAAACAGTCGGAATAGTCGGTCCTACCAGGTTTCTGGCTGTTGTTGAGGTACTTCTTCTTTCAACCTTTCTTGGAGACATTACCTTCTTTCTCTCTCTGATCATTAGGTGTGCTTTTGCCCAGACTTGCTTTTATGACCATTTTCCCCCACTTGCTCCGAGGATACGGAATGACATTGAGCCGCCTATATCGCCACATGTACTGGCATCAACAAAATCGTCAGTGAAACTCTCGAGTCTCTAGGGACAACTGGCGTGCCGCATAGATGGATTGACCGTTGATGATGTAAGTATCTTGCTTTCCTTATTCCCGTGTTGCACTGTAACTGATCGTGGTGACCTCATTTGCTGTAGCTCGCTCGGATGCCGTTATGCCAGCTTCCCTCTCTATTACACCCACAGCGTGTGGAGGCATATGATGCTTCATGTCTCTGTATCATGCTTTCTGACGCTGAATCATTTCAGTGGATCTGGGTGAGAGGCTGCTTCGGCAGGTCACTAGGGTGGCTCGGGTTCCTTGTTCTGCACCTCCTCCACTGCTCAGATCCCAGTTGATGAGATAGCTGATGCTTTTGTGGGCCAGCCTGGGTTTCATTTCACGATCCCGGATCGCGACTATGATGAGTGGTATTGCTGTACGGCCAGGGGCCTCTGCTTCCTCCGCTCTATGTTCCAGGGGGCCGTCGCAGATACGCTGGAGGCTCAGTGACAGCTCCTTTGATGGATCTTTACCGTCGAGAGCGGGACGAGAGACGGACGATGACGACTATGTTTGGTGACTTGTAGCCTGCTTTTGTGAAGGTGTATTCAGCTTGCTTGATGTACAACTTTTTGCTTTTACTTTCTTCTGTATCGAAATCTTTTGGATGAATATACAACCTCAATTCTTCTCAAATTACTTGATGACACCTGAATGCTTTAATTTCTGACTCATTCTTTAATGATTTGTGGGATGAGACTTCTTAACTGTATGGATGATGACTTGAACGGTTCAGATTGCTTGATTTTGGCCCTGTGGGCCCCCCTCTAGACCTCAGCTTTGCTTTGGAGCACCTTTTCGTGATATTTTATGAGGTTAAGAAGGCTTCTTATGGTGTGGATGGTGACTTGAATGGTTCAGATTGCTGATTAGGCCTTGTGGGCCCACTTGATGATCGGATCTTGGACCTGGCCTTCTTTCTTGATGATCAAACCTTTGATCTTGCTATTTCATGACTTATGTAAGCTTTTCCATGGTTTAGATCATGCTGATCTGGTCTTCGAATGGCTCAGATTGCTTGTGGCCCTCTCTTGATCATCTTTCCCTTTCTTTGACTTGATCAGACCCATTCTGGCCACAGTGCTTAGTGATTAGATAGGTGGGGTACCTTCCAAATGATTCTGATCAATCTCAATCGAAATCTGGAATGGATTGGAGCCTTGGGCGGCCCTCAGGGTGCCATTTGCTGATGTGGACTGTCAGCCTCACTTACCAACAACTATGGAGCCAGGCCGCACAAGGCGCGCCTCTTGTGTGGCCTGGGCTGGCTCGTGCTCGGACATTCTCTGTTGTCCGTTGCCCTTTCCCCACCTGCTTTGTACGTCCAGGTTTGATTTCAAACCATGAATCTTCCTTTTGTCTCCTCTTTCCTCCTCCTTTTGTCCTCTTCTTGGTTTGTCCTTTCTTAGGCAATGGATGGTGGAGATTTAGGGGCTGTGGGGGCTGTCCATGGTGGGTCCCACACTCAGAAAGTGTTGAAGGCTTTAAAGATGGTGAGATGCCTTTGATTGATGGGGAGATGAGCATTGAATGGGGGTATGATGATGGATTAGGGGTGGTTTGTTGGGAGAGCTTTGAATGGCTCTATTAATGGTGGATGCTGTAATTCTAGATTTGGATAAGCCTTTGATTGTGGGAGAAATGGGTGGTATGGATGAGATGATGAGATGGGACATAGGTGAGGCTATGTGTCCCTTGAGTGTGGGCCACATGGATGATGTGATTGATGGAGGTGATGGGACCATAATGGACATAGATGGGCTGATCTCATGTCTAGATGGGATGGATGGTTCAGATGATACCTTTGACGGTTTGGATGCTCTTAATGAGCGCCAGGATGTGCGGCATACTTGTTGGGTGGACTTGATGTGATCATTGATAACGTCCCCCTAATGACGGACGGTGTGGATGCCTCGATGATCCCTTTGATCGGCCAGGATGATGACTGGATTCATGATTTCCTGTTGGAGAGGGCCGCATGTCCAGATCTAACTGTCGATTCTTTGATCAGGGTGGCCGGGACCCTTCTTGATGGTTCAGATGTATTTTTGATGGTCAGATTGGCCAGGATGCCACGATGTGTGGTGTGATCTTCACCGATAGTCTTTTTGCTGGAGAGTATCATCCTTCACCTGATCGTCGGTCTTTGCGCACTCTGTTCATGAGGTGGGTGAGTCTTCTCATGCGGCTGAGGTTGTGACAGTTTCAAACAGTGATGCGACTATATCAGACATAGCGTTACTGAGGCAGGTCAGGGGCTGTCGAGTCTGCAGAGGTTCCAGCTTTTCCTTCCTTCGCTCGTTGATCTTTCGATCCTCGATGAGCTGTCATTGATTCCTGGGCCTTTTGTTCTGGAGGGGGTACCAGTAAGGACTTGTCAACTGCTTCCTCGTCCTTCTTGCTCACCACCGCTACTTGCTTAGCTGATAGTTTTCAGCTTATGAGATTCGGGATTTGGAGTCCTATAGCTTCGGCAGTCTGATCCATATGGCTAGAGTTGACATTGATTGGAGGATGCTCGGAGCTGCATTGATTGACTGGGTCCCTTCGTTGAACTTGTTCGCGTTCAACGATATGGAGATGGGTCCCTCTTTGGAGGAGCTTGCACACTTGACAGGCCTACCTTGGATTATACTCAGTATTTTCGCCGAAGACTACCACACCGCAGAACTGGTTTGGGATCCCCTATCTTGTTCAGCCTGCAGCTGCCGACAGGATGCTGTAGTGTTCTCCTTGGACTTACTGTATGATCTTTTTTCGGGGTCCTCGGAGAGTGTGGCGATTCTATCCTTGCTCGGAACGCACTGATGTTCTGCTTGATAGCTGAGGTGCTATTCTCAGGATGGCGCAGGTCCCAGACTCCTTTGCTTTTTGAGGTGATGAGCCAAGCTATCCGACGGCAGGGGATCATTTCTCTCATCTTGGCCGATTGTTTAATGGGTGCTGAATGTGCCCTAGGCCGCACTCGTGTCCTTCGCGGCTGTTGTGCATTTCTTCAGATATCTTTTCTGCACCTTTCCCTTCTTGCTTTTTAGAAATTGCTTTGCTTTAGCTGAACTTTTTTCCTTCTTATGATCAGGTTTGGCTATGGGAGCGTCTTTCGCTGACTGTTCCTGTACTATTTCTTGCCACCCGTCGCCTCAACCTTATGCGACATATCATGGAGTTTCTTCCGCATACAGCTAGGACGAGCGAGCCTTTGTCGCAGGATGTTCGCTGATCTTCGTGACTGGAATGTTCGTTGGGAGTCATCTTGGCGTTCATTTCCTCCAGTGCTTTGCGATGCACACCGCCTTCCTCTGATGCTGGTAGGCTTTCAATCTTACTTTTCCTACCACCCTACCCGGTTCCTGCGGCAGTTTGGGTACGAGAGGATGTTCCTCTTTTTACTTTTATGAGTATGGGCGCCAAGCCCTCCATCTAGGATCTCTGACTTTAGGACTCGGGTCGATGGATCTTGGGCGAGTTATCTGACTGCTGATCTACTTGGTTTTGAGTTGCGGGCCTTTCCGATGGCGAGCCCCATATCAGTACTGAGGGTTGCTGAGCAGTCTTTGTATCGACGTATCCCTTGCTGCACCAGACTGCTGGAGGATGAGCAGGATATCCTTGGAGATGCCTGCTCTTCATCTGGTTCATATGAACCCTTTGAGGAGCGCCCGTTCATTGATCCTGGTTTCCTTTTGGCCACTCATGGTCATTTGCTGTCTGAGATCTCTGCACTTCGGTATCATTGTGAGATGATGTCGAGGAGGTTGGCTGCCGATCAGAGGTTATCTGATGAGGAGGCCATGATCCATACCTTGAGCGCGATGAGGTGCATTACCTGCGTATGGAGGTGAGTAGGTTGAGAGCGAGGCTACTTCATTATGAGTCAGAAGACTTACCTGATGTGGCCGAGGAGGAGGGTAGAGATTGATTGTGTCGTCCTCCTGTACATTCCTTTTTGCATAGTATATGATTGATGATGATGCATTTTTTGTATTTTTTTGAAAGAGATGACATGATATATGTAAAAGAAATATGATGCATTAATTGAAAAGAGAAAACTGTTTCAAAATCTATTGTGCCATGAGTTGTTTGTGAGTGTGTCTGGATTTATGTCGGGATATAGGAATCAGAACCGGGGCTTGGCCAATGCTTTGACCGATGTCTCGAGATTAACTTGCGTGATCCTTTGGTTCCCTAGAGGTGTAAGCAACGGAAACTATTGCCTCTTGAGATTGTCAGAATTTGTAAGCTCTTCGTTCCTGACTGCACTTCTTCTTGTTCTTGAACTGTGATTGCTTAAATCGATCTGCGCCGTCTGATTTTTGGTACCTGCACTTTTATTTTTTTTCTTTTTCCATTTGAGCCATTTTGCCTGCAGCGCTCTTTCGAGTTTTCACCACAGCCGGCCTTTTCCCATCTTTTTGCCCGTGGCGCTCTTTCGGATTTTCACCACGTCCCGGGTGTTTGATCTTACCTGCCCCTTGGCAGCTATGCTGTTTTTACCCTCAATGCCCTTTCGAATTTTCACCAAGTTCGCTGTTACCCCACTGTTTTTACTCGGAGCGCCCTTTCGAGTTTTCACTCCGCCCTCTTGTTTAGGCACACATTTTCTTTTTTTTTTCTTTTTTTTTATTTTTTCTTTTTTCTGGATCTTTGGATAATGCGGCGGCTGAGGTCGGGAATCCGTCGTTGCCGGCCGATGGCAGTCTTTCAGCCCTTATCCTAAGTTACTATGATAGAGCTGTTGGTCTTAGCTAAAGACCCTTCTGAGATGAATGGATGGATGATTGTGTTTTCTTGGGTTGATTTTTTTTTCTCGGGTGCCTGCTTTGCTTCCCTTTTCCTTTTCTCTCTTTTTTTCTTTTGTCTTTTTTTCTTTTTTTTGTATATTTTTTTTCTTTTTTCTTTTGAATCCCCTTAGTTGAAACACTTGTTGGTGGACGGAAATGATTTCTCAGAGGTCTTAGCTTTGACCTCTTGACTTCAGCTCTATTAAAGTAACTCTTGATAAGGTCAGAATGACTTACCCGTGAAAGATCTTCACTTGTCGGCATTGATTGGCTCAGGAAATCCACCCCTCTCATGCTGGTGAGTCTGAGGGCGCCTCCGGGAAGTACTTCTTTGATGATCAGGGTTCGTCCCACAAGGGTTTGAACTTTCCTTTGGGATCCGGAAGGTGCGACGGTAGAATCTTCATAACCATGTCGCTACCTTGAAACTTTTTTCAGACTCTCTTGTTGTAAGCCCGAGCGATCCTTTTTTGATAACACTGGGAATGGACTTAGTGCGCACGCATACGCTTTTCATCTGCTAGCTGCAAGTGATCGAATTGGCCCGTTGCCATTCTCTCTTCAATTCCGCTTTTGAGTAACACTAGTAGTGATGGTATTCCACCTCGATTGACGAACTGCTCATTCCATAAGTAAGCTCGAAAGGAGTAAATCCATAGCAGACCGTACAGACGTTCGATAGGCCCAAGTGCATATGGGAGCTATATGACTAATCTCGATAGGTCACGACCATCTTCTCAGTATCCTGACGATTGTCTTATTGTTGCGGCTTCTACCCACCATTCATCTGAGGACGGTAGGGGCTTGATCGATGACGTTGGATCTTGAATTTGCTGAGGAGTCATCCATCTTCCTGCTGACGAACAGGGTCCCATTATCTGTGATGATAACATTGGGGATTCCATACCGGCATATGATGTTGTTCTTCATGAATTTGATCACTGAGATGCTGCAATCGTGGTGTAGGAGGCTGCCTCTACCCACTTGGTGAAGTAGTCGACTGCCACAAGTATGTACTCATGACCGTTTGATGCTTTGGGACTAATTTTGCCGATGATGTCGAGTCCCACATGGAGAAGGGCCAGGGGGGGTGGTCAGGTTGTATAATTCTGATGAGGGTTATTGTTAGACTTTGTGCAGGTCATTAAATTGTTATGGATTATTCATTTGATCAAATTAAGTTTTTTTTTTCTTTTTTCTTTTTGAGTTTATATGTACGAATATGACTGTGTCATGGTAATGTGTGGACATAAAACGATGAGATATGGCTAATCGATTACAGGCTTGGTCCATTTCTTGCACAGTGTAGACCAATGTGCAGGTATGGTCTACTTCTCACACGACGTACGTGAACCAACCAAACAAAAGCAACAGGAATTGTACATTGAGGTGTATATATATATATGAAATATATATACCTCAGCTCTAATATGTAGGTGATCAGGATGAGATTCCACACATATTGGCATAATCGGTATCCATTCACATTGTATTAGTATATGTTTTGTAGTGGAGATGGATCATTATTGATTGAAAGGATCTCACATGATAATCACGTAGATGACTAATACTTGATTATTCACGATGTCTGAATATTGAGTGACACTTGTTACGAGACCAATTACCTACAAGTGGTGAACCGTGACACCCCGGATGTCAAGGGTTGAGGGCATCCTCGGCCCCCAATATCCCGGGCCTCACTTGATGCAAAACATGCAATAAAAAAGGCAAGCTACTGAAATCAGAATAATACTCAGCCAAAAGCAAACACATGAGATATCGATATCCAAAAGAAGAAGTGAGCATATATATATAAGCCAAAAGAATCAATTAACATCAACAACTCACTCGACGGAACCCGCCAGGGGCCCCGATCACCAGTCTCCAAAAACTATAGCAAAAGCCTATAGATTGCGCCAACCCGGCGCTATCCCCCATAACAAGGATCCCCTATCACCCTCTATGCTGGTCGTCTGCATACTGAATGTATGGATCCTCACCAACAGCTAACTCCTCATATTCTACCGCTTTGTTCTCCTCCTGTAAACCTGAGTCACATGTGGCGTCTGGGTGATGTTTCATAACACCGTCCCCAGAATGGGGAGTGAGTGGCCAACTCAGTAGTAACATTACATACAAGTTATCAATGCACAAATGAAAGTATACGTAAATAATGAATTCTATTACACATCATTCTTAACTAAGATATCCATATCAACAAAGCACAGTTATTTAGTGCATGAGTGCATGAAATGCATATATGCATGCCCCAAAACACCAGTTTGTCACAGCGAACAGTGTGTGGCACCACTACAACACTCGCACAGACTGGGCCGCCATGACAGGGGCACCACCCCAATTACCTGCCCGAATGAATGTCATGCTGGACCATGAATGATTATCCAAATCCTTAATTATACTAGTTTAACATCCAGCTGATTGGCGAAGCCATTATACCATTACCGTATCACTCGGACGATCAGGGATCATCTAGCTCCCTACGGGCGAGTAAGTACATATCATCGTCAGTAACCCCAAGGATCCCAGCTCGAATAAACAGTCCAAAAGTCTGATTCGGCCATGAATCGTCAGCCATGTCCGACTCAAACGGGGGTGGTTCAGTCATGCCATTTTCCTATAGTCAAACAAATGGATGGCTCACTGCCTCCATGGGTGCTCAAAGACACTACGGAGGGGCACCACCCCGGCGTAGGCCGACAGCGTAGGCATAGGTCCCATACCACCATGCCCAGCTCATGCGTCTTTAAAGATCGTTTGCCATATAATTATTAGTGAGCCTATCCAATGGTCTTGCTGGTATGTGGATTCGAATATAAGTGTTTACACAAACATTATGCCTTAACTGGGTTTGTTGAGCCGATGGTCCTTAGGCAAGGGGATAATGGGAGACCGACCTTGGGTACTATGCCCCACGTGGTTCACGAACCATGGACAGCACCTTCATTTCACCACGCTTGAGGATTCCAACTTCGGGGATACGGCCAACCTGTGTGGCCGACCCAAACTCTGTGGATTTTTTGATCCAGCAACATATAGAACCAAGGGATTATGCTAGGAGCTAAACTTTAACTTACTCTACTACACATATGGTATACATAGGTGATAATATTTCAGAATTCCAAACAACCAGAAGAAATCACCAATTTCCCCAAAGATGCAACAGTAACATACACATGCATCCCAGGGGAACAATAATAGTGCACAATCAATTAAGCAATTCTTTTCAATTTAAGATAAATATATGAATACTAATAGATACTCATGTAATATTAAACATGAATGCTGATCAAACAATATAAACATGGAATTCCTAGTCTTAAAGACATCTAGAGAACTAACCCCTAAAAGATTCTATATCTACCTAGCAAATCTGTCTAGAATTTGAGATATTATTCATGTGAGCTTGCATTTGATGCAAGATAACACGTAAGGATTGATGCACACCTCATATTTCTGAAATACCTTGCAATTCCTACAAGAGAGGGGTTGTATGTTAGGAAGTTGCATGGATTTAGCAAGAAATCAGACAGTTCCAGGTGTATACTTCATTTCAATTACCTGGGGAATTGGATGAAGCTGAATCCGGTACTCTCCTAGCCCTATGTAGCGAAGGCGGCTAACGAATTGCCCTAAATCGACATGCACAAGCCCTCCTTGGGCTGATCCTCTTCTTCCCCAATTTCTCTTCCTCACACTCTCTCTCTTTTCTCAGCTAGATGTAAGTAGAAATGAGAGTGGCTGAGAGAAAATGGACTTTTATAACCTTGAAAAATTAGGATATATAGCCCTCAACTTTTTAAGTGGCTACAAGTAGCCTTTTGGGTTTACTTTTGATTGTGTGTGGCCTAACGGGCCAATCTAACCTGATCTGGACCGAGGGATAGTCCTCCTGGCCCAGGATATGGCTACATGCGCGATCCTACGAGAATATGATGTGGCAATTGCGAGCTATGACGACGGATTAGTTCGACGGTCACCGATCGTCGATCGGAGCTCCAAGTTTGGGATTGTGATGGATGTTATATTTAAGTTATAGGTTCTTAATTTCAACATCATGCAAGGGTGCAGAAGGGTCACACAAGAAAAGTATTTATTGTAATGATTGGTTTACTTAAGGTTGGTGAGAGTACACTCGTGCCTAGGGTGTAATTGCAGTGTTGTGCAGTTTTACGGTTTCGGATATCAATTTCAACATGTGGATCCAATAGAGGCACCAGGCCCGACATGGGGGTTGACTTGTTCGAGTCTTAGACCTACTTGACTCGGGTTGGGTAGCGCAATGACTCGACGGGTGTACACGCAATGCCTGAATTTGTGAAGCCTTGGTTTAAATCGGTTACTATCGGCCAATTAAACGCCCTGAAATGACGTAAGTGTGACGTGGCTCGAGGACATGTTCGAGTTCAAGGGTTAGTTGTTTTACGCGGCGTTATAATCTCCCCCCCTAAGAAAAATAATTTCGTATTAAAAAATGTACCTGATCATGATCCTCCAGAAGGTGAGGGTAGTTCTTGCGTATATCCGCTTCAGTTTCCCAGGTGGCCTGTTCATCAGAATTGTGAGTCCAAAGTACCTTTACTAATGGAGTGTGTTCCTTCCTGTCTATGATGCAGGTAGGTTGAAACACACAAGTGGTGTTCTCTCAGAGTTCGACGTGCTCCCACTTTATGACGTGGGATGGGTCCGGTACATATTTCTTCAGCATAAAAACATGGAACACGTTGTGAACTCTTGCAAGTGGCGTCGGCAAGGCAAGGCAGTAGGCTACTGCGCCTACACGCTTCAAGATCTGAAATGGGCCAATATAACGTGGGGCTAACT
Organism: Liriodendron chinense; assembly: GCA_003013855.2. Classification (NCBI taxonomy): domain Eukaryota; kingdom Viridiplantae; phylum Streptophyta; class Magnoliopsida; order Magnoliales; family Magnoliaceae; genus Liriodendron; species Liriodendron chinense. Next base: position 1,271,733 of record ML058381.1, on the reverse strand, counting down.
TGCCCTTCTTGCCAAAATGTAAAATTCCCTTCACGGTGATATTTTTGAGAAGACATCAGCTCCTTCTTCAAATTCTAAGGGTCGTCGGCGTCTGTCGGCATAAATTTTTTTACTAGTTTGAGCCGTCAACAAACGCCTTCAGATAATGTCGATTTTCTGGGATGTTTGTTGCACGAGTTCCGGCCCAAGCATTTTCCTTTCTCCCACTTCAGTCCAGCAATGAGGAGCTTGGCAGGGGCGACTGTATAGAGCCTCATACGGGGCCATGCCGATACTTGCCTGATAGCTATTATTATATGCAAACTTGGCATAGGGAAGATAGTCATCCCAGCTATCTTTAAAATCTAAGGTGCAGGCCCGCAACATATCTTCTAATACCTAGTTTACGCGTTCTGTTTGCCCGTCTGTCTGAGGATGGAATGTTGTGCTATAGGTCAATTTTGCTCCCATAACTTGTTGGATTCGAGACTAGAAAATTGAGGTAAAACGAGTGTCTCTATCTGACACTATCTCACAAGGCACTCCATGCAGCCTCACGATTTCCTTAATGTATAGTTTTGCCAGAACTTCAGAGGTCTGGGAGGAGCGCACGAGCAGAAAGTGGGCGGATTTAGTTAGGCGATCAACTATGACCTAGATGGAGTCGTGGCCTTTCTTCGTTCGAGGTAGACCCACGATGAAGTCCATCGAGATGAAATACCATTTTCATTATGTTATCGGCATAGGTTGTAATAGGCTGAGAGGCTGCTGATGTTCGGCCTTGACTTGAAACACTGAGATACATATTTTGCGATCTCGCGCTTTATGTTGTCCCACCAATAACTTCTCTTCATATCCTGATACATCTTGGTGCCCCCTGGATGCATTGCAAGCTTAGATTTATAGGCTAGATCCATAACTTCAGTTTTCAGCTTTTGAACATGTGGGACGCACAGACGGCCCTGAAAACGTAGGCCGTCATCGCTCCCAATATGTCATCCTGGCAATTTTTCATTTTTCACCTATTCTTTCTTCTTGCACAACGCTTCATCCTGGTCTTGGGCTGCCAAAATTTTGTAATCTATCTCAGGTTCTACCCGAAGGTGGGCGATCATGGCATAAGGCTCCTTTACAATGAGTTTTTGCTCAAAGTCTAACACAATCTCAACCATATTCCATTCTCTTACCATGAGAGGGGCCATAAATTCTATCGCCCGTTTGCGACTCAATGCATCAGCCACTAGGTTTGCCTTACCTGGATGGTATGATACTTCGAAATTGAAGTCTTTAAGCGTTTCCATCTATCGTCGCTGCCTCAAGTTTAAATCGCGCTGAGTGAAGATATATTTTAGCCTCTTATGGTCATAGAATAACACAAATTCCTCCCCATACAGATATTGTCTCCACAATTTCAGCGTGAAAATGATGGCAGCTAACTCTAAGTCATGAGTGGGGTAATTTTCTTCGCATCCCAAACCCACTCGAGACATGTAAGCAATCACTCTATCATTCTGCATCAATACGCATCCCAAACCCACTCGAGATGCATCCGTGTACACAGTGTACTTGACACCTTGCTTCGGCAAGATTAGGACAGGGGCGGATGTGAGCTTATCTTTGAGTTCCTGGAATACACCTTCTGCCTTTCTATTCCATTGAAACTTGATATCTTTGCAGGTCAATTGAGTCTGTGGCCTAGCGATTTTGAAGAAGTTCTTAATGAAATGGCGATAATACCCAGCTAACCCCAGGAAGCTTCTCACTTTTGTTGCTGATTTCGGTTATTCCCAGTCCTGTACTGCCGCAACTTTGGTTCAATCCACTGCGATACCTTCCTTAGTGACCACGTGCCTAAGGAATTTTACTTCCTCTTTCTAAAAGGCGCATTTCTTAAAGCTGGCATATAGCTGGTGATGTTTTAACATTTCTAGGATGGCCCGCAAGTGTTCTTCATGTTCTTCATGGCTCTTAGAATAGACAAGGATATCATCAATAAATACGATGACGCATCGATATAAAAATGGCCTGAAGACTCAGTTCATCAAGTCCATGAACACCGCTGGGGCGTTCATAAGGCCGAGGGCATTACCAAGAATTCGTAGTGCCCAAAGCTTGTCTTGAACGCGGTCTTGGGTATGTCTTCTTCTTTAACCCATAGTTGGTAGTAACCTGACTGCAGATCTATCTTTGAGAAGTATTGGACACCACACAATTGATCGAACAAGTCGTCGATTCTAGGAAGGGGGTATTTATTTTTAATAATTACTTTGTTTAGTCTCTTATAGTCTATGCATAGTCGCCAACCTCCATCCTTTTTTGGCATAAACAGTACGAGGGCTCCCTATGGAGACACACTAGGTCAAATGAACCCTAAACATAAAAGATTATCGATCTGAATTCTCAACTCCTCCATTTCACATGGAGGCATTCGGTATGCAGGCAACGCAATCAGTGCGGTGCTAGGCACCAAATCTATGGCAAACTCTATTTCTCGAGGTGGTGGAAGGCCGGGTATTGTCGAAAACACCATATAAAAATCTTTAACTATCGGGGTATCATCGACTTCTATTTTATCACTATTATCTACATCCCTCATGGCATACAGTTCAACACGATACCCGTAGCTAACCCTGACGGGGATCGAGATGGGATCTTCCTTGGGTAAGTGAATAGTTGTAATGACCCAAGATTTTGAGTGCGTGTAGATACGCAAGTGAGTACGCACACTACATTAGTTCAAGTATATGCATATATAAATTCATCAACCCGTTGATTTCTAAGATGAACCATCAATTACACTTATTCATCAAAACCAGCTGTTCAATTAATTATTCATCACTAGGTAAAGGTATCTGACCGTCCACTTCAAATTTAAACAAGCCGATCATAGTAAACTAAACCCTTGATCCCCATAGCTGCTCATACACAAATCAATTTAACATTCTGATCCATTCATCTTATTTATCATACATTGATATGCTTAACCGACCGTCAAAACTGTGATCTGATGAAATTTCATGAGTGGACAAGTCATTAAAATCTGATGGTGTATATATCTCACCAATAGGTCATCCAAAGACCATATTATGAATATCAGTTTAAGAAACTGACCGTGAAATAACTCATAATTGTGCTTAAAAACATAAAAATCTAATTAGAAAAAAATTAGATTTTCATATAACCATCCATCGAATTCATATCCGCTAATTGGGCCACCCAAATAACAAACCGAACCGATCATTTCGAAGATCATAGGATATATACCAAGGCTACCGGTTAAATTTTCTATTGGATATGTATAAATGTCATTTTGGATCACCCAGTGTGATGGATCACTAAAAAGGCATCTTGGTCATCTGTAAGAGATCAAGGCCCAAACTTAACCTGTATAAAGAGCGCGAAAAATGACAGGCCTTGGTGAAGTTTCACCGAAAATTGTCGGTGTACGAGATCGCTACAGGTGGTGGAAGTTGATACTAAAGAAAAGGGTAAACTTGGAATTATATATATATATATATATATATATATATATATATACCTTAGCCTCTGTTGCTGTAGCGTAAGTAACGTTTTAATGTGACTCATATCCATCTTTAATATGTTGTGGCCCACTTGATCAACTGATGTATTTTAGTTTTTAGTTCATAATTAACATGACCGAGCTGAATCAGCTAGACGGATTAGATTTAGTACATACATCACGGTGGGACCCACGTGCACAACATGCACGTCACTTTACCGGTCAACACGCATTGACCGCGTGTATAGGGGACGGGCGTCTTCTTCGTCCGCTGCTGCGACAGCAGCGTTCGCTGTTCGTGGGTCGCTCCACACCGTCCATCACGGTGGACCCCACTTAGAAATCCACCCCGTCCGTCACCATCTTACCTCAACCAAACCTAGTCCGCCCAATTCCTATCACTAACCGTTGACTGTGTGGCCCACTCCAATTGACCGTTTGAAAATCAAGAAAGCCAAGATCAGTTTCCTTCCTTTACATGGACACCTAGGATTGCTCCAGGATCACCGTCATGGACACCTAGGATTGCTCCAGGATCACCGTGTGGACCCCACCTAGGTCTCCAACGGGTCTGACGCGCTAAGAATCTCCGGTCCATGTCATGGTTTCCTTCTCCAACTTCAACTCAAACAGCATTCGTGAAATCCGCCGTGAACGCCATCCGAATTCAATCCAGACCGTCCATTCCCTTCCAGATGGAATTCCGACCCTTCTCTATAAAAACTCCCCCTTAGAGAGAGAGAGAGAGAAAGTGAGAGAGAGAGAGAGTCGTTAGAAAGAGAGAGAGAGAGCCATTAGAGAGAGAGAGAGAGAGAGAGAGAGAGAGTTAACGTAGGGGGGTTTCCTGCTGCTGTTTGCTGCTCCTGTTGCTGGGGCAACATTCCAGAAAAGTAAGGAGAAGAAGAAGAAGAAAGAGAAAGAAAAGGAAAAGAAAAGAAAAAGAAGAAGGAAAGAAGGAAAGAAGAAGAAAAAGAAAAAGAAAAAGAGGAAAAGGAATGTGAGTTTTTCTCGTATCTTTTCACACATTAATCTCAATTTATACCGTTTCAACTTCATAAGATTACTTTGTGTTAAATCGGGCTTTGATTTGTTTTTTTTTTTTTTAAGATGTTGGCTTTCTAATTTGGAAATTATATGATTTCATGAACTTGATAGTTTTTCTGAGATTGAAATTGTTGCCTTGAAGGGCTGGACTTTTGTTACGTTACGTTCGATTTCAAATTGAACTTGAAGGTTTAGTTTTTATAGTGATTTTGATAATCATGTAAAATTGGTTGGTTAACATTGCATATTGTGAAATCATGTGATTACATGAGTTTATGGTTGTATTTTGGTTCCTTGGAAAAGGTCGAAAAGATGTATGAATTGTCTGAATTATTTGGGGAAAGGGAATGACATAAACCATGCATTCCATGAGATTGAGGACTCTAGTATGTGGTTAATCACTTGGGTTGATTTGGGTTGAGCACACGTGAGTGTTGCAATAGACCGTTGCTCCATCGATCGAGGCCGCTTGGGTGAGTACCCAAGTGTGTGCAACAGACTAGCTACGCAGGCCAGGTGGAGGCTCCGTTGATCGAGGCTGGTTGGGTAAGCACCCAAGTGTGTGCAACAGACCAGCTACGCAGGCCAGGCGGAGGTGTGGGACAGTTTGATTCGAGTTGGCTATGCCGCTAGGGACCGATGTTCCAGATGATAGTGATAACCAACTGGAGGTTCTACTGATAACCGTAGTGAGATAGTTGATGTGTGTTGGCTTACATTGCATTACGTGCACTTTTTTTTTAGCTTGGTCAATATATTTTGGATTTAGATAATTGATGCATCGTGGTTTGAGAAAATTTATTTATGTGATTATATATATCTGATTACATGTGATAAACTGTACGAGATTACTCACCGACTTTTATAGCTGACGCAGTGTTATGCGATTAATCGTAGTGACAGGTGATGATTTAGAAGACTTTGAGAAAGCGGTTCCAGATGAGGGAATACTCTAGAAGATTTTTGGAGAATTGATTTATTTTGATTTTTAGTTTGAAAGTATTGATGTAATAAGGCCCATTAGATGGCCATTAGTTTAGATAGTTTGGGATAATGTAGTGAGCTCATGGAATTATGATTTAATATTTCAAGTTTGGTTTCTTTTGATTTTATATTTTTTGTACCATGTGAAGGGGAAGGATAAAAGTATCACTTGAGAATGTGATGAGTTCATTCATTATTTACCTAACACCCTTGATTTCGAGATTTGAGTTATATACTTGAGTGTCGAATTTTGGGGGCGTTACAATAATCATCATTCTGGTTCACAATCTAATTCTGCCAACACGGAAGTTAGCCAGTCCATGCCAATAATGATGTCATAGTGGTACAGGTTGATGGAAACCAAGTCAATGTGGACCTCCTTATCCCCTAAGACGATGGGGCACTGAAGACAGGCTTTGGTGGTGTCAAAGAATGCTCCCAATGCCATCGCGACGGCCTGTTGTGGACCCTCGCCGTTTCCGCGCTCCCACACGACGTTCTCGCCCCTTTCCTTTCGGGAAAAGAAGGAGAGGATGCGTGAGTGCGAATCGCCATTTTTGCCACTGGCTTGCCTCGTTCTCGAGGGCTTTGTTTGGTTGTTGTGTTAAGCTGGATGTGTTTAACTGAGTTTATATAGACCAGACTCGCCACTAGCCAGTTACTTCGAATCGACAGTCGGCTAGACCCCGTAGAAACGTTAGAGAAGGGGATCCGAAGATTCCTTCCTCTAAAATGACTCCTTTTAATCTGCGGCCAGAGATTCGAGGTAAGGGATCACGGTTACAGGGTGGGAAGAGGTTAAGCACCCCACACACTGCCCGTACCGAAGTACGGTCTCTACTTCACAGAATCGAACTAATACTTGAAAGTCTGTTTTAATCCTCATACATTCTCATAGATGACATGATGCATGAATGCAGGTCTGAACAGTAAGAGTTTTTGATGAGCAAGTTCCACTAACAGGCAAGCCCAGAGCATACACTCCAACTGACAAGTGCTTATGTGGAATGCATGCTGTGTGTTTGAATGATCAAAGTGCTTGTAGTGATATGTACATGAATGCAGGTCTGAACAGTAAGAGTTTCTGATGGGCAGGTTCCACTAACAGGCAAGCCCAGAGCATACGCTCGAACTGACAGGTGCTTTATGCGAGATGCATGCTATGTGTTTGAATAATCAAAGTGCTTGCAGTGAAGCAGGAGGGTTGGAAGAAAAGTAAATGTTGCACTTATGCTAGATGCGAATGAGATGATGCTAGTAAGGAACAGCTAGATGGACGGAGGTGTCGCAAGGATTGGCTTCGAGTGGCTGGATCAAGACTTGGATGGCTTGGGAGACTTGGACCAGTGGTCAGGCTGGGCTGGACCAGGGTTAGACTCTTCTCACTCAGGCTCTCCTTAGTGGAGGAATGGGCTAAAGGATGGAGAGATGGACCCAAAGCTCTCGGACTGAAGAGAGGGGAAGTGGCTGGATGTTGAAATGGGAAGGGGAGGGGGGTATTTATAGCGTTGGAGAGTGGCAGAACCCGTCTCCTCGGTTTCCAGCGCGTGGTACGGTCATTTCTCGGGGCTGCTGTTTTGACTAGGTGGGTTGACTCGGTGAGTTGACTCAGCGGGTAGACTCGGTGATTTGACTCGGCGGGTTGACTCGGTGTTTTGACTCGACGGGTTGACTCGACGGGTTGACTCAGCGGGTTGACTCAGCGAGTTTGACTTTTTTAGGATTTTTTGACTGGCTTTTCTTATGGGGGTTTTTCAGGCTAATGTTTAGGGGTGGGTTGACTGGGTTTAGGCTTGAGTTGGGCTATGGACTGAAGCTTACAAGGGTGAGTTTGGCTCAGTTTGGACTTGGGATTTGGGGATATGGTCCTCCATTCATCCAGCTATCTCTACCAACAGTGTAGCTGAAGGTGGGGTGTATGCCCCTCTTTGGCAGAGGTTGCGTGCAACCGAATGCCAAAGTGAGTGGACACCCCACTTCTGACCCGGTCATTCATAGATCATGGTCTGAAATCTTTGCTTGCCTTTGCATCTATGCCAGTTGATCGTCTGGAAATCGATCACTCGCACATACCGCGGAAGTTTGGAGAAAACATTGCGATTGTCCCTGCAGTTTGCTGCAACCTGGGTACCCAATCGCAACCCTTCCATTCCCGATCGGTACTAACATCGAAAAGGTACAGTAGAGCCTCTGCGTCGCTAGTCTTACGAGGATACTGACCCTATGACTGATTGTGATGTTTGATGTTTTCCCAGATCACTCCAGGAGTACTTGTTTTGCTTGACTGTCAAAGTGGTTAGATGCCCTACGTCAGATAGTCTTACGGGATTCTACTACGCCTACTTGGACTCAGTCAAGGTACTTTAAGCATCCACGCCTAAGTATGTGCGGGTGGACTCTTTCCACCCAATCTTCTGGTTTCGATGCTTGGTTTGCAATTCATTCTTTCCTTGATTGTGGTCTGGAATCTTTGTTATCCTTTGTATCTGAGTCAGTTGATTGTCTGGAGATTGATAACTCGCACATACCGCGGGAGTTTGGAGAAAACGTTGCGATTGTCCCTGCAGTTTGCTGCAACCTGGGTACCCAATCACAACCCTTCCATTCTTGATCGGTACTAACATCGGAAAGGTACAGCAGAGCCTCTGCGTCGCTACTCTTACGAGGTTGCTGACCCTGAGATTGATTGTGATGTTTGATATTTGATGTTTTCCCAGATCACTCCAGGAGTACTTGTTTCGCTTGACTGTCAAAGTGGTTAGATGCCCTGCGTCAGATAGTCTTACGGGATTCTACTACGCCGACTTGGACTCAGTCAAGGTACTTCAGGCATCCACGCCTAGGTATGTGCGGGTGAACTCTTTCCACCCAATCTATTGGTTTTGATACTTGGGTTACAATTCATCGTTTCCACCTGTTCAAATGGTTTCTTTGACCGAGCCTTTTGGCTTTCATCTTTTTGTATCTTGGCATGTAGTACGACTGCACTGACACTGGAGTTCAGTTCGACCGTACTCTGAGTGCATTGGATCCGATGGTCTCCGGGAAAACCGCGAGACATCGGATCTTATTTTATTTTTGCGTCGGCTCCTACCCGGTGTTTTGGAGACCGAACGCTCTATTGGGAAAATGTTTTTGGATTTTTGTAAAGATACCCACTCTGGGGAGTAATACTCCGTGGGGTTTTTATTTGCAAATAGAAATATTTTTTGTCTTTTTGAAATGAAAATCTCGTTTGCATGCGCCTCCACTAGGAGTGCTTGTGGGGTCTTTGGCTAACCAACTTTTATTTTGGAAAGCAGGTAAACATGATGATTGATGCGATGGGTGCTGATGCATGGAGATGCGTATGTGATGATGGATGCATGGCTTGACTCATTCTCTTTTAGTTTGATGATTTTGCTTTTGCTGGAGATGCAGAAAATTTTAAGCTTATTGCTTGCAGGGTTGTGCTTCCCTGGAGTTTTTCTTTTCAATGTTGATGTTTGGTCAGCGGGTTGGTCAAGATCCCGACCCGTGGTCGATCAGGTCCATCGTCCCAAGATGCTGTTTCTTTGCTAATGAGAATGTGCTAGGATGTTATCTGACTTCAAGATGTTCTTCTGGGCACAAATGCGATTGAAATGGTGTTTGGTCGCCAGTTTTGGTCAAGATTCCAATTTGCGAGCGATCGGATCCGACATCCCAAATTGTGAAGAGAGTGGAGTTCAAGACTCCTGAAGTGTAGTGCTGGGGGATAGTGACAATTTTTGTGATTTTTTGTAAATATTTGGTCTGAATCTTTACCTGAGTAGTCAGGATAGAGATCGGTTATTGAAAGAAAGGAAATATTTTTGTGATTTTTTTGAAAATATTTTATTTGAAAGCAAGGGAAATATTTTTTATGATTTTTGCAAATATTTGATTTGAAAGTAAGGGAAATATTTTTTTGTGATTTTTGAAAAGGTGATTTTGTAATGTTTTGGTATTTTGTGATTTTTCTGAAATGCAGGGAAAAGTATGAAATTTTCATCCACTTCCAGCTTCTACTGCTGGTAAGGCACCCGATCCATTTTACGTCAGCAAGCAAGACGAATCTCACACAGTTAAGTGCCGTAGTTTTACATCTTCGGATGAGGGGATTTTGAGGGTTTTCAGTCAACACACCCACAAAGTTGCCTGTTCCTCATATGCAATGCACATAGACCACGTATCGTCCGACGGACTCCTTCGGCCACAAAATGAGCCACATCCTCACATTTCCCTTTGTCAATCCAGTTTGGGGCCTTACGTTGCTCACAATTCCGAGAGGGTGCGCTCCACCTCCCAACAGCCTTAATCCCCTTCATGAGTTTTGGGAACAGGGAACATCCGTCAGATTCAACAGCGACTTCCAAATCAAGGTTGTCTATCACGGTGCGTTCAACACAAACAGGGTTGCGAAGTTCTGCCCGCCTCAGCCTTTACCTGTTTTGAAAGATTTCGGACACTCGTACGATCAACTGCCAGCCATGTCCGGAACAGGTTGGGAAAGAAAGCCCCCGAGAAGTTAATCCCAGTGTAGTTTTAGGTCTTCGGACCGCTGGGGATGAATTTGTGCAATTGAAATTGATGGCAAATTTTTTTTTTTTTGAAAAGGTTCCAGAGTTCAACTCAAGTGTTTGAGATTGATACTGGTTTTTATGGAAAACTCAAAAAATCTTTTTGGTATTTTGAAAATGATCCAGGTCATCAGATCCTGGCTTGGACGGCTGGGATCGATGTCGGTTTTTATTAAAAATCTCTCGGGATGTTGATTAGTTTAAGGTCTTTGGACCAAAAAACTTTATATACATGCTAAAAGTACATTCTTTTTGTGATTTTGAAAAATATTCTGAGTCATCGATTTTAATTTTGAGGGTCGAGATCGATGCCCATTTTTATTAAAAATCCCTCGGGATCTTGATCCCGACGTAGTTTAAGGTCTTCGGACCCAAAATATGTACAAGCAGGGTAAACACATTTTTTTATTTTTGGAAAATGTCAGGTGTCAGCGGATCTTGATTCAAACGATCCAGACTGCTACCGATTTTTATTTAAAAAGTCCATCGGGATCTTGATCCCGACGTAGTTTGAGGTCTTCGGACCCAAAATATGTACAAACGGGGCAACACTTTTTTTTTGTTTTTGGAAAATGTCCAGTGTCAGCGGATCTTGACTCGAACGATCCAGACTACTACCGGTTTTTATTTAAAAAGTCCCTCGGGATCTTGATCCCGACGTAGTTTAAGGTCTTCGAACCCAAAATATGTACAAACGGGGCAACACATTTTTTTATTTTTGGAAAATGTCCGGTGTCAGCGGATCTTGACTCGAACGATCCAGACTGCTACCAGTTTTTATTTAAAAAGTCCCTCGGGATCTTGATCCCGACGTAGTTTAAGGTCTTAAGACCCAAAATATGTACAAGACAGTAGCAATTAAAGTGGGAGATTCCGGGGATTCTTCTTAGAATGGTTCAGATCATCAGGTCATGACTTTGGATTGTTGAGATCACTGTTTGACCAAGTCAATACTTTTTCTTTTTCTTGAAAATTCCATGGAATTTTTTCCACATCATCAAGCCAATTTCTGACCAATTTCTCACAAGATGAGATTTTGATGAGATTCCTTACTTTTTCTCACCATTCTCTTCCATCACTTCAATCTTACAAGGAGGTACAAGATTCACTTGCAACCACCCTTCCCAAGGAGGAGTTCTTCCCAAGGAGAGGAGGTGAGAAGTCGTTTCAACTAGGTGGGAGGTAGGACGGCCCCCTGGGCGCCGCCCAAGCCGTCCCTGCCCTCCGGTTTCTTTAGTGGGTCGGGTAAAGGGGTGCACCCCCCTTTTCTATATAACATGGGGCACCCTTGCCCCCTCCAACGTGCAATCTCTCTCTTTTCTCTCTCATACTCTCTCTTTCTTCAAGTTTTCTCTCTCTTTTGGTGGTTCTTTGCTTCTCTCAAGTGGTGGGCCTTAGAGAAGTTTTGGGACAGCAAGGTGGTCCCTCTTTGGTGAGTGGTAAAGGTATGGACCACTCCCTTTCTCTTTTGTCTTTTTCCTTCTTCATTGTTTCTCATGGTTCCTTTCTTTTCTTTATGTAGCTATTTCAAAAGAAGTGAAGGTGGGCCCAAGTGTTCTTGACCTTTTTCTAGATCCCCAATCTCTTTCAAAGGTGGTGCATGGAGAAGGACATTGCAAGCTTTCCATTTCATTTTTCTTTTCTTCTTTTCATACTCCCTTCATGTGTATGTAAAGGGTGATTTTGCCATGTCCATCAAGTGTGCATGGCAAAATATCCTATCTTTCTTCATGGGAGTTGGGCCTCTTTTCATATGTATCAAATGGGATCAAAGTGAAGTTATGGCCCTTAGTGTATTTGATGGGCCCAATGCTTCATTTTGGGCTCCCTCATGCTTTCTTGCCCTTGTCATTTTTCCTTAAAGCTCTTCTTTTCTTTTCCATCTTCTTTTCAAGTTTTGGGCCCATGGGAATGGTAGGGCCCACCTCAAGTTTTGGGCTCATGGCGCTCACTTTGGGTGGCCCCATCTTTCTTCACATGTGTATGGACAAAAGTGACTAGCCCATTCTTCACTTGGATCTCAAGTGGGCTAGATTTCTTAGTTGGGCCTTTATGGACAAGTAACCCAAATCTTCTACCATCTCTTAATTATGATGTACATCCCTATGTACAAAGTGTGGTGGGTTCCTTACGATTTTTCATATGGATGGGCTTTTGGGCCCTCATTGAAACTTGGATTTCTTTGGACCATGTGTGCACCACTACACTTTGTTCATGTAGGATTTTTCCTTTCATGCTTTTTTCTTTTGATGGATGGAGGACTTGAGTTACTTGATCATCTACAAGTCCCATGAGTGGGTTGTTTCAACAATCTCACTAGGTTCAAATGGTTTTTTTGTGTGGTAGGAAAGTGGTTTCCAAGAGTTTCCTTTAATGTCATCAATCTCAAATGGATGATTCCTCTTCAAGTGAGCTATCCATGCAACCATAGCTCCTTGAACTTCTCTTGGGTACTTGGTGGGTCATCCACCATCATTCTCAAGGATGAGTGATTTTTCTTTCAATTTGTGAGAAAGAATGATACTTATAAGTTGCCCAATTTTGTCTCATGCTTTGGGGCATTTTGGATTTTGATCTTCAAGTGGGCTATGTATACCATTCTTAGTCATTTTCATGATGGTTGGGTGACTCATCAAGCCATGCCCTCTTGTGCTCAAATGGTCCCCCTTTTTTGTAAAGAAATTGGTGCACATAAGTTACCCAAACTTGTCCTTTCGTGGCCATTTCCAATTTTGATTATTCACGTGGGCTATGTGCATCAAAATTTTTACCATTAGCTTCTTTGATTCATATGTTTGTGGGTAGACCGCCATGTTGCTCTTTCAGCAAAATGGTGCACATAGGGATGCCCATGGTTAACCCATGAATGGGTCCTCATGTTTTTCAAGTGGGCTATGTGCTCTTTTCAATCCATTGAGGTGAGGCATTTGGATTGCTCTTGGGGGCCCATTTCCTTCCTATTCCCCACTTGTCCATGTACATGTGTAAAAAGATGGAAACATCTTAAGTGAGAATCATGGCCTTGGCATAAAAAGTGGATCAATCCTTGGCCACATATGGACTTTGAAGAGGGATTTCTCATGTGAAGTAGGATTCTTATCCCTTCTTGATCTCATGACACTTGAGTGTATTTGTTGTCCAAAGTATGTCCTTGGATGATGGACTTTCTTTGCCTAAGGCATGGCATGCTACCTTCTTTAAGGTGGGCCTTGCCTTCTTTAATGGGCCCAACACATACCCTAGGTAACACACGGAGTCGGACTTTGGATTTTGCATTTGAATGTGAGTCCAATCCCATGGGTTTCCTGGATGATGATTTGGATTTTAACGGGTAAGGGATAGGGACTTACCTTGCCAAGCTTGTAGGATTCAATGGCGGACGGTACCAGAGGACGTCGAGTGATTGATGAGGATGATCCTGCCTTCATCATCCGCCGAGGGGCCTATATGTGTTCTTTGGCTCAAGAGCACCAACCTCTTCCCGCCATCAAGAGTCGAGTTACCAGAGACCACTGGGACAACTAGGTGAAACATCCACAGCCTTTGCTTAAACGCATATTGGTTGACACTCCTTTTGCTGGCCTCCTTACCTTACGCTTCCATAACAACAGTGCCAACCGCATGATGCTCGCGGCTCTTTGCGAGAGGTGGCGGGATGAGACCCACACCTTTCAACTTCCTTGTGGCGAATGGGGAATAACTCCCCTGGATATTTATATGCAAATTGGCTTTCCATTTCATGGAGCAGTTGTTCCTCAAGTCAGTTCTCTAGCTCCCATCACTTCCACTGACTGGCTACGGCTTGTTGGTGCTGTCCCACCCTGTGGACCCTCGCCGTTTCGCGCCCCCCACATGACGTTCTCGTCCCTTCCCCTTTCAGGAAAAGAAGGAGAGGAGGATGCGTGAGTGCGAATCGCCGTTTGTGCCACTGGCTTGCCTCATTCTCGAGGGCTTTGTTTGGTAGTCGTGTTTAAGCTGGATGTGTTTAAATGAGTTTATAAGACCAGAGTCGCCACTAGCCAGTTACTTCGAATCTACAGTCGGCTAGACCCTGTAGAAACGTTAGAGAAGGGGATCTGAAGATTCCTTCCTCTAAAATGACTCCTTTTGATCTGCGGCCAGAGATTCGAGGTAAGGGATCACGGTTACAGGGTGGGAAGACGTTAAGCAACCCACACATTGCCCGTACCGAAGTACGGTCTCTACTTCACAGAATCGAACTAATACTTGAAAGTCTGTTTTAATCCTCGTACATTCTCATAGATGACATAATGCATGAATGCGGGTCTGAACAGTAAGAGTTTTTGATGGGCAGGTTCCAACAACGGGCAAGCCCAGAGCATACGCTCGAACTGACAGGTGCTTAATATAAGACGTATGCAGTGTGCTTGGATAATCAAGGTGCTTTATAGTGAAGCATGAATGCAGGTCTGAACAGTAAGAGTTTATGATGGGCAGGTTCCAACAACGGGCAAGCCCAGAGCATACGCTCGAACTGACAGGTGCTTAATATAAGACGTATGCAGTATGCTTTAATAATCAAGGTGCTTGCAGTGAAGCAGGGAGGTTGGAAGAAAAGTAAATGTTGCACTTATACTAGATGCAAATGAGATGATGCTGGAAAAGAGTAGCTGGATGGACGGAGGTGTCGCAAGGGTTGGCTTCGAGTGGCTGGATCAAGACTTGGATGGCTTGGGAGACTTGGACCAATGGTCAGGCTGGGCTGGACCAGGGCTAGGCTCTGCTCACTCGGGCTCTCATTGGTGGATGAATGGGCTAAAGGGTGGAGAAGAACTCAGACGGACGGTCGCTGGACTGGGCGGATTGTTGTGTTCAAATGAGAAGGGGAGGGAGGTATTTATAGCAGTGGGCAGTGGCAGATTGTGTAAATATTTTTGGGCGGCCCGCTGTGGGCCGCCCGTACGGTCACTCCTCGATTTCTAGCGAGGTACGGTCGTTTCGTCGGGGCTGCTGTTTGGCTCGGTGGGTCGACTCAGTGGGTTGACTCACTGAGTTTGCCTTTTTTAGGATTTTTTGACTGGCTTTTCTTATGTGAGGTTTTTCAGGCTGATGTTTAGGACTGGGTTGACTGGGTTCAGGCTTGAGTTGGGCTATGGACTGGGGCTTACAAGGGTGAGTTTGGCTGAGTTTGGACTTGGGATTTGGGGGTATGGTCCTCCATTCATTCAGCTATCTCTACCAACAGTGTAGCCGAAGGTGGGGTGTCTACAGATGCCCCTCTTTGGCAGAGGTTGCGTGCAATCGAATGCCAAAGCGAGTGGACACCCCACTTCTGACCCCGTCATTCATGGATCATGGTTTGAAATCTTTGCTTGCCTTTGCATCTGTGACAGTTGATTGTCTGGAGATTGATCACTCGCACATACCGCGGAAGTTTGGAGAAAACATTGTGATTGTCCCTGCATGCGCTGCAACCTAGGTACCCAATCGCAACCCTTCCATTCTCGATCGCTACTAACATCGGAAAGGTACAGCAGAGCCTCTGCGTCGCTAGTCTTACGAAGATACTGACCCTGAGACTTATTGTGTGATGTTTGATATTTTCCCAGATCACTCCAGGAGTACTTGTTTCGCTTGACTGTCAAAGTGGTTAGACGCCCTGCATCAGATAGTCTTACGGGATTCTACTACGCCGACTTGGACTCAGTCAAGGTACTTTAGGCATCCACGCCTAGGTATGTGCGAGTGGACTCTTTCCACCCGATCTGCTGGTTTCGATGCTTAGTTTGTAATTCATTCTTTCCTTGATTGTGGTCTGAAATCTTTGCTATCCTTTATATCTGAGTCAGTTGATTGTCTAGAAATTGATAACTCGCACATATCGCGGGAGTTTGGAGAAAACATTGCGATTGTCCCTGCATGCGCTGCAACCTGGGTACCCAATCGCAACCCTTCCATTCCCGATCGGTACTAACATCGGAAAGGTACAGCAGAGCCTCTGCGTCTCTAGTCTTACGAGGATACTGACCCTGAGACTGAATGTGTGATGTTTGATGTTTTCCCATATCACTCCAGGAGTACTTGTTTCGCTTGACTGTTAAAGTGGTTAGACGCCCTGCGTCAGATAGTCTTACGGGATTCTACTACGCCGACTTGGACTCAGTCAAGGTACTTCAGGCATCCACGCCTAGGTATGTGCGGGTGAACTCTTTCCACCCAATCTGCTGATTTTGATACTTGGGTTACAATTCATCGTTTCCACCTATTCAAATGGTTTCTGTGACCGAGCCTTTTGGCTTTCATCTTTTCGTATCTTGGCATATGGTACGACCGCGCTAACACTGGAGTTCAGTTCGACCGTACTTTGAGTGCATTAGATCCGATGGTCTCCAGGGAAACCGCGAGACATTGGATCTTATTTGATTTTTGCGTCGGCTCCTACCTAGAGATATGGAAGATCTCCTGGTGTGTTGGAGGCAGAACGCTCTACTGGGAAATTTTTTTTTTTTGAATTTTTGAAAAGATACCCACTCTGGGGAGTGATACTCCGTGGGGTTTTTATTTGCAAATAGAGATATTTTTTTCTGTCTTTATAAAATGGGAATCCGGTTTGCATGCGCCTCCACTAGGGATGCCTGTAGGGTCTTTGGCTAACCGACTTTTATTTTGAAAGCAAGTAAACATGATGATTGATACGATAGATGCTGATGCATGGAGATGCATGATAAATGCATGGCTTTGGCTCATTCTCTTTCAGTTTGATGATTTTGCTTTTGCTGGAGATGCAGAGAATTTTGAGCTTATTGCTTGCAGGGTTGTGCTCCCTGGGGATTTTCTTTTTAATGCGGATGTTTGGTCAGCGGGTTGGTCAAGATCCTGACCCGTGGTCAATCAGGTCCATCGTCCAAAGATGTTGTTTCTTTGCTAATGAGAATGTACGAGGATATTATCCGACTTCAAGATGTTCTTTTGGGCACAAATGCGATTGAGATGGTACTTAGTCGCCAGTTTTGGTCAAGATTCCAATTTGCGGGCGATTGGATCCGTCATCCTAAATTGTGAAGTGAGTGGAGTTCAAGACTCCTGAAGTGTAGTGCTGGGGGCTAGTGACAATGTTTTGTGATTTTTATAAATATGTGGTCCGAATCTTTACCTGAGTGGTCAGGATAGAGATCGGTTATTGAAAACAAAGGAAATATTTTTTATGATTTTTGCAAATATTTGATTTGAAAGCAAGGGAAATATTTTTGTGATTTTTGAAGAGGTGATTTTGCAATGTTTTTGTATTTTGTGATTTTTCTGAAATGCAGGGAAAAGTATGGAATTTTCATCCACTTCCAGCTTCTACTGCTGGTAAGGCACCCGATCCATTTTACGTCAACGAGCAAGACGAGTCTCACACAGTTAAGTGCCGTAGTTTTACATCTTCGGATGAGGGGATTTTGAGGATTTTCAGTCAACACACCCACAAAGTTGCTTGTTCCTCATGTGCAATGCACATAGACCACGTATCGTCCGACGGACTACTTCGGCCACAAAATGAGCCACATCTTCACATTTCCCTTAGTCAATCCAGTTTGGGGCCTTACGTTGCTCACAATTCCGTGAGGATGCGCTCCAACTCCCAACAGCCTTAATCCCCTTCATGAGTTTTAGGAACAGGGAACATCCATCAGATTCAACAGCGACTTCCAAATCAAGGTTGTCTATCACGGTGCGTTCAACACGAACAGGATTGCGAAATTCTGCCCGCCTCAGCCCTTACCTGTTTAAGAGATTCCAGACACCTGTATGATCAAGTGTCAGCCATGCCTGGAACAGGTTAGGAAAGAAAGCCCCCGAGAAGTTAATCCCAGTGTAGTTTTAGGTCTTCGGACCGCTGGGGATGAATTTGTGCAGTTGAAATTGATGGTGAATTTTTTTTTATTTTTTTAATATATTTTTGTATTTTTGAAAAAGTTTCAGATTTCAACTCGGGTAATCGAGGTTGATGCTGGTTTTTATGGAAAGCTAAAAAAATCTTTTTGGTATTTTGAAAATGATCCAGGTCATCGATCCTGGCTTGAACGGTTGGGATCGATGCCGGTTTTTATTAAAAAATCTCTCAGGATGTTGATCCCGACGTAGTTTAAGGTCTTCGGACCAAAATATGTACATGCTGAAAATACATTCTTTTTTGTGATTTTTCAAAAAATGTTCCAGGCTGTTAAATCTCAATTTTGAACGGTTAAGATTAACACTGGTTTGTATTGGAAATCTCTCGAGATTTTGTTCCCGACCTAGTTTAAGGTCTTCGGACCGTAAAACTGTACAAAAGATATGTATATGCATATATATTTTTTTGGTTTTCAGAAAATGTCCGGGGTTGTTAGATCTTGATTCGATCCAGACTGATGCCGGTTTTTATTGAAAGTCCCTCGGGATCTTGATCTCGACGTAGTTTAAGGTCTTCGGACCCAGAATATGTACAAGCGATGCTAGAAATCACATTTTTTTTTTGTTTTTTAGAAAATGTCCGGAGTCATCAGGCCTTAATGAAGACCGATGCTGGTTTTTATTGAAAATCTCTCGGGATGTTGATCCCGACGTTGTTTAAGGTCTTCGGACCAAACTATGTACAAGTAGACAGTAATCAAGGGTGGAGATTCCGGGGATTCTTCTTAGACTGGTTCAGATCATCAGGTCATGACTTTGAATGGTTGAGATCACTGTTTGACCAAGTCAATTTTTTTTCTTTCTTTTCCTTGAAAATTCCATGGAACTTTTCCACATTATCAAGCCAATTTCCCACCAATTTCTCACAAGATGAGATTTTGGTGAGATTTCTTCCTTTTTCTCACCATTCTCTTCCATCACTTCATTCTTACATGGAGGTACAAGATTCACTTGCAACCACCCTTCCCAAAGAGGAGTTCTTCCCAAGGAGAGAGGAGGAGAGGTCGTTTCAACTAGGTGGGAGGTAGGACGGCCCCCTAGGCGTCGCCCGAACCGCCCTTGACCCCTGGTTTCTTCAGTGGGTTGGGTAAAGGGGTGCACCCCCCTTTCTATATAACATGGGGCACCCTTGCCCCTTCCAACGTGCAATCTCTCTCTTCTCTCTCTCATACTCTCTCTTTCTCAAAGTTTTCTCTCTCCTCTTGGTGGTTCTTTGCTTCTCTCAAGTGGTGGGCCTTAGAGAAGCTTTGGGACAGCAAGGTGGTCCCTCTTTGGTGAGTGGTAAAGGTATGGACCACTCCCTTTCTCTTTCTTGTCCTTTTCCTTCTTCATTGTCTCTTCTCAGGACTTTTTTCTTTTTCCATGTAGCTAATCCAAAAGGAGTGAAGGTGGGCCAAAGTGTTCATGCCCTTTTTCTAGATCTCCAATCTATTTCAAAAGTGGTGCATGGAGAAGGACATTGCAAGCTTTCCATTTCATTTTTCCTTTTCTTCTTTTCACACTCCCTTCATGTGTATGTAAACGGTAATTTTGCCATGTCCATCAAGTGTGCATGGAAAAATATACTATCTTTTCCATGGGAGTTGGGCCTCTTTTCATATGTATCAAATGGGCTCAAAGTGAAGTCATGGCCCTTGGTGTATTTGATGGGCCCAATGCTTCATTTTGGGCTCCCTCTTACTTTCTCTTTCTTGTCATTTCCTTTGGAGCTTTCTTTTCTTTTCCATTTTCTCTCCAAGATTTGGGCCCATGGGAATGGTAGGGCCCACCTCAAGTTTTGGGCTCATGGGGCTCACTTTGGGTGGCCCCATCTTTCTTCACATGTGTATGGACCAAGGTGACTAGCCCATTCTTCCTTTGGATCTCAAGTGGGCTAGATTTCTTAGTTGGGCCTTTATGGACAAGTAGCCCAAATCTTCCACCATCTCTTGATTATGATACACATCCTTGTACTAAGTGTGGTGGGTTCCTTGGAGTTTTTCCATATGGATGGGCTTTTGGGCCTTCATTTAGCTTGGATTTCTTTGGACCATGTGTGCACCACTACACTTTGCCCATGTAGGCTTTTTTCCTTTCATGCTTTTTCTTTTGATGGATGGAGGACTTGAGTTACTTCATCATCTACAAGTCCCATGAGTGAGTTGTTCCAACAATCTCACTAAGTTCAAATGGTTTTTCCTTGTGGTAGGAAAGTGGTTTCCAAGAGTTTCCTTTAATGCCATCAATCTCAAGTGAATGATTCTTCTTCAAGTGAGCTATCCATGCAACCATAGCTCCTTGAACTTCCTTTCGGGGTGCTTGGTGGGTCATCCACCATCATTCTCAAATATGAGTGATTTTTCTTTCAACTTGTGAGAAAGCATGATACCCATAAGTTGCCCAATTTTGTCCCATGCTTTGGGACATTTTGGATTTTGATCTTCAAGTGGGCTATGTATACCATTCTTATCCATTTTCATGATGGTTGGGTGACCCATTAAGCCATGCCTTCTTGTGCTCAAATGGTCTCCCTTTTTGGTAAAGAAATTGGTGCACATAAGTTGTCAAACTTGCCCTCACATGGGCATTTCCAACTTTGATTCTTCATGTGGGCTATGTGCATCAACTTTCTACCATTAGCTTCTTTGATTCATATGTTTGTGGGTAGACCGCCATGTTGTACTCTCATGGTCAAAACTTTCATCAAGATGGTGCTCATAGGGGTGCCCATGGTTTACCCATGAATGGGTCCTCATGTCCTTCAAGTGGGCTATGTGCTCCCTTCAATCCATTGAGGTGAGGCATTTGGGTTGCTCTTGGGGGTCCACTTCCTTTCTATCCCCCACTTGTCCATGTACATGTGTAACAAGATGGAAACATCTTAAGTGAGAATCATGGCCTTGGCATAAAAAGGTGGATCAATCCTTGGCCGCATATGGACTTTGAAGAGGAGCTTCTCATGTGAAGTAGGATTCTTATCCTTTGTTGATCTCATGGCACTTGAGTGCATTTGTTGTCCAAAATGTGTCCTTGGATGATGGACTTTTCTTGCCTAAGGCATGCCATGCAACCTTCTTTAAGGCGGGCCTTGCTTTCTTCATTGGGCCCAACACATATCCTAGGTAACACATGGAGTTGGATTTTAGATCTTGCATTTGAATGTGAGTCCAATCCCATGGGTTTCCTGGATGATAATTTGGATTTTAACTGGTAAGGGATAGGGACTTACCTTGCCAAGCTTGTAGGATTCAATGGCAAACGGTACCAGGGGACGTCGAGTGATTGACGAAGATGATCCTGCCTTCATCATCTGCCGAGGGGACCACATGTGTTCCTTGGCTATGGAGCATCAACCTCTTCCCGCCATCAAGGGTCGAGGCACCAGGGATCACTGGGACAACTGGGTGAAGGATCCACAGCCCTTGCTTGAACGAGTATTGGCTGGTACTCCTTTTGCTGGCCTCCTCACCTTACGTTTTCATAACAACAGTGCCAACCGTATGATGCTTGCGGCCCTTTGTGAGAGGTGGCGGGACAAGACCCACACTTTCTAGCTCCCTTGTGGTGAATGGGGAATTACTCCCCTGGACATTTATATGCAAATAGGCTTTCCGTTTCATGGGACAGTCGTTCCCCAAGTCAGCTCTCTGGCTCCCATCACTTCCACTGACTGGCTACGGCTCGTGGGTGATGTCCCACCCGAGGATGAATTCCAAGGCCATCAAGTAAAGATGCGATGGTTCTACAACACTTTTGCGTCCGTCATCCCCACTACCAAGCAAGAGGCCCTCCACAAAGCATGGGCCATGATCACTTATGCCTTCGGGTCTTTCCTTCTCTGCCACGCCAATGAGAGGGTTGATCCTAAATTCCTTCGCTTGGTTGAGGATCTACACCACCCCTATAATTGGAACGGGGCTATCCTGACTCATATTTTCCAGGGTCTGGATAAGACCTGTCGGAACAGCCGGTCCTACACCGCTTTCTGGCCTGTCGTCGAGGTATTTCTTCATTCACCTTTCTTAGAGACATTTACCTTCTTTCTCTCTCTGATCACTAGGCGTGTTTTTGCCCAGACCTGCTTTTATGACCATTTTTCCCATCTTACGCCGAGGATGCGGGACGACATTAAGCCCTCTTTGTATCGCCACATGTACTGGCACCAGCAAAACCGTCAGCGGAACTCCCGAGTTTCTGGGGACAATTAGCGCGCTGACATAGACGGGTTGACCATTGATGATGTAAGTATCTTGCTTTCCTTATCCCTCGTGCTGCACTATAACTGATCATGGTGACCTCGTTTGCTGTAGCTCGCTCGGATGCCGTATGTCAGCTTTCCTCTCTATTACACCCCTCAGCTCGTGGAGGCATATGATGCTTCATGTCTCCGTATCATGCTTTCCGATGCTGAATCTTTTCAGTGGTATCTGTGTGAGAGATTGCTTCGGCAAGTCACTGGGGTAGATCGGGTCCCTTGTTCTGCTCCTCCTCCAGCTGCTCGGATTCCTGCTGGCGAGATGGCTGATGCTCTTGCGGGCCAGCCCGGATTTCGTTTCACGATCCCGGATCGTGACTATGATGAGTGGTATTTGCTGTACAGCCAGGGGCCTCTGCTTCTTTCTCTCTACGTTCCAGGGGGCCGTCGCAGATATGCTGGAGGCTCGGTGACTGCTCCTTTGATGGATCTTTACCGTCGGGAGCAAGACGAGAGGAGGGACGATGACGACTATGTTGGCGACTTGTAGCCTGCTTTTGTATTCAGCTTACTTGATGGATGGCCTTCTCCTTTTGGTTTTTACCTTCTTTTGTAAAATCTTCTGAATGAATATACGATCTTTGACTTGTCTCAAATTCCCTGATGATGTCTGGATGTTTTGGCCTTTGACTCATTCCTTAATGATTTGTGGAAGATGAGACCTCTTGACTGCATGGATGATGACCTGGACGGTTCAGATTTCTTGATTTGGTCCTGTGGGTCCACTTGATGATTAGATCTTGGATTCTGGCCTTCTTTCTTGATGATCATGCCTTTGATCTTGCTACTTTATGACTTGTGTAAGCTTTTTCATGGTTTAGATCATGCTGATCTAGTCTTTGAATGGCTCAGATTGATAGCTTCGGCCCTATGGGCCCACTTGAGACCTCAGCTTTTCTTTAGAGCACCTCTTTTTTATGATTTGTGAGGCTAAGAAAGCTTCTCATGGTGTGGAAGATGACTTGAACATCTCAGATCGCTTGACTTGGCCTTGTGGGCCCACTTGATGATCAGATCTTGGACTCTGACCCTTCCTTTGATGATCGAACCCTTGATGTTGCTATTCGATGGCCCATGTGAACTCTTCCATGGTTTAGATCATGATGATCTAGTCTTTGAATGGGTCAGATTGCTTGTGGCCCCCACTTGATCATCTTTCCCTCTCTTTGACTTGATCAGACACATTCTGGCCGCAGTGCTTCGTGATTGGACCGGTGGGGTACCTTCTAGATGATCTTGATCAACCTCAATCGAAATCTGGAAGGGATTGGAGCCTTGGGCGGCCCTCAGGGGTGCCATCTGCTGATGTGGACTGTCAGCCTCACCTACCAAGAACCATTGAGCCAATCCCCCGGAGAGAGAGGGAGCGCGTCCGCACGGGCGGCCCGGAGCAGGCCGCCCAAAGCTCGCCTCTTGTGCGGCCTGGGCTGGCTCGTGCTCGGACATTCTCTTCTATCCCCTGCTCTTTTCCCCACATTCTCTGTACTGGACCATTCAATTTCAGCCATGAATCTTCTTTTCTCCTTGTCTTTTCTCTTCATTTTGTCCTCATCTTGCTTTGTCCTTTATTGGGCAATGGATGGTGGAGATTTAGGGGCTGTGGGGGTTGTCCATGGTGGGTCCCACACTTCAGAAAATGTTGAAGGCTTTAATGATGGAGGGCTATCTTTAGTAGATGGTGGAGATGGAGCATTGATTGGGGGCATTGATGAGGGGTTAGGGATGGTGGTTGGTGGAGCTTTGAATGGCCTCATTAATGGCAGCCATGCTGAAATTCAGATTTGAATGGGGCTTTGATTGTGGGAGAAATGGATGGCATGGATGAGATGGGAGGATGGGACATAGGTGAGGCTATGCATCCCTTAAATATGAGCCGCATGGATGATGTGATTGATGGAGGTGATGGGACCATGATGGACATAGGTGGGCTGATCTCCTGTCTGGATGGGATGGATGGTTCAGATGATACCTTTGATGGTTTGGATGCTCTTGATGAGGGCTAGGATGTGCGGCACACTTGTTTGGGTGGACTTGATGTGATCATTGATGATGTCCCCCTGATGATGGACGGTGTGGATGCCTCGATGATCCCTTTGATCGGCCAGGGTGATGACTGGATTCATGATTTCCTGTTGGAGAGGGCCGCAGGTCCAGATCTGACCATTGATTCTTCGATCGGGGTTGCCGGGACCCTTCTTGATGGTTCAGATGCATTTTTCGACGATGAGGTTGGCCAGGATGCCACGATGTGTGGTGTGATCTTCGCTGGTAGCCCTTTTGATGGAGAGTATCGTCCTTCTTTTGATCGTCGGTCTTTTGCGCACTCTGTTCATGAGGTGGGCGAGTCTTCCCATGCGGCTGAGGTTATGACAGTTTCGGACAGTGATGTGACTATATCAGACATAGTCGTTACTGAGGGTAGGTCAGGGGCTGTCGAGTCTGCAGAGGTTCCAGTTTTTCCTTCTCCTTCGCCCGTTGATCTTTCGATCTTCGATGAGCTGTCATTGATTTCTGGGCCTTTTGTTCTGGAGGGGGTACCAGTGAGGACTTGTCAGCTGCTTCCTCATCCTTCTTGCTCGCCACGGCTGCTTGCTTGGCTTGATGGTTTGTCAGCTTATGAGATTCGGGATTTGGAGTCCTATGGCTTCGGCAGTCTGATCCATATGGCTAGAGTTGACATTGATTAGAGGATGCTCGGAGCTGGCTTGATTGACTGGGTCCCTTCGTTGAACTTGTTCGCGTTCAACGATACGGAGATGGGACCCTCTTTGGAGGAACTTGCCCGCTTGACAGGCCTACCCTGGGATTATACTCAATATTTCTCGCCGAAGACGTCGCCGAAGACTGCTACACCGCAGAACTGGTTCGGGATCTCCTATCTTGTTCGGCTTGCAGCCGCCGGCCAGGATGCTGTAGTGTTCTCCTTGGATTTACTGTATGATCTTTTTTCGGGTCTTCGGAGTGTGGCCAATTCTACCTTCGCTCGAAACGCATTGATGTTCTGCTTGATAGCTGAGGTGCTGTTATCGGGATGGCGCAGGTCCCAGACTCCTCTGCTTTTTGAGGTGATGAGCCGAGCTATCCGGCGGCAGGGGATCATTTCTCTTATCTTGGCCGAGCTGTTTAATGGGTTGACTAACTGCGCCCTGGGCCGCACTCGTGTCCTTCACGGCTGTTGTGCCTTTCTTCAGGTATCTTTTCTACACCTTTTTCTTCTTGCTTTATTAGGAATTGCTTTGCTCTAGCTGAACTTCTTTTCCTTTTTGTGATCAGGTCTGGCTATGGGAGCGTCTTTCTTTGACCGTTCCTGTACCCCTTCTGGCATTCCTAGCTCTGACGTCATGCGTTATATCGTGGAGTTTCTTCCTCATACGGCTAGGATGAGCGAGCCCTTGTATCGCAGGATGTTCGCTGAACTTCGTGACTGGAATGTTCGTTGGGAGTCATCTTGGCTTTCACTTCCTCCAGTGCTTTGCGATGCACACCGCCTTCCTCTGATGTTGGTAGGCTTTCGATCTTACTTTTCTTACCATCCCATTCGGTTCCTGCGACAGTTTGGGTACGAGCAGGATGTTCCTCTTTTCGCTTTCAAGGGTATCGGGCATCGAGCACTTCCATCTAGATCCTCTGACTTTAGGACTCGGGTTGATGGATCTTGGGCAAGTTACTTGACTGCTGATTTGCAGGGTTTTGAGCTGCGGACTTTTTCGATGGCGACCGCCCCATATCAGTACTGGGTTGCTGAGCAGTCTTTGTATCGACGTATCCCTTGCTGGCACCAGACTGTTGATGAGGATGAGCAGGATATCCTTGGAGATGCTGGCTCTTCATCTGGTTCATATGAACCTTTTGAGGAGCGCCCATTCATTGATCCTTGCTTCCTTTTGGCCACTCATGGCCATCTGCTGTCTAAGATTTCTGCACTTCGGTATCATTGTGAGATGATGTCGAGGAGATTGGCTGCCGATCAGAGGTTGTCTGACGAGGAGACAGCGATCCGTACCCTTGAGCGCGATGAGGCGCATTACCTGCGTATGGAGGTGAGTAGGTTAAGAGCGAGGCTATCTTTTTATGAGTCAGAGGACTTACCTGATGTGGCCGAGGAGGAGGGTAGAGATTGATTGTGTTGGCCACCTGCACATTCCCTTCTTTTTTTTGCATATATGATTGATGATGATGCATTTTTTTGTATTTTTTGAAAAAGACGACATGATATGTGTAAAAGAAATATGATGCTTTTAATGAAAAAAAGAAGAAAACTTTTTTTTTTGGGAATCTATTGTGCCATGAGTTGTCTTGTGAGTGTGTGTCTGGATTTTGTGTCGGGATATAGGAATCAGCACTGGGGCTCGGTCAATGCTTTGACCGATATCTCGAGATTTGACTTGTGTGCTCCTTTGGTTCCCTTGAGGTGTAGGCAACGAAAACTATTGCCTCTTGAGATTGTCAAAATTTGTAGAGCTCTTCGTTCCTGACTGCACTTCTTCTTGTTCTTGAACTGTGACTGCTTGAACCGCTCTGAACTGTCTGATTTCTTAGTACCTGCATTTTTATTTTATTTTTTTTATTTTCTTTTTTTTTCATTCGAGCCATTTTTGCCTGCAGCGCTCTTTCGAGTTTTCACCGCAGCCAGCCTTTTCCCGTCATTTTTGCCCGTGGCGACATTTCGGGTTTTCACCACGTCCCGAGTGTTTGATCTTGCCTGTCCCTTGGCAGCTATGCTGTTTTTACCCTCAGTGCCCTTTTGGGTTTTCACCAAGTCCGCGGTATGCCCACTGTTTTTACTCGGAGCGCCCTTTCGGGTTTTCACTCCGCCCTCTTTGTTTAGGCACACATTTTCTTTTTCTCTTTTCTTTTTTTTCTGGATCTTTGGATAACTGCGACGGCTAGAGGTCGGGAATCCGTCGTTGCCGGCCGATGGCAGTCTTTCAGCCCTTATTCTAGGTTACGATGATAGAGCTGTCGGTCTTTGCTATCAACCTTCTGAGATGAATGGATGGATGACTGTGTTTCTTCTTGGGTTGATTTTTTTCTTGGGTGCCTTGCTTTGGCTTCCTTTTTCTCTTTTCTTCTTTTTTTTCTTTTGTATTCTTTTTCTCTTTTTTTTGGGTATCCCCCCCTCCCCCCTCTTTTTTTGTATTTTTCTCTTTTTGAATCCCCTTATTTGAAACACTTGTTGGTGGACGGAAATAATTTCTCAGAGGTCTTAGCTTCATCCTCTTGACTTCAGCTCTATTAAAGTAACTCTTGATAAGGTCAGAATAACTTACCCGTGAAAGATCTTCACGTTGTCGGCGTTGGTTGGCTCAGGAAGATCCACCCCTCTCATGCTGGTGAGTCTGAGGGCGCCTCCAGGAAGTACTTCTTTGATGATCAGCGGCCCGTCCCACGAGGGTTTGAACTTTCCTCTGGGATTCGGAAGGTGCGACGGTAAAATTTTCTTCATGACCATGTCGCCTACCTTGAAACTTCTTTTTCGGACTCTCTTGTTGTAAGCCCGAGCGATCCTTTTCTGATAACACTGAGAATGACTTAGCGCACGCATGCACTTTTCATCTGCTAGCTGCAACTGATCGAATCTGGCCCGTTGCCATTCTCCTTCTTCAACTCCGCTTTCTAGTAACACCCGTAGTGATGGTATTTTCACCTCGACTGGTAGGACTGCTTCCATATTGTAGGTAAGTTCGAAAGGAGTAACGCCTGTAGCAGACCGTACAGACGTTCGATAGGCCCAAAGTGCATATGGGAGCATATCTGACCAATCTCGATAGGTCCCGACCATCTTCTCGAGTATCCTGACGATTGTCTTGTTTGCGGCTTCTACCCCACCATTCATCTGGGGACGGTAGGGGCTTGATCGATGACGTTGAATCTTGAATTTGCTGAGGAAGTCATCCATCTTTCTGTTGACGAATGGGGTCCCATTATCTGTGATGATAACATTGGGGATTCCATACCGGCATATGATGTTGTTTTTCATGAACTTGATCACCTGAGATACTGCAATCGTGGTGTAGGAGGCTGCCTCTACCCACTTGGTGAAGTTGTCGACTGCCACAAGTATGTACTCATGACCGTTTGATGCTTTGCGACTAATCTTGCCGATGATGTCGAGCCCCCACATGGAGAAGGGCCAGGGAGTGGTCAGGTTGTATAATTCTAATGAGGGGGCATGGATTTGATTCGCATGCTCCTGACACTTGAAGCATTTTCTGACGTGCTGGCAACAGTCTGTCTCCATGGTGAGCCAATAGTAGCTGAGCCGTAGAATCTTTTTTGCCATCATGTGCCCGTTCATGTGTGGGCCACAGATTCCTTCGTGTATTTCTTTCATGATCTTTGCAGCTTATGTTTTATCGACGCATCGAAGGAGGATGTGATTATAGGATCGCTTGTAAAGAACTTCGCCACTGATGGTAAACTGGCCGGCCAAACGCTGAATGGTTCGGCGATCTGTTGCTGTTGCTGACTCTGGATAATCCTAGGTTTCGAGATATTGCTTGATGTCGGCATACCAGGGTTTGTCAGGGACAGCTTCGGCTTCTTCTATTTGCAGGCAGAAAGCAGGTTCATCTTGAATTTCGACTGTGAGCTCCCATTCTGAAGCTCCTTTTGGTATCTCGAGCATTGATGCAAGTGTGGCGAGAGCATCTGCAAACTGGTTCTTGGCTCTGGGCATGTATGAGAAGGTGACTTCTTTGAACTCCTCGATCAAATTTTCAAGATACACATGATATGGTATCAACTTCTCGTCTTTGGTTTTTCATTCGCCATTGGTCTGATTGATGATAAGCTGTGAGTCTCCAAATACTCGTAGCTTCTTGACGCCCAAGATTATGGCTTCCCTTAAGCCAGCGATGCATGCTTCGTACTCTGCCATGTTGTTGGTGCACTCGAATGCTATGCGCCTTGAGAAAGGAATAGGGACATCATCTTGACAGTAGAGGATTGCTCCAATACCACTTCCTTTAGAATTTGCTGCGCCGTCGAAGAATAACGTCCACTCATCTTTTTTCTTCTTTTCTTCTTCTTCAATAAGCAAGAGATCTTCATCAGGGAAGAACGTATTAAGCGATTGATAATCCAGGAGGGAGTGGGCCGCAAGATGATCGGCGAGGGCCTGCCCCTTGATTGCCTTCTGAGTGACATAGGTGATGTCGAACTCAGACAGGAGTAGCTACCATTTAGCTATCCTTCCAGTGAGTGCCGGTTTCTCGAACAGGTACTTGAGCGGATCCATGTGAACGAGGAGGAGAATAGGGAATGCAATCATGTATTGACAGAGTCGCTGGGTTGCCCAGACTAGGGCGAGGCAAGTCTTCTCGATCGGGGAATACCTGGTCTCGTAGTCGGTGAACTTTCGGCTCAAATAGTATATTGCTTGTTCCTTCTTCCCGGTCTCGTCGTGCTGGCTGATGACATAGCCGATGGCTTCTGCTGCTACCGAGATGTATAACAACAGTGGACGTTCAGGAGTGGGTGGCACTAGGACTGGAGGATTCATGAGATATCTCTTGATGCGGTCGAAGGCGACTTGGCAATCATCATTCCATTCTTTTGGAACGTTCTTCCGAAGGAGCTTGAAAATGGGCTCACAAATAGGTGTGAGCTGTGCGATGAAGCGACTGATGTATTGAATTCTGCCGAGGAACCCACGAATTTCCTTCTCTGTTCTAGGAGGGGGCATCTCGATGATTGCTCTGGTTTTGGTCTCGTCAACCCTGATGCCGTCCTCGCTCACCATAAAGCCGAGGAGTTTGCCTCCCATTGCACCGAAGACACATTTCTGAGGGTTGAGACGGAGCTTGTACTTTTCTAATCTGTTGAATAACTTCTTCAGATCTTCAAAGTGTCCTTCAATTGTGCAAGATTTAACGATCATGTCGTCCACATATACTTCAAGCTCTTTGTTTATCATGTCATGTAATAATGCTGTCATTGCTCGCTGATATGTTGCTCCTGCGTTCTTCAGACCGAACGGCATTACCCTGTAACAGAAGGTTCCCCAGGGAGTGATAAACGATGTCTTCTCTCGTTCTTCGACGGCCATCTTGATCTGATTGTAACCTGAGAACCCGTCCATGAATGAGAAGACCTTGTATCCAGCAGTATTGTCGACCAGAGTGTCTATATGTGGCAAAGGGAAGTCATCTTTAGCACTGGCCTTGTTGAGATCTCGGAAGTCGATGCACATTCGAACCTTGCCGTCCTTCTTTGGTACTGGTACGATGTTGGCGAGCCATTCAGGGTAGTTGGAGACTACCAAGAATCCCGCGTTGTACTGCTTGATGACTTCATCTCGGACTTTCAGAGCCCATTCTGGCTTCATTCTTCGAAGTTTCTGCTTCACTGGCTTCATATCTGCATTGGTTGGCAGATGGTGTACAACGAGCTCTTCATCGGGCCTTGGCATGTCTTCATATGAGAACGCGAAGTTGGACAATCTTGGAGCTAGGAACTCTATCATTTTCTATTTTATCTCAGGTGGCAACGATTTTCCAATGCGTACTTCCCTAGGGATCTCAGGTGTCCCCAAGTTTACTATCTCGAAATCATCGGCTACAACATTGGCTTTAGATTCGAACTTTT
Organism: Liriodendron chinense; assembly: GCA_003013855.2. Classification (NCBI taxonomy): domain Eukaryota; kingdom Viridiplantae; phylum Streptophyta; class Magnoliopsida; order Magnoliales; family Magnoliaceae; genus Liriodendron; species Liriodendron chinense. The sequence goes on along the minus strand of ML058381.1, from coordinate 1,240,907 downwards.
TGAGGAGATCCTCTAGTTCGAGAGCCGGATCATCATCTTCCTCATCCCGAGCTTCGTCCAGACCCATGAGCTCGAAGTCTACTTCGATGTCAAAGTCATATGATTCGACTGCAATCTCATGCAACTCTTTAGGCGAACTTGGCACACTATTGAATGCAGGAAAAGAAATGTTTTTTGGTTTTTAAGATTTTTCTGAAATGGAAATGCTAGATGTTTTTGGCTTTTGAAAGTTTTTTTATTTTTTTGGATTTTTTAAATTTACGGGACAGTGAACAAGTAGGCATTGCAGACCATGATTGAGCCCAGCTTGTCCCAAAGTTCCGATCGCTGCTTAAACAGGCCTTTTTTTTGGAAGCCAGAGCCCTCATATGGCTCTTTGGCTGATTCAAAAGTTAGGAGAACGGATGAACATATAGGACCCCACACTTCCTCCCCTGAAGAGGTGGGGGTTGATGATTCGGGCGAAGAATCACAGTCTGGCCCAATGACCATGATTTCCCTCTGGTCGGGTTCGAGATATGAGTCGTACTCAGTCCCTCCCGGATCACTTACCTCGCATTACAGTTCGTCTGGTTCCACAGTGAGACACATGTTTGGGATCTGGACATCGGACCAATCCAGGGCTGGCCATTTCCCTTTCTTGGTCCAATGGATGGGCTGCTTCTGCCGCTGGCTGGTGATTATTGATGTTGATTCTGCAGAGATGGGCGAGTCGTGCCCCTTGCTGATTGATGCTGAGATGGGCAAGTTGTGCCCCTGACTGGTTGGAATTAAAGCGGGCAGGTTGTGCCCCTGGTTGATTGATGCTGAAGTGGACAGGTTGTGCCCCTGGTTGGGAGCAGGTATCAGAGTAACCTAGTCCTGCAGCTGCTGTATTTGACTTTCTTCTTCATCTTCATCATTTCCTTCTTCTTCTGGAGGCTTAGATGGTTCGAGAATCTGATCCCATCGAATGGGGGACCACGTGGCCCAAACTAGGCTCATCGGGAGGCCTTTGTGTAGTGCAGTCGGTTGATTCCCTCCTGGATCTTTGCAAGGTTCTCCTGGCTTGACGAATTGGATGGGTGAGCACCGAAATTTCTTCTTTCTTTTGTCCATGAAGATTGCCCTGTATCCGAGTCCCCATTTGCGTTGGTTATATATCAGTGGTACCCTTCTGGACTTGAAGTGATTCTTCATTCGGTATTTGAGGCTTAGACGCTCTGCCGGTGAAAAGACACGGTCCACCCTTATCGGTTCAGGATTGGCGATAGAGTTCACAGTCTCGAATTCGAAACTGTGAAATGGGATGTCTTCTTCAGAGTGCTGGATATCGATGACCGGGATGTCTGGTTCAGTGGCAACAGCATTGGAAGGAATGATGAGCTCTTTCTCTGCGTGGATAGAGATCACTTGATTTCCACAGATGTATTTCACTCGTTGATGCAGGGTTGACGGCACAGCTCCAACCTTGTGTAGCCAAAGCCGTCCGAGCAGCATGTTGAAAGAGACTGATATATCCAGAATTTGGAATGTGATGGTGGAGACTTCCGGACCTATCTGTACCTCTATGTCGACCTCCCCTTCCACTGATCGGTGGGTGTTGTCGAATGCTCTAACACATATGGTGCTGGGTCGAAATGAAGAGGGACTGATTCCCAGACGTTCCGCGGTCTTGAGCGGGCAGACGTTTAAGCTTGAGCCATTATCGATAAGGACCAGCAGGACGCAGAGGTCTTTGTATCGTAAGGCTATGTTGAGGGATCGCCCATGATCGCGTCCTTCTAGTGGCAACTCATTATCAGTGAAGGTGATGACGCGTGGAGCCAGGAGTTGTCCAATCATCAATGCTATCATCTCTGGTGCCGTATCGGAGGAGACGTGAGCATCGCTCAAGATTTTGGCAAACATTTCTCGGTGTATGCGAGATGTGCAGAGTAGCTCCCATACTGAGATTTAAGCAGGGATTGATTTGAATTGAGTCGCCACATCGTATGCGGCTTCATTTTTTTTGCCGACGCCTGAGATAGCGCCTTTGGGATCTCCTCTGTTCTGATTATCTCTTCAGATGCAACGCCCGTTGGGTTTCATATTCCCCACTTCCGCACATTCTGGATAGTGCCATGGGACCTCTTTATAACTTTCCTCACCTTTACCTTCTAGGATCACCGGTTCTTGCAACGGTGCAGGTGTGGGTACCAGATCTTCCTCGTATGGAGCTTTTGCCTTGAGAACTACATTGTTGCCTGTGCTGAAGGGGTAATATCGAGGCTTGTCTTCATAGATTACATAAGGTTGCAGTCCTGGCTTGACCGTTCCTGGAGCAGGAGGCTCCCATGGAATGAATACTGGTCCTCTTGATATGGCAGGAGGTTTCTCTTTTCGTCCCAGCTGCCGTAGTGTGATTGACACGCCTCCGGGATTTGCCCCTTGCAATATGATTGGCTCAACTGGAGGAGCTCCTTCCAATACAATAGGTTCTTGCTGCTGATGAGTGTGGTTCCTCCATTGCGAATTGTATTGTTCTTGTGTTGGGATTGCCCTTTGCAAGACGACAGGTTCGTATGTGGGCTCGATGTATGATTGTGCTCCTTCCAGGACGACTGGTTCCCAACATGAGGGGCCGTAAGATGCCCCTTGAACAACTGGCACATCATATGGAAGTGTTCCTTCGAGTACTACTAGCTCGGAGACTGAAGGAAGAAAGGGACTTGCCCCTTGCATGATCGGAGGAGGATTTGTTGGCCCATAAGTGTAGGCATGAATGGATTGGATGGGGGAGAAGAAGCGATCGAGGCGTTCTCCTTCTTCTATGCTGTTGACGGTGGGGCTTCGAGATGAACTGGGATCCGTTGGATGTTGTGGCAGAGGATTCTGAAGAATGTTGGTGGAAGCTGATGCGGGAGTCCCAGGGACCGAGATGACGATCTTGCGGTCGTCAATCAGATCTTGTATGGCATTCTTCAAAGTAAAGCACCGATCAGTAGTATGGCCACGCCCTTGATGGTAGGCACAATACTCAATTCGGAGGCAGAGGATGAGGAGGAGGCCTGGGTGCCATTAGAGTGAGTAACTGCTTTTGTACCAGCATAGTCATGACTTGACTAAGTGGCTGAGTAAGTGGAGTGAACTTCCTGAGCTCCCTGTAATTCTGCCTGTTCTGGTATGAGTATTGACCATTCCTTCTGAACTGCTGCTGTTGTCGAGGTGGTTGTGGCTGTGGTTGCGGATTTGGTCGTGGTTGATACCTCTGAGGTTGGTGCTGAACCTGATTCTGCTGATGCTGTTGATGTCCCTGTGGGGAAGCGTATTGATTACCCTGAGCAGTGGTGCTGATGTTGTTTACCTCTGTCGGGCGAGGAGGAGAACCGCTTCGGTTTCCATTCCCATATCTGATGGGTCTTCCCTCCACTCTGTTCCTCTTGACTAGAGTGGCTTGATGAGGCCATGGGGAGATTGTCCCGGCACGGATTCCTGCTTTGACTTGTTCTCCAGCACGGATTAGCTGTGAGAAGTTCGCATATGGATGCGAGATGAGATATCCAGATATGCTCGGATATGTTGAATGAACAATCATGGAGATTTGTTCTTCGTTGTTGATAGGTGTCCACATTCTGGCTGCCATAGCTCGCCAATGTCCTACGTAAGTTGATAGTGTTTCATCACTCCTTTGCCTGAGAGCCGCGAGGTCAGCTCTTCTGGGTGCCGTGTTGAGGTTGTATGCGAATCTGTCGATGAAAGCCTGGGAAAGCTGTTCCCACGTCCTGATGTGGTGACAGTCCAATGAGGTGTACCAATCTAGGGCATCGCCCTGCAGAGATTTTTGGAACAAACGAATGAGGGCCCCTTCATTTCCTGAGATTGCACTCAGCTCTCCACAGAAGGCCTTGAGATGCGTTGTGGGACAACCGCTGCCAACATATCTTTTGAATTTTGGTACCTCAAAGTTTTGAGGTACTTGAGCATCTGGGAAAGGACACAAGTCTCTGAACTTGGCCGAAGGTAGATTTATTCCTTGTTGTCGCTGAAGCTGATTTTGCAAGATCTGGAACTGCTCCCGCAACTCGTCCAGTCCTGAGTAATCCGTTCGAGCGACTGGTGCCTCTTGGAGTAAGGCACGTTCTTCTTCGGCATAGTGGTCGATGTCTTCGACCCTATGGGTTTGCTGAGAAGCAACCGCGGGTTGATGAAATTGATTTGATGACTGAACTGGATTCGGATGAACTTGTGCTTGAAAGGACTGTAACTGAATTGGAGACTGTACTGAAGATTGAACTGGAACTTGCTGGAAATTAACTGGAGATTGCTGAATTTAAGATTGCTGAAAATTAACTGGATTTTGCTGAATTGAAGATTGCTAAAAATTAACTGGAATCCCATCGGCAGGGATGTGCTAGAATTGAAAAGTGCTCCTGTTTGCAGGAGGCTGAGATGCTGGGAAGTGACCCCCTTGTTGGGTATTCGCCACTGTCCGTTGATTGATGTGGGCTTGACACTGACCCCCATTGTGGGCATTCGCCAGTGCTGTCACTGTTGCTGGAGATTGAATTGAAATCCCATCGGCGGGGATGTGCTGAAATTGAACAGGAGTCCCATCGGTGGGGACATGCTGAGATCTACTGAGACTGTTGTTTGCAAGATTGACTGGAAGCTGACTGGAAGTCCCTGCGATGGGAGTGCTCTGAGATGGCCCTGTCGTTGCAGGAAGGTACTGAGGAGGATGCCCAATGGCGAAGGGCTGAGATGGCTACTGTCGGTAATCTTGGGCAGACTCTGATGGTTGTGCTTGATTTGAACTGGAGGCTGGAAGGACCCGGCATGGCTGCTGAGATTACTGAACTGGGCCAACCTGATTGTTGGCTGCTGCAATGGCTTGTGCTTGCATGAATTGCAAGAGCATTTCTTGCATTGCTCTCATTCCTTGTGTCAATTCTTGTATGATTGGCGTATTATCAATGGGTTGTTGCGCTGGAGGTTGCGCTTCTGTCATCTCAAGAGCAGGGAAGAGATGAGTTTCTTCTTCATGGTCGGACATGGCTTGCTGAGCCCCAGTGCGGATTATGCTGCGGAAGGAAAGTTGCTTCCGAACACGTTGAGCCCGAGGAGGCGCAATGATGAGGACAATACTCTATTCTTTTTGGGTTTTGAAATTTTCTATTTTTTTGTTTATTTTGGGTAGAATGTTATGCAGATGAAATTGTATGAGGATTAGTGACTTTCAAGTATGGGAAGGATTCTATTTTTTAAGTCAGATCACGACTAGTGGGACAAATTCATCCCCAGCAGAGTCGCCATTCTGTGGACCCTCGCCGTTTCGCGACCCCCACACGACGTTCTCGTCCCTTCCCCTTTCAGGAAAAGAAGTAGAGGAGGATGCGTGAGTGCGAATCGCCATTTGTGCCACTGGCTTGCCTCGTTCTCGAGGGCTTTGTTTGGTAGTCGTGTTTAAGCTGGATGTGTTTAAATGAGTTTATATAAGACCAGAGTCGCCACTAGCCAGTTACTTCGAATCTACAGTCGGCTAGACCCTGTAGAAATGTTAGAGAAGGGGATCCAAAGATTCCTTCCTCTAAAATGACTCCTTTTGATCTGCGGCCAGAGATTCGAGGTAAGGGATCACGGTTACAGGGTGGGAAGAGGTTAAGCACCCCACACACTGCCCGTACCGAAGTACGGTCTCTACTTCACAGAATCGAACTAATACTTGAAAGTCTGTTTTAATCCTCGTACATTCTCATAGATGACATGATGCATGAATGCGGGTCTGAACAGTAAGAGTTTCTAATGGACAGGTTCCAACAACGGGCAAGCCCAGAGCATACGCTCGAACTGACAGGTGCTTAATATAAGACGTATGCAGTGTGCTTGGATAATCAAGGTGCTTTATAGTGAAGCATGAATGCAGGTCTGAACAGTAAGAGTTTCTGATGGACAGGTTCCAACAACGGGCAAGCCTAGAGCATACACTCGAACTGACAGGTGCTTAATATAAGACGTATGCAGTGTGCTTAAATAATCAAGGTGCTTGCAGTGAAGCAGGGGGGTTGGAAGAAAAGTAAATGTTGCACTTATGCTAGATGCAAATGAGATGATGCTGGAAAAAGAGTAGCTGGATGGACGGAGGTGTCACAAGGGTTGGCTTCGAGTGGCTGGATCAAGACTTGGATGGCTTGGGAGACTTGGACCAGTGGTCAGGCTGGGCTGGACCAGGGCTAGGCTCTCCTCACTCGGGCTCTCCTTGGTGGAGGAATGGGCTAAAGGGTGGAGAAGAACTCAGACGGACGGTCGCTGGACTGGGCGGATTGTTGTGTTCAAATGAGAAGGGGAGGGGGGTATTTATAGCAGCGGGCAGTGGCAAATTGTGTAAATATTTTTGGGCGGCCCGCTGTGGGCCGCTCGTACGGTCACTCCTCGATTTCCAGCGATGTACGGTCGTTCCCTCGGGGCTGCTGTTTGGCTCGGTGGGTCGACTCAGTGGGTTGACTCACTGAGTTGACTCAGCGGGTTGACTCGACGGGTTGACTCGGTGTTTTGACTCGACGAGGTGACTCAGCGGGTTGACTCAGTGGGTTGACTCACTAAGTTTGCCTTTTTTAGGATTTTTTGACTGACTTTTCTTATGGGGGGTTTTTCAGGCTGATGTTTAGGACTGGGTTGACTGGGTTCAAGCTTGAGTTGGGCTATGGACTGGGGCTTACAAGGGTGAGTTTGGCTGAGTTTGGACTTGGGATTTGGGGGTATGGTCCTCCATTCAATCAGCTTTCTCTACCAACAGTGTAGCCGAAGGTGGGGTGTCTAAACACCCGAAGATGAATTCCAAGGCCATCAAGTAAAGATGCGATGGTTCTACAACACTTTTGCCTCCGTCACCCCCACTACCGAGCTAGAGGCCCTCCACAAAGCACGGGCCATGATCACTTATGCCTTCGGGTCCTTCCTTCTCTGCCACGCCAATGAGAGGGTCGATCCTAAATTTCTTCGCTTGGTTAAGGATCTTCACCACCCCTACAATTGGAACAGGGCTATCCTGACTCATATTTTCCAGGGTCTAGATAAAACCAGTCGGAATAGTCGGTCCTACACAGGTTTCTGGCCTGTTGTTGAGGTACTTCTTCTTTCACCTTTCTTGGAGACATTTACCTTCTTTCTCTCTCTGATCATTAGGTGTGCTTTTGCCCAGACTTGCTTTTATGACCATTTTCCCCACCTTGCTCCGAGGATACGGAATGACATTGAGCCGCCTTTATATCGCCACATGTACTGGCATCAACAAAATCGTCAGTGAAACTCTCGAGTCTCTAGGGACAACTGGCGTGCCGACATAGATGGATTGACCGTTGATGATGTAAGTATCTTGCTTTCCTTATTCCTCATGTTGCACTATAACTGATCGTGGTGACCTCATTTGCTGTAGCTCGCTCGGATGCCATATGCCAGCTTCCCTCTCTATTACACCCCTCAGCGTGTGGAGGCATATGATGCTTCATGTCTCTGTATCATGCTTTCTGACGCTGAATCATTTCAGTGGTATCTGGGTGAGAGGCTGCTTCGGCAGGTCACTAGGGTGGCTCGGGTTCCTTGTTCTGCACCTCCTCCAGCTGCTCAGATCCCAGTTGATGAGATAGCTGATGCTTTTGTGGGCCAGCCTGGGTTTCGTTTCACGATCCCGGATCGCGACTATGATGAGTGGTATTTGCTGTACGGCCAGGGGCCTCTGCTTCCTCCGCTCTATGTTCCAGGGGGCCGTCGCAGATACGCTGGAGGCTCAGTGACAGCTCCTTTGATGGATCTTTACCGTCGAGAGCGGGACGAGAGGACGGACGATGACGACTATGTTGGTGACTTGTAGCCTGCTTTTGTGAAGGTGTATTCAGCTTGCTTGATGTACAACTTTTTGCTTTTACTTTCTTCTGTATCGAAATCTTTTGGATGAATATACAACCTCAATTCTTCTCAAATTACTTGATGACACCTGAATGCTTTAATTTCTGACTCATTCTTTAATGATTTGTGGGAGATGAGACTTCTTAACTGTATGGATGATGACTTGAACGGTTCAGATTGCTTGATTTTGGCCCTGTGGGCCCCCCTCTAGACCTCAGCTTTGCTTTGGAGCACCTTTTCGTGATATTTTATGAGGTTAAGAAGGCTTCTTATGGTGTGGATGGTGACTTGAATGGTTCAGATTGCTTGATTAGGCCTTGTGGGCCCACTTGATGATCGGATCTTGGACCTGGCCTTCTTTCTTGATGATCAAACCTTTGATCTTGCTATTTCATGACTTATGTAAGCTTTTCCATGGTTTAGATCATGCTGATCTGGTCTTCGAATGGCTCAGATTGCTTGTGGCCCTCTCTTGATCATCTTTCCCTTTCTTTGACTTGATCAGACCCATTCTGGCCGCAGTGCTTAGTGATTAGATAGGTGGGGTACCTTCCAAATGATTCTGATCAATCTCAATCGAAATCTGGAATGGATTGGAGCCTTGGGCGGCCCTCAGGGTGCCATTTGCTGATGTGGACTGTCAGCCTCACTTACCAACAACTATGGAGCCAGGCCGCACAAGGCTCGCCTCTTGTGTGGCCTGGGCTGGCTCGTGCTCGGACATTCTCTGTTGTCCGTTGCCCTTGTCCCCACCTGCTTTGTACGTCCAGGTTTGATTTCAACCATGAATCTTCCTTTTGTCTCCTCTTTCCTCCTCCTTTTGTCCTCTTCTTGGTTTGTCCTTTCTTAGGCAATGGATGGTGGAGATTTAGGGGCTGTGGGGGCTGTCCATGGTGGGTCCCACACTTCAGAAAGTGTTGAAGGCTTTAAAGATGGTGAGATGCCTTTGATTGATGGGGGAGATGGAGCATTGAATGGGGGTATTGATGATGGATTAGGGGTGGTTGTTGGGAGAGCTTTGAATGGCTCTATTAATGGTGGGATGGTTGTAATTCTAGATTTGGATAGGCCTTTGATTGTGGGAGAAATGGGTGGTATGGATGAGATGATGAGATGGGACATAGGTGAGGCTATGTGTCCCTTGAGTGTGGGCCACATGGATGATGTGATTGATGGAGGTGATGGGACCATAATGGACATAGATGGGCTGATCTCATGTCTAGATGGGATGGATGGTTCAGATGATACCTTTGACGGTTTGGATGCTCTTAATGAGCGCCAGGATGTGCGGCATACTTGTTTGGGTGGACTTGATGTGATCATTGATGACGTCCCCCTAATGACGGACGGTGTGGATGCCTCGATGATCCCTTTGATCGGCCAGGATGATGACTGGATTCATGATTTCCTGTTGGAGAGGGCCGCATGTCCAGATCTAACTGTCGATTCTTTGATCAGGGTGGCCAGGACCCTTCTTGATGGTTCAGATGTATTTTTTGATGGTCAGATTGGCCAGGATGCCACGATGTGTGGTGTGATCTTCACCGATAGCCTTTTTGCTGGAGAGTATCATCCTTCACCTGATCGTCGGTCTTTTGCGCACTCTGTTCATGAGGTGGGTGAGTCTTCTCATGCGGCTGAGGTTGTGACAGTTTCAAACAGTGATGCGACTATATCAGACATAGTCGTTACTGAGGGCAGGTCAGGGGTTGTCGAGTCTGCAGAGGTTCCAGCTTTTCCTTTTCCTTCGCTCGTTGATCTTTCGATCCTCGATGAGCTGTCATTGATTCCTGGGCCTTTTGTTCTGGAGGGGGTACCAGTAAGGACTTGTCAGCTGCTTCCTCGTCCTTCTTGCTCACCACCGCTGCTTGCTTAGCTTGATAGTTTGTCAGCTTATGAGATTCGGGATTTGGAGTCCTATAGCTTCGGCAGTCTGATCCATATGGCTAGAGTTGACATTGATTGGAGGATGCTCGGAGCTGCATTGATTGACTGGGTCCCTTCGTTGAACTTGTTCGCGTTCAACGATATGGAGATGGGTCCCTCTTTGGAGGAGCTTGCACACTTGACAGGCCTACCTTGGGATTATACTCAGTATTTCTCACCGAAGACTACCACACCGCAGAACTGGTTTGGGATCCCCTATCTTGTTCAGCCTGCAGCTGCCGACCAGGATGTTGTAGTGTTCTCCTTGGACTTACTGTATGATCTTTTTTCGGGTCCTCGGAGTGTGGCCGATTCTATCCTTGCTCGGAACGCACTGATGTTCTGCTTGTAGCTGAGGTGCTATTCTCGGGATGGCGCAGGTCCCAGACTCCTTTGCTTTTTGAGGTGATGAGCCAAGCTATCCGACGGCAGGGGATCATTTCTCTCATCTTGGCCGATCTGTTTAATGGGCTGACTGACTGTGCCCTAGGCCGCACTCGTGTCCTTCGCGGCTGTTGTGCATTTCTTCAGATATCTTTTCTGCACCTTTCCCTTCTTGCTTTTTAGGAAATGCTTTGCTTTAGCTGAACTTCTTTTCCTTCTTATGATCAGGTTTGGCTATGGGAGCGTCTTTCGCTGACTGTTCCTGTACTATTTCTTAACACCCGTCGCCTCAACCTTATGCGACATATCATGGAGTTTCTTCCGCATACAGCTAGGACGAGCGAGCCTTTGTATCGCAGGATGTTCGCTGATCTTCGTGACTGGAATGTTCGTTGGGAGTCATCTTGGCTTTCATTTCCTCCAGTGCTTTGCGATGCACACCGCCTTCCTCTGATGCTGGTAGGCTTTCAATCTTACTTTTCCTACCACCCTACCCGGTTCCTGCGGCAGTTTGGGTACGAGCAGGATGTTCCTCTTTTTACTTTTATGAGTATCGGGCGCCAAGCCCTCCCATCTAGGATCTCTGACTTTAGGACTCGGGTCGATGGATCTTGGGCGAGTTATCTGACTGTTGATCTACTTGGTTTTGAGTTGCGGGCCTTTCCGATGGCGACCGCCCCATATCAGTACTGGATTGCTGAGCAGTCTTTGTATCGACGTATCCCTTGCTGGCACCAGACTGCTGATGAGGATGAGCAGGATATCCTTGGAGATGCCTACTCTTCATCTGGTTCATATGAACCCTTTGAGGAGCGCCCGTTCATTGATCCTGGTTTCCTTTTGGCCACTCATGGTCATTTGCTGTCTGAGATCTCTGCACTTCGGTATCATTGTGAGATGATGTCGAGGAGGTTGGCTGCCGATCAGAGGTTATCTGATGAGGAGGCCATGATCCATACCCTTGAGCGCGATGAGGTGCATTACCTGCGTATGGAGGTGAGTAGGTTGAGAGCGAGGCTACTTCATTATGAGTCAGAAGACTTACCTGATGTGGCCGAGGAGGAGGGTAGAGATTGATTGTGTCGTCCTCCTGTACATTCCTTTTTGCATAGTATATGATTGATGATGATGCATTTTTTGTATTTTTTTGAAAGAGATGACATGATATATGTAAAAGAAATATGATGCATTTAATTGAAAAGAGAAAACTGTTTCAAAATCTATTGTGCCATGAGTTGTCTTGTGAGTGTGTCTGGATTTTGTGTCGGGATATAGGAATCAGAACCAGGGCTCGGCCAATGCTTTGACCGATGTCTCGAGATTAACTTGCGTGATCCTTTGGTTCCCTAGAGGTGTAAGCAACGGAAACTATTGCCTCTTGAGATTGTCAGAATTTGTAGAGCTCTTCGTTCCTGACTGCACTTCTTCTTGTTCTTGAACTGTGATTGCTTAAATCGATCTGCGCCGTCTGATTTCTTGGTACCTGCACTTTTATTTTTTTTTTCTTTTTCCATTTGAGCCATTTTTGCCTGCAGCGCTCTTTCAAGTTTTCACCACAGCCAGCCTTTTCCCATCATTTTTGCCCGTGGCGCTCTTTCGGATTTTCACCACGTCCCGGGTGTTTGATCTTACCTGCCCCTTGGCAGCTATGCTGTTTTTACCCTCAATGCCCTTTCGAATTTTCACCAAGTTCGCTGTATGCCCACTGTTTTTACTCGGAGCGCCCTTTCGAGTTTTCACTCCGCCCTCTTTGTTTAGGCACACATTTTCTTTTTTCTTTTCTTTTTTTTTATTTTTTTCTTTTTTCTGGCTCTTTGGATAACTGCGGCGGCTAGAGGTCGGGAATCCGTCGTTGCCGGCCGATGGCAGTCTTTCAGCCCTTATCCTAAGTTACTATGATAGAGCTGTTGGTCTTAGCTAAAGACCCTTCTGAGATGAATGGATGGATGATTGTGTTTCTTCTTGGGTTGATTTTTTTTTCTCGGGTGCCTTGCTTTGGCTTCCCTTTTCCTTTTCTCTCTTTTTTTTTCTTTTGTATTCTTTTTTCTCTCTTTTTTTGTATTATTTTTTTTCTTTTTTCTTTTGAATCCCCTTAGTTGAAACACTTATTGGTGGACGGAAATGATTTCTCAGAGGTCTTAGCTTTGACCTCTTGACTTCAGCTCTATTAAAGTAACTCTTGATAAGGTCAGAATGACTTACCCGTGAAAGATCTTCACTTTGTCGGCATTGATTGGCTCAGGAAGATCCACCCCTCTCATGCTGGTGAGTCTGAGGGCGCCTCCGGGAAGTACTTCTTTGATGATCAGTGGTTCGTCCCACAAGGGTTTGAACTTTCCTTTGGGATCCGGAAGGTGCGACGGTAGAATCTTCATAACCATGTCGCCTACCTTGAAACTTTTTTTTCAGACTCTCTTGTTGTAAGCCCGAGCGATCCTTTTTTGATAACACTGGGAATGACTTAGTGCACGCATACGCTTTTCATCTGCTAGCTGCAAGTGATCGAATCTGGCCCGTTGCCATTCTCCTTCTTCAATTCCGCTTTCGAGTAACACTCGTAGTGATGGTATTTCCACCTCGATTGACAGAACTGCCTCCATTCCATAAGTAAGCTCGAAAGGAGTAACGCCCGTAGCAGACCGTACAGACGTTCGATAGGCCCAAAGTGCATATGGGAGCATATCTGACCAATCTCGATAGGTCACGACCATCTTCTCAAGTATCCTGACGATTGTCTTGTTTGCGGCTTCTACCCCACCATTCATCTGAGGACGGTAGGGGCTTGATCGATGACGTTGGATCTTGAATTTGCTGAGGAAGTCATCCATCTTCCTGCTGACGAACAGGGTCCCATTATCTGTGATGATAACATTGGGGATTCCATACCGGCATATGATGTTGTTCTTCATGAATTTGATCACCTGAGATGCTGCAATCGTGGTGTAGGAGGCTGCCTCTACCCACTTGGTGAAGTAGTCGACTGCCACAAGTATGTACTCATGACCGTTTGATGCTTTGGGACTAATTTTGCCGATGATGTCGAGTCCCCACATGGAGAAGGGCCAGGGGGTGGTCAGGTTGTATAATTCTGATGAGGGGGCATGGATTTGATTCGCATGCTCCTGACATTTGAAGCATTTTCTGACGTGCTGGCAGCAGTCTGTCTCCATGGTGAGCCAATAGTAGCCGAGTCATAAAATCTTCTTTGTCATCATGTGCCCGTTCATGTGTGGGCCACAGATTCCTTCGTGTATTTCTTTCATGATCTTTGCAGCTTCTGTTTCATCGACGCATCGAAGGAGGATGTGATTATAGGATCGCTTGTAAAGAACTTCGCCACTGATGGTGAACTGGCTGGCCAAAAGCTGGATGGTTCAGCGATCTGTTGCTGTTGCTGACTCTGGATACTCCGGGGTTTCGAGATATTGCTTGATGCCGGCATACCAGGGTTTGTCAGGGACAGCTTCGGCTTCTTCTATTTGCAGGCAAAAAGTAGGTTCTTCTTGAATTTCGACTGTGAGTTCCCATTCTGAAGCTCCTTTCGAGATCTCGAGCATTGACGCGAGTGTGGCGAGAGCATCTGCAAACTGATTCTTGGCTCTGGGCATGTATGAGAAGGTGACTTCTTTGAATTCTTCGATCAGATTTTTAAGATACACATGATATGGTATCAACTTCTCGTCTTTGGTTTTCCATTCGCCATTGGTCTGATTGATGATAAGCTTTGAGTCTCCAAATACTCGTAGCTTCTTGACGCCTATGATTATGGCTTCCCTTAAGCCAGCAATGCATGCTTCGTACTCTGCCATATTGTTGGTGCACTCAAATGCTATGCGCCTTGAGATAGGAATAGGGACATCAGTTGGAGAGTAGAGGATCGCTCCAATACCGCTCCCTTTAGAATTTGCTGCGCCGTCGAAGAATAATGTCCACTCATCTTTTTTCTTCTTTTCTTTCCCTTCAATAAGCAAGAGATCTTCATCAGGGAAGAATGTCTTGAGCGGTTGATAATCCAGGAGGGAGTGGGCAGCAAGATGATCGGCGAGGGCCTGCCCCTTGACTGCCTTCTGAGTGACATAGGTGATGTCGAACTCAGACAGGAGTAGCTGCCATTTAGCTATCCTTCTAGTGAGTGCCGGTTTCTCGAACAGGTAGTTGAGCGGATCCATGTGAGCGAGGAGGAGAATAGGGAATGCAATCATGTATTGACGGAGTCGCTGAGTTGCCCAGACTTCAGCGAGGCAAGTCTTCTCGATCGGGGAATACCTGGTCTCGTAGTCGGTGAACTTTCGGCTCAAATAATATATTGCTTGTTCCTTCTTCCTGGTCTCGTCATGCTGGCCGAGGACACAGCCAATGGCTTCTGCCGCTACCGAGATGTATAATAATAGTGGTCGTTCAGGAGTGGGTGGCACTAGGACTGGAGGATTCATGAGATATCTCTTGATGCGGTCGAAGGCGACTTGGCAATCATCATTCCATTCTTTTGGAACGTTCTTTCGGAGGAGCTTGAAAATGAGCTCACAAATAGGTGTGAGCTGTGCGATGAAGCGACTGATGTATTGAATTCTGCCGAGGAACCCACGAATTTCCTTCTCTATTCTAGGAGGGGGCATCTCGATGATTGCTCTGGTTTTGGTCTCGTCGACCCTGATGCCATCCTCGCTCACCATAAAGCCGAGGAGCTTACCTCCCATTGCACCGAAGACACATTTCTGAGGGTTGAGGCGGAGCTTGTACTTTTCTAATCTGTTGAATAATTTCTTCAGATCTTCAAAGTGTCCTTCAATTGTGCGAGATTTGATGATCATATCGTCCACATATACTTCAAGCTCTTGGTTCATCATGTCGTGGAATAGTGCTGTCATTCCTCGCTGATATGTTGCTCCTGCGTTCTTCAGAGCGAACGGCATCACCCTGTAACAGAAAGTTCCCCAGGGGGTGATAAACGATGTCTTCTCGCGATCTTCGACGGCCATTTTGATCTGATTGTAACCTGAGAACCCGTCCATGAATGAGAAGACCTTGTATCCAGCAGTGTTGTTGACCAGAGTGTCGATATGTGGCAAAGGGAAGTCATCTTTAGGACTGGCTTTGTTAAGATCTCGGAAGTCGATGCACATTCGAACCTTGCCGTCCTTCTTTGGTACTGGTACGATGTTGGCTAGCCATTCGGGATAGTTAGAGACTACCAAGAATCCCGCATTGTACTGTTTGATAACTTCATCTCGAACTTTCAGAGCCCATTCTGGCTTCATTCTTTGAAGTTTCTGTTTCACTGGCTTCATATCTGCCTTGGTTGGCAGATGGTGTACAATGAGCTCGTCATCGAGCCCCGGCATGTCTTCATATGAGAACGCTAAGTTGGACAATCTTGGAGCTAGGAACTCTATCATTTTCTGTTTCATCTCAGGTGGCAACGATTTTCCAATTCGTAATTCCTTAGGGATCTCAGGTGTTCCCAAGTTTACTATCTCGAAATCATTGACTACAACATTGGCTTTGGATTCGAACTTCTTGAGGAGATCCTCTAGTTCGAGAGCCGGGTCATCATCTTCCTCATCCCGAGCTTCATCCAGACCCATGAGCTCGAAGTCTAATTCGATGTCGAAGTCATATGTTTCGACTTCAAACTCATGCGACTCTTTAGACGAACTTGGCACACTATTGAATGCAGGAAAAGAAATGTTTTTTTGGTTTTTGTGAATTTTCTAAAATGGAAATGCTAGATGTTTTTGGCTTTTGAAAGTTTTTTATTTTTTTGGATTTTTGAAATTCACAGGACTTTGAATAAGTGGGCATTGCAGACCATGATTGAGCCTAACTTGTTCCTAAAGTTCCGGCCGCTGCTTAAACAGGCATTTTTTTTTTGGAAGCCAGAGCCCTCAGATGGCTCTTTGGCTGATTCAAAAGTTAGGGGAACGGATGACCATTCAGGACCCCACACTTCCTCCCTGAAGAGGTGGGGGTTGATGATTTGGGCGAAGAATCACAGTCTGGCCCAATGACCATGACTTCTCGCTGGTCGGGTTCGAGATCTGAGTCGTACTCAGTCCCTCTCGGATCACTTACCTCGCATTGCAGTCCGTCTGGTTCCACAGTGAGACACATGTTTGGGATCTGGACATCGGACCAATCCAGGGCTGGCCATTTCCCTTTCTTGGTCCAATGGATGGGAGGCTTCTGCCCCTGGCTGATTATTGTTGATGTTGATATGGGCAAGTCGTGCCCCTTGCTGATTGATGCTGAGATGGGCAAATTGTGCCCCTGACTGGCTGGAATTAAAGCGGGCAGGTTGTACCCCTGGTTGGGAGCAGGTGTCATAGTAACCTGGTCCTGAAGCTATTGCATTTGACTTCCTTCTTCATCTTCATCATTTCCTTCTTCTTCTGAAGGCTTAGACGGTTCGAGAATCTGATCCCATCGAATGGGGGGCCACGTCGCCCAAACTAGGCTCATCGGGAGGCCTTTGTGTAGTGTAGTCGGTTGATTCCCTCCTGGGTCTTTGCAAGGTTCTCCTGGCTTGACGAATTGGATGGGTGAGCACCGAAATTTCTTCCTTCTTTTGTCTATGAAGATTGCCCTGTATCCGAGTCCCCATTTATGTTGGTTATATACTAGCGGTATCTTTCTAGACTTGAAATGATTCTTCATTCGGTATTTGAGGCTCAGACGTTCTGCCGGTGAAAAGACACAGTCCAGCCTTATCGGTTCTAGATTGGCGATAGAGTTCACAGTCTCGAATTCAAAACTGTGAAACGGGATGTCTTCTTTAGAGTGCTGGATATCGATGACCGGGATGTCTGGTTCAATGGCAGCAGCATTGGAAGGAATGATGAGTTCCTTCTCTGCATGGACAGAGATCACTTGATTTCCACAGATGTATTTTACTCGTTGATGTAGGGTTGATGGCACAGCTTCAACCTTGTGCAGCCAAGGTCGTCCGAGTAACATGTTGAAAGAGGCTGATATATCCAGAATTTGGAATATGATAGTAGAGATTTTCGAACCTATCTGTACCTCTATGTCGACCTCCCCTTCCACTGATCGGCGGGTGTTGTCGAATGCTCTGACACATATGGTGCTGGGTTGGAATGAAGAAGGAATGATTCCCAGACGTTCCGCAGTTTTAAGTGGGCAGACGTTTAAGCTTGAGCCATTATCGATAAGGACCAGTGGGACGCAGAGGTCTTTGTATCGTAAGGCTATGTTGAGGGATCGCCCATGATCGCGTCCTTCTGGTGGTAACTCATTATCGGTGAAGGTGATGGCGCGTGGAGCTAGGAGCTGCCCAATCATCAATGCTATCATCTCTGGTGCCGTATCGAAGGAGACGTGAGCATCGTTCAAGGTTTTGGCAAACACTTCTCGGTGTATGCGAGATGTGCAAATTAGTTCCCATACTGAGATTTAAGCAGGGATTGACTTGAGCTGAGTCACCACATCATATGCGGCTTCATTTTTGTTGCCGAGGCCTAAGAGAGCGCCTTTGGGATCTCCTCTGTTTTGATTATCTCTTCGGATGCAACGCCCATTGGGATTCATGTTCCCTACTTCCGCACATTCTAGATAGTGCCATGGGACCTCTTTATAATTTTCCTCACCTTTGCCTTCTAGGACCACCGATTCTTGCAACGGTGCTGGTGTAGGTACCAGATCTTCCTCGTACAGAGCTTTTGCCTTGAGGACTACAGTGTTGCCTGTGCTGAAGGGGTAATATCGAGGCTTATCTTCATAGATCACATAAGGTCGCGGTCCTGGCTTGACCATTCCTGGAGCAGGAGGCTCCCATGGAATGCATACTGGTCCTCTTGATATGGCAGGAGGTTTCTCTGTTCGTCCCAGCTCCGTAGTGTGATTGACACGCCTCCGGAATTTGCCCCTTGCAATATGACTGGCTCAACTGGAGGAGCTCCTTCCAATACAATGGGTTCTTGCTGTTGATGAGTATAATCCCTCCATTGCGGATTGGATTGTTCTTGAACTGGAGTGGCCCCTTGTAAGATGACAGGTTTGTATACAGGCTCGATGTATGACTGTGCTCCTTCCAGGACGACTGGTTCCCAACATGAAGGGCTGTAAGATGCCCCTTGAACAACTGGCACATCATATGGAAGTGTTCCTTTAAATACTACTGGCTCGAGGACTGGAGGAGGAAAGGGACTTGCCCCTTGCAGGATCAGAGGAGGATTTGTTGGCCCATAGGTGTAGGCATGAATGGATTGGATGGGGGAGAAGAAGCGATCGAGGCGCTCTCCTTCTTTTATGCTGTTGACGGTGGGGCCACGAGATGAACTGGGATCCGTCGGATGTTGAGGCAGAGGATTCTGAAGAATGTTGGTGGAAACTGCTGCGGGAGTCCCAGGGACCGAGATGACGATCTTGTGGTCATCAATCAGATCTTGTATGGCATTCTTCAAAGTAAAGCATCGATCAGTAATATGGCCACGTCCTTGATGGTAGGTGCAATACTCATTTTCTCGGTAGTTCGGAGACAGAGGATGAGGAAGAGGCCTGGGTGCCATTAGAGTGAGTAACTGCTTTTGTACCAGCATAGTCATGACTTGACTAAGTGGCTAAGTAAGTGGAGTGAACTTCCTGAGCTCCCTGTAATTCTGCCTATTTTGGTATGGGTATTGACCGTTTCCTCTGAACTGCTGCTGCTGTCGAGGTGGTTGTGGCTGTGGTTGCGGATTTGGTTGTGGTTGATACCTCTGAGGTAGGCGCTAAACCTGATTCTGCTGATGTTGTTGATGTCCCTGTGGGGGAGCATATTGATTACCCTGAGCAGTGGTGCTGATGTTGTTTACCTTTGTCGGGCGAGGGGGAGAACCGCTACGATTTCCGTTCCCATATCCGATGGGTCTTCCCTCCACTCTGTTCCTTTTGACTGGAGTGGCTTGATGAGGCCATGGGGAGATCGTCCCGGCACGGATTCCTGCTTCGACTTGTTCTCCAGCACGGATTAATTGTGAGAAATTCGCATATGGATGCGAGATGAGATATCCAGATATGCGCGGATATGTTGAATGAACAATCATGGATATTTGTTCTTCGTCGTCGATAGGCGTCCGCATTCTAGCTGCCATAGCTCGCCAACGTCCCACATAAGCTGATAGTGTTTCATCACTCCTTTGCCTGAGAGCTGCGAGTTCGGCTCTTCTGGGTGCCATGTTGAGATTGTATGCGAATCTGTCGACGAAAGCCTGGGAAAGCTGTTCCCACGTCCTGATGCGGTGGCAGTTCAATGAGGTGTACCAATCTAGGGCATCGCCCTTCAGAGATTTTTGGAACAAACGAATGAGGGCCCCTTCATTTCCTGAGATTGCACTCAGCTCTCCACAGAAGGCCTTGAGATGTGCTGTGGGACAACCGCTGCCATCGTATCTTTTGAATTTTGGTACCTCAAAGTTTTGAGGTACTTGAGCATCTGGGAAAGGACACAAGTCTCTGAACTTAGTTGAAGGTAAATCGATTCATTGTTGTCTCTGAAGCTGATTTTGCAAGATCTGGAACTGCTCCCGCAACTCGTCCAGTCCTGAGTGATCCGTTTGAGCGACTGTGCCTCTTGGAGTAAGGCACGTTCTTCTTCGGCATAGTGGTCAATGTCTTCGACCCTATGTGCTTGCTGAAAAAGCAATCGCAGGTTGCTGCAATTGATTCGATGACTGAACTGGATTCTGATGAACTTGTGCTTGAAATGATTGTAACTGAACTGGAGATTGTACTGAAGGTTGAATTGGAACTTGCTGGAAATTAACTGGAGATTGCTGAATTGAAGATTACTGGAAATTAACTGGAGTTTGTTGAATTGAAGATTGCTAAAAATTAACTGGGATCCCATCGGCGGGGATGTGCTGGAATTGAAAAGTGCTCCTGTTTACAGGAGGCTGAGATGCTGGGAAGTGACCCCCTTGTTGGGTATTCGCCACTGTCCGCTGATTGATGTGGGCTTGACACTGATCCCCATTGTGGGCATTCGCCGGTGCTGTCCCTGTTGCTGAAAATTGAATTGAAATCCCATCGGCGGGGATATGCTGAAATTGAAAAGGGGTCCCCTCGGTGGGGACATGCTGAGATCTACTGAGACTGTTGTTTGCAAGATTGACTGGAAGCTGACTGGAAGTCCCTGCGACGGGAGTGCTCTGAGATGGCCCTATCGTCGCGGGAAGGTATTGAGGAGGATGCCCCATAGCGAAGGGCTGAGACGGCTGCTGTCGGTAGTCTTGGGCAGACTCCGATGGTTATGCTTGATTTGAACTGGAGGCTGGAGGGACCCGACATGGCTGCTGAGATTGCTGAACTGGGCCAACCTGATTGTTGGCTGCTGCAGTGGCTTGTGCTTACATGAATTGCAAGAGCATTTCTTGCATTGCTCTATTCCTTGTGCCAATTCTTGTATGATTGGCGTATTATCAATGGGCTGTTGCGCTTGAGGTTGCGCTTCGGTCATCTCAAGAGCAGGGAAGAGGTGAGTTTCCTCTTCGTGGTCAGACATGGCTTGCTGAGCCCGAGTGCGGATTATGCTGCGAAAGGGAAGTTGTTTCCGAACACGTTGAGCCCAAGGAGGCGCAATGGTGAGGACTATACTCTACTCTTTTTGGGTTTTAGGGTTTTCTATTTTTTTTTTTTGGGGTTTTGGGTAGAATGCTATGCAGATGAGATTGTATGAGGACTAATGAATTTCAAGTATGGGAAGGATTCTGTTTTTCAAGTCGGATCACGACTAGTGGGACTAGCTCATCCCCAGTGGAGTCACCATTCTGTGGACCCTCGCCGTTTCCGCGCTCCCACACGACGTTCTCGCCCCTTTCCTTTCGGGAAAAGAAGGAGAGGATGCGTGAGTGCGAATCGCCGTTTATGCCACTGGCTTGCCTCGTTCTCGAGGGCTTTGTTTGGTTGTTGTGTTAAGCTGGATGTGTTTAACTGAGTTTATATAGATCAGAGTCACCACTAGCCAGTTACTTCGAATCTACAGTCGGCTAGACCCCTTAGAAACGTTAGAGAAAGGGATCCAAAGATTCCTTCCTCTAAAATGACTCCTTTTGATCTGCGGCCAGAGATTCGAGGTAAGGGATCACGGTTACAGGGTGGGAAGAGGTTAAGCACCCCACACACTGCCCGTACCGAAGTACGGTCTCTACTTCATAGAATCGAACTAATACTTGAAAGTCTGTTTTAATCCTCGTACATTCTCATAGATGACATGATGCATGAATGCGGGTCTGAACAATAAGAGTTTCTGATGGGCAGGTTCCAACAACGGGCAAGCCCAGAGCATACGCTCGAACTGACAGGTGCTTAATATAAGACGTATGCAGTGTGCTTGGATAATCAAGGTGCTTTATAGTGAAGCATGAATGCAGGTCTGAACAGTAAGAGTTTTTGATGGGCAGGTTCAACTAACAGGCAAGCCTAGAGCATACGCTCGAACTAACAGGTGCTTTATGCAAGATGCATGCTGTGTGTTTGAATAATCAAAGTGCTTGCAGTGAAGCAGGGGGGTTGGAAGAAAAATAAATGTTGCACTTATGCTAGATGCGAATGAGATGATGCTAGTAAGGAACAGCTAGATGGACGGAGGTGTCGCAAGGATTGACTTCGAGTGGCTGGATCAAGACTTGGATGGCTTGGGAGACTTGGACCAGTGGTCAGGCTGGGTTGGACCAGGGTTAGACTCTTCTCACTCGGGCTCTCCTTGGTGGAGGAATGGGCTAAAGGATGGAGAGATGGACTCAAAGCTCTCGAACTGAAGAGAGGGGAAGTGGTTGGATGTTGAAATGGGAAGGGGAGGGGGGTATTTATAGCGTTGGAGAGTGGCAGAACCCGTAAATAATTTTGGGCGGCCCCCGTACGGACGCTCCTCGGTTTCCAGCGCGTGGTACAGTCATTTCTCGGGGCTGCTGTTTTAACTTGGTGGGTCGACTCAGTGATTTGACTCGGCGGGTTGACTCGACGGGTTGACTCAGCGGGTTAACTCAGCGGGTTAACTCAGTGAGTTTGACTTTTTTAGGATTTTTTGACTGGCTTTTCTTATGGGGGTTTTTCAGGCTGATGTTTAGGGGTGGGTTGACTGGGTTCAGGCTTGAGTTGGGCTATGGACTAGGGCTTACAAGGGTGAGTCTGGCTGAGTTTGGACTTGGGATTTGGAGGTATGGTCCTCCATTCATCCAACTATCTCTACCAACAGTGTAGCCGAAGGTGGGGTGTCTACACTTGTTTGGGTGTTTCGGTAGTCTTTAATCCTAGTCGTTTGATTAAAGAGTACGAGATGCAGGAGACAGATGCACCAATGTCGATCAAACAGTAAACTTGAGAGTCAAGGACGCGAGCGGTACCTTCAAAAGCGCAAGGGAAATAATCAGGCGTCTCGATCTCTTCTGAAATCAGTGCATTCACGCGTGCCTGTTGGACCCTATTAACCCTCATTGTTATCGGTGCTGAGTAGGAGCGGACTGCTTAAGATGTAGGTTGGCCTATCTGTGTGGGTTGCTTAGCCGATCCCGAGGATGTGGCGTTTGGGTGGTTCTGTGGCTGGGCCGATGACGTTGAAGGCTTGAGGTTAAGATCTTTTATCTTAGTGTAATAATAGGGTTCAGTATGGCCATTTTTCTTGTAATATGTGTTAAGCTCTTAAATGTGTATAGTCTAACCCCATTTCATCACTAACTATGCTTGAAATACATGATTAAAGACCCAACTAATGCATGGTTTTGTGGTTGTAGGAATGAAAGAGAGAATGCATCAATTGAAGGCTTAGAGACGCTTTTTACAAGCATTGAAGATCAAAAGACCAAGCGCCGAAAGGTGGGAGAAAGAAAGTAAAGGAGAGAAGAAAGAGGGCAGAAAAAATGCACAGAAGACAGGTCGTCCATAGCCCAGGACCGATCATCCGACCAGTCTAAACACTCAACAAGAGGACCCTGCTGTCAAACTTTGCTGGATCAATCACGACCGGTCGTCCTACCAATCGTCCACTGCTCATACCGGTCGTCCGACCGGTCGATGAATTAAATTTTGGGTTCGAGTTTTCCAAAAACTCACTGAACAATTTTTGGCCTTTTGAGACCGATCGTGTGACCGATCGCCGATGAGATCAGACCGGTCGTCTGCGTAACAGAGCTTCTTCTACAAGCTCCGAATTCTGCTGCGCAAAGCGCTATTTTTGCAGATTTTCTCGAAGTTTCTTCACACCTAGGGCCCCAAACCTATAAAAGGACTCCTCTAGCTCGTTCCTAAGGTATCCTAGAAGAGATTTACCATAGTGGGAGGCGGCGGAAGATGGATTCCGAGTTCTACAACTCCTCCTAGTTTGTTATTCTAGTTTTATATTTTTTTAGTTGTTTTCATGCTTCCTTGGATCATGAATGGCTAAACCTCTTAGCTAGGGCTAAGAGGTGAATCTTGTAGTCAATCTAAGATGTTTTAATTCATTTGTTTTGGTTTCAACTTGGATAATTAGTGAAGAACAATGGTTTGAAGTTTGAATAAAGTTCTAAGTAGTTTTTCTTAATCTTATGATGGCTCATGGAAGTTTAGAAGAATTGCTTGAGTTCTTAATTGTTTTGAATGATTCTAGACCTGTATGCTCTGAGGAATCAGATTCAATACACTTTAGACCTTTGATTCTCATGTGGGAACTTCATGCCAAGAGTTCTTTTTTTCTGGAATTTCTGTTTATGTGTGATTGTGTATGTGATTTAAATGAAGTTCAAATCATGATCTAGTTATACTTTATGACAGAGTTTAATGATGATTATGATTGTGATCTTAACCTATTGGAACTAGGCTTGACCTATGCAATTGAGTGTGCTCAAGTCCTAACTTGAATTAAGGGAATCATGTACTTCAATCACACATATGGCAGATTGTTTGTTATAACCGTTCTATCATCCTACTAGATAGGATTTGATTTCGATTCTAGTTGAGTAATTGAGAAACCATAACGACTTAAGCATCAAGGATTACTACAAGTGGATCCTTGAACCCCTAGTGCTCTTTTACATTGTTTACATTTACTTGTAGTTTAAAATATCTATCTACATTCAATTCCAAAATCCTGTTTAGTTTGTTCTCAATTAGAAACCATTGGAAGTGTTTTGTGATTCCTACACAAGTCCCTGTGGATCGACCTCGGTCTTACCAAGATTATTACTACATCGCAACCCTGCACTTGAGGAAACGAACAAGTTTTTGGCGCCGTTGTCGGGAACTTTGATGGTTTTTCACAAAATTTCTGAAAACAGTTTCTATTTAAGATTTTTAGAAGTCCTTTTACTAACTTAGTTTGTTTGCTTTGTTTTTTTTTTCCAGGAATTCTAGGATTCAAAGTAATCACTTCAAATCAGGTTTATCTGACCCTTTTTCTTTTTACTTTTCTGAGATTTTGCATGCCACATTGGGTTCGGGATTCTAATAACCGACTCATTCGTGAAGGGGGAATTGTTGAAGAGATTGATAGGGAGCCACGTGCTAAGAAACTTTTAGATTCTCCAAATATGTCTGAAAGTATGGCTGAAAATTAACCCAACCCTATGGCCAATCAAAATCTAGGCTAAAACCAAACTGAAACGGGAAAGAATGAGGTTGAGAATGTTCCCCGACCTAGAACACCAAGAGCGAGCACTCCCTCATGCATAGTTTTTCCACATAATACAGGGAACATAGATCTCAAACCTCCAACTCCTTTCCAAATTCCATGGACTAGACAGTGAAAGTGCCTATCAACATCTTAAGGAATTTGATGAGGTGATAGCCACAATGCACTTTGCGAACGTAACGGATGATGTGGTGAGACTCAAATTATTTCCTTTTTCCCTTAAAGAGAAAGCTAAGGCTTGGCTTCATGCATTAAGGCCAAGATCAATTTGCACATGGACTGAGATGACTAGGGATTTCATTAAAAAGTTCTTCCCTACTCACAAAACGATCATGTTGAGGCGCCTTATAATGAATTTTGATAAAAAAGAGGATGAGACCTTCTTCCAATGTTGGGAGAGGTTCAAGGACTTATTAAATGAATGCCTACATCATGGCTACTAAATTTGGCGGGTAATAAGCTTTTTCTATGAGGGACTGACTTCACCCATGCGCCAATTCGTAAAGATGATGTGCAATGGAGAATTCATGAATAAGGAAGCTAAGGAAGCATGGGACTATTTTAATGAATTGGCCGAGAATGCACAGTCTTGGGATACATCTAGACCAACAAATTCCAAGACAAACCAACAAAAGGAAAAAGGAGGAAATGTCCTCTCAGAAGAAGATAACATAAGTGCACATGTGGCTAGCCTCACAAGAAAAGTTGAGGCCATGGAATTGAAGAAGGGAGAGACATATAACTCAAAAGATGTTGAAACTGTTTGTAGAATTTGTGCCGGAAATCAACACGCAACACAGGACTGTCCCACAATTTCTGCATTCCAAGATATCTTACAAGAATAATCAAATGCCATAAACAGTTATCAACGGCCATTTAGTGCTCCAAACTCAAATACGTATAACTCTAGTTAGAAAAACCATCCCAACTTCAATTGGAGGAATGGACCAACTGCGAATGCAAACAACACCCCCCAAGCTCAACCTTTACTAAGTCCATCCCTAGTAATCACACCAAAAGCTACGTTAGAGGAGATGTTGGGTGCATTTGTATCGGTTTAAGCTGAATATAACAAGACCAATTCTCTGAAAACTGATGGGTTCATGCTAAAGCAACTGAAATTCAATTAAAATTCATCTCAAACCATTAATGACTTGAAAACCTCAATGGCTAGAGTTGAATCTCATCTCAGTGTTAGGGAGAAAAACACACTTCCTGCCCAACCTCTCCCTAACCCAAGAACCCAATTTGAGATACAAGACCCAAGCTCGTCCTCCCAACATATGGAGCATGTTCAAGCTATCACCACTTTGAGGAGTGGAAAAATAATCGATAAATCTAATCCAATGAAGGCCCCAAAGCCTAATGATCCGAAAATTTCCAAAGATGATGATAGCCCGGACAACACCACATGAGAAAGAACCAGAAAGGCAATACAAGCCGGTTGCCCCGTTTCTCGAAATGTTGATTTCACCCAAACCTTTAAACAAAAACCCAAAAAAATTAGAGGTTTTTAAGCAAGTGAAGATCAACATTCTGTTGTTGGATGCTATAAAACAAATACCATCCTATGCCAAATTTCTAAAAGAATTGTGTACAGTCAAAAGGAAACACAGTGTTCACAATAAAGTACTTTTGACTGAGAATTTGAGTGCCATTATCAAACAAGAGGTGCCCCAAAAATACAAGGATCCGGGTAGTCCAACCATCTCATGCATCATAGGTGATTACCAGATCAAACAATCCTTACTCGATTTAGGGGCAAGTGTTAACCTCATCCCATACTCGGTCTATGAACAACTTGGGTTAGGTGAATTAAAACCCACCAAAACCACACTCCAACTTGCTGATAGATCTATTCATATACCGAGAGAAGTGATTGAGGATGTTTTGGTCAAAGTTGATAAATTCTGCTACCCAGTGGACTTTATTGTCTTGGATACACATCCCATGATGGGAACCAGTGCTCAAATTCCCGTCATACTTGGCCACCCTTTTCTAGCTACTTCAAATGTGATTATCAATTGTAGAAATGGGCTTGTACAAATGTCCTTTGGAAATATGACACTCGAACTAAATATATTTGATTTATGCAAATAACCACGGGAAGTTGATGACGAAGTCTACGAAATACATCTAATTGAATCATTCATGGAAAATACATCCCCCTTAGCATTCTATTCCGATCCTTTGGAGGCATGTTTGGCCCACTCTCATGAGATGAATGATGACACAATACGAGAGATGGATGTCATTTTAGATGTTATGCCTGTACTTGATAATAAAAGATGAAAGGCATTATTTGAACCTTTACCCTTAAGCGAGAACAAGCCTCTTCCATCTAATATCAAAGCACCGAAGCTCGACCTAAAATCATTACCAAGTGATTTGAAATATGTATATTTAGGTCGAGATGAGACATATCCGGTATTGATTTCTTTCCACTTGGATGAGGAACAAGAGAGTAGGCTAATAGCCACTCTAATAGAGCATAAGAGCACCATCGGATGGTCAATTGCGGATCTTAAAGGCATAGACCCACTGATTTGTACTCATCGCGTATACCTTAAGGAAAATGCCAAGACATCTAAGCAACCATAAAAACGCCTCAATCTAAACATGAAGGAGGTGGTTAAGGCCGAAGTAGTGAAACTATTGGATGTGGGTATCATCTACCCAATATCCGATAGTCAATGGGTGAGTCCAACTCAAGTGGTGCCTAAGAAATCCGGAATAACCATCATAGCCAATGCCAATAATGAACTCGTACCAACTAGAGTCACTACCGGTTGGAGAATGTGCATTGACTACAGGAAGCTAAACACATTCATGAGGAAAGATCACTTCCCCCTACCGTTTGTTAATCAAATTTTAGAAAGGTTGGCAAGTCATTCCCATTTTTGCTTCCTTGATGGGTATTCAGGGTATAACCAAATAGAGATCGCCCTAGAGGACCAAGAGAAGACAACATTCACTTGTCCATCGTCACTTTTACCTATAGAAGGATGCCGTTTGGACTATGTAATGCCCCTGCCACTTTTCAGCGTTGTATGTTGAGTATTTTTTCTGATATGGTGGGGACGATTCTTGAAGTCTTCATGGACGATTTCTCTGTATTTGGTTGTAACTTTGATGAGTGCCTTATGCACTTAAAAACTGTGTTGAAAAGATGTGAAGAAAAGAACCTCGTGTTGAATTGGGAGAAATGTCACTTCATGGTTCAAAAGGGAATAGTACTTGGTCACATCATCTCACAAAATGGAATCGAGGTGGACAAAGCTAAAATCGATCTTATCTCTAACCTTCCACCACCCACGAGTGTACGAGATGTGTGGTCCTTTTTAGGACATGCCAGATTCTATAGACGATTCATAAAGGACTTTAGTTCACTCTCTCATCCTTTATGTTACCTCCTTTAAAAGGAAAACTCATTCGAGTGGACTGAAGATGGTTAAAATGCCTTTGAAAAACTAAAAGGTATGTTGACATGTGCTCCCCATAATGCAACCACCTAATTAGAGCCTTCCTTTTGAAATTATGTGCGATGCGAGCGACTATGCTATTGGGGCTATATTAGGCTAGAGAAAAGAGAAAAAGCCATGCGTCATCCACTATGCAAGTAGAACTTTAAACTCGGCTCAAGAAAACTACACTACTATAGAAAAAGAACTTTTAGCCGTAGTTTTTGCTTTAGACAAGTTTAGGTCCTACTTGATTGGATCCAATATCATCATATTCACTGACCATGCCACGCTTAAGTACCTTCTCTCTAAGAAGGATGCTAAGCCACGCTTGTTAAGATGGATCCTCCTACTCCAAGAATTTGACATAGAAATACGTGATAAGAAAGGAGTAGAAAACGTTGTGGCTGACCATCTCTCTAGACTTGTTCTCACCGATTCCTTGAGACGATCGCCATCAATGACATGTTCCCTGATGAATAACTTTTTAAAGTCTCCCAATTGTCATGGTATGCGAACATTGCTAACTATCTTGCTACAGGTAAAATTTTGACACATTGGAAAAAGCAAAATAAGGATAAGTTCTTCAACGAGGTGAGAAAATTCCTATGGGACGACCCATACTTATTCAAGTATTGTCCTGATCAAATCATACAGAGATATGTGCCGGATGATGAACAACATAGTATCATCTCCTTTTGTCATTCTTAGGCGTGTGGTAGCCACTTTTCTGCTAAGAAGATCATAGCCAAAATTCTACAATGTGGGTTTTATTGGCCCACCAAGATCAAGGATACCCATGAGTTTTGTAAAACGTATGAGCCTTATCAGAAATTGGGAGGAATATCCCGTAGAAATATGATGCCACTCAATCACATCTTACCAATTGAAATTTTTTATTGTTGGGGCATCGATTTCATGGGTCAATTCCCATCTTCTTTTAAAAACTTGTATATTTTGCTTGCCGTCGATTATATTTTAAAATGGGTTGAGGCGATTCCATGCCGAAACAATGACCATAAGACGGTCATTCATTTTTTAAAAGAAAATATCATTTCCCGGTTTGGAACACCTCGAGTCATTATAAGTGATGGAGGATCTCATCTTTGTAACTGCCCGTTTAAAGCTTTAAGGAGGAAATATGGCGTAAATCACAAGGTGAGCACTCCCTATCACCCACAAACAAGTGGACAAGCTGAGATATCTAACAGGAAAATTAAACATATTTGGGAGAAAACAGTGAACCCCGATCGCAAAGATTGGTCACTTCGACTTACCGATGCACTTTGGGCTTACCGTACCACTTTCAAAACCCCCATTGGAATGTCTCCCTATAGACTTGTCTATAGGAAAGCTTGTCACTTGCCCGTCGAATTGGAACATAGGGCAATTGGGCAATAAAGAAGATGAATTTTGATTCTGACAAAGCAAGCTCCTTGTGCAAATTTCAATTGAATGAACTTGCGGAACTCCAAAATGAGGCATATAAAAATGCGAGAATTTACAAGGACAAGACGAAAGTGTTCCATGATAAGAACATCATTCGTAAGAACTTCACAATCAACTAAAAAGTCTTTATGTATAATTTTTTACTACATTTATTTCTGGGAAAATTGAAGTCTCGATGGACTGGTCCCTTCATTGTAAAAATTGTTTATCCATATGGGACTGTAGAGTTGTTGAATCTAAGGAATGATAATGTCTTTAAAGCGAATGGTCAGCGATTAAAGTAGTTCTTTGAGAATTTTCTTTCAGAAGGCATGTCCATACCTCTGACTGATCCTGTGTATCAAGATATTTGATCTCCTAGTCTGATGGAGGTATAGAGTAGTTAGGATTATGATTTTGTTGCTTTTTGTTTACATTTTCATAGGTTTGTTAAAATGAGGTAAAATTCCACTTTTTGTACTCTCAGGTACTCTCATTCCTAACTCCCTTTATAATTGCTCTCATGTTTTGCTCATTGCGTTCCTCCACAGAGAAACCCTTTTCATTGAAGGGAAAAAGAATAGTTTGTCATTTTTTGTTCTATCACTGGATAGAATGACAAGGAAAGGGCCATTATTGCTCGTCTACAAATATCCAAATTTTGATCTTTTACATTGAGGACAATGCAAGATTTGGTTGGGGGTGTGGGATCACTAGGATGAATCCAGTGTTTTGTAACATCTCGAGCAATATGAAGAACATTTTTCAGATTTTCAAATTCAAAACTTCATTGGAAAACTTTGTTTTTATGCATTTGGGATAGTGTAAGTACAAGAAAAAGAGCTACGAAGTGAGTGATGTTGAATATCTTGAACAATCTCTAAGATACTAGTTTTATATGAGAATTTTCCTATTTTTATGATTAATAGAATTTCTAAACACTTTTACACCTAGTTCACATTACACGATTCTTATGATTTGAAAGGATTATGTAGAGTTGCGGATTGGCTAAGTTTGGATTTGAGGTGTTGAGAAACCAAGCTGGGGTACTTTGTCCATCCTTGTCCATGAGAAAATAATGAAAGATATGGATTTTTAAAAATCCTATTTAATGTGTATGAAAAGGAAAGGAAGGATGAAAATATGGGAATGATTGAAAATATGGTGGAAAATTCCGAAAAGGGCTACCTCTTACCAACCGGGGGATGTTCTACTCGTAACTAAAGCCGAAAATGGGACGTAGTGTGAAAGCCGTCGGAAGGACGGTAAGGTAAATTCCTGTAAAAGGCTTGTTGTTGATATGTACATCGTTGAATCCATACCTTAGCTAATTCATGAAAAAGGTAACCCCGAAAATCCATGAGATGAGCATTCACTGAGCACACTAGGTTAAATTGTTTGGATTCTTCTATTTATCAATCAATCAATGGTAATTTCATGTGTACTTGGTATATTTTGGAAAATTCAAGGTTTCAACTTCTATCACTGGGCATTTCAAGTTTTTTTTACACTTGCATATCATTGAGTGTATAGAAGCATAATTTCAAAAGGAGAGTTGGGTTTTGAAGAATGAAATTTGTTTCACAAATGTTTTGCTCGGGACTAGCAAAATGCTGGTTGGGGGTGTGTTAAGCTCTTAAATGTGTATAGTCTAACCCAATTTCATCACTAACTATGCTTGAAATACATCATTAAAGACCCAACTAATGCAAGGTTTTGTGGTTATAGGAATGAAAGAGAGAATGCATTAATTCAAGGCTTAGAGACGCTTTTTACAAGCATTGAAGATCAAAAGACCAAGCATCGGAAGGTGGGAGAAAGAAAGAAAATGAGAGAAGAAAGAGGGCAAAAAAAATGCACAGAAGATCGGTCATCCGACCGGTCGTCCATAGCCCAGGACTGGTCGTCCGACCGGTCCAAACACTCAACATGAGGACCCTGTTGTTAAACCTTGCTAGACCAATCACGACCAGTCATCCACTGCTCAGACCGGTCGTTCGACCGGTCGTTAAATTAAATTTTGGGTTCGCGTTTTCTAAAAACTCACTGGACGATTTTTGGCATTTTGAGACCGGTCATGCGACCGGTCGCCCATAAGCTCAGACCGGTCGTTTGCGTAACAGAGCTTCTTCTACAAGCTCCAAATGCTGCTGCACAAAGCGCTATTTTTACGGATTTTCTCGAAGTTTCTTCACACCTAAGGCCCCAAACCTATAAAAGGACTCCTTTAGCTCGTTCCTAAGGCATCCTAGAAGAGATTTACCACGGTGGGAGGCGGCGGCGGAAGACAGATTCGGAGTTCTACAACTCCTCCTAGTTTGTTCTTCTAGTTTTATATTTTTTTAGTTATTTTCATGCTTCCTTGGATCATGAACGGTTAAACCTCTTAGCTAGGGCTAAGAGGTGACTTGTAGTCAATCTAAGATATTTCCATTCGTTTATTTTGGTTTCAAGTTGGATTATTAGTGAAGAACAATGGTTTGAAGTTTGAATAAAGTTCTAAGTAGTTTTTCTTAATCTTATGGTGGCTCATGGATGTTTAGAAGAATTACTTAAGTTCTTAATTGTTTTCAATGATTCTAGACTTGTACGCTCCGAGGAATCGGATTTAATACGCTCTAGACCTTTGATTCTCATGTGGGAACTTCATGCCAAGAGTTCTATTTTTCTGAAATTTCTATTTATGTGTGATTGTGTATGTGATTTGAATGAAGTTCAAATCATGATCTAGTTATACTTTGTGATAGAGTTTAATGATGATTATGATTGTGATCTTAACCTATTGGAACTAGGATTGACCTATGCAATTGAGTGTGCTCAAGTCCTAACTTGAATTAAGGGAATCATGTACTTCAATCACACATATGGCAGATTGTTTGTTATAACCGCTCTATCATCCGGCTAGATGGGATTTGATTTCGATTCTAGTTGAGTAATTGAGAAACCACAACAAATTAAGCATCAAGGATTACTACAAGTGGATCCTTAAACCCTCAGTGCTCTTCTACATTGTTTACATTCACTTTTAGTTTAAAATATTTATCTACATTCAATTCCAAAATCATGTTTAGCTAGTTCTCAATTAGAAACCATTGGAAGTGTTTTGTGATTCCTACACAAGTCCCTATGGATCAACATCGGTCTTACCGAGATCATTACTACATTGCAACCCTATCCTTGGGGAAGCAAACAATATGTGCAGTTCTGAATCGAGTTGGAACTCGGTGGAGGTTCAACCTGAGTCTTTTTACTTGAAGGAGCATATGTGAAGAACTCTGCCCTCCCTCGGATTGGCCTAAAGGCGAGCTCGGGAGAGATAGATGGCATCTTGCTCAGATTCAAGTGCCTTGGCAAAGGTAGCTGCATATGTTGAGATCTCAGAACAGCACATTTTTGTGCGAATCCCAAGTCGTAACGCTTCCAAAAAGTATCACAGTTTCGCCCCTTCATCCACGGCTATGGCTGGCGTATATCGTAATAATTCCGAGAACCATGTTTCATATTTTCCAACACTCATGTTCTCCTGTTGTAATTTATGGAATTGGGCCTCCTATACATGACGGTAAGTAATTGGAAAATACTTCTCATAAAAGCGGTCCTTAAATTCCTGCCAAGTCCACACATGGTCTTTCGGAACCATGCAACGAACACTCTTCCATCATAAATCCGAGTCCTTTTCCAAGGAAAACGCGATGAGTTCGACTTGTTCAGCCTTAGAATAATAGAAAGGCTTGACCATTTTGACCATTCGATCTAACCAATGTTCGGCATCAGCCAGATTGTGAGTTCCGGTGAAGGTTGGGGGGCGCATCTTCTAGAAACGTTCAAAGATGCCCTCTCTATACACTGGGGTGGCCCTCGCGGGTGCAGGTGGCGGCGGAGGTGTCACCTAAGTGTTAACAAGGTTTTGAGGGGGTGAAATAGTGGCGCTACTCGAATTTTGCGCAATCGACCCCATGATCATTGTCAGCGTTTGTTGTTGCTGTTGTAGCGCAAATAGTAATTGCTGCATGACATCTTGATTTAGCTGGGCTTGGGGTAGCGGTGTGTTCACTTCCCCAAGTGTAGGGTTGCGATGTAGTAATAATCTCGGTAAGACCGAGGTCGATCCACAGGGAAGGAAGTAAACAATTCAAACTATCCTAATAACTAGAATCAAAGAGGTTTGTGAAATTGATTTTTAACATAAAATAGACAATCTGATAATGGAAAGATAACTAGAGCATCAAGGATCCACTTATAGCCCTCCTTAGATGCATAATTCGCTATGGTTTCTCACTTTCTCAACTAGAATCGATATTAAGATCTATCTAGTCGGATGATAGAGCTATTAAACCAAACAATCTGTCATATGTAAGTTCAATGCATAGGATTCACTCAATGTAGGCTGAGCTGAGCATGCTCAATTGCATAGGTCATTCCCCATTCCAAAAGGTTCAGTTCACAATCATAACCATCCTCAAGTCCTGTCACAAGACAAGGCTAGATCATGATTTGAACTTGATTCAAATCACATACACAATCCATACATATTACAGAAATTCAGAAAAGTAGAACTTTGGTAGGAAGTCCCCACATGAAGATCATAGTACTAGAGCGCACTCTAATTCCTCGGATCATACAGGTCTAGACTGATGCAAACCAATTAAGAATTTAAGTAATTCTCCCAAACATCCATGAGTCATCATAAGACTAAGAAAAACTACTTAAAGCTTGTATAAACTTCAAACCATAGTTCATAATCATGAATTCCAACTTTAAAACCAATAAAACGAATTAAACAATCTAAGAAAACTATAAGGTTCACCTCTTAGCTCTAGCTAAGAGATTAGCTAATGAAAAGCATATTAAAAATAAAACTAGAACTAAGAAAAGGAAGAAAAACTAGCTGGAGGAGGCTAGGAAGCCTCCTATGACTTGAACTCCTTGCTCCCCACGTCCTTGGTTGCCCTGGAATAGAAGAGAGCACCTCCTTTTATAGTGCAGCAATAGTACAGCAACATAGCAGAATTTGTTTCACTTGGTACAGCTTAACCAATGGTTGGATTGCCTTCAAAATTGATTTATAGCTTCCTTATAATGTGATCTTCCTCATAGATGATTTAGATTTCCAAGATTATCCTCTGAATGGGCCCACCAATCAGATCACCGACCGCCTCTCAAAATCGCGCACTTCGGGTACCTTCAGAACCAGTCATCTTGCTTTCAACGTTCCGGAGTGTACAGATGTCGGATTGAACATTGGTAGAAAACTTCTTCTCTACATGATAGACGGATTAGATTGTCCATAACAATCCCAGAATGTGGTCCGAAAATTAGAACACTTAGGGCTTTTATAAACTCTGCGCAGTTGGATCTTTCTGGATGGTCCATCTTTCTTCTACCGGTACGATCAAATCACACAACCTTTTGATCTGACACTTTGTGATTATTCATATATGGATGTGGTCTAAAATATGGTCAAAGTAGATTCTTCATATCATCAATGATGGGCCACCTGGACCGACCCAGAGTGGAACAGCGAAATCTGGAACTTTCTGGACAGTTCGTATTGTTTTGGCCACCACGATCAATCCGTAGCTCCGATCGACACGAAACCACTTGGGTTAGTTCGGCGTCGAGCTCCTCTTCGACATGGATGTGTTGGATTTTCAAATATCATTAAGATGGGCCCTAGAAAACTGGTCCTGAAAAACCAGAAACGGGAATGGCCTGCTGTCTGGAATCTGGAACCTGGAATTTGCATGGCCGACCGGTCAAGACCGGTCGGGGCCTGTTCCAGCAGCTTCTGTAGAGAGCAGTAGTGTTGGCCGACCGGTCTTGACCGGTCGGACCCCATTTTCTGCTTTATTTCTTCTTTCTTTTCTTTCCTTCTTTCTTCCTCATCCTCCTCTCTTTCTTCATCATTCTTTGGTCCACCTTGGGCCTTCATCAAAGGCTCCTAAATGTGCCCTTTTGGTCATCAATTGGACAAAGCAACTCTCATTCCTACAACCACAAAACTATGCATTAGATTAGCCTTTAAATCATGAAAACCATGCATAATGAGTGATGAATTGGGGTTAGAATATGCACAATTAAGAGCTCAACACACCCCCCAACCAGCATTTTGCTAGTCCCGAGCAAAACATGCGTGAAACAAGTTCAATTCTCCAAAAACTAACTCTTCTTCAGAAACTATGCTTCTATACATCCCTAGACACACAAGTGTAAAAGTCAGAAAAATTAGGTGATAGAAGTTAAAACCTTAAACTCTCAAAACATAATAAGTGTCCATATGAAATTCTCGCTGATTGATTGATGAATAGAAGAACTTGAACAAATTCAACCTAGTGTGCATAGTAAAAGTTCATCTCATGAGTTTCTGGGCTTATCTTCTTCATAGATCAACTAAACTATGGATTTCAAGGTGCACAGAGCAACATCAAGCCAATGACAGGAATTTGTCTTACCATCCTTCCGACGACTTTCACACTACGTCCCATTTCCGGCTTTGGTTACGGGTAGACCATCCCCCGGTTGGTAGTAGGTAGCCCTAATCGGAAATTTCCACCATTTTCCCATCATTCCCAATTTCATCCTTCCTTTCCCTTTTTCTTTTACATTAGATAGGATTTTTAGAAATCCATATCTTTCGTTATTTTCCCATGGACAAGGATGGACAAAGTACCCCGGCCTCGGTTTCTCAGCACCTTAACTCAAAGTCTAGCTAACCCACAAATCACATAATTCTTTCAACTCATGAAAATCCTGTAATGTGAACTAGGTGTAAAAGTGTTCAAATTTTCTATCAATCACATAATTAGGGAAATTCACATATAAAACCATTATGCTATGAAAGATTCCAGACATACAACCTCATACACTTCATATCTCCTCCTCTTATGCTCATATCATCTTGAATGCATAGAAACAATGTTTTCCAAAAGAGTTTTGAATTTTAGGAAAATCGAAAATTTTCTACATAATTGCTCGAAATGTCACAAAAGCTAGTAGATTCATCTAAGGAATCTCACCCCCCAACCAAAATCTTACATTGTCCTCAATGTAATAAGATATGCAATATGCATGACATGAGAGCAATGACATAAAACAAAGGAGAGTGAGAACGATAGTACCTGAGGTAGCAAGTAGATCAATTCTAGCATCTTCCATTGTCTCAATGAGACTTATTCAATCCTAAATATAGAAAAGAAATCCTAACCTACCTACCTACCTTTGATTAGTCCGATCGACTACATGATCAAATTTGAGCAGGATCTTTATGAATTTCAATAGGTTTCTCATGAGGACCATCCAAAGTCCTGCTAGAATGTATACATGGGTGCGTTTCTTCATGAAGGTCCAATCATAGTGTGCACCACACGCATGTAAGGAGGAGATAAGAGCAACAAAAAGATATCTCCTCAAGTTCTGAATTGGGTTGTAATTGATTAAAAACGGGTCCTCACAATCAGAATTTTCAATGGGTTGAAGAACCCATGATGGTGGAGAGACATTCATTAAGTATTTTTCAGTTTGGGTTGTCTCCTCCACAAATTCAAAATTGCACGGTGTTTCCACAAATAATGGTAAAGAGTGTAAATCAGTGGAATGGTGTTCTTCAGGCACCGACACCAGTGTCTAACAAACTATCCAACTCCTTAACCATCTCATCATCCAGATCATAGGGGTGGGTCATGCATTCCTCTAGGAAATCGAGAGAGTCGGATGAAGGGTCCTCGTTCTCCCTAACTGATTGAGGAGATTCTGTTTCAAGGGTAAGGAATTCCTCCTCTATAAAGGGGAGGTCTTCTAAAGAAAATTTTTCAGATTCATTGGTAAGCACATCATGTAGCATTGGTTGATCTAAAATTTCAGATTGTGCCACCACATCATCCAAAGAAACAGAATTTTCAACCCAAGGGAATTCTTCCACAATAGAATCCGACATGTGTTGTTGGTGGAAGGACTCAAAAATATCAACTTTGGCCATCTCTCTAGCAAGAATATCTTCTGGCAACTCATAAACATTCGAC
Organism: Liriodendron chinense; assembly: GCA_003013855.2. NCBI lineage: Eukaryota > Viridiplantae > Streptophyta > Magnoliopsida > Magnoliales > Magnoliaceae > Liriodendron > Liriodendron chinense. The sequence goes on along the minus strand of ML058381.1, from coordinate 1,203,228 downwards.
CCTTTAGAAGAAGAAATCATGGGCTCACAATCATCCACGGAACCCTCATTGTAGGCAATCTCACTATCACTTTCAGATTTTATGGATTCCTCAGGTTCGTCAACCGTCATTGAAATCTCTTCATTATTAACATCAGGATATCTAAAAGAGATAGTTGATTCACCATAATCGATAGTGATATTGGGGTCACCAAGATCAATATCCTCTAAAAGTTTAGTCATTAAATCTAGATAAGGTTGGGTTTGGATAGCCTCATCCTCCTTATTGTTGGGGATTGATTCGGTGTTCCCAATGTTGGGTTCAATATTTTGAGATGGCGAGAGGTTTTGTATGCATTGCTCAGTTATTTCCATAAACTCTCACAGTGTATCCTCAAGAGTTTGTGTCGGTTGTGGCTCATGAGAAAGAAACTCTTGAGGATAATTGTTGGCATCCATGGTTGGCTTGTCTCCCAAATTGAAATTTTGATGCTCCCACCTATTAGGATTATGCATGTCATATGTTGTGCTATTAGATAGTTGTTGATATTTGTAGCCAAACAAGTGAGCATACATTGTCCTAATCAGTGGAACATTATTCATCTCTTTCTGATACTCTCCCATTGTCTTACCTGGCTAAAAGTTATGCACATTGTTGTCATTCCGGTAATCTCGCAAGGTCTTATGTGGGGGAGTATTAGAAGTAGATTGAGTCATAGAAAAGTATTCATGCTTGTAATGGTTCCAATCATAATGATTTTTTATTTGGTTCGACCTCTCATCTTCCAAAAGGTATTTAGACAATCCACCCGTCCAATCATTCATAATGAAATTATAAGAAGTTGAAATAATTCCTAATCTAAGACGAAAAACAAAAAGAAGAAAGGGAGATGGAGAGATGTTACCCGTGAAGGTGAGAGCTATGTCAGCAACAATTTCCTACAAAATCAAACAAAAAAATTGTTAGTAATCTAGAAAAAAAAAATCAAAAAATCTACTTCTATAAAAATAAAAAATCCTACCTAATTAAAACTACTCTATAGCTACGAGAACAATTAGAACCGTTTAACTTCTTGTCCCCGGCAGCGGCGCCAAAAACTTGTTCACTTCCCCAGGTGTAGGGTTGCGATGTAGTAATAATCTCGGTAAGACCGAGGTCGATCCACAGGGAAGGAAGTAAACAATTCAAACTATCCTAATAACTAAAATCAAAGAGGTTTGTGAAAATGATTTTTAACATAAAATAAACAATCTGATAATGGAAAGATAACTAGAGCATCAAGGATCCACTTATAGCCCTCCTTAGATGCATAATTCGCTATGGTTTCTCACTTTCTCAACTAGAATCGATATTAAGATCTATCTAGTCGGATGATAGAGCTATTAAACCAAACAATCTGTCATATGTAAGTTCAATGCATAGGATTCACTCAATGTAGGCTGAGCTGAGCATGCTCAATTGCATAGGTCTTCCCCATTCCAAAAGGTTCAGTTCACAATCATAACCATCCTCAAGTCCTGTCACAAGACAAGGCTAGATCATGATTTGAACTTGATTCAAATCACATGCACAATCCATACATATTACAGAAATTCAGAAAAGTAGAACTTTGGTAGGAAGTCCCCACATGAAGATCATAGTACTAGAGCGCACTCCAATTCCTCGGATCATACAGGTCTAGACTGATGCAAACCAATTAAGAATTTAAGTAATTCTCCCAAACATCCATGAGTCATCATAAGACTAAGAAAAACTACTTAAAGCTTGTATAAACTTCAAACCATAGTTCATAATCATGAATTCCAACTTTAAACCAATAAAACGAATTAAACAATCTAAGAAAACTATAAGGTTCACCTCTTAGCTCTAGCTAAGAGATTAGCTAATGAAAAGCATATTAAAAATAAAACTAGAACTAAGAAAAGGAAGAAAAACTAGCTGGAGGAGGCTAGGAAGCCTCCTATGACTTGAACTCCTTGCTCCCCACGTCCTTGGTTGCCCTGGAATAGAAGAGAGCACCTCCTTTTATAGTGCAGCAATAGTACAGCAACATAGCAGAATTTGTTTCACTTGGTACAGCTTAACCAATGGTTGGATTGCCTTCAAAATTGATTTATAGCTTCCTTGTAATGTGATCTTCCTCATAGATGATTTAGATTTCCAAGATTATCCTCTGAATGGGCCCACCAATCAGATCACCGACCGCCTCTCAAAACGCGCACTTCGGGTACCTTCAGAACCAGTCATCTTGCTTTCAACGTTCCGGAGTGTACAGATGTCGGATTGATCCCAATTTGAAATTGGTAGAAAACTTCCTTCTCTACATGATAGACGGATTAGATTGTCCATAACAATCCCAGAATGTGGTCCGAAAATTAGAACACTTAGGGCTTTTATAAACTCTGCGCAGTTGGATCTTTCTGGATGGTCCATCTTTCTTCTACTGGTACGATCAAATCACACAACCTTTTGATCTGACACTTTGTGATTATTCATATATGGATGTGGTCTAAAAGATGGTCAAAGTAGATTCTTCATATCATCAATGATGGGCCACCTGGACAGGCCCAGAGTGGAACAGCGAAATCTGGAACTTTCTGGACAGTTCGTATTGTTTTGGCCACCACGATCAATCCGTAGCTCCGATCGACACGAAACCACTTGGGTTAGTTCGGCGTCGAGCTCCTCTTCGACATGGATGTATTGGATTTTTAAATATCATTAATATGGGCCCAGAAAACTGGTCCGAAAAACCAAAAACTGGAATGGCCTGCTGTCTGGAATCTGGAACCTGGAATTTGCATGGCCGACCGGTCAAGACCGACCGGTCAAGACCGGTCGGGGCCTGTTCCAGCAGCTTCTGTAGAGGGCAATAGTGTTGGCCGACCGGTCTTGACCGGTCGGGGCCTGTTTGGCCGACCGGTCTTGACCGGTCGGACCCCATTTTCTGCTTTATTTCTTCTTTCTTTTCTTTCCTTCTTTCTTCCTCATCCTCCTCTCTTTCTTCATCATTCTTTGGTCCACCTTGGGCCTTCATCAAAGGCTCCTAAATGTGCCCTTTTGGTCATCAATTGGGCAAAGCAACTCTCATTCCTACAACCACAAAACTATGCATTAGATTAGCCTTTAAATCATGAAAACCATGCATAATGAGTGATGAATTGGGGTTAGAATATGCACAATTAAGAGCTCAACACGGTGGTGGAGGCGGTAACGGTGGTCTTGGGCGGTAGTCTGCCCCATCATTCGCCACGGGTGCGTATTCTTGGGCTGAGGCCTGAAAGTCTCCCAAAGTGACGGAAGGCTCGGTACTAGAGAGAGGGTCGTTAGGGCCTCTCGCCGGTTCAGGCGGATTGTCACGCCCTATATTTCGGTGCCCTCATGTGTAGACTATGTTTACCCGTTGCGGCTTGTCACTGAACAAGCAAGGGAACTAGAGTTAGTACCCTACTAGACCCTCGTCTAGACATACATTCAACATTTGTAATTACTCGTCAATCACCCATACACTTGTAGAAAATAAAACAGTAACTATTAAGCACATAATTATCAGAAATACAGATTTCATCTTAGCTGTAAAAAAAGGCATTTCATTGATATTTTCATCCTTTAGGCAGGAATGTCACATACATTGCATGTTAATTTACTTTAAACGACACCCTATAACTAACTATACTAGTTTAATACTTACTACGAATGGCATAAAATTTTCTATTACTTATCCTACTTGGGGAGACACGCCTCACCCAAGGCCCCAAACACTAACTACTGACTTGACTTAATTACTTAGATAACATCCTCACCCTGCTCTTAAGGAGGAGGTGGGGGAGGTGGTGCATCTTCATCCTTCTCTTCCTTTTCCAGACAACAGACAATCCTCTTCAGAAGACTATATATCTTCTTTATCTGATTATCTATCTTTTCCACCCTTTGCTTGAGGGTGGCATGGTCGGCCTCATAGTTGGGAGGCAGACAGTACTTTTCGTCTTGCCCTTCTTCTTCTTCGTTTTCTTCTTCTCCTCCTCCTTCATCAACTTCTACAACGTCCGATTCGTCGGACGCTTCCACATTCAGAGTCATCCTTTGAAGAGAACGCAGTTTGAAAGGTTGTACCAGTGCGGGGTCTTCTTGAGGCCCTGAAAGCCGGTACCTCTTGACCAACCTGCAAATGAGCCGCCCGTAAGGCAGAGCGGGGGGAGGATTACGACGATTTGTAGCGGCCTTAATGATGTGGTGCAATATGACGGTCGGAAGGCATACATCCTTGCCATCCCAGACTTGGAAAAGCATTTTGACCATGTAGTAGGACAGCTTGGTGCGGTTGCCCTTTTGGGGATAGACATCGGCAGTGAATATTTGGTGGATAACTCGGAGTTCGGTCTTCATTTTGCTAGCCAACACACTCTCATTGGTCCTCCACTTGGCTATTTAGCCGCATGCGGGTGCGTTCCATCACATTTGATACGACCTACAGTCGTCATCATTAATGTAAACCGTCCCCATTGGAATTCCAAGGGTTTCTGCTATAATTTCAGCGTCAATGTGATACACTTGGTTGCTGCAATCCAAGTCGAAGCCTAATGGGTTCATTCGGGTCTCTCAAATTTTTTAGTAGAAGAGGCGCACCAAGCCCGTATTGGCTAGATCGTTGATCTCAAAGACCGGGCCCCATCCCCTATTCCTCAAAGTTCGCAAGCCTTCATACCTTTCGAAGACTTCTTCTGCTACCGGTCGCTCGTAGACGACGGATGACGGGCAAACCATCCTAGGGGTGAACTCGAGGTGGAAGCCTTGGAATCACCCTTTTTCTTCTTCGGAGCCCCTCAGCTCGTGCTAGCGGAAGCCCTCTTACTCCCGGTGAGAGCCACAAGGAGAGGAATGGAGAAGAAGGAAGCCACGGCGGAGATGAAGGCCACCATTGATGGGTTCTTAAAGTTGGAGAAGAAAGGGGGTGGAGGTCTTTTAGGATTTGAGAGCAAGGAGGAGGAGGAGGAGGAGGTTTTTGAAAGCTAGGCTATGGTAGAAAATGAGAGAGAAGAGAGAAAATGAAAGGAGTGGAACGAAATGGGGTGAAAAAATGACTTTTAAAGGGGCCCACACATGTGTCACAGTGCCAGTACGGTGGCACCGTGCAGGTCACGGTGGCACCTGAGCTCGCTGTCCAAAAAAAGGTGTGCCCCACGGTGGCATTCAGGTGGCACTTGGGCATGCTGTCCAAAAGGGGGTGTGTGCCCTACGATGGCATTCAGGTGCCTCTTAGGCATGCTGTCCAAAAGAGGGTGTGCCCTACGATGGCATTCAGGTGGCATTCAAGTGGCACCTGAACAATCTGGACTGTTTTGGACATATTGTGGTATTATCCTAAGGTTTCACCTGAGGTTCTACGGTGGCACCTAAACAATCTAGATTGTTTTGGACATTGTGGTGTTATCCTAAGGTGACACCTAAGGTTCTACGGTGGCACCTGAGCAATCTGGAGGAACTTCCCAAGTTCCTGATTTCTGACCCTTGGCCAATTTTCTCACTCCCACGACTCCTCAGCTTTTTTCAAAGCTGACCACTCATCACTTCTAATTCTATCCCTCTCATGTACACGCTCCCAAGTGACTACCAACTATTCTCACACGACGGCCGAGTCCTAAGCATGGGTCTCTAGTTTAGTACTTATATAGCCCATCCTTCTTCATTTTAGTGGGTCCATTTCCCACATCCCTGTTGTTTCTTCAGTCGGATTCTTTGATACCAACTCTTGTGACACCTCGGATGTCAAGGGTCGATGGCATCCTTGGCCCCCAATATCTTGGGCCCCACTTAATGCAAAACATGCAATGAAATAGGCAAGCTACTAGAATCAGAATAATACTCAGTTAGAAGCAAACACATCAGACATCCATATTTAAAAGAAGAAGTGAGCATATATATATATATATATATATATATATATATATATATATATATATATATATATATATATATATATATATATATATATATAAGCTAAAAGAATCAATTAACATCAACAACTCACTCGATGGAACCTGCTAGGGGCCCCGATCACCAGTCTCTAAAAACTATAGCAAAAGCCTATACATTGCACCAACCCAGCGCTATCCTCCCATAACAAGGATCCCCCATCACCCTCTATACTGGTCGTCTGCATATCGAATGTATGGATCCTCGCCAGCGGCTAACTCCTCGTATTCTGCCGCTTCTCTCTCCTCCTGTAAAGCTGGGTCACATGCGGCGTCTGGGTGGTGTTTTATAACACCGTCCCCAGAATGGGGAGTGAGTGGCCAACTCAGTGATAACATTACATACAAGTTATCAATGCACAAATGAAAGCATACATAAATAATGAATTCTATTACACATCATTCTTAACTAAGATATCCATATCAACAAAGCATGATTATTTAGTGCATGAGTACATGAAATGCATATATGCATGCCCCAAACACTAGTTTGTCACAGCGAACAGTGTGTGGCACCACCACAACACTCGCACAGATTGGGCCGCCATGACAAGGGCACCACCCCAATCACCTGCCTGAATGAATGTCATGCCGGACCATGAATGATTATCCAAATCCTTAATTATACCAGTTTAACATCCAGCCAATTGGTGAAGCCATCATACCATTACCATATCACTCGGCCGATTAGGGATCATCTGGCTCCCTGCATGCGAGTACGTATTATCGCCAATAACCCCAAGGATCCCAACTTAGATAAACAGTCCAAGCGTCTTATTCGGCCATGACTCGTCAGCCATGTCCGACTCAGACGGGGGTGGCTCAGTCATGCCATCTCCCCATAGTCAAACAAATGGATGACTCACTGCCTCCATGGGTGCTCAAAGATACTACGGAGGGGCACCACCCCGGTGTAGGCCGACAGCGCAGGCATAGGTACCATACCACCATGCCCAGCACATGAGTCTTTAGGGATCGTTCACCATATAATTATTAGTGGGCTTATCCAATGGTCGTGCTGGTATGTGGATTCGAATATAAGCGTTTACATAAACATTATACCTGAACCGGGTTTGTTGAGCCGGTGGTCCTTAGGCAAGGGGATAATGGGAGACCGACCTTGGGTACTATGTCCCACTTAGGTTCACGAACCACGGAAAACACCCGCATTTCACCATGCCTAAGGATTCTAACTTCGAGGATACGGTCAACCTGTGTGGCCAACCCAAACTCTGTGAATTTTCCGATCCGGCAACATATAAAACTAAGGGACTATGCTAGGAGCTAAACTTTAACTTACTCTACTATATATATGGTACACACAGGTGATAATATTTCAAAATTCCAAACAAACCAGAAGAAATCACCAATTTCCCCAAAGATGCAACAGCAACATACACATGTATCTCAGGGAACAATAATAGTGCAAAATCAATTAGGCAATTCTTTCTAATTTAAGATAAATATATGAATACTAATAAATATTCATGTAATATTAAACATGCATGATGATCAAACAATATAAACATGGAATTCCTAGTCTTAAAGACATATAGAGAACTAACCCCTAAAAGATTCTACATTTACCTAGCAAGTCTGTCTAGAATTTGAGATATTATTCATGTGGGCTTGCATTTGATGCAAGACAACCTGTAGGGAATGATACACACCTCATATTTCTGAAATCCCTTGCAATCCCTGCAAGAGAGGGGTTGTATGTTAGGAAGTTGCATGGATTCAACAAGAAAGCAGACAGTTCCGTTGCATATTTCATTTCAATTACCTGGGGGACTGGATAAAGCTGAATCCGGTACTCTCCTAGCCCTATGTAGCGAAGGCGGCTAAGGAATTGCCCTAAATCGACATGCACAAGCCCTCCTTGGGCTGATCCCCTTCTTCCCCAATTTCTCTTCATCACTCTCTCTCTCTCTCTTTCTCAGCTAGATGTAAGTAGAAATGAGAGTGGCTGAGAGAAAAAGGGCTTTTATAACCTTGAAAAATTAGGATATATAGCCCTCAACTTTTTAAGTGGCTATAAGTGGCCTTTTGGGTCTACTTTTGATTGTGTGGGCCCAGCGAGCCCATCTAACCTGATCTAGACCAGGGGATAGTCCTCCTAACCCAGGAGATGGCTACATGTGCGATTCTACGAGAATATGATGTGGCAATTGCGAGCTATGACGATAGATCAGTTCGACGGTCACTGACCGTCAATCGGAGCTGCAAGTTTGGGATTGTGGTGGATGTTATATTTAAGTTATAGGTTCTTAATTTCAACATCATGCAAGGGTGCAGAAGGGTCACACAAGAAAAGTATTTGTTGTAATGATTGGTTTACTTAAGGTTGGTGAGAGTACACTCGTGCCTAGGGTGTAATCGCAGTGTTGTGAAGTTTTACGATTTCGGATATCAATTTCAGCGTGTGGATCCAACAGAGGCACCAGGCTCGACATGGGGGTTGACTTGTTCGAGCCTTAGACCTACCTTACTCGAGTTGGGTAGTGCAATGACCCGACGGGTGTGCACGTAGTGCTTGAATTTGTGAAGCCTTGGTTTAAATCGGTTACTATTGGCCAATTAAATGCCTTAAAATGATGTAAGTGTGACATGGCCCGAGGACATGTTTAGGTCCAAGGGTCGGTTGTTTTACGGGGCGTTACATGAACCGACTCCAATCCGATCACTATGTGAGTATGCTAATTATATAGGTGACTTTAGTGTCATTATTACTCAACATTACATGGTAGGTCATGATGAAGTTACAATATTTGGGGTGCATTCTCAAGGCTATGTGCATAGATTTGGCTAGGTCATAAGCATGCTAAGAAAGCAATGAAATCAAATCGAGTCATGGAGATGGTTGGAAAAATATGTAATATGAATATATGATTGCACAGTAGTGTTGATACATAAGAAACTTATCTAAGGCACGGGATTGAATAGACTGTTTGATTTTATCTATTGCTATTTTTAATAAGTTTTGATCAATCATGTTTCAAAAATAAAATCCACTTGATCAATCTCAAGAGTAGATAAGTGTGCGTTACAATCAGAATATTGAGATTTGTGCACGTGAACATATGATACCAAACATGTTCGATTTAGTTGATCAAATCAACAGTTTAAAACGAATGATTGGAGATTAAAATAGATTATTATTTGTCCATATATAGATGCGGTGTGATGTCATGATCACTTTGCTATGATTTCTTTGAGGATGGCTACTGTGCACATGTGGCAGGATGTAGATGGGCAGTGATCCAAAATCGTAATGGATGCATATAGCCTAGCAGGAGGATGGCTGCGCGGGTCCGACGCTGACATGTGCTTGGGCCTTGCCTTGTTGGTAGATTCTGCGGAGTTTCAACAAGAGGTCTCGGTCTCGAAAGCCATCAGAGTGAAATTCCCGCTGCTGATTATATATATATATATATATATATATATATATATATATATATATATATATATATATATATTAAATTTTTTTCATTGTAGATCCCATGAATGATACATCCATGTGCGTCCAGCGCCATGCTGGATGCAATCCACATCTCATCTGAACCATGAAAAAGTGAACCCATCCATGCAGATAACCTATGTCAAAAATTTCTCTGATCCACTCATTGAGTGAGTCAAAACTGTAGTGAAACAGCTATCAATTGAATCTGAAGGTGTGGCCCACCTGGTGAGAAAATTGGCCTGATTTTTGTGCCATATGGCTTACCGTTTGCATGGCTTCATTAAACAAAGAAGAATTTGAATTGAGTTTTAATCCCCTATCAGGAATAAGGTGAGTAGTTGAGTAAATAATTCCCCTATACGATCTCTAGGATTCACAATCCGTTGAATTTTCACTTAGGTGTCTTTAGACTACTACTTGAGCAATACATGCATGTTCAGTATTAATAGTTTGTTGTGATCTTAATTTCTAACCGTGAATGTGTGGCCCACCTGATAAATGGACTGGACATTCTTGGGACCGCCAGTTTATCATTAGAGATGGTGAGAGGACGGCCTACTATACCTTTTCTGTCTACGACGACTTTGTTTTCTACGAAAGGAAAACAAGGAAGAATATTTTCTTGTGGGCACCGATGTCTTAAATAGATACCAACCAAGCAGTTAATTTCCACCGAAAGAATCTCTAAGCAGTTAATTTCCACCGAAAGAATCTCTCTCTCTCTCTCCCCCCCTCTCTCTCCACAGGCAATGGCGAGCTTGTTTGTTCTGCACCCAAGCAATGTCTTGCTTCGGCCAAAAGCCATTGGCTGGAATCCCTCCCTAACAGGTTCTCTCTCTCTCTCTCTCTCTCTCTCTCTCTCTCTCTCTGTGTGTGCGCGCGCGCGCGCGCTCGCGCGTGTACACGGTCCACCAGATGGATGGATCATAGCCCAAAAACCTGCACAATTGAATGGTCACAGCATTCGTATTGCTGTTGATGTCACACTTTTCAGGCTTATTAGGACAGTTGATATGGTGGCTCAGCACATGGATGAACCATTGCCCAGTAACCTCTATTAAAAGTACCTTGGTATACATTGATACACAATCCTCTTGTTGGGGTGTGGAGCCACTCACACCGGACTGCTGTCCAGGAGGTGGTCGGGCGCCCAAATGGTCTGAGGACTGGGCGCTCGATAATCATGTTTTAGAGACAACAATCTCTGGACTATTTTGCGAACAGCCAGGCACCCGACGGTCAAGTGGCTGGGCACCCGATAATCGGGTATTTCCTCCTGGATCTCGCTGGAATGTTTCTGAAGTGGGCGGGCGCCCGACCAAGCCTGACCAGGCGCCCGACCGGCCGCGACTTGAAGTGCGAGGTTTCCTATTTGAGTTTTATTTTCGAGTTTTACTATATATATGGGTGTAATCTAGGATTAGAAAAGGTTATTAGGGTTTCTATACGTCCAAGTTAAGAAAGAGGCAAGAAGTTAGTAAAAAGGGCCATCTCTGTGCAAGGGAGCATCGGAGAAGGTGAGTATTATGTTTGTAACTTTGTCTTCTTCATAGTGGAAGTTTGCACCGTAATTTTTTACCCTTGTTTGGAGTTTTTCCACGTAAAATTTGTCTTGTGGTTTGTTGGTTGCCGGTTTGCTTGTATTCTAATTTTAGATTATATTTCTTCTTGTTTATCGTTTGTGGGTGAGACCGGAGATTGGATCTCGATTCACAGGTGTTGTTGGCATGCTGCGCAACTACTAGTATTAGAGCTATTGGTTTAGCTCAAGTAGGAGCGATGACGGAAAAAGGGAAGACTATTGAGAAGTTTGATGGTTCAAACTTGCCTTCTAGAAGATGCAGATGGAAGATTATCTATATCAGAATGACCTAGAGAAGATGACAGATGATGAATGGGCTTTAGTGGATCGAAAGGCTTTAGGAACGATCTGACTCTCTTTGTTTAAGAGTGTCCCCTTCAATATATCCAAAGTAAAGACCACAAAAGAATTAATGCAAGCTTTATCTACGATGTATGAGAAACTATCGACGTCCGACAAGGTTCATCTTATGAAACGGCTATTCAACATAAAGGTGTCAAATGGTGGGGGCATGGCTGAACATCTAAACGAGTTCAATACAATCACGAGCCAATTGAAATCCGTTGGCATCACTTTTGATGATGATGTCAGGGCGCTATTGATCTTGTCCATTTTGCCAGACAGTAGGGATGGTTTGGTAATTGCAGTGAGCAATTCCTCAGGAACCGACGAAATGAAAATTTGATGATGTGACCGGTCTAATTCTTAGCGAAGAATCTAGAAGGAAGACATCGAGAATTTCAGGGGATTCCGGGAATCTCTAAACGTTAAAAGAAGAGGAAGATCTTTAGGTAGCAACAAACACGGGCGTTTTAAGTCAAGGAATAAGTCCAAGGAATTGAAAGACAAGAACGGGTGTTGGCATTGTAGGAAGAAGGGGCACATGAAGCGAGATTGCAGGGCGCTTAAGAAACAAGAAGGAAGCTCTCAAGGTGGGAAGGATTCGGTAAATCTATCTGAGAAGAGTGACACAGAGGTGTTGATCTTGTCTCTTGATGCGCGGAATGAGTCTTGGGTTATATACTCGAGTGCTTCGTTTTACGCCACTTCGTCAAAAGAAGTTCTTCCTGATTATGTGTCAGGTGACTTCGAAAGAGTCTACCGGGTGATAATGAGCCCTGCAGTATTGTTGGCAAGGGAGACGTTTACATAAGTGAGAAAGACGAAATGGTCTTGATGTTGAAGGATGTCAAACATGTACCAAGTTTGAAAAGGAACTTGATCTCAGTAAGGCAGTTAGCCGATATTGGATACGTGACGACATTCACGAGCGATGCATAGAATGTCACAAAAGGTGCCTCAGTAATATCTCGAGGCAAGAAGGAAGGTACTTTGTATGTGACTTTCAGATCGTATAGTTCACTCGCAGTCACATCAACTGGAGTGAACGGGCAGTTATGGCATCAGAGGTTGGGACATATGGGTGAGAAATGGATGAAAGTGCTTTTATCAAAAGGGAAGCTACCAAGGTTAAAGGCAATCGATCTGAAATTCTGTGAGGATTGCGTGTATGGCAAGTAAAAGAGGGTAAGTTTCAAGAAAATGAGATGAGCTCCAAAGATGCATCTGTTGGAACTTGTACACACTGATGTATGGGGACCGGCACAGATATCATCTCTTGGTGGACACGTTATTTTGTTTCTTTCATTGATGATGCTAGTAGAAAACTGTAGGTTTATTTCTTAAAGCACAAATCAAATGTATTTGATGTATTTAAGAAGTGGAAGGTACTGGTAAAAAATGAGACAGGAAAAACTGTAAAGTGTCTTAGATCTGATAATAGGGGAGAGTATTGTGATAAGAGGTAGTTCGCTTCCCCAAGTGTAGGGTTGCGAAGTAGTAATAAACTCGGTAAGACCGAGGTCGATCCACAGGGAAGGAAGTAAACAATTCCAACTATCCTAATAACTAGAATCAAAGAGGTTTGTGAAATTGATTTTTAACATAAAATAGAAAATCTAATAATGAAAAGATAACTAGAGCATCAAGGATCCACTTATAGCTCTTCATAGATGCATAATTTGCTATGGTTTCTTACTTTCTCAACTAGAATCGATATTAAGATCTATCTAGTCGGATGATAGAGCTGTTAAACCAAACAATCTGTCATATGTAAGTTCTATGCATAGGATTCACTCAATGTAGGCTGAGCTGAGCATGCTCAATTGCATAGGTCATTCCCCTTTTCAAAAGGTCTAGTTCACAATCATAACCATCCTCAAGTCCTGTCACAAGACAAGGCTAGATCATGATTTGAACTGGATTCAAATCACATGCACAATCCATACATATTACAGAAAAACAGAAAAATAAAACTTTGGTAGGAGGTTCCTTTATGAAGATCATAGTACTAGAGCGCACTCCGATTCCTCGGATCATACAGGTCTAGACCGTCACAAACCAATTAAGCAATTAAGTAATTCTCCCAAACATCCATAAGTCATCATAAGACTAAGAAAAACTACTCAAAAGCTTGTATAAACTTCAAACCATAGTTCATAATCATGAAAACCAATCTTAAAACCAATAAAACGAATTAAACAATCTAAGAAAACTATAAGGTTCACCTCTTAGCTCTAGCTAAGAGATTAGCTAATGAAAAGCATATTAAAAATAAAACTAGAACTAAGAAAAGGAAGAAAAACTAGCTGGAGGAGGCTAGGAAGCCTCCTATGACTTGAACTCCTTGCTCCCCACGTCCTTGGTTGCCCTGGAATAGAAGAGAGCACCTCCTTTTATAGTGCAGCAATAGTATAGCAACATAGCAGAATTTGTTTCACTTGGTACAGCTTAACCAATGGTTGGATTGCCTTCAAAATTGATTTATAGCTTCCTTGTAATGTGATCTTCCTCATAGATGATTTAGATTTCCAAGATTATCCTCTAAATGGGCCCACCAATCAGATCACCGACCGCCTCTCAAAATCGCGCACTTCAGGTACCTTCAGAACCAGTCATCTTGCTTGCAACGTTCCGGAGTGTACAGATGTCGGATTGATCCCAAATTTTGAAAATTGGTAGAAAACTTCCTTCTCTACATGATAGATGGATTATATTGTCCATAACAATCCCAGAATGTGGCCCGAAAATTAGAACAATTAGGGCTTTTATAAACTCTGCGCAGTTGGATCTTTCTGGATGGTCCATCTTTCTTCAACCGGTACGATCAAATCACACAACCTTTTGATCTGACACTTTGTGATTATTCATATATGGATGTGGTCTAAAAAATGGTCAAAGTAGATTCTTCATATCATCAATGATGGGCCACCTGGACAGGCCCAGAGTGGAACAGCGAAATCTGGAACTTTCTGGACAGTTCGTATTGTTTTGGCCACCACGATCAATCCGTAGCTCCGATCGACACGAAACCACTTGGGTTAGTTCGGCGTCGAGCTCCTCTTCGACATAGATGTGTTGGATTTTCAAATATCATTAAGATGGCCCCAAAAATATGGTCCAAAAAACCAGGTACGGGAATACATTGATGTTTTAGAATTTGGAATCTGAAACTTGCATGGCCGACCGGTCACGACCGGTCGGACAGGGCTAGCCGACCGGTCATGACCGGTCAGACAAGGCTGGCCTTGTTCCAGGGAGTGCATCTGTAAGACCCGTACCCTTATTTGCCCTCCGTACGCTTAATTTCCGGTGTCGGTACGTCCCGGACGGATCAGATTAGCGAGCCTTGACCGCGACCTTATTTTAGTACCGCATCAACCCGAGACCTATACCCCGGCGACCGCGTAGGCGCTTCGATTCCAACGCCGCGCGGCACGCCCCATTGCGATACCCGGTGTGAAAGTTATGATCTATCGCGTAATCTGAGGTGGGCCGCGCAACGTGCGTGTGTGGTGGGCCCCACTTGCACAAACTCCAAGACCATATCCCATCAATCAATCAACATCCCATCAATCCATCACCATCATTCTCACCTACACCTATCCCATACCCCTACCCTACACACCCCATGCCCCATCCCTCTCTCTCCTCCCAAAGTCAACTCTCACACCATACCCCCCATCCCTCTCTCCCATGCTACCCATTATCACCCATGATTGCTTCTCTCTCTCTCCCCCCATACAATACCATACGTAGGGGGAGAGGAGGCTTACTCACTTCCCATTTTGCAAGAGAGAGAGAGAGGAGAGAGAAAGAGATTTGAGAAAGGAGAGAGAAAGAGGAAGAATTGAGAGAAGAGAGAGATTTGGAGGGAGATCTAGGATTTGAGGGTGGAGATCCTTGCTTGGAGGGCCCCAACCATCATCCGGACCGTCCGGATCGTCCGATCATCAACTCGATTCAATCCAACCGTCCATTATTTGAGGTGAGTGCAAGGGGTACATAAATCCCCCATTTTCTTCTTTCCCTTCATTTCTTTTCCTTTTCTTTTGGGCCCACCTGATGGTGGACAACCTGATGGATGGATTGGATCATCCATGAACGGCCCCACTTGTAAAAATAATTATAATAATAATAATAATAATAAAAAAAAAATAAAAAAAAAAGAAAGAGGGAGAGGACTGCCGCTGGACAGCCAGCGTCCAGGGGACGCTGCTGCCCAGCAAGGGCAGCCGGTCGGCCACGAACAGGGTCCCCACACGTGGGACCCACCTTGATGAATGTATTAGATCTATGCCGTCCGTCTGTTTCTCCAGCCCATTTTAGGGCTGGGCGCCAAAAATGGAGAAGATCCAGATCTCAGGTGGACCACACCATTGGAAACAAATGAGGCTAATGAAGCCGACTGTTAAGACTTCCTGGACCCACCGTGGTGTTTGTGGACCACATCACCTGCCCAATATTGGGCTTGTTAGGACCCCAACGACCAGGGGAACATGATGAATGGGGTGGATTGTCCCTATGTGGGCCCCACTAGAGATAAGCACAAAAACAAAAAAAACAAAAAAAAAAAAAGCAAAGAAGATAACGTGCTGGACGTCCAGCGTCTGGACGTCCTGACGCTGGGACGTCCAGCGTCACTTGAGGTTGTGTTTGGGGTCCCACTCGTGGGACCCACCTTGACGTTTGTGTTCCATCCACGCCGTCCATCGGTTTTCCCATATCATTTTAGGGCCAGGGCCCAAAGATGAGCCAGATCCAAATCTTTAGTGGACCGCACCGCTTGAAACAGTGGGAATAATGATTCCTACTGTCAGAATCTTTCGGCCCACCTTAACGTTTCTAGACGGAATTACATAGCCAATATGGGGCTTGTTGGGTCCCCCACGAGATGGGGAACCTGATGAACGGAGTGGATCAGACCCATGTGGGCCCCACTTGATATAAGTACAAAATAATAAAAAGAAAAAGAAAAGAAGAAGAAAGAGGAAGGACAAGGCTCTGCCTCTGGGCGTACCAGCATCCCTGTACGCTGGCTCGGCCAGCAGGTGGCCCACATGTGGGTCCCACCGTGATGCATGTGCTGTATCCACACCGTCCATCCAGTTGGGGAGATCATTTTAGGGCATGACCCCCAATAATGAGTCAGATCCAAGTCCCGAGGGGGCCCCACCACAGAAAACAGTAGGGACAGTGCCCCACCGTTGAAACCTTCTTATGGGCCACCGTGATGTTTATTTGAGATCCAACCTGTTCATAAGTTCACACATACATGGAGGAAGGGACATCAAAAATATCAGCTTGATCAGGAACTCCTGTGGGCCCCACTTATTAAATAAATAAAAATATATATATATATAAAAAAAAAATAATAAAATAAAATAAAATAAAAATATATATGCTGCTGCTGGACAGACAGCGTCCAGGGGACGCTGCTGCCCAGCAGCCTGTCTGTATAGGCTTTGGCAATGGGCCCCACTCGTTGGGCCCACCTAGAATGTATGTGCTGTACCTATCCTGTCCATATGTTTTTCCAGCTCATTTTAGTGGGCTATGCCGGGGTCAATGGTGGGAATAATGATCTCTACCGTTGAAACCTTCCCAGCCCTACAGTGATGTTTAATTGTCATCCAACCTATTTTATAAGTGGCCGAGCCCAAAAATCTTAGCATATCCAAATGACAAGTGGGCCATGCCATGGGACAACAGTGGGAATAATAATCTCCACCATTGAAACCTTCTTAGACCCAAAATGATGTTTATTGTCACCCAACCTATCCATAAGTGACTGGGCCCAAAATTTAAGCATATCTTAATGTCAAGTGGACCATGCTTCAGTGGAAATAATGATTCCAACATTGAAACCCTTCCAGGTTCTACAGTGATGTTTATTTGCCATCCAATCGGTTCATAAGATCACATGGATATGTATGAAGGAGAAAACACAAATATCTGCTTGATTCAAACTTATTGGGATCAGTTGGGTACCACGCTGCCCAGCAGGTGGCCCACCCTATGGGTCCCAACGTGATGTATCTATTAGCTCCACCATGATGTATCTGTTTTATTCATGTTGCCTATCTTGTATATGCAGGCCCAAGTATGGGGCCGATGTAGTCTTAAGTGGGCCATACCACGAAGACCTTTACATTCCAATGGGATCCACAGTTCTGGTCCCACTCTCTGTATATATATTGGGCCATTCAAGGCCAACAGTACATGATATGTCTGGTAATATGCTAGTATACTTAGCTGGATAGGTCACACTGATAATATGCTTAGTGTAATGAATATCATACCCATTCATTTGTACATACGCATCATATGTATGCCCGACTGTGGACGATGTCGATCATAGCATATGCCTTACAGCTTGAGATACTTAGGGGACCCGTATGAGATAGGGTCACCCTACATGATCGCGCGGTATGCGCAGGTTTGGTGCATGGCTTTAATAGTGTGACTCATGCATCTCGCATTATACATGTCATGATCAGATTCTCACCCCAGCGGCATCGGGGTTTTGGACCACCACAGTCACATCGTGGATGGTAGGAATGGACACCGGAAATATGTTCTAGCACTTGGGCGCCAAAGATGTCCTTGGGTGAAAGTCCCTAAACCCTGTGGTACCAGTAGGATGCTCCAATGTCTAGACCGAGTGGATTTATGAGCGCATGAGGGCCAAATACCAGTAGGCCGCGTCTCCCACTGTGTCGGGGTCGGTTGGAAGGGGGTGTGACCTTACCCGCCCGGGTGCAGAGGGCTATATACTAGGTTGAGTTTGACCAGCTCGTGAATGGGTTCGCTATCGACGAGCCGGGTGAATTATCTTATATGTCATTGATGAGGCGGATAGTGAGGTCTCTTCCACTCGCTTGGTTATGCGCGCGATGGGCGGCAACCAATGTCTGGAGTGTACTAGACCCCGGTGATGTCCCAGTTGTAAACCGTATGATATATGACAGTTGAGGGTTGACATGCGCACATGGCATCATTAGCATATGACACTCGGCCATATAGGCCCATTGCATTGCATAGCCTCGAGATGGCTAATGACATTCATAGACTTGGTAGTGTAGCCTGCCATCATTTCCGCTTATTCTGATATCTGTATACCTGTCATATGCATTGCGCACACACCACGCACTCTCTAAGCTTCATAGTAAGCTTATGCACGTTGTTTACGTGCAGGTCATACTATAGCACGACAGCAGTGAGACAGGGGCGCGCATTTGATTTTCAGCTTTCAGTTATACCTTGTATTTCCTTTTCTACAGCATTGTACTCAAAAGACTATCTTAGTGGATATGTGATGTGATGCTTTTGGTTTGGTATACTTATGTTTATGCTCATCTATAAAAAAAAAATTTACCTTGAAAATCCTCCTTGTGGGATCCCAGGATCGGAACCTGGCGTATGGGAGCTAGGGGCCGAGAATGGGGTACTACGGAGGCTGTTGGCACCGGATTCGGCGGCCGGGAATTTAGTAAGCCCGGTCCCCGAGTTTGGGGCGTGACAGCATCCGACCGGTCATGACCGGTCGGACCCAGTTTTGCTTGTTTTTCTTCTTTCTTTTCTTCTCTCCTTCCTCTCTCTTTACTTTCTTCTTTCTTTGGTCCACCTTGGGCCTTCATCAAAGGCTCCAAATGGCCCCTTTTTGGTCTCTAATTGAGTGAAGTCCGCTCTCATCCCTACAATCACAAAACATGTATTTGATTAGTCTTTAAATTATGAAAATCTTGTATAATGAGTGATGAATTGGGGTTAGAATATGCACAATTAAGAGCTCAACAGAGGTTTGAGGAGTATTGTGTAGCAAATGGAATCAAACATCAGAAAACAATTACAGGGGCACCGCAGCAGAAAGGTGTGGCTGAGCACATTAACAGGACCATTCTTAAGCGCCCCAGGAGCATGAAGCTACATGCAGGGTTGTCTAAGACAGTTTGGGCAAATGCTATGAATACTGTCGTATATCTTATCAATAAAAGTCCCTCAGCACCATTGGATAGTGGGCTACGAGAAGAAACGTGGACTGGGAAAGAATTGAACCTTACACATCTCAAAGTGTTCGGTTGCACTTCATATGTTCACATTGATGCAGAGCACAGAAACAAGCTAGATGCAAAGTCTAAGAGGTGCACGTTTATAGGCTACAGGCAATATGATTTTGGATACCGGTTTTGGGACACAGAGAACCGAAAAATCATCAGAAGTAAGGACATAATCTTTAATAAAAAAGTGATGCATAAGGACAATTTGCAGCAAAAGCATAATAAGGCTGATAAGAAACAATTCTAAAGTTGGAAGAGTTATTGGACACAGGTGTTACAGTGCCACAGGATGAGCATGCACAGGAGCATGATGAGGCAGAGCCGCAGACACCAGCTGTGAGGAGGTCTACTCGGGAGAGGAGACCCAAGGTCCGATACTCACCCTCCTTACATTATCTACTACTGACAGATAATGGTGAACCAGAGTGTATTGAAGAGGCACTATAGTTAGATACACGGGTTAAGTGGAAGCAGGCCATGGATGATGAGATGGACTCTCTTGAGTCCAATCGTACGTGGGAGCTCGTTGCTCTACCTAAGGGTAAGAAAGCTCTTCATAACATATGGGTTTAAAGACTGGAGGAGCATGATGGTTCGAAAAGGTACAAGGCCAGACTGGTTGTGAAAGGGTTCCAACAAAAGGCAGGTATCGATTTCACTGAAATATTTTCACTAGTGGTGAAGATGTCTACGATTCGCATTGTCTTGAGTGTAGTGGCTACAGAGGACTTACATCTAGAGTAGCTAGTTGTTAAGACAACCTTTCTTCATTGAAACCTTGAAGAAGAGATATATATGCATTAGCTGACAGGATACATGGCACCAGGAAAGGAGAACAAGGCGTATAGACTGAAAAAGAATCTATATGGCTTGAAGTAGGCCCTGAGGCAGTGGTATAAGAAGTTCGATAGTTTCATGTTGGGAAACGAGTTTATGAGATGTCATGCAAACCACTGTTGCTATTTGAAGAAGTTTGATACGTCGTACATCATTCTTCTTCTATACGTTAATGATATGCTTGTAGCATGATTAAGCATGAAGGACATCCCAGATCTCAAAAGACAGTTGTCTAAAGAATTTTCCATGAAGGATTTAGGAGCTGCAAAATAAATTCTTGTCATGAGGATAAAGCGTGACAGGAAAAACAAGAAGCTAGTTTTGTCACAGGCAGAGTATATAGCCAAGGTACTTGATCGATTCAGCATGGGAGGTGCTAAGCAGGTTAGCACTCCATTAGCCAACCACTTTAAGCTTTCTAAGGAGCAAGGAGCTACGACGCAGGAGGAACGAGACTACATGGCCAAAGTCCCATACGCGTAAGCTATAGGGAGCCTCATGTATGCTATGGTTAGCACGAGGCCAGATATTGCTCAAGCAGTAGGAGTTGTTAGCAGGTTCATGAACAACCCTGGGAAGAAACATTGGGAAGCTGTGAAGTGGATCCTCAAATACCTGGTAGGTATTGTGGATGTAAGGCTATGTTATGGAGGATTGAAAATCGAGTTACAAGGCTACGTCAATTCAGACTTGGTAGGGGATATTGACAGCAGAAGGAGCACAACAGGGTATGTCTTTACCCTGGGTAGTGCTTTAGTCAGTTGGGTCTCTCAGTTACAGAAGATAGTGTCCATCAGTACAACGAAAGTAGAATATGTTGCAGTTACAGAAGCGTGCAAGGAGATGATGTGAATGCAAGGTTTTATGGAAGAGTTGGAAAAGAAACATGCAATTTGTAAGTTGTACAGTGACAGTCAGAGTGTAATACACTTAGCTAAGAATTCAACCTTTCATTCGAGAACCAAGCATATTGACATCAGATGTCACTTCATACGTTCGTTATTGAAAGATGGATTGATTGCTCTGAAGAAGATTCACACAAGTGAGAATCCTACAGATATGTTGACCAAGGTGGTCACACGGGAGAAGCTGAAGCTCTATTCAACTTTGATTGGTCTTCAGGCTTGAAGACGGGGAGGTGGTGCAATCCGGATGTAGAAGATGAAGGACTATGGTGATGTGTCTCCAAGTGGGAGATTGTTGGGGTGTGGAGCCATTCACACCGGACTGCTGACCAGGAGGTGGTCGGGCGCCCGGACAGTCTGAGGACGGGGCGACCGATAATCATGTTTTAGAGACAACAGTCTCTGGATTGTTCTGTGAATAGCCGGGCGCCCGATAATCGAGTATTTCCTCCTGGATCTCGCTGGACTTTTTCTGAAGTGGACGGGCGCCCAACCAAGCTTGACCGGGTGCCCAACCGGCCGTGACTTGAACTGCGAGGTTTCCTATTTGAGTTCTATCTTCGGGTTTTACTATATATATGGGTGTAATCCGGGATTAGAAAAGGTTATTAGGGTTTCTATACGTCCAAGGTGAGAAAGAGGTGAGAGGTTAGCAAAAAGGGCCATCTCTGTGCATGAGAGCATCGGGGAAGGTGAGTATTATGCTTGTAACTCCCTTCTTCATAGTGGAAGTTTGCACCGTGGTTTTTTACCCTTGTTTGGGATTTTTTCTCGTAAAATTTATCTTGTGGTTTGTTGGTTTGCTTGGATTCTACTTTTAGATTATATTTCTTCTTGTTTATCATTTGTGGGTGAGACTGGAAATTGGATCTGGGTTCATCGGTGTTGTTGGCATGCTGCGCAACAACTCTAACCACGAAAAAAAAAACCCAGCGCCCCCCCCCCCCCCCCCCCCCAGAAAAAAAAAAAAGCCCCTGCACGTGTAGGAGAGCGCTAAAAGTCTCTTGATATACATTAATACACCATGTTATACTATTTTTTCACTAAAAAAATCAAACAAGCTCTTTATTATTGTGCATTGTTTTTAGTTCAACATGCCCTTTGCTCAGACCCAATGTTCATGAGGCTCAAGGGTCATACCAATTAGGTTAGGTTTCAACCCAACAAACTCTCTCTTTTACAGATGACCAGATTTCTAAAACCCAATGAGGTTTAATCTTTCTCTTTTCTATTTTTTTCTTAATCATCACATATTTTTAAATAGTTTTTCAAATTCTAAATCAAACACATGTCATGCTCATGATGCTAATGAGTACACTTGATATGTTGGTCCACCACGTGGACGGTATGAGATTAGAATACTTGGTTTACTAAATATTCTACCATGGTCAGCCATGGTGGATTTCTTATAAATTTATAGAATATACAATCCCTAATCCCTATGAACAATTATAAAGGTTTTGAAAATGTATCAATTAAAATCATCCGTTATTGGGTACACAGGCATTAAAACTTAAAACTTGAAACGTCTCATTGCTTTGGTGGTGCAGGAGGCACGGCAACGTCGAGAAGGGTCTCTGCACCATCAAAACATGGGAGGACCTCTACTCATTTCGTATCTTGAAGAAAGTAGGCCTGTCGGCGGTCGGGTCAATAATAGCTATGCTATTGACCGACCTCCGCCCGATCCCGAATGCGGGCGGGATTAGATGTCCAAGGGACCGCTGACCCCGACCACCCCCCCCCCCCCCCCCCCCCCCCCCAAGGTACATCTCGTGCCTATGGGTTGCTATAACTATCCAAGAAGACACTTAAAACTGGAAGGATAAACAAACCCACCCACATGATGTTTCCCGACAACACGACAAACCATCGATGTATTGCAACAAACCTCGATACACTCGATACAGGATAAGCTCCCAGGCCCTAAAGTGATGATCACCCTGGGGTATGCGTGGGAGCCCTTGACGGGCACTCCAGGACCCGCCAACGCTTGTGAAAACCCGAGATGGTTGTCCAGACGAGAGACGATCAACTACAAGGTTCTTTTTCTTTTTGGGGAAGAATTGTTTAGAGCGGTAAAAAGTAAAGAACGGTTTCCAAATCAATCCCCCCAATCCAAAAAGGGTGCCAGTTCCAAAGCTTGTTGAGCTGGTGGAAGGCGTTGAGGAGAAGAGGCTACCGATGTTTCCCCTAAAAGAAAGATAATGAGCACTGTGAACTATCCGCTTCAAAAGGATAGTGGTTCGACCCCGAAAACAACGTTCGACTTGCATGTGTTAAGCATATAGCTAGCGTTCGTTCTGAGCCAGGATCAAACTCTGATTTTGAGTATGATTGGGCCCTGCAGTGGTAGAACCTGGTGAACCGGGCGTACTCCCTCTCTTCTCTGATGATTTTTACTACTTTGTTACCTAAATGGAGAACATTAGAAGCATATCAATCACATTATGGCTTTTTTCGCTCTTTAGAGCCATCTCGATCACTCTAGAGAAAGGCAGACCTGTGAATTGAAGTTCCTTGTTCAAACTGTATATCGAATTGGCCCGCCTCATCATTATTGCCTTCAATTAAGATCATCTATTATAGGATCTTTTGAATTTTGAATTGTCTCCATACGCCCCTCAAGTTAAGTGGTCTATTTGCGACGGTTAACTTGTTGTGAAGAAATTCAAACCATTGGGAAGAGAGACCTTTTATGAAGATGTCTGCAATCTTATATTTATATGAAATGAGCTGAACATCTAGACCTTTTGAGCTACTTTTTCCCTCACGAAATGCTAGTCGATCTCAATATACTTAGTGTGTGAGTGGAAGAGCGAATTGGCAGTGAGGTACATAGCACTGAGATTGTCACACCAAAGGATGGGTGTGGGAGAGGTACTCTATCACGGCAAGCTCGAGGAGAATAGACTGGATCCATGTTAATTCAGTCATGGTGATGGCCAAACCATGATATTCAGCCTCAGTGCTAGAGCAAGAGACTGCCTTTTGTTTCCTAGTGCTCCAAGAGATGAGATTCGGGCCCAGGAAAACACATTATCCACTTGTTGACCGTCAATCATCCGGGCAGCCAGCCCAATCTGCATCTAAAAAGGTACTCAAAGTGAATGATGAGGATGCTTTGAG
This sequence comes from Liriodendron chinense, assembly GCA_003013855.2. Classification (NCBI taxonomy): domain Eukaryota; kingdom Viridiplantae; phylum Streptophyta; class Magnoliopsida; order Magnoliales; family Magnoliaceae; genus Liriodendron; species Liriodendron chinense. The sequence continues at coordinate 1,178,965 of ML058381.1, read as the reverse complement.
ATGAAGACCATATTGAGTAGTGTGCTTGAGATATTGGAGTATTCATTTAACTGCAATCCAATGTTCATCAGTTGGACTATGCATAAATTGACAGACCTTAATGCAATATCTGAGCAAGTAAGAGTGAGGTATTGTAAAGCACCGACAACACTCTGATATAAAGTTGGAATAGAGAAGACAAACCCACTAAACTTGGATAGCTTGGATTGCCTACAAATTGGAGTTGATTGAGGCTCCACACCATCCATTTTGGTTCTTTTAAGAAGAACTATAATATATTTTCTATAAGATAGAAATAGGCCCATAGAACTTCAATGGGCCTCGATACCAAGGAAAAAATTTAAGGGGCCAAGATCCTTGATAGCAGACTGAGTTTGAAACTATATAATAATTTCTTGAATACAACCCAAATGAGATCTAATGATAATGATTCCGTCAATGTAAACAAGTATACACATCATGAACTTTGAAGTATGCTTGATAAAAAGTGAGGTGTCAGCCTTGGAGCCTAGAAAGCCAATATCATGAAGAAATTTGTTGAGCCAATGATACCATTCACTGGGGGCTTGTTTAAGCCCATATAAGGACTTGAGCCAGCGACAAACATGATTAAAAAACTGAGAGTTGTGGAAACCCAGTGGTTGTTTCATATAAACCTCTTTCAAAATGCCATGAAGAAATGCATTTTGAACATCAAGTTGGTGGAGTGGCCACTTGTTGAAAATGGCAATGCTTAAAACCGTGCAAATTGTGCAAGGCTTGTCCACAAGGTTAAAAGTTTCACTGTAGTCAATTCCTTCTTGTTGGTTGAACCCTTTGGCTACAAGGCGCCATCGAGTTTGTGTTTTATCTTGAACACCCATTTACAACCCACAGTATTCATGTGTTGTTGAGGATGGACCAAAGTCCATGTGTCATTTCTAAAGAGGGCATTTATTTCATGACATAGCTTCACGCCAAAGAGGATCCTTGTTGGCTTGAGAAAAGCAAGTGGGTTCGTCAACCTCATCAATGAGGATAGGATGGATAAAACCTTCGATTTGAAGATGTCATCATGTGACCATGTGATGTGAAGCCTTTGTAGAGGAGGCACTAGTAGCAGACTGAGTTAGAGCATGCTGAATCGTAAAAGGCTGAACAGGCTGAGTCTGAGGCTTGGTCTCTCGAAGAGGAGAAGCATTGGGATGAGTCTGAACCGGATGTGTGAGTAGGTCATCGTGTTTAGAGTTGTGAAAGGTTGGTTGAGGGGACTAGTGAGAAGTTTGAGTAGTATCTGGTGGAGGTGAGAACCATGGGGAGGGTGATAGTGGTGGAGGAGAAGAAAGAAAGGGTGGGGAAGATGAGAGGGCCATACGCATTGAAGGTCGATTCTGGGTTGTTGCAAAAGGAAAGGATTCTTCATTAAAGACCACATATCATGAAATGTAGAAACGATTAGTAGGAAGATGTAAGCATTTGTACCATTTATGAGACATACTGCAACTTAGAAAAACACACGGAATGGACCGTGAGATAAGCTTATGTGCAATATAAGGATGGAGATGGGGGTAGCATTCACACTCAAATACACTCATGGTGGTGTAATCGGGAGGATTTTTTAAAATGAATTCAAGAGGACTTTTGTTATGAAAAACCAGCGAGGGCAGTCAATTAACCAAGTAACATGCAGTTTGAAAGGCATCAACCTAATATACATGAGTGTTAAGACCTTGACCATGAGAGTAAATCTAGTTTCAACAATATGTTTATGACAATGTTCAGTCAGGCCATTTTTTTAGGGGTGTGTGGACATGAAAATCGATGAGTTATTCCATGTTGTTCTAAAAAGATTTAAACTGTAAAAATTTTCCCTCATTGTCAGACTGAAAAACATTAATTTTGCGATCAAGTAGATTTTGATTTTCACTTTAAATGAGATGAAGACTTTAAGAGCATTGGAATGATTTACAAGTGGAAAAGGCCAAACATATCGACTAAATGCGTCCATGAAAAGAAATTAATATTGATATCCATCACAATATGTGATTGGAGCCGGTCCCTAAATGTCTGATACAATCATTTCCAAAGGAGAGCTAGTACTATAAGAAAACAAAAATTGGTGACTCTTGCTCAAATGACAAGAGTGAAAAAAAAACTAGTACTTTTATTTGTAAGTGGAAGTAAATAAGAGGAAATGATGTTATTGATGGTCCTTGAGATAAGATGTCCAAGCCGTTAATGTCAAATATCCATGAAGGTTCGTTCACCAATGAGGGCTGATGGAGATGAAAATTTAGGATAAATACTACAACATTGGTCTAAGGCCACCTTTAGTCAACTCGTGTAGAACCACGACCTTCCTCATGCAACGATCCTTGATAAGAAAAAAGTTGGGGTGAAACTCAAAGAAGACGTCATTATCACAAGTAAATTTTGAGAATGATGGAAGATTGGTTGAAATCTCAGGATCACAGAAAATATCGCAGAGAGTAAATGTGAGATGAGCATTTGAGAAGGTAGACATACCAATGTTGGAAATGGGAAGACTAGAACCATTATCGATGCGAAGTTGGTCTAGACCGCTGTACTTTGACCGAATGTGGAGTTTACTAAGGTTAGAAGTAATATAATTAGTGGCACCGCTATCAGGGTACCCCCTAAGATTAGAACAATAATATCCAAATGTAATAATCATACCCAAACAAAACATATGTGAGAAAATCTTATTTAATGTAATGCATAATATGCATGCTCTGGCTAAGGCAATGTTCGCTCGCCTCAAGTGCAAGAGTTGCGATGTAGTAATAACTCGGTAAGACCGAGGTCAATCCACAAGGAATCAGGGTAAATAATCCCAACTTATTCCAATAACTTCAAATCAATCAATTTTGAAAATTCAGGTTTAAGTACTAGAACAAAACAAACAAAAATAAGTAGAAGAATAAAATCAGAGATTTAATGAAAACTAAGGCTTTAAAGATCCACTTATAGTAGTCTAATGTAAATTCATTCATCCAAGCATAAACACAAATAGATTTGAAGTTCTATCTCTTATCTAGTTAGAAGATTAGGCATTCAATCACAATCAATCCCACTTAAGTCTAAAAATCAAATTCTAGTTCTAATGAAACACATAGAACTTGAACTTGTAGCCTTCGAAGTAACAACCATACTGAGAGTTATGGCATGCTCTAGGGTTACTACAATTCAATTCTCATCAATCCAAACATGGTAATCTCAGAGAATTGTAAGGAACTCATGTCCGAAGTACATGAACTCTCATAAAACATAAAAAAAAAAATTCCAACTTTATTCAAACTAGAACTTAAAAATCCAAACTTAAATAAAGGTACTTGAAATAAACGAATCCAACATTAAAACTAGCTACAAGCTTCACCTCTTAGCCGGTTCTAGCCGAGCATTATCATACTTCAACTAGAAACAAAAGAAAACTACTAAAAAACATAAATAAAAAAAATCAGATTCGGAGGAGTTGCAGACACTCCACGACGATCCTCTTCACCTCCCATGACTTCTCAAGCCTTCTATGATAATATTAGATCGAGCCATAGGTGTCCTTTTATAGATTAGAAGGTCCACCGCCTCATAAACTTCTAGATCTGCGTAAGAGGTTACGTACTGCGCAACAATTTTCAGAACTTTGAGAGGAAGTTTGCTATATTTTGAACTTACACTTGGCCGACCGGTCATGACCGGTCAGACTGGTCAGTGGCTTTGTCCAACAAGGTCCAGTGTGCATCATGGTGGTGGTCGACCGGTCAAGACCGGTAGGACCCAATGAATTTGTTAATTTTCTTCTTTCTTTTTTCTTCAATTCTCCTTGCTTCTTCTCTCTTCTCTTGGCTTATCTTCCTTCATCTTCAAATGGCTTTAAAGAATGTTATTTAGCCATCAAATAAGTGAAGTCTCTCTCTCTCATTCCTACAATTACAAAACATGCATTAGATAGGTCTTTTAAACACAAGAATCATGCATAGTATGTGATAAAATGGGGTTAGAATATGTATAATTCAAGAGCTCAACAGGCACCTTGACTAAGTAAGACGGGACTTTCCACTCTTCTCACTAGCCACTAGTCACCAGAGGTTCTTGCTATGACGGGACTTATTCCACTCTTCTGAATAGCCACTAGTCACCAGAGGTTCTTGCTATGACGGGACTTATTCCACTCTTCCCATACACCAAAACCCAACTAGTGAAACGAGATTAGCTAACACTTACTCCATTGCAACGCCCAAGGGGTAAGTGAATGCATGATTAGTTTCATCTTTAATTAAGTTTAACACCCAGCCAATTTAATGATGTCACGACCAATAGTCGCCTTTTACCCCATCTCTTGGTCTACCATGGTGTAGAATAGCTATTTCCCTTCAATGGGGCCCACCATGAAAAGTCGTACAAATCCAAGTCATGACACATGGCACATAAATAACCTTAACTTCTCATGGATCCCTCACAGGTACACAACCAAACTTGGATCCTTGGCAATTCTAAAAAAATATCACACATATAGTCTCACCAATAAAACATACAATACACCCTTACAGGTCAATCATTTCCAACATACAATTACATTATCCTTGGGGCAAAGGACTTCCATTAATGTAACATCTGCATACATAATCTCGTGTCACACCACACATTACTCATTATATTCATCATAGACATATAAGAATCGTAATTTAAGCATAGATTTCACATAGCCCTCACATAAGCATGTATAGAGTCATGATTTCTTTTCCAAACAATTGACATAGTTCATGATACCTATAAATAAAAAATTTAGCATAAACACCTCAAGAGATTGAATACAAAATTCATCTTTTAATGGAGAGAATTCAACAAACATGTTTTTCAAGCAATCATACAACAAATCCCTAAGTTCTAAGCATGGAATCGACAATATTATTGTAACTAAACTTAAAGAAAATCCTCACCTTAGCCTAAACTTGAAAACTCTAGATGAAATTGATGGAGAAGATATCGACATGAACCACAACAATAAGAGGAAAGGTTAGAGACGTCTATACATGTTGATGAAGAAAGAAGAAGAAGAAGATTGGTGAACGAGTTCTCTCTCTCTCTCTCTCTCTCTCTCTCTCTCTCTCTCTCTCTCTCGTGTAGTGCTGGAATTTTGGTGGGAATATGAATTTTAAGGAAGAGGAGAGAGGGGACGTGTGCACCACCCTTATAACAAGGGGTGGGCGTGCACACCCTCCCATATCAATTGGGTTTCTCCTAAAATTTAGTTTAGGACAATCGTTAATTAATTATAGTCCATTCATGATGTTGGGCATGAAGAATAGAGACGGAATATATAATTTTCTTGGTGATTCGAAATCTAAATTAAGCAATCTTAAAAAATGGCCCGGCGGGTGCCAAAATAGGTTGGATCTCAAATAACTGTCCATGATTAATGATCAGGGCTCAAATTGGTCTAGATTTAAAATTCCAACTTTTGGCGGATGAAGGGGATGACTTTGTGGTTCAACGGTATAAGATTATAGATCGGGGTCTAAATTTTGTGTAAACTCGTAGTCATATGCGGCCAATATATGTTTCAAATTTAAATTATGATTGATGCTGGGAAGTGAATTAATTAAAAGGTCTATATTTAAAAGGAGTTGGTAACTCAGTTATTTTCTAAAATGAGATAACTTCGCACTTAAGAAAGAGGTTTATCAAGGTGGGGCACTCAAATCATACTATTGGTCCGTAATATGGATGATCTAAGTCACTAACACGAAGGAAAATATTTGACTATGACTAACCATCCACTTTCCTCACTCGATAGACATTAAAATCAAGGGTTAAGGGGTTGATTTGTTAATTAAGTCATTTATACTATGATCTAAAGGCTGAAATTCGATGTGTGTGGTTCATTTATGATAGATAGGCATGAGATAAAATTTCATATCATTCAGATCATGGGAATCATGTAAACTATAAATTAAGGATCTAGGTTAAGGTGAGTTATTAACATTTTTGGATACTTAAGATTTCATATTTATACACATTGGATGATCACAAAAATTCTAGGACAAGGGTTTACCACTAAGTAATCAATTTGGTATGGTTGCTTTCCCAACTAGCTTCCTTGATCAACAGCCACGGACACTCTTAGGTTAAGATCTCCATTATCTAATGGTCATTTAAAAAATCTAACTTTATGGCGTCGATATACACCTAAAACTGCGCCCACCTTCCGGATGGATTCGAAAACTACTTACCTGATTGATTAGAAATCGCAAATATGAGGGTCCAAGGCATTATTATAATTATTTTTAATCCGAGACTTTTGAAAAATCTAATGGTTTTACGAGGTTTTATGAATGTTCTTAAGATTATCCTACGAAAAAACCTATATCAAAATCACCACAGATCATTAATTATTCACAAAACAAGTTAAAATTCTCGTTAATGAGGAATTTTACACATAACATGCAATACTATGCTTCGAAGCCACTTCAGAAAAATTTGAGACATTACACCAATTCTAGTCATAAGATGGGGTTAAGGTGACAATGGTAGCCAGAGGTGAATGTGGAGAGCTGGCCTGATAGTTCTGATCAAACCGGTACCAACACGACCCAACAACATGGTTCTTCCGACCACAAATCTGGCAAGGACCAATTAGAGGTGTCATAAATTGATGTTGAGGACTATTGCCATATTATCCTTATCCACATCCTTGTTGATTAGAGGGCTTGCTTCGAGTAGGATAGTTACCACGATTTTTGGTAGCCTGTTGGGGTTGTTGAGAAGACAGCATTTTGTGCCTCGAGACTCATCTCAAAGGCTAGCAAGTGAGACTGAAAATCCTCCATGGGAGTGCCCTCCAGCGTGGTTGTGAGAGTGGTGACGATAACATCATATGTAGAATTGAGACTATTAAGTATCAATTGTTGAATATCTGAATCTGGCATGCGATGGCCAAAGGCAGTGAGATTGTCAGCAAGTTGTTTAGTACAATAAAAGTAATTTGTCATAGACATACTTCCTTTGTGCATAGTTTGAAGCTATCGATGAAGCTACATGATTTAGGCCTGAGAACGAGAGGCGAATTGGTTCTCTAGAGACAACCATACGTCTCGAGAGATGTTAAGGCCGACTACTTGTGCGAGAACATTTTCATATAGAGAGGAGAGAAGCCAGCTAAAAAGAATTTGGTCTTGCTTCTGCCATGCCAAGTAAGCTGGATTAACATCATCTAAATTGATAGTTTTTGAAAGGATATGAGGGGGGCAAGAAAGCGTACCATCAACGTATCCCTCGAGATTGTAACCCTTTAAAAGAGGAACGAACTGAGTGCACCAAAGCAAGTAGTTGTGGCGGTGAAGTTTGACGAAAATAAGATGATGAATATGAGTGATTTGAAGGGTAGGAGAAGAAGTAGATGAGGAAAATGAAGTGGTGGATTTGGTGGCCATGAGGATTTGATATAATCAGAAAAGGTAAATTTTTTTAAGGATACACCGACTCGGTTGAGAAGTCGAGTTGGGTTTCAAATTTGGATTCCTGACCGTCAGATCAGGAGAATTATCAAATTGGTGTAACACTAATTGCATTGTCAGTCCAGTCGATGGTTTTTTTTTACTTGGTACGAGCTTTTTGCTTTCGAGATGAGGGGCCCACCGTCAATCAACAGGAAAAAAAAAGTTTTATCTTTCCTTACTCTCTAATACCATATTAGATTAGAATGCTTGGTAATATTCTACCATGGATGACATGGTGGGTTTCTTATAAAGTTATAGAATATACAATCCCTATACAAAGGGAATAGTTACAAAGGTTTTGAAAACGTTTCAATTAAAGTCATTCGTTATTGGATACACAGGCATTAAAACTTAAAACGTTTCATCCATTATTGGTTTCAATTAAGATCATCCGTTATAGGATCTTTTGAATTTTGAATTGTCCTCATAGATGGAGAACATGAATGATCCTTGTAGCTAGTCGTATTGTTGTGCATGTCATGCTCATGATGTTGATCAGGACTAGTTTATATGGTGGTCCACCATGTGGATGGATCATAGTTCAAAAACCTTCATGCTTGGTGATGAGCCTTTTTTTTGTAAATCTCACACTCAAGTTGCTATCAAGACACTTTATATGGTGGTGGTCCACCGTGCAGATGGATCATAGCTCAAGAACCTCCATGCTTGAATGATGCTAGTAGCCGTCAATTGTTGTGCATGTCACGGTCATCATGCTGACTGGGACAATTGATATGTTGGTCCACCACTTGGATGGATCATAGCCCAAAACCTCCATGCTTGATGATTGTAATCGTTGGAATGTTGTGCATGGCATATTCATCATGTTGATCAGGACACGATATAGTAGATGTAGAGGAGGTCATTGACGATTACATGAACAGAATGGACCATCGGAAGGAAGCCAGGCAGGGCGACAAAACACTCACCAAAATACAAAAAATCTAGCCCCGTCGGGCGCCCGACCAACCGTCACAGAGCGTCCGAACATAAGCTAGAGTGGTCTAGAGAGTTTCCAGGCAGATATTCAAATTTCAGACACCCGACCTTCATCAGACGCCTGACCACTTCATTTTCAAGTGCCAAAATTCATCTGAATTATGCCCCAATCCCTCTAGACAATTTTGTCCTTCGCCGAGCGCCCGACCACCTTTGATCGGGTGCCCAGTATTCATCTGGGTTTTATGTTTAAGTTACTGGACTATTTTTTAGTTTGGCGGGCGCCCGATGACACACGAACAATTGCGCAGTTTTTTGCACAAACTTTGTATTTTTGAATGTCTTCTTTCTCAATTCATTCAGGACTCTTGATTTATACACTTTAGGGTTTCTATTTTGCAATCTAAGTTATAAATACTTGTTTTAATTCGTTGTTAAGGATAATTATTCATCTTTTAATAAAATCTCTTGAGTTTATACTCTTTTGCTCGTGGATTCGAGTATTCCTTCGTAGATTCAAAGAACATCAGTCGATGATTCCCAATAGTTCCGTGGATTCGAAATAGTTATCCATGAGGAGAGACGATGTTCGATCCCACACCCTGTCTACATTGCGCCAAGTTGGTATTAGAGTGAGGAACCACCTTGAGAAGATAGCTTTTAGCGACGACTGCGACAACAACCCCCCTAACTTTGTTCAAGGGTTCCAACTCCTTGCAGAGAAGATCGAAGCTCTCCAAGTAGCAAATAAGTTGTCCATGAAGAGGTTGCATACTTCTCTCGAGTATATTTTAAGGGCTCTACCCCATCCCCAAGCCCAACGTGATGCACAACCCCCAATGCTTGTTGTACGAAACAATCCCATATTCTGTCAAGCACAACCACTGGCTTTCCACAGGGCTAATTACAATTATTCGAATCACAGCGATGAGGACGTTGAAGACATCATTGCTCGACGACCTGGACAAGAGGATGAACATGCGGATCGCAATGACAGAGACTTCCAAGGTAAAGGTGATCTTCCTAGTTTTAATGGTTCGATAAATATTGAAGATTTTCTTGATTGGTTGGCAGAAGTTGAAAGATATTTTGATTACATGGGCGTTCCAAAGGATAAGCAAGTTAAGCTTGTCACATACAAGCTAAAATCTAGTGCTTCTGCGTGGTGGGAACAATTACAAACCTCTCACACCCGCCAAGACAAACTGCCCATTCAAACATGGCCCATGATGAAACGGTTGCTGAAATCCAAGTTTTTACTTAGCAAATATGATCAAGTATTGTTTTAACAATACCAGAATTGCAAGCAAGGATCTCGATCTGTTGTAAACTATAAAGCCGAGTTTGATCATTTGACAATACAGAACGAGTTGTCAGAAACCGAGTCTCAAAAGACTGCAAGGTTCACCAGCGGTCTACGACCCGTGATATAGGACCGAATACACCTATTTCTAATCTGGATCGTGGCAGATGCGGCTCGATTAGCTACCCGCGCTGAGACACAACTTGTTAAAATTTCTACGCGAAGTTATCCTTCAACTCGCGTTCCTATGACGGGTCCTATGTAAGATGTGACCCTATCTAAGAGAACAAAACCTGTTGGTGGACATGCTCAGCCACCACTAATCGTGAGCTGCGATGTGGGGATCGATCCATCTAGGCCAATAAGGGTCATCCCTACGATAACAAGCCCAAGCCAGGCATTGAATCCGTATGCTCGACCTCGGTCGGATAACTGTTTCCGCTATTGCCAGTCAGGCCACTTGTCGAATGCTTACCCTTAGCGCCCCACCACTAATCTAACCATGAATGAAGGAGAGGGCGAGGAAGACTATGGGGAAAGAGAACCTAAGAACGAAGAGTATGACCAACTTGCCGAAGAAGGAGAGGCGAGGACTGATTTGATGACTGGAGACCATGGCAAGTACTTAGTCGTTAGGCGATTGTGCTTCACGCCTCGAAAAGAAATGCACCATCAGCGCCACAACATCTTCTATACCCATTGCACAATGAATATGAAGGTTTATGATGTCGTCATTGATAGTGGAAGCATCAAGAATAATATGTCCCGAGTTATGGTGGACAAGCTTCGGTTGCCGACGACGAAACATCTGACCCCATACTCCATCAGTTGGATTAAGAAAGTCAATGACACCAAGGTAACCGAATAATGTTTAATTGCTTTCTCTATTGGTAGAATCCATAAAGATAATGTGCTATGTGACGTTGTGAACTTGGAGGCATATCATATACTTCTTGGTCATCCGTGGCAATTGGACTAAGATGTGACCCATCGAGGATGCGACAATACTTATATATTTGTCAAGGATGAGAGAAAATAGGTTAAAACCCCTATGGCGCCAAAGAGTCACCCTGAGACTTTTAAAGTGAAGGAGAGTTCTCTCCTCGCCATAAGGGAGCTTATGGAAGAATCCAAGGCGTTTGGTGAAATTTATGTGATGGTGGTTAAGGGAGATGATTCAGGGGGTACGGTTATTCCACCAGCCCTTCAACTATTACTGAATGAATTCCGGGAGGTGTTACCCGGAGATTTGCCTCATGTCGTATCCCCGATGCGGGATATACAGCACTACATCGACCTCATACCTGGTGCTAGTTTACCGAACCAACCACAATACCGGTTGAACCCGAAAGAGAATGAAATTCTACAAGGATAGTTGGAAGAATTGCTGAAGAAATGATTGCTCAGGGAGAGCATGAGCCCATGTGTGGTTCTAGCATAATTGACGCCAAAGAAGGATAGTAGTTAGCTTATGTGCATTGATAACAAGGCTATTAACAAAATTACCATTAAATACAAATTTACTATATGCTTAGCATGCTCGAGGGGTCTAGGGTGTTTTATAAGCTGGACTTACGCAGAGGGTACCATTAAATTCGTATCCGCCTCGGGGATGAGTGGAAGACGGCTTTTAAAACAAAGGATGGGTTGTATGAATGGATGGTTATGCCATTTGGATTATCGAATGCACTAAGCACCTTCATGCACCTCATAAATCAGGCGTTGAAACCATTCATAGCCAAGTTTGTCGTGGTTTACTTCAACGACATATTTATATACAGTTAGGATGAGTCAGAACACACATTGAACATTTAAGAAAGGTTCTTCAAGTTTTGCAAAAAAACAAGCTATACCTGAACTTGAAGAAGTGTAGCTTCCTGATGGACCATCTTTTTGTTTTTGGGGTTCATGGTGTCATCAACTGGTATATGGGTTGATGAAGATAAAGTGAGGGCCATTCGTGAGTGGCCTATCCCACCAACATCTATGAGATTCATAGTTTTCATGGGTTGGTCATATTCTATCGCCATTTTGTCAGGAACTTCAGCACGATTGTTGCATCGATCACAGATTGCATAAAAAATGGTTGTTTCAGTGGACGGAAGACGCTGACCATAGCTTTGTTGAAATTAAACAAAAATTGTCATCTCTGGTCCTAATTTTTCCAAACTTTGAAAAGGTTTTTGAAGTGGACCGTGATGCATCTTACGTGAGCATTGGCGCGGTATTATCTTAGGAAGGTCGGCCCGTAGTCTTCTACAATGAGAAGCTTAGTGAAGCCCACAAGAAGTGGGCTTTACTAGAAGTGGTCCACATATGAGATAGACCTATACGCAGTAGTACAAGCCCTTCGGCATAGGCGACACTACCTCATCCAGATAGAGTTTGTTCTTTACACCATATCAAGCCTTGAAATTTATTAATAGCCAAACTAATGTTAGTCGTGTATATACCAGGTGGATTTCATTCTAACAGGAATTCATGTTCGTGTTGAAGCATAAGTCTGGCCAATAAAACAAGGTTGACGCATTAAGTCACTATGAAAACTGAGGCTGTCGGTTTTGACTGCCTCAGGGAGCTATACGCTGATGATGACGAGTTCAAGGATGTGTAGCTAACAAGCAAGGAAGGCCGACCGGGTGATTTCCACATTCAAGATGGTTTCATGTTTTATAAGAATCAATTATGCATCCCGCAGTGCTCCTTACGGAAGAAAATTATCCTTGAGCTTCATGGGGTAGACTTAGAGGTCACTTGGGTCAAGATAAGACGAAGGCTCTAATTGAAGATCGTTATTATTGGCCTAACCCAGGCTGTGACATGGGACGAATTGTTCCAATGGGCCACATTTACCAAACTTCCAAGGGACAATCACAGAACATGGGCCTTTACACTCCATTACTCGTACCAGAAGGCCATTGGGAGGACATTTCCATGAATTTCGTTCTAAGTCTTCCACGAATACAACATGGCATGGACTCCATGTTCGTGGTGGTAGATAGAGGTTCTCGAAGATGGCTCACTTCATCCCTTGCAAGAAGACTTATGATGCGATGAGTGTAGCCAACCTCTTCTTCAAAGAAATTATGAGGTTGCATGGCATCTCCAAAACTATCACTTCCGACAGTGATATAAAGTTCGTGAGTCACTTTTAACGGACTTTGTGGAGTCGATTTGATACACAACTTCAATTTAGTAGTGCATATCATCCTCAAACTGATGGACAGACTAAAGTAGTGAATTAAACATTGGGCAACCTCATCCGATGTATTTCCGAAGACAAGCTAAAGCAATGGGATTTGGCCCTCTCACAAGCGGAGTTCGCCTTCAATAACATGGCTCTACAGGAAAGTCGCAGTTTCAGATCATCTACTGACGAATTTCTCCTCACACCCTCGATTTAGTCCCATTACTAAAGATTCCCAACAAGAGTATAGTTGCAGAGAATATGGCTGAGAAAATTTTAGAATTCCATGCAGAAGTTCGGGCTAAGCTTGCCGAGTCGAATGAGAAGTATAAGAGAGACACTGACAAGCATCGACGCACCAAGGTATTTGAGGTAGGGGATCAAGTGATGGTCCATCTACGCAAAGATCGCTTCCCAACCGGCACCTATAAAAAATTAAAGCAAAAGAAGATTGGACCAGTGCCGATTCTTAGGAAACTCACCAATAATGCTTATGTAGTCGATCTCCTGGACGAGTTCGATATCTCAAGAACGTTTAATGTGGCGGAGTTGTTCGAATATCATGAATCAGAGATGGATGAGAACTCAGGGTCAAGTTCTATTCAAGTGGAGGGAATTGATGTAGAGGAGGTCGTCGACAATTACATAGAAGAGAATGGACCATCAGAAGGAAGCCAAGCGGAGCGACCAAACACTCGCCAAAATTCAAAAAGTCCAGCCCCGTCGGCGCTTGATTAATCATCACCGGGCGCCCGACTATAAGCCAGAATGGTCCAGAGAGTTTTCGGGCAGATATTTAAATTTCAGACGCCCGACCAACAGTTCATCGGGTGCTCGACCTTCATTGGACGCCCAACCACTTCACTTTCAAGGGTCTGAAATTCATCTAAATTATGCCCCAAGCCCTCTGGACAGTTTCGTCCTTCATCGGTTGCCCAATATTCATCTGGGTTTTATGTTAAGTTATTAGACTGTTTTTGGATTTGGTGGGCACCTAACGATGCACGAATAGTTGCGCAAATTTTGCACAAACTTTTTATTTTTGAATGTTTTCTTTCCCAATTTTGTTAAGACTCTTGATTTACACACTTTACGATTTCTATTACTCAATCTACATTATAAATATTAGTTTTAAGACATTGTTAAGGGTAATTATTCATCTTTTAATAAAATCTTCTGAGTTTAAACTCTTTTGCTCGTGGATTCGAAGAAGATCGGTCGGGAATTCCGATAGTTCCATAGATTCGGAATAGTTATCCATGAGGAGAGATGGTGTTCGATCCCATACCCCATCTACGCTGCGCCAATCATAGCCCACAAATTTCCATGAACGGGTTTGACCCCAGCTTAACTGATAAAATATCATATTATTGTAATTTTTGTCATTTTGAATGTAAACCGTTGGATTTAATTTCCAGCTCTCAAGTCCAACCAGTTGGACCAAAGTTATTGTCCACCCAGCAGATAACTTTCTATATCTGATGCATGTGCAATATCTAATCTGTCCAATAAGGTCCCATAATGAGAATCAACTTTTGAAAAATCAGCCATATCAGATTACTGAGTAGGCCACACTTTGTATTGTGTCATTTATCAATGGCCAGACATTGTTTATATAGTGTACTCCACCTAATGAGTAGATGGATCTGCTTTTTGCATTTGGCGATCCTCTTAGTGGGACTAACGTATAGAAAGGGTTGGATATTGCATGTACATGACAGATTGGAAATTATCCACTAGGTGGACCATAAGTTGCAGTACAACTGGTTGGACTTGAAACCTTCTCACCTTGTGTGTATCAAGATAACTTATTATGTACATGGGACATCCAACCATTCAATAGATTGGTCCATGATGAGGAACTCTTTACACATTAATCAAAATCCATTCATCAATTGGACCACATTTGTATTGTTCTATCCACCAATGTCTAATGGCTAATATGCTGTTCTGGGTGGCTCGCTTATGAATGAATAGGGCTGATTTTTGCACTAGCCGATCCTTGCGGTGGGGCCCATCTAATATGAGGATTTGATGTCACAAGCACTTAACAGATTGGGTCTCGAATCCCAACCTGGGGTGGCTAAACATTGCAGGGTGATTAACAGTGTGGGTGTGTGTACTAACCCATAAACTAACCAAAAAAGATAAAAAAAAAAAACTTAACAGATTGGAAGTTATCCACTTGATGGACTGTAACCTGGGGTCCAACTGACTGGACTTGAGACCTGTGGATGTGTGTTGGGAGGTGGGCGAGCGTCCATAGCCTTCCTTTCAACGTTGGTTTTTTGCTTTCTCAGCAGTTGACTCTCTCTCTCTCTTTCTCTCAGCCCAGATCCAACGTGTCCAGTGTGCATAGAAGTCAGCAAAGTGTCCTAAGGGAGGTCTAAGTGCATCTAAGTATATTGTACTTGGATGCACTTAATGGGACTTAGATGCACATAAACATGGGTCTCCATTCATGGTTCAGTGGTAGACTCACAAGAGTTTCAACACTGAGGATCCAGTGTCCATGTGGTGTGAGTGGGTTGTGTGTGGCGTGTCAAAAAAAATGATGCACTTAAACAACATGCTTATACACTTGTACGCATATAAAGCTATGAATTTAGAATCCAAATCCTCTATTTGCTACGAATACGAAATCCCTGTTTATAGCTTAGTGTGATGAGGTTGCACTGAGGACCAATAAAAAAGCTGCAAACAGGAATTTTCTGTTTGTAGCAAACAGAGGATCCAGACTCACGAATTTAATCTGAGTGTTCTTCTTCTTCTTCTTTCAATTGTGTAAACCATTCTCTTGACAATTTTTGTTTCTATGAGCAGTGAAGATGGACACTGCATCACATCTGGTTGGAAGAGCCAGCCATGCCAATGTACTATGCCATCTCTCTCTCTCTCTCTCTCTCTCTCTCTCTCTCAGAGTCTAGTTATTCAGACAAGTCTCTTCGAGTTTTTATCAAGTTTTTTCAGTAATATTTAATACTACACGCACAGGAAAAAGGTGCTATATATGAGGTCGACCTCATGGCAAGCTTCTCATGAGATTGAGCTCTGTGGGCTCCACCGTGATGCATGACGGACATCTATCCCATTAATCAGATGCACCCTTCCATGGTGAGCCATGGGCCAAAAAGGCAAATCAATCCATCACTTACTTGGGACACACCATAGACAACAGTTGAGAGTGGGATGTCCTCCCATTGAAACCTTCCTGATTGTTTATAGGGCCCAGTGAGATGTGGTTCAGACATCCAGCCATCCATTGTGTGTGTCCCACTTGGATGAGGGGTCACACTAAATTTCCAGCTATTCTGAAACTCAGGTGGGCCCCACCAAATATTTTAAATGTTTTAGGAATGATTTCTTATGGCGTGGCCCACCTGAGTCCGGATATGGTTGAATTTTGGTACATCCCATAAACTAGAGGGAACCTACCAAATGCACGGTGTGGATGTCATGACAAATCACTGAGGGGTCAACAAAGCTCAACTTCATGGGAAGCTCTCATGAGGTCCACTTCCTAGTATATGGGAAATGGTACTATAAGGTCGACCTCATGGGAGCTTCCTATGAGGTATGAGGTCAAGATAGGCCCACGGTAATGTGCGTCAGACATCCATACTGTGCATTTGGTGAGTCTTCTCTAGGTGATGGAATATCCAAAAAATCAGCTATATATATGGAATTCAAGTGGGTCACACCATCTAAAACAATGTGAAAACATGCTAAAACATCTAAAAACACTTGGTGGGGCCCACTTGAGCTTTGGATATAGCTGAAACTTGGTGTGAACCGTCATCCAAGTGAGACTCACAATGGATGGGTTGGATGTCTGAACGTCTCAGCAAACCTTGTAAACAATCATGTAGGTTTCAATGGGGGAATAGTCACTCTCAACTCGTATCTTGGTGTGGCCCGCCTAAGTCATGGATTGACTTGATTCTTAGGCCGGAAACCAAAAAGAAAATTAAAAAAAATATATATGTGATAGAAAACTTATTACATTGAGTCAAATAATAAAAAAATAAGATAGAAAACTTATTACATTGAGTTAAGGCGTGACGTGAGTCACTCGGCTTCCAGAATAATCGACCTCTAGAATACAACGATTACGACCCGGTCTCAGCAATGCACTCACTGCTAAGTTTACTCAGCGTTGATCTTTAAAAGAAAATATTTTTAAAACCAGAACTAACAGAGAGAGTTTTTCAAGAGAAGAGAAAATGATATTAATGATTTTAAAATCAGAATGAGGAGTCCTTATATAGACTCCGAAATGGTGCCTTAAGCACCCTTTTGAAAGGGTTTGGTCCGTCACAGCTCGGCTCGGCGTGCGCACGCATGTGTGGTAAATGGCATGGATTAGAGCTATTGGCATAGCCCCACAGGACCAAATTCACATGCCCCCTGAAAGGGGCTCAAGCCCTAAGGCAAAAGGCCTATCTTATATACATAAGAAAGTTTTTGTTCAAATCTGATGTGGGACTAAAACCCACAACACAAAAGTAAGTAATTTCAAATTTTGGAGGGAAAAGAAAATTTTGAAAATCATTTTTCATATTTTATTTTGAAACAAAATACAACATAGCCCACCATGGAATGGTGCATCAATCATTGATGGGGTGGATGCCTGAAAAACATCACGGTGGGGCCCACACAGCTCGACAAGTCCACACACACACACACACACACGCAAAAAAAAAAAAAAAATCGGATTATAAAAGCTGATTACAAGATTAACTAGACTAGAAACCAACAATTACAAGAACATAACCTCTCGTCTGTACTTATTCCCTCTATCACACTGGTAAGAGGACGCCCCTTTTATGGACGGATGGATTCAGATTTTGCAAGGTTTTAAATCCGCTACAGTACCCTGCAAATAAGGATCCAGATTTCAGAAGTTTTCTATAAACTACAATAAGCTACTGACACTACAGTGACTTATAGAAGATAAACTGCTTTTAAGATAAAACTGCTTCAGTAGTGTTATAGTAATAATATTTGCTACACTACTACCAATACAACAGTAGTATCCTACAGTACCCGTCAACTTTGTGTTGCGAGTTTTTTCGAGTTTCGTTGAATTCTTTTCCTAGTCTTCACCTGACCGGTTCGTAACCAAATATAATTTCTTGAGTAAATCTGTTCAAGTCGAGTCAATTCGGTTTTTACAAATTTTTGCAGCTATATGGTAATGATATATGCATGAATTGAAAATGAGTGTGATCCCAATGCAGTGCACCAATGGGCTCGAGCGAAGAACAAAGACTACGTTCTCCAACATGGAGGATTTGATTTCTGGGTTCGAGGAACAAATAAACGAGACATTATCCAAGGTTGAGCTTTCAGTTTCTTCTTATGACACTGCTTGGGTAGCCATGGTTCCTTCTCCAAACTCCCCTCAATTTCCATGCTTCCCCCAATGCTTGAATTGGTTATTGGAGAATCAACTACCTGATGGCTCATGGGGCCTTCCTGATCGTGGTCCATCATTGATTAAGGACGCTCTCTCGTGCACATTGGCATGTGTCCTCGCACTCAAACGATGGAAAGTCAGGTGAAGAACACATGGAAAGAGGTAATTCCGTCACGTTCCTTGTTTCATGTAGTAACATTTCAATGAGAATTTTGGATTTCTATCTTTGCAGGGATCTATTTTATTCGGTCTAATTTCGCATCCGCAATGGATGAGAAGCAGCATTCGCCAATTGGGTTTGATATCATATTCCCCGGTATGATTGAATACGCACATGAATTGGGTCTGAATTTCCCTTTGAACCAAACTTTTGTTGATGCAATGCTTCTCAAGCGAGACGTGGAATTCAAAAGGTGTAGATTTCTTCTTATTATTTATTTACTTTGTAGGCTCTCTCTTTATTTCTTGTGAATATATACAGTAGAATTCCTGGCATTTCTTTCCCAGCATCCAAACATTAGTTCTGAATTCCACATAATCAAATTCCAAGTTGCCAAACATGACTGACAGAATCAAATTCTCAAGGAATCCTATTCTTGGAATTGAATTCTTACTAAATTCCCAACTGACCTCTTATGGAAATATACCTGCATTTGTTCGATTAAATAGGAAATACAAGTGAGTATACTTGTTCCACATCTCGAAATTTCTACTCTCAAACCTTGGATTGATTTGGAGGTGGGGTTTTGATGGAGGGTCGTAAATCATCAGTTTTAGAACTTCTGATGGCTTTTAATTGTTACTCAAGCATCCAAAAACATAAAGAACGTGTCTGAAGTTTTATATTTAAAACTGTGTTCCGGTTCGGGAGTAAAGCTATCCATGACTCTTACAAGGGATGGGTACGATATTCGATTACTGACTTAGAAACTAAAGCATCCTTGATTTGAATTCAATGTATTCACATATGGAAATTAGAGGAGGATATTCTGTTTCGAGTTTCATCAAATGATGACCCATAATAGTGATTACTAGGACTAGTTGCGAGTGCAATCCAACGTGTTGGATCTCATGAATTACGAATGGGAAATTGTAATTAACAGAGGTGTGTTAGTTTATCAGTAATGGCAGATCCCAAACTAATAGAGATAAGCTGTTGCTTTGAATATGTTACCATTTCATTTTTTTTATTTTTTTTAATCAAACGGCTTTTAGCTCCATAATCATTGTTGTAATCCAAGTATACCCATTGACAGAAAGTAAAGAATTGTACATGAGAAAGTTAGAAAAGAGGGGAAAATCAAGTAGGAATTAGGGCTGTGAATGGGTACTAGGACTGACCGGTACTTGATTCCGACCCGATTTTAATGGGTCTGCTTACCATTTCTTGGACTTGATAAGGAATCAGGTCGGGTTTGGGTCTCACCTTCTCAACCCAGTTAAAAATTGGGTCTAGTTGGGTTCTGGTTGGGTCCATGTGATCGTCCCAGTTAAAGTCAGCTCAGGTAGGGTCTAATCAGTTCCAGGTAGTATTAGTAGTAGAATTATATACATTTAATATGCATCGATTATTCTATTATTCTGGTAAAAAAAACGATAAGGTTTCCTAAGCTGCATGTAAGAGAGCCTATTTACACCATAATTCTAAAACTTGGTGAATCGTCTCTAAACTCGGCGAAGTCGACTCAGCATGATTTTGAGCCAAGTCTCTTGGAAACTGGTGGACAGGCTTGACTTGAGTTTCTTTCTTTTTCTTTTTTCTTTTTTTAATAAAAATCAGGGCAGGTGAGAGATAAACAAGCAACCTCTTACAAGAGGTGGAGATGCAATACCAGTGAGCTACAAAATAGATTTGTTTTCTGTAATATGGTATTTTATATAGTATTTTCAAACATGTTAAATATTCCACACAAGCTGAATAATTCTGAACTTAATTATTAAAATGTCGGATCAAGTCGAGTAAAAGACTCGTTCAAGTCTTCAAATTGACTCGACCTGGTTAGATCTTGAGTGGAGTTTTCAAGTCTTTGAACTATGATTTACACACCATGCTTGCACCAAAGTGGAATGCATGTGTGCAGTCTAATATATTCAGCTTGTAGGCCCAACCATGTAAATGCTCGTAAGTGTCCTGAACTTAACTCAAAACCTAGATCCAAAGACCTAATGGTTACTCGACAGGTACCTGAACCCGATTGAATCCAGGTCCAGGTCTTCAAGATATAAACACGCACCCAAAAGGACCCCTACCCAGAAAGACCCAAACCCGGTTAGCACGGGTACGGGTACTATAGAACTTGACTCGTTGACAGCCCTGCCGCCAATAATCAGAATATGCCCATTTTGTCTTTCTAGTCAATAATTTAAAGAAGGGGAATGTTAACATCCTCACCTTAAAGGGAAGCTCTTAATTGAGAAGCAGACCAGTCAATCATCAATCCAGACCGTCCATACATTTTACCCCTAGGGACAGGCCATAGTGTGGCATTCATGTTGGATGATCCAAACCATTCGATCAATAGCATGTAAGATGGAATGTCAAGATCAAGTGGACAAAAAAAAAAGGTGAAATCACCATCTTGAAACATCCATTCCATACCCTACCATAGATTGCTTATGAACCGAAAGAATCACTTTGTTTAGATGATATTAGTCTGGTCTGTTGCACAAAAAATGGACAGTTATAACAACATTACTGACCCTCAAACGGGTTAGGATCATCCGATCATTGTGATTTTTGCATCATAGCTTCCCTCCAATGGTATGATTGAATTGGCTGTTCAGATTATTGATTAATGCCACGTAACAGACACTTCAATCAAAATATGCCAGGTTGACATGTGTTCGACAATCATAGAGATTTGCAATACGATAATGATTTTGACGACATTGCCACTGGCACCTATGTCCAATGGACATAAACTCATGCTGATCTAGAATTTTAATACCCTCGACAATTGTATTGTGGTCTCTTGGAAGCTCTTTCTTCCTTTGGTGGATCGAAATGCCATTGTTCTTGTTAGAGTATATTAGGTAGATTAGGATATGCCTCTTTTGTTAATGTATATTTGTTAGGATCTCTTTACATCATTTGAGATCTCAAATCTCTTCCATATATTCTCCTGATTGTTAATGAAATAAACACATCATATTTTCCACAATGCAGTTTCTCTGGTTTAACAATTCTCAATTGCTGACATGTGCTTTCCTGCCTTTGCATACATTTCAACATAGAGGCTTTAGCAGTAACTGTGAGGGAAGGAAAGCCTATCTGGCATATGTTTCAGAAGGATTGGGCACGTTACATGATTGGGAGGAGGTCATGAAGTATCAAAGGAAGAATGGATCTTTGTTCAATTCACCATCCGCCACTGCAGCCACTCTAATCCACCTTCAAGATGCTAAATGCCTTGAATACTTGCACAAACTCATAAGACAATTCGGCAATGGAGGTAGTCTCCCACACTAGTATTTGGTTGTACGTCTATATTGCTATACATATAGTAGATGTACCACTGTTTTTAATTGAGGGAGGAAAATGCTCCGATCTTCGAATGTGGATGGATTCTAATGCGTTGGTTTTTAACAGTTCCCACAGTGTATCCTCTAGACATATATATCCGCCTCGGTATGGTTGACAATCTTGAGAGATTAGGCATTGCTCGGCATTTTAGCAATGAAATAAAAAGCATCTTGCATGAAACATACAGGTAATTATTCAAATATGGATTTATATCATCATCGCCTTGTCATCATCATCATCTAAGCCTTATCCCAACTAATTGGGATTGACTACATGAATCCTTCTCTGCCATTCCACTCTATTGAGGGTCATAGTTTCAGTTAAACCTAAGTCAAAGCAACTCGGCATTGTTGCAGCACGTCGCTTCTGGGGAAGCCCAGCCAACCCTTGCCCATCTCTCACTGCTCCCAGATTCTGATGCAATGCATTGCTTATAGATAACACCTTAGCATGAGTTTGGAAATGTCATATTGTCCAGACTGGAAAACGTTCGATGCTGACTGCCAACCTGATGCAGCCTCCTCTTTTATCTGGGCTTGGGACTGGGCCAACTGGCAATGAGAGCACAAAACTCCCACGGGTGCTATGTAATAGTCTATTACATAGGTTGATTACAATCAAGCACTATCTAATAGTCTACTACAGAGGTCAAATACAATCAACAAGTTTCAGGTATAGATTTATATGCTAATTTCAAATCTGAAACCTTTAAAAAATGATGTGGGGGCATGAACAGATGCTGGCTGCGGAGAGATGACGAGATATATTTAGACATTTCCACATGTGCCATGGCATTTCGGCTTTTGCGTATGAATGGATATGACGTTTCTTCCGGTATGCCTCGAATAATCAGTTCTAGAATTTTTTACTTCCGAGAGATGGTTATCAAATTGCTTTGTGGTTATTAAATCACTGTAACATGCTATTGTAGATGCATTATCTCAATTCGCTGAAGAAGACAGTTTCTTCAATTCGGTGCAAGGACATCTAAAGGATATGAGTACAGTTCTAGAGCTATACAAAGCTTCGCAAATCATGATATTCCCAAATGAACTGGTTTTGGAGAATCTCAATTCCTGGTCGAGTTGTTTTCTGAAACAGGAATTGTCCAAGGGCGATATGCGTGAAGATGGATTCAGTGAAGATATTACTGAAGGGGTAAAATACCGAGTATGCCTATAATAATCAAGCTCTGATTGAATATAATGTTGCTTTCAACGACTCTCGTTGATCTGGATATATGATTTTTCTGATCATAGACTGGCCAATGTATCAAAATCTCTGATTTATGGCCAAGAAACGGACTACTTAGTGATGATCCACAATCAATGAGAAAAGTTCGAGCGCATGCACAGGACTTTTCAGTAAAGGAGATGATTCAGCATGATGGGTCCTACTAGATGAATGGCCTACTTTAAAGCAAGGTGGGCCAGTCTATACTATACTGTTCCAACAAAGTAAACATCGTCTAATTCGTCCCCTGTGGAAGGTCATGGTATTTGAAATTTTTATCTGTGGGTCCTCTTCAGGTGGACAATGCTCTGAAATTCCCCTTATATGTTGATTTGGAACGTCTAAACAACCGGAGAAATATCGAGCACTACAATGTAAGCGGTTTTCAGATTCTAAAAACATCATATAGGTATGCTTCTATTAGTATTTCTGAAAAGAAAATCCAATTTTGTATAAGAATTCTTTGAATGTGAAATGAATTAGGTATTGATCTAATGAGTTGCCCCTACAGATCTTCTAACATCAGTAACATAGATGTCCATGAATTAGCATTGGAAGATTTCAGTCTCTGTCAGTACATTCACCGTAAGGAACTTGAACTTCTCGAGAGGTATGTACGAGGCCTGCTATTCTCGCTCATTCAAGCAACTGATCGCACAAACGGTCAATGCACATAGCAATAGTGGGCCACACTTGGACATGTGTATCCCGCGACTCATGTGCACAACTGAACCATGGTCAATGCTAGTATGGACTAATGTATGGTGCTTTGTTTCAAAACAAACAGGTGGGCGAAAGAAAACAGATTGGATGAACTAAAATTTGCTAGGCAGAAGCTGACCTACTGCTACTTTTCGGCCGCAGCAACCCTAATTTCTCCCGAACTATCTGATGCTCGGATGTCATGGGCCAAAAATAGTATACTTGCCACTGTCATAGATGACTTCTACGATGTTTGTGGTTCTAGAGAGGAACTAGTAAACCTCATCAAACTGGTAAAGAAGTATGTTTTCATTTCCTTTTAAAATTCCTGTTTTGAATCTGGTTAGTAGTACAAGTTGGGCTTGTTCTGTGATCCAGGCCATTAATGTCAGCTTGTTCTGTGATCCAGACCATTAATCTAATTGGACATCTCAGATTGGGGTTCCCCAAAATCTACCCATTTTAAGATCTTAACCATCCAATCCTTGGACAAAAAATGTATGTCCTGTTCTATCGACAGTTTGGAATATGATAACTTGTATGGAATAGCCACAAAAATGCACTATTTGCATCTTGATCTATCAGGACCCACTAAATCTACACCACTTTGATTGAAATTTTCACTGAAAAGAAATTTTGTATTGTATTGCACTCGCCCACAGGTGGGATGGAATGTCGACAACTGATTGTTGCTCTGAACAAGTCGCAATTATATTTTCTGCACTTTTCAACATGATTAACGAGATTGGAGCAAAGGCATCTGCACAGCAGGAGCGTAGTGTCATGCACCACATAATTGAGATAGTGAGATCTATGTTTGAATTTTTTTTATTTTTTTTCCACCCTTAGTTCTCTGTCTGAGAGGGGGTGACCTGAGCTGTTTTTCAAATGGCAGTGGCTATCTTTCCTCAAATCTTTAATGACAGAGGCGGAGTGGACTCGAATGAAGTCAGTGCCAACAGTGGATGAATATATGACAAACGGTTATGTATCATTTGGATTAGGACCCATTGTTCTCACAACACTTTATTTTGTGGGGCCGAAGCTTTCAGAGAATGTTGTTGAAGATCCAGAGTACCATAATCTATTCAAGCTTGTGGGCACATGTGGGCGTCTTCTCAACGACATACAAAGCTTCCAGGTAGAGTTTTTCTAACATCCCATGCTTCATATGACCTGCATTCTGGTAATGGCATTACTGAGTTATAAGAACTACCTTCAGAAGAAGAAATTATGGCTTGAAAAGTTCAAAATCACTTATTTCTTTTAGAAATACGCATTGGTAATGCATTTAAAGTCAGCATCATATAATCAATTGTTGGAAAACCTTCTAGGTCTTTTTACACTCCCTATCTTACCAATTAAATGGTCCCGTGAAGTGTTTGGATCATTGGGCTTGGTGGTTGGCAATGGGTTGATGACTAGTCCGAGTTGGATGCAACTTGTCCGAGTTAACCCAAACTCATTAAATCCGACCTAGTTTGGCGGCATGAGTCAGTATTGGAAAATGGGTGATTCGGCTTGACTCGGGCAAGTCATGACTCTGTCAAGGACTGAACAAGTTTTTCAGAGTCACCAAGTCTTAAAAGCATGGGTTTGATGCTAGCGACATTATAAGAAGTCTATTGAACCTTATCATCTAGAGGAAGGAGAAGCTCCCAAGTGTAAGAAGTCCATTGAACCTTATCATCTAGAGGAAGGAGAAGCTCCTATGTGTAAGAAGTCCACTAAACCTTATCATCTAGAGGAAGGAGAAGCTTCCATGCTCAGGGGCTCATCTAGTGGGAACTTTGCCAAGGCCAGTTCCCTTAACCCATTGACATGACTAAGGTTTATCTCTACTGGGCATCTGATCAATTTGCCAATGGAACATTTAAAAACTGACCCCAAAATTGCAGTGAGCAATGCTTTTTTTTTTTTCCTTACACACACACATCCCACCTGGGCACTTGAACTCATGACCTCAGTGTTGAAACGCACTCTATCTACCACTGAGCCATGGGTTGGAACCCATGGTGAGAAATGCCAAACGACTATTTGGATGCCAGTTAAAAATGAGTTCATCTCATTTTAGTTGATCTTAATTAGTTATTAGAGATCATGATTGTTGGTTACTATGATCATTTTCAATCTCCAATAAAAGTAAATATTATCTCTAATAGTATGATTAACTAAAATGACATGGACTTTTAAGTGGCACCCAAACAGGCCCTTCAGATGATGATGACAATCGATGCAAAACCCATTAGCAAGGATCGAGGCCTAGGCATGACCTGGACTAGGTCCCTAAGCCCCACGATTTCAAATATGACAGACCATCTGGTACAGCCATTAAGCTGGCATTGGGGCCACACTTAACCCGATTATCTAGCAAGAAACCTCAAGTTTGGGCCTGGTCCCTAGGCCTTTAGGATCAGCCTGAAGCCGGATCAAGGTGTTTGGGGTTGAGCACCCTTAATTGCATGGTAGCTCGTGATGTTGGTAGTGTGATGTATCCATACCTTAGTGCCCTGGTTTCAAACTCAGCCTAGTCAACTTGACTCAGCCGGATTTTGGGTCAAGTTGTCGTATAAATTCAGAATGTATGAGACTCTATTTGCCTTTGACTAGGTTTATTTGCCTTTGATTCAATTGACTCGAACCCAGTCTGCTTTGAATTTAGCTACTGATGAGATCAAGAAAATCTTTTGAAAATAATTTTGCAGATCTTAAGATCTTTGTTAAGATCAGAAAGAGACTAATAAGATTTTAATTTTAACCATGAAGGTTTCTTTTTATGTGTGTGTGTGTGTGTACACACATATGAGAATGAATACCTATATATGTATGTGTGTGTGTGTGAGAGAGAGAGAGAGAAATGGTCACACACAACTAGTTGTACATCCAACTAGGTACCATGTGGGGCCATCATGGTGTTTGTATGACATATCGCTCATCAAAAAAGGCTGTCCATCGTGAAAATGGGATGCTTAAAAAATCAGAGGATCGAACTATCGGGTGGTGCACATCATAGAAAACCATGAACCACCACCCAAAAAACTCCACATTCACGTGGACATCCCATTTTCGTGGTTGGATTGACCTGAATTTTGGGGCACCCCGTTTTCACAGTGGGACAACTTTGCTTTTTGAGTCAAGTAAAGACCTATCCCACCCATCGAATCAACCATACCCAGCTGGACGTCGAGTCAAGCCCGAGTTTCAAGTTTCCAAAATATGAATGTATCAACATGGGACCAAAACCATTAAAATGTTATAATTACAAAAGCAATTTCACACGAGTAGTCAGTCTGTCCATCTGTAAAAACCGCTTGGGATGTTGTTATGATTTTTTTGCAGAGAGAAGCCAATGAAGGGAAACTGAATAGTGTGTCACTGCGCATGGTCCATGGCAAGGGTGGGGTCACTGAGGAAGACGCTGTGAAAGAGATGAGGATTGTCATCGACAGTAGTAGGAGAGAACTGCTAAGATTGGTACTACAGACAAAGGGGAGTGTTGTTCCAAGAGCTTGCAAGGATGTGTTTTGGAAGATGAGCAGGATATTGCACCTTTTTTACATGAGGAATGATGGGTTCACTTCTCCACAAGAAATGGTTAGTGCTGTGAATGCAGTCCTACATGAACCACTCAAAACCCACCATCCATTTGACAGAAAATATTAGAATGTACGTAACACCACATACGAGTTGCTCAAATGGAAGCATGGGTCTTTAACTGCTATGCTATATTCATCCATTGTAAGCCAGACATGTAAGTGGGCCACCTTATCACAACCATCTGATAATGGTCACTAATCAATACCAGTAAACACTGAACAAAGAATAGTCTTGTGCAGTGCAATGCACCTACAAGTGGTTGCATTTGAATTTCACATGGAACCCAGATCACTAGATAATGTATCAAGCGTGTGGGAAATCTGACCGCATAAGGTGGGCCCCACCACAAAGATCACCTGGAGTAAAAGGATGGTTGCTCCACTCATCATGCTAGCCACATGTTTGTGTTGAATCAGACTGTTGGCGGTTCTGATACAAACAGTCCATTTTGGAAACACCATCAGCACTTGTTAGTGATCTGGCCTTCATGGTGGGGCCACTCAGATATCCCACACACTTGATCTTCTTATCTAATGTTTAGGAATGACTTGAACCACACAAAACTATTAAAAATGCAAACAAATAGCAAAGTGTTAATTTAGACTGTTGTTGTGCAAAACATGGTTAAAAAAAATACTCAACTTTATTATTACTTTATCATGATCGATAAGACCTGAACTGGAAAAAGACTCTAAAAGAAAATTAAAAAACTTGACAAAATGCCAAAAAAAAAAACAATAAAAAATCAATAAAAACCTACTCGGCAATACATTTATGCTGAAATATACTGCTCTTTTAATCCAATAAATTATATGTTTTTTACCATTAATGCTTTGTGAGCATACACCCAATGTATAGCATCTGGTATTGGAAGACTTCTTTGAGGTCTCCGTATCCTTGGGAAATGGAATAGAGAAGTTTGATGTGAAATATGTTATGCAAATATTGTCTAGCAGACAAATCTGCGTAGCTTAATCTATGGGAACCAGTAAGTATGGTGTGACTATTGGGCGTACGGTGGGTCTCTATCATGGGACATAAGTGGATAAGGATGTTTCCTATTACGGAAGCCTTGGAGGTTTCCATGATATGTGAACGGTGTGGATATGGATATTTCTTATTATGATTGATGATCTCATCGTCCACCATCAATAATTAAGTGACAGGTTAGTTTTTCCAATGCTTCTCGTTGGCAATCGTAGGATTAATGTTGAATGGATCAATGAAGGTCGAAGATTATTCCTTTAGTGATTTTGCACCTAATATTAAGTCACTAGTTATTGGCTCAATCAAACAGTGTCTCGCCTGCTAGCCCAGCTGGAAGACGCCTACGCATTTCAACAGCAGGTCTCAGGTTCGAAATGCTAAGGAGACACACTAACCCCACCTGTGGGTGGATGCATCATATGACTAACTGTGTGGGTGCATTTGCCCAACTAAGAGGGTGGGTGCGTTGCATGACAAACAAAAAAGAAAAAACAAACGGTAGACTGCAGCAGATTATAGATTAGGCACTAATTATGCTTGTGTAGTGCATTGTGTAGTTAATGATATTCGATGGCCAATTGATGATTGGTGCATGCATCATATGACTAACTGTGTGGGTGCATTTGCCCAACTAAGAGGGTGGGTGCGTTGCATGACAAACAAAAAAGAAAAAATAAACGGTAGACTGCAGCAGATTATAGATTAGGCACTAATTATGCTTGTGTAGTGCATTGTGTAGTTAATGATATTCGATGGCCAATTGATGATTGGTGCATGCATCATATGAAGTTCATAGATGCACCTCAGTTTTAGAACCAGTTCATCAGCTAAGGGACTGCTTGGAATGTGGGATTAGGTTGTATGGAATCACATTTGGTCCAATGTAAATTCCATCTAGCGTCTGGAAACAACAGGAAGAATTGGATTAATCCATGTATCATACCAACCAGTGGGAGATACGGCGGGATTTCTAGTGGATTTTAAAATCCAATACAAATAGATATGTGGGTACCACATTGATGCACATGTTTTATCTATACCGTCCATCCATATGAACTCTTTACTCATGATAATCGAGCTACATATGCATACAGGTGACTGGCCTGAAATCTGGTACATTGATTTACAATTCCATAGTCCGCTAAATGCAAGTTGCACTTAATGCAATGTTTTTCCCAAAGGAAGAATTTGATCCAAACATGGGACTAAACGGTCAAAATACCATGGTATTTAAAGACGTATAATCACTCTCCAATAATGGTGTTAATTCCACCTAATGCAATTCCATACCATTTAATCCCACATTCCAAACAGGCCCTTGAATTAGGTAGAATATACAAAACATGAAGAAAAAAAAATCTCCAAGGAACCGGATCTCATAAGATCAGGTAAGAACCATTTAAGAACTTATCCCATGCGTCGCATGTATACAATCTAGGCATCCTTTATCTAGCTTAGATCCCGAAAACAATTATGGTGAACTATTATGGTGATTATTGTCCAATTATAGATCCTGTGAATGATTATGGTCTAATTACAGGTCCTGAGAACAGTTACGGTCTGATTACAAGTCCAGGGAACGATTTGGGCCTGCAAATATCAAGCTGTTTTGCAACTCAGGTGGATGCGGGATGCGTTGGATGTCATGTACATATCATGTGGGATGAGTTCTCAGATATATCATTTACAGATCGATTCCTCGAATATCACTACCCTACAAAACACAGTGAGCCCACATACAATGTGTAAGGTTTATAATGGCAGGCATCTGCAACCCAGCTGTTCCCTGAAGCATGGCCCACCTTGTTTTTGGGTGCCAAGGAGATTAACATGGGGTGCACGTGAAGGGCAGATTGGATATTAAAACATCACAGTGGGCCCCACACGTTGAGTTAATGTTTCTGCATTTGAATGGGATCTGGAATTTCCTTAAAATGTCCATTTGCATGCCGCTAACAAGAGAGCTAAGACACCCCCGATTACTGTGATTTTCAAGATATGGCCCCTTCATGAGGTGGCCCACAAGAGCCACAATATCAAAGGAGGATCTCCCAGAGATTAACAACCATCCAAAACCCCAAATCTAATCAGAATCATGCTCAATTCCTTTGAACTGTAAAATGGATGGTGGGATAAAAACAACAAAGGGATTTTTTTTTCTTTTTCTTTGAGAGTCTCATCTACCATTCTTCTAACCAAAGAGAAACTATGATCCTCAATGCATATGCATGATTGGGTTTTCAGTCAGTACAAGTAGGGCCTGCAGTCCACTAATCCGGACCATTGATCTGTTGGACCACCCCATAATCTTCAAGTCCTGGAGATCCTAGCCACCAATCTCTAGCCCTTTCTCCCAGTTCAATGCGGTTCATCATTGTTTTTCTCTTCTGAACCTTCTATTGGCAGGTCACAAACTTAAAGCTGTGAGGATTGTCTAGCAAGGATACTATTGGTGTATGGCCAATCCACCGCATGGGCCAACGTATCCTTGATAAAAGTCCATCGCTAAACCATGGGCCCCACTTATACATACTGAAAATCCGATCACAATTGCAACATGCATATACATTCTCAAGTTGAGGATCCTATCATTCCTTGTAATGACCAGCAGCATTCACTGCATTTGCTCTGAAGCTTGTTCGCTCATGAGCCATTCCTGTGCGGCCACTAGATCGGGGAGGACAGGCGCACCAGATTGCCGCCAGTCGTCCGCATCCGGGGTCTTGAATCTGTCCAGCAGCAATGCACGCATGCCCACAGTCCTCGCGGGGATGTAGTCTTTCCGCATGCTGTCTCCAATGTGCAAAGCTTCGTCTGGTGCAATATTTCCAGCTTTCTCGAGTGCAATTTCATAGAGTCTTGGGTTTGGCTTTTCTACGCCTTCAAGACCCGAGAAGACACCAAAATCCCACTCCGATCCCTGGTTCGCCAAACACCATATAGAAGAATGTCTCAGATTTCCACGTACGCAAGCATGCGTGCATGAAGGAAGAGTTATCTGCTATGGCTAGCAATTCAGCACATACCAAATAGTGAGATCCAGGCCATCCTACAGGTAGGCCGCACCATGCATGCGGTGTTGCCAAATATTAAGATTGGTGCACTCATCAAGTGGGCAGCATGTCCATCAAATGGCAACCACCAGTCAATTATTTTAACTATCCATCTTCCTACACCAGCATAGCCAAAGCGGCCCAACTTTTCAGCCATGGTACAAACACTGTGGGGCCCACCTGAAGAACGACCAAGATCTCACAAGCACATGTGAAGAGTGGGGTTGTTAATGAATTGTTGGGCCAATCAAAAGAACGGCCTGGATCTCACATACGTGGGGACAGTATGATTTGAAATCCTACTGCTGGCAGCCATTGGGTTTTCTAAGTTGTTTTTATTACCTGGTTCAATCCCATGGCAGGAAGAATGACGTCCGGATATCGATACTCTGAATTGCTGACAATTCCAACAATGAGACCCTGTTCACGGGCCCATCTCAGGAACGGTTGTGAATCTGGAAAGATGGTATACGGTGCAGAAGATCCGAAAGTGGAGTATATGCGCCTGAACACCTTCTCGAAGGTTTCCTCGTCGTAATCATAGCCTGCCTGTCGGAAAACAAAAATCTTCTACTTATAGCAATGCTGGGAAAAAAAAAGGTAATGGTGAAAGGAAAACACACTCGCAAGGCTCACCACCTAAACATGCATTTTGCTCTCTACCTTCTTATCATGTCCAACATCCACTGTGGTGCCCACCAAGTTGATAAACCACAACTCAAAATATCACCAGATCAACGGTCTGATTTCTGCAATTTTTGCCATGGATTAAAACATCCAATCACCCTGATTTTTTATTTTTTATTTTTGCAATGCATGATCTTCATGGTAGCCCACTATGTTAAGGCATGTGCACCAGTGGTACCAGGAAGATGTGAGGCCCATATGATGCATGCTTGAAATGCAAACCATCCATCATATGAGTCCCATGTTACCTCCAGGGACCTAAAATCACACTGATCCATGAATTAGGTGGGTCACATACGTGGAACAAGTAGGGAGGGAACGCCCACCGTTGATTATAGCTTGGTGATCCATGTATTAGGTGTGTCACATCACAGGGTACAGGTTGGGAGGGAACATCCACCCTTGATTAGCTTGGAGGGTCCCCTGGGTTGTAGTATGAAATCCAGGCTATTCTGACCCTTTGTTTTTTTTTTTTTGGTTAGGCATCCCCTATCACATTGTTCACTGTGTTGTGGCTCCCTTGAGTGTTGGATCAGGCTGATTTTTTGCTCCCGCGGGTCATACAAGAGGGCACAGCAGATGGATTGGTTAGATGGCCATCATAAATCACGTAGGCCCCACATCTGCCTAGTATCACAGGAAGCTTATAGCAATACCAGTACTACTGGAGTGCATCCCCTATATTAATAGTCCTGATCACCTTGGACATGCCATCAAATTAGAAATCAAGATGGAAAATCAGGACAGCAAAATGGTCAGTTAAGGTCATGATCCTTGCAAACGAACTTCTTACTGAAAACTCAGATGCATGGATCAAGAGAAATGGGCTGTACATACCCTGACAAATGAGTCCTTCACACACATCTTCCACCACTTGATATTGGGCATTTTCGCTGCATGACCAAAACAGGGATACCGTTTTGCCATGTCTTGATATGCGCCCTTGAATCCTTCGTGCATGCGATTGTAGTCGGGACAGGGCAATCCAACAGCTTTGGCTGCCATGCAGTAGTAGTCTCCAAGCTCCCCTTTGTAAGCTATCAGCGTGCCAGTTACATCAATAGTCACACATCGCAACTTCGATAAGATTGACATTTGTGGCGACACAATCCCACTGCTGTTGCTGCTCGTAAATCAGTACTTCAGTTCTGTTGTAATGTACCTCCTCTTGTAAGATAAAGTTCCAACAGGAATAGCAATTTTCACCTGATCATCTCCCTTCCTCAGCTACAAGCATCAATAAATCTTGTAGTCCTCGTACAAGAATGCACTAAAAATCCTGCATCCCAATCTTCTAGGGTTAAAATTGGAGTGCGGGTAGCATGTTTCAATATGCTTTGATGATGATGATCTAGATTTTGAGCCAAGTCATCTACATCAAGGTATTCCGTAACTGTAACGGTGGACGTAACGGTCACCACCATTACCTTTACAATACAGGGTGTAACGGCCGTTACAGGCGCCATAATGACCTTTACGGTCTTTTTTTTATTAAAAAAAATCTGAAAAACCTGTATCAGCTCCGTAATGGACCGTTATGGGGCCTTTTTGGGGGGGGGGGGGGGGGGGGGGGGTTGCTGGGGGTGGATACGTTACGGCCTTTACGACCCCATAACGTGTAACAGTTACGTAACAGCCTTTACAGCCCTATAACGGCCTTTACGACCCTATAACGTGTAACAGTTACGTAACAGCCTTTACAGCCCTATAACGACCTTTACGGCACACCATGATCTACATGTTGGGGGCCGACTATAGTTGCACAAAGCATGAAGCGCAGCGGCAATAGATTCGTGCAGGACCGGGGAAGTGTACATTTCAAAATGTTAGCAAGTATAAGCAGTTAGGAAGCAAGAACAGGAGCATGAGTCTGAAGTGTGATTCAGAGCGGGAGCGACACCTGTTTAGAAGGATCGTGCAACTAAAGTGGCCAACCTAATACAAAACAATGAATATCACATACACGAGCCAGATTGGCATGTGTGTCCGTGTGAGGTGCATGAGGGTTTAGCAAAGCTCATCTGTATAAATGCATACTACTTTATTGATAAAAAGAAGTATATGCTTACCGCTCACTAGAGTGTCCAAGACATCATTTGCCTCATGGAGAACAAATCCACAATCAAATTCAATAGATTATACAGTACCTATAATTTTTACATTAATGATGCCGGCAGATCGCCATGGCGCATATTTTCAATGCTGACTTGGGGTGCTAGACCGGATGAGACCCGGCTGAGTCCAAGTTGCTCAAACGAGTCATCAATCTTTCATAACATGAGGTGAATGTTGCTTAGTGGTGTTGGAGGTGGTAGATCAAAGCATTCATTTTATTCATTGTGATCCTCAGTGTTGAAGAATGTTTTCCAAGGGGTTTTTCGAAAAATAAAGGCATTCAATAGGGAGACCCTTCTACATCATTCATCTTTACAAGTGTCCTGTAATCTCTTGAATCACTTACATCGGAGTAGGTGACATTAGGGAGGCAAGTGGATTTGACATCCGTAAATTGGATTTTAGTATTACTTTTACCTTCAAGACTTGAATGATGGTTTACGCTTGTGTGGTGATTTATTGGAGGAAGCCCAAGCATCTAAGGCTGCCATTACATGTTATCAGGCAGTGTGATCTGAGGAAAAATCTGGCCAGTATATGGTCATGGGGGTTAATATGGAGATTGGGAGGATCATTGGAACTTTGTGGAAGATTTCCGTGCTGAAGTGAGGTCATTTCCAATTATAAAATCCTCAGTTTGCCTCTTTGCATTCAGAAACCATCAAAATTTATATGGGATACAATTGTGGAAAACATTGAGAAGTTGGAAACATGGAATTGTAGAATCCTCTTGATGCATCTATGATGTAGGATGCCCTAATTATGATGCATGCTTAAGAACTCATATAATCCAGCGGAAATAAAAGACAATAATAATAATAAAATCTAGCAATAATCATTATGAACTAAGAAAATCACAAGGAAACATGCAATGAAACGGGCCATTCATCACAACCATGAAGTATGAGATTCAAGTATCACTATGGTTGGATCCGACGACGGATGGAACCTCCAGATCTTGCATGGCAATAACCCAATCAATTAAGAGGAATCTCTAATCCAGGAAATCAAGAGATTTTGGATTAGGGATTTGAAAATCTGAAAACTTAGGGTTTTATGATCAAAATCAGATTTTGGGGATTTAGTTTGTCGAAACAAATAGATTAAGAAAGATAAAATTACCTGGAAGAAGGATAGGAGGGGCACAAGAAGCAAGTAGAAGAAAAGAGATCAAAGAAGAGGAGGAAGCATCACCATGAGAGAGAAGAAGGAAATGAGGCAACCAAAGGATTTGCTTTTCATTAATTAATCAACTAGACTCGAGTTTAGGGCTTTAGCCCTCTTAAATAACCAAATAAAGACATAAAAGTACTAAACTACCCCTAAAACTAAACAAAAACGCACAATTAGCAAAAGTGCGGGAAAGTTCGGGCGCTCGGTCGGGCGCCCGAGGTCCCGCCCGAAGTCGTCCGAAAACCGCCAGAGAGGTTCGGGCGCTCGGAAGACAAATTCGGGCGCCCGAAGGCTATGGAAGGGCGCCCGAAGACAATGGTCGGGCGCCCGATGGCGCCCGAAGTCTTCAGTTCTTCAGTCTTCTTTCTCCATTCTTCCTTCACATGTGTCTTCCCTGAATAGGGTCTTCTATATGTCCAATCACATGTGAAAGGTTTTTAGCTCCTCAATAGTCGTCTATCCATAAGGACGGTACTTGTGGTTGGCGTTTTCTTCGTTGGTACACCTTGAATGCGCTTGTGTCCGCATCAATTCCCCTCGGGTGAGAGAAACTCGACTCCGACGAGTTGAAACTTTTGTAGCGCTCTAGTAGATCTGGATCAATACTCTACAATGCTTCGCTCGATAGCCATGTAGATTCAGACGATGGCTTATTCTTCCATTTGACAAGGTACCTTTGGAAACCCCCATCTCTCGTAAATACTATCTCGTTATCCAAGATTTCCTCAATTTCTTATTTATGGGTAATGGGTAAAGGAAGGGGTGAAGGGGGTTGGGAAGCAAAGTCAGAAAGAGGCCATGAAAGCGACGATGGATCGACAATGGGAGCATGGGAACGGACTAGATCTTCCACATTAAAAGTTGGATTAATGCTCATTTCAGGTGAAAGGTCAATCCGATACGTGTTGGACCCAACCTTTTGTAATATCTTGAATGGTCCAGCACTGCGCGCTTGTAACTTCTTAGCGACTCCTTGAGAGAATCGCTCGGGCCTTATTCGTACCATTACGTAGTCTCCTTCCTGAAATTCTTGCGCTCTACGATAAGAATCAGCTGAAATTTTATAGTCATCATTGCTCTTATTTATCCGTTGTCTAACATGTGTATGCAAATCATGGATATGGTGTGCAAATGCATTGGCTGATTCAGAAGACCTTTGGGTAACAGACATAGGTAAGAGATCTATAGGCATTCTAGGTTTATAACCACTTACAATTTCAAAAGGACTCAACCCTGTAAATCTATTAACGGACCCGTTATATGCAAGTTCAGCAGTTGGTAAAATTAGGTCCCGAGTCTTAACATGTTCACCCACTAGACAACGTAGAAGATTTCCAAGACTACGGTTTACCATTTCCGTTTGACCATCTGTTTGTAGGTGGTAAGCAGTAGAGAATTGCAAACAAGTTCCCATAATGTGCCACAAGTGTCTTCCAAAAATAGCTAGTAAATCGAACATCACGATTAGACACCATGGTTTTAGGTAACCCATGGAGACGCACCACACCATCAAAAAAGATACGAGCAACATGAGACGCATTCGATGTTTTCGAACATGGGAAGAAATGCGCCATTTTAGAAAAACGGTCCACAACGACAAAAAACGGAATCGTGCTTCTTGATTGTCTTGGGAAGCCCAAGCACGAAGTCCATATTAATGTCTTGCCACGGAGCATGTGGCACTCGCAATGGCGTATACAGCTCGATATTTTGCTTTCTTTGCTTTGCCAGCTGACATGTACGACACTGCCCTAAAACTTTGGCTACGTCTCGCTTGAGACTTGGCCAATAGAAACGATCTTCCACGAGGGCAATGGTCAGCTATCCCTCCTGAATGAAGCTCCCAGATGAGGAATTCACGAAGGGACATACGGGGAATGCAAAGTCTGTCTCCTTTGAAAAGGAAGCCATCTTTAAGAACATATTCACCCATAATACGCTGGTCACTAGAGAGCGACGCGTAAGTACCCCCAAAATCAGGACATGTGGGGTATTTATCTTTCAGTTGCTCAAATCCGACTACCTCTACACTCAAGGAGTTGAGCAACGCCACTCTTCTACTAAGGGCATCTGCTGATTTGTTTTCAACCCCGGCCTTATGTTTCAAAACAAACGAATATTCCTGAAGAAACGCTACCCACTTAGCATGCCTTGGGTTGAGTTTCTTCTGAGAATGCAAATATCTCAAAGCCTCATGGTCAGAAAACAAAACGAATTCTTGCGGTAGGAGATAGTGTCGCCAATGTCTCAGGGATTGCACTACCGCATAAAATTTCTTGTCGTAAGTGGAGTATTTTTGTTTTGCCTCATTCAGTTTCTCACTGAAATAGGCCACTGGGTGTCCTTCTTGACTCAACACTCCACTTATACCGACACCAGACGCATCACACGCTACTTCAAAGACTTTAGAAAAGTCAGGTAGATGTATGACAGGAGCTTCTACCATTTTTCCCTTAATTTCTTTGAAAGCCTTTACTGCGGCTTTAGATCACACGAACTCTCCCTTTTTCATGCATTCGGTAATGGGAGCCATGATCGTGCTAAAACCCCTAATGAACCGACGATAAAAAGTTGCTAAGCCGTGAAAGCTTCGCACCTCATGAATGTTCCTCGGTTCAGGCCACTCAACTATGGCCCTGACCTTTTCAGGGTTTGCGCGCATCCCTTCAGATTACACTATAAATCCTAAGAACACAACTTGGCTAGACATAAATGCACATTTCTTAAGATTAGCGTACAACTTTTCCTTCCTAAGGACGCTACAGACCTTCAAATGTTCAAGGTGTGATTCCTTAGTGGTACTATAAATAAGAATGTCGTCAAAGTACATCACTAGGAATTTTCCCATGAACGGTCTCAAAACTTGTGCCATTACCCGCATGAAAGTACTGGGTGCGTTAGTCAAGCCGAAGGGCATGAGCAACCACTCATACAGCCCA
This sequence comes from Liriodendron chinense, assembly GCA_003013855.2. Lineage (NCBI taxonomy): Eukaryota > Viridiplantae > Streptophyta > Magnoliopsida > Magnoliales > Magnoliaceae > Liriodendron > Liriodendron chinense. Next base: position 1,140,612 of record ML058381.1, on the reverse strand, counting down.
TCTTTCGTTTTAAACGCAGTTTTCCACTCATCTCCTGGGCGTATACGGATCTGATGATATCCACTCTTGAGATCTATCTTAGAGAATATAATAGACCTGGCCATCATGTCAAGCATATCATCAAGCCTAGGTATAGGGAACCTATACTTGACAGTAATTTTGTTTATGGCACGGCTATCCACACACATGCGCCACGTGCCAGTCTTTCTTTGGCGTCAACAATGCTGGCACGGCACACGGGCTCATACTCTCTTGAATGAAACCCTTTTGCAGAAGCTCATCAACTTGCTTCTTCAAGTCTGCATGCTCTGCAGGGTTCATCCTGTAGTGAGGAAGGTTCGGTAGAGTAGACCCTGGGACAAGATCAATGGCATGCTCTATGTCCCTCATAGGTGGCAACTCATTCGGTAAGTCTTCAGGAAATACATCACTGTATTCCTTCAGGACCGAGGTCACCTTACGGGGCAACTCTGATGGAACCTCAGGTGTAATCTCTCTAGCCACAAGGGCATACACCATAGAATCGTTCTTAGCCTCTTTTTCAAACTCTCTTGCGCTGATTATATGTAAAGACTTGGGCTTGGATTTCCCCATTCCTCTAGGCTCACTTGCCTTCTCATCCTTCTTCTTCCCTAGTGTGTTCTCAGGTGGCATGGGGTTAAGTTTGATCTTTTTACTGTTATGCATGAAGGTACACGCATTCGAACTGCCAAAGATCGTGACATCATTATCGAATAGCCACGGTCTACCTAGAATAACATGTCCCACATCCATAGGTAAAACATCACACCACAGGGACTCTTTGTATGACCCAAACTCGATGGCGACTAGACATTGATGGGTGACAGGTAGGGATGTCTTGTCAACCCAAAAAACTTTATATGGGTCTGGATGAGGTGTGGGTTTCAATTTCAAGCGATCTAAAGTGCTAGTGGAAATCACATTCTGACAACTTCCACTGTCCACTATCACCTTACAATTCTTTTCACCACACTTGGCAATAGTGTAGAAGATAGTGCTTCGACGCCAGTCAACACTACTTCTAGACTGAGCTAGCACACGCCTGACTACTGCAAGCAGTTGCTTCTCCATCTACTTCTTCCTCATCAGTAAGTCCTCCTTCAGGATGATACTCTTCAACTTCATAATCACCCTGGTCATCTCCACCCTCGTGGGACTTGCCTATAACTAAGGCTTTCCCACGGCTCTTCGTAGGACACTGATTAGACATGTGGCCAAGGTTGCCACACTCATAGCACCTCACTTGGCTCATGTTACTAGGACCTGCACCAAGAACCCCTTTGCCCTTGTCCTCCCTAGGTCTAGGTGGAATGGTCGCCTATGCCCTAAGTTGACTACCAATATTAGGTCTGGTCCCCTGGGAATTAGATCTAGTACTGGAGTCCCGGGACTCAAAACGACGAACGACAGGAGCCTTGAGGTATTGCTCTAACTCCTGCACGACTTGATATGCTTCGTCCAAGTCCGTTAAGGGCCGAGTCATAAGCTCGCGCTGAAGATCCGCACAAAGGCCCGTCTTGAAACGCGAGAGCGTTACAAAGGGGTCTTCTTGGATATCACATCGCATCATATATTCTTCAAATTTAGCGATGTAGTCAGCGGCAGACATTGACCCTTGGCGTAAGAATTGCCATTGGTCAAGGAGCTTCTGACGGTATGAGAGAGGAAGGTACTTCTCCTTCAACTTCTCTTTCATCTCATACCAATGTGTGATAGGGCTCTACCAACTCTTTCTATCTTATGCTCGGTGTTGGTCCAAAAGAGCTTGGCTTGACCCACAAGCTTCATCTTAGCAAACCGCATTTGACGGTTTTCTGACATGTCATACCACTCAAAGTAGCGGTCCATGTCAACAACCCAATCAAGGAATGCCTTGGGGTCCAAGCGCCCATCGAAACTCGAGGCCTCGACTCTCACACTCTTCATCGCACGCTCATCTGGATCATAGCAGTCTTGATGATCACATGTGGCTCGTGCCTCTCGCACAACACCACCACCACCATTGCCACGATCTCTATCCTCACTACCTCCACACGTGGCAGCGCGTTCTTCAATGATTCCTCCCACTTGGGAGTGCGCATCATCCCCAACAGCGGGGTTTTCCCTTTGGTACGCCTCTAGTTGTTCGACCTTAGTCATGGTAGTGGTGATTTGGTTCTCAAAGCGGGCAAATTCACGCTTTTAACCTGCTTCTAGAGCGGTTATCTTTTGTATCAATTGAGCAAGTTGCTCAGATAACTGCTCGTTATTCATGGTAGGCTGGAGTCCGAAACCTCTACCTCTTCTCGTGGGCATACAATTAAGACTTGAACCAAAAAAACTACCCAATTAGACTACCTGGGTGTTTTGACTCGCAAGATGAATGCGATGAATGCAAAACTAATATGAACTGACACAATCAAATTGAAACAGAAAACGACTCAAATCTAGAAATTTTCCAAATTAGGAAACTTTCTAAAATTGGAAAGTTTCTAAAATTGAAAACTTTCTAAATCTGGAACTTTCCTAAATTAAACCTAAAAATCAAAACCCTAATTTGATAACTCGATCTAGACAAAACCATGCAAGCCTAATCTCTGATACCAAATTTGATGTAGAATGCCGTAATTATGATGCATGCTTACGAACTCATATAATCCAGCGGAAATAAAAGACAATAATAATAATAAAATCTAGCAGTAATCATCATGAACTAAGAAAATCACAAGGAAACATGCAATGAAACGGGCCATTCATCACAACCATGAAGTATGAGATTCAAGTATCACTATGGTTGGATCCGGCGACGGATGGAACCTCCTGATCTTGCATGGCAATAACCCAATCAATTAAGAGGAATCTCTAATCCAGGAAATCAAGAGATTTTGGATTAGGGATTTAAAAATCTGAAAACTTAGGGTTTTAGGATCAAAATCAGATTTTGGGGATTTAGGTTATCGAAACAAATAGATTAAGAAAGATAAAATTACCTGGAAGAAGGATAGGAGGGGCACAAGAAGCAAGTAGAAGAAAAAAGATCAAAGAAGAGGAGGAAGCATCACCGTGAGAGAGAAGAAGGAAAGGAGGCAACCAAAGGGTTTGCTTTTCATTAATTAATCAACTAAATTCGAGTTTAGGGCTTTAGCCCTCTTAAATAACCAAATAAAGACATAAAAGTACTAAACTACCCTTAAAACTAAACAAAAACGCACAATTAACAAAAGTGCGGGAAAGTTCGGGCGCTCGGTCGGGCGCCCGAGCTCCCGCCCGAAGTCGTTCGAAAACCTCCAGAGAGGTTCAGGCGATCGGAAGACAAATTTCGAGCGCCCGAAGGCTATGGTCGGGCGTCCGAAGACAATGGTCGGCAGTCTTCTTTCTCCATTCTTCCTTCATATGTGTCTTCCCTGAATGGGGTCTTCTATATGTCCAATCACATGTGAAAGGTCTTCAGCTCCTCAATAGTCGCCTATCCACAAGGACGATACTTGTGGTTGACGTTTTCTTCGTTGGTACACCTTGAATGCGCTTGTGTCCGCATTAATCTACATCCTAGATTTATTATTATTATTATTTTAGCTTTTTTTTAGGTAAGCTTGGCTCAACCTGAGACTTTAATGTTGAAACACTCTCTGTCTACCACTGAGTTACGGACCAGCACCCATCTAGGCCCTAGATTAGATGTGTGAAAGTCCAGATTGGGCCCCACTTGATCACAAGAGTGATTGGAAGCCAGTAAAAGGAAATCAAATGGACTATTGTCCCCACAAGTCCATACAAATTGCAGAAAAATCTATAAATACTCCCACTCATGAGTATAGCTGTGTAAACAGCCCATAATAGAAGAGTCTTAAGTACAGTTTGAAGTCTTTTCACAGCTGCTTTTTTTCCATGTAAGTTCTGTAGTCCATGTTTCCATTTTTTTTATTTTTTTTTCCAGTATTTTAAGATGTGTTATCAAGTCTGAAATAGCCGATGGTTTGAAGTCTTTTAACAGCTCTTTTTGACATTTTTGCTTCAACTATTTTTAACCATTTTTTACTAGATTTCTACAATTTTAATATTAAAACACAAGATTTAAGCCATATTCAAAGAATTGAAGATCTGAGGCTGAATTTGGAAAATATCGAAAATTAGCTGTTATTTTTCTAGTTGCAAATGTATTAATTCAACATTATATGACTAAATCGACCAAATCTTACTACCTTTTGTATTCAATTTAGCCATGTTTGTATAATATTTCAATTTTTTGTACTTCTGCTTATTTTTTATAATTTCTAACAATTTTCAAAAAAATTATTTTTTGTAAAATATTTGGGCTGTATGTTGTTCAAATACATGTATAGAGTTTAGACATACACATGAATGGAGTTTAGATACATACATGCATGCACTAAACAGTGTTTTTCATCTCTTTTTCGATTTTTTTTGTAATTATGGATCGTTTTTTAGATGAATAGTAATGTATTTAAAAAAAAACAATCTTTAAATTTCTTAAGAAGAATGATATCAAATGCTCAAGGATATGCATTAGTGAGATGAATTCGACAGATTGAATGAATTTCAGCCTGTCGATTGATCCTAAATCGGCCCAACACTATTCAACCGAATTTTAATTTTAATTTTTTCCTCAAATTTCTTGAGAGAAATGGTGTCAAATGGTGAGAGATATACACTGGAGAGATGAGTTCCACAGATTGTATGAATTTCATACTGTTTTTGGGGCATTCAAATTTGTACCCAAATCAGCCCAACCCTATTCATCCAAATTTAATCTACATTGCTCCCATTTTTCGTAGAATTTTTATTTTTTAGAAAAATTTCATTTTTTTCAGAGAAATTTTAAAATTTCACAAATCTCACGTTTGTCTTTAGAGAAGCTCTGTATTTTCAAAAATTCGTCATTGTTCTCATAAAACTCTTTTTTATTCTCCAAAACTTTCTATTTTTTTTACTCTAACAATATTTTTTCGGAACACTCACTTTTTTTTCCGATCAAAGGCATTATTCTTCCAAAAAATCGTCGTTTTTCACGGAAACTTAAACTTTTTAAAAATACTAGTTTTTTTTCCCAAATATATAATGAATCATTGATATTTAGATATTTAGAAAATTAAAAAGAAGAGTTTTGAAGTCATACTAAGCCTCTCCGATTAATAATATCATTGATCAACCCAACACAACATTCTTACCAAAGAATGGCACGCTACACCATCATAAACATGTTCAAAATTAGAAAAGAATACATATTTGGAATCTTCTCATTAAAAAAAAAAACTATTTCTAATATTTTTTCACAATTTTACTATAATAAAAAAAAATTGACTATTATAGGGGCCATTACGGCCCATAACATAACGGTCTAATGGCCAGCCATTACACAAGCCATTACCGTAATTGAATGCCTTGGTTTTGTCCCTTGTTGGACTTGGACGGTCACACATATCGCACATTGGAACATGTCATGCTTGTGCAAGGATAAGTGTCATTAACAAGTAGTTCCACCTCTCCACCAGAGACGCAATCCATGGCCATGACTACTTGTCCAAAAGTGGATTGGTTCCTATGCACAAGGGTGTTAACAAACCATGCAACTTGTTCCAACACAACTTTGCCCAAATCCAAACAGCACCATATGGGATAACTTTCATGTTTCATTACGATAATCAATAAAAGGGTTGAATGTGTATTCATATGATCGATTTTTGGGTTGAAGGTGTCTTCGCAATATAACACATGCTTCTACAAACCAATGTAGGTAGTAATTGTTTGAGGTGTTGGCAAATGCGGGGTGCCTAAGATGTAGAATCAACCTCTGATTGGATACCCTAAGCTACAGTTCAATGAATGTTTGTTAAGGAATCAAAAGCCGACAAGTGAGTGGTCTAATTGGATTCCCGGAACAAAGGATCCCTAAGATTGTTTTAGGCCCAGCTGAGGAAATGGACTGCAACAGGGCAGAGGTGTTGGCCATTCTTCATAAGCTTATACATTTGCAGCTAATTGCATCAGTAATTCAAAGAGGATTTTGGTCGACGAATAAGAAGTTGGAAGATCATTAGCACTAGATTGCTTAAACGAAACTCAGGATTTATGTGAGAAATTGAATGTTACATTCCATTAATTGGCAAAAGAAGTAACATAGAGGATGATGTTTTATACAAAGAGGGGACTCTTTTCCCTTGTTGTAATTGAGACCCATTTGTTGGTTTTCTGTATTATGAAATCCTTTCCTCACTTTCATAATAAATGCTTCTGCTATTTCTGGGGAAAAACATTTTCTACAGCTAGCCAAAAGACTAACTTCTGCAAGGTGATGACTTGAGAAGAAAAAAGAGAAGAATGTTTTTCATCAAGGGAAAAGCACGACCAAATGCAAACCATGCCAGTAAGCTAATAGAACAAGGACAGAGGAAAAAAATTTAAGGGGTGAAGGGGTTGATTAACAAAGATGATGGGGTCTTTACTTACTCCATGGACGTGAGTTCTCCAATCCTCATTAGTGAAGCTTTCATTCAACATTCAAAAACCAGGAAAGATATTAACCAAAATATTGCGGCATCTCAGACTGAATTGTTTTCAACAGATATTTGGTAGAATTTGTTTTTCCTTACTGAAGAAGGAATGAGAGTGCAAAAACCCAAAAACTCAGTTCAATTCGATGTCCAACTGAGTTGGGTCGATCTGAAGACTTGGCCAAGTCTTCACTTGAGCCAGTGTTTAATACTTAACGTTAAAAGCACTTAAAAGAGTAAGAAATATTTAAAACCATTATCTTTAGTTAAAATACATAAAATAGCTAAAATAAACGCCCATGGCACAGTGTTATAGATGTTGTCTTCCTTAGGGCCTGTATGGCTTTGCTAAAATAAGCATTCTATGCGCTTTAGATTTTTATAAACAATTTCTTTATGACTTAAGTATGTTTGGATAGCATAAGTAATTGCTTATTGGAATCATGGTTCCAATACCATCTACTAACTTCTGACTAAAACATGAGCTTTAATGATCCCACACACATGTATACGGAAGGCCATCTACACGCCACCACATGTGCCATCAGTCTCATCAAATAGATGTGGCTTCCACAAAAACTAGACTGGCCCACCCATCATTAGCTGCTACTAGTACATTTGAATGAACCTCGCCAGCAGAGGGAGAGGCATTTTTCTTTCATGATCCCCACACTTCATCTGCTAATCCATACCTATCCGCCCAACATGACAGACCAATCCTTTTTTCCATTCCCCTTTGATCCGATGTGTGCTACCTAGAATAAAGGCAACCAGTAGTCCGTGGCTGTCCTAATGATACAGTAATATGTTACAAGGACAGCTCGGAAAATTCAGACACAAATCTTTAGCTGTCCATTTGTTCATAAACTGTGGACCACCTGGTCAGTCAACAGGCCTGATTTTTGGTCCATAGCATCCACACTAGTGGCCCAAACTGATGGATGGCTTGGATCTCGCCCCCGTTATTAACATTAAGCATCAACAATTCATGATTCAATCACCATTTACTAACTTTTGACTACAAAACAGGAGGTTTGCTGCCCCAACAGATGCATATAAGGCAGCCGATCTAAACGCCACGACACGGGTAAACTTGGCACACAGTGCAAATCCACGCCATCCATCAGTTGGGTCTCACTGGGTAAGTGCCCTGATCCAAAAATCGGGGTGGTCCATACATTATGTGATCCACAATGTTACACAGACGGCTCAGAAAAGCTCACCCGTGTCATTTTGCTGCCCATTAGTCTCAGAACCTGCGGCCCACCAGGTCAGTCAAAGGGTCTCATTGGTGGGCCATGTCATCCACATTACAGGACCCGAAATGCCTGATGGCTTGGATCTTGCACCCGTTGGCAGTGAGCAGACAGACCACCATATACACAGGTGTAGGATGAGCAAGCTTCTCCCCAAGAGCAGAAATTCAACCATAAAACAGCCCATCCTCAGACAATCAAATCCCAAAACCTTCACATAGTGTTTGATTACATTTCATTGATATGGGGGCGATGGAACCCAAAAAGAAAGCCTCCCTTAAACAGCAGAAAGTAAGCATAAGACAACACATCCTTAGACACCCAAATACCAAAATCTTCAAATAGTCTGATTACATTCATAGAGAAAGAGAGAGAAAGCAAAATTCAAGCATGAAATCACACATCCTCAGACACCCAAATACCAAAATCTTCAAATAGAGTTTTTCACTGAGAGTGAAAGAAAGAGAACCCATACTTCCAAACAACAGAAATTCAAGCATGAAGCACCACATCCTCAGACACCCAAATACCAAAATCATCAAACACAGTTCCATTACATTTCATTGAGTGAGAAAGGAGGAGAACCCAAAAAGGCAAGCCTCTCCCAAACAGCAGAAACTCAAGTATAAACCCACACATCCTCAAACACCCAAATCCCAAATTTTTCAAATAAAATTTCATTACATTTCATTGAGAAAGAAAGGGAGAGAACCCAAAAAAACAAAGCAGATTCTATGACAGCTACAAAGCAGGATTTAGGCAAACTCATTGAATGAGAACAGAACAGAACAGAACAGAAACAGCAATCAGGAGAAGCAGAAAACACAACCCAAATGCATTCAAATCTTGAAATGAGAGGATTTTGAACATTACCCAAATCCTGAAATCTTCCAATATCGCAGCTTCGATGAATCCGATGTTGGTTTTTCAGATTTTGAAGATTCATAGTTTCCGCTAGCAGCGATCTGCTCCTCCTTTTCAATCAAGAAATTATTTTAAAAAATATATACAAGAAATCCAAAACCCGTGGACTGCAGCGGTATCAATTAAACAGCAGGTAGGGTTTGGTAATCAGCGGAGTACGAAGATTCCGTAGTCCCATCTCCATTGGCTGTATAGCTGTGACTGGGACCCAGTGTTTTTTTTGTCTGGCAAATGTTGCTGGGCTAATGCCAGCTCTCTTCGGCCCAGTTGAGGCTGAGCCTCAGAGCCCATGGGCTGGATCACTGGTTTGATACAGGTCGATGGTCCATAAGAAGGCCCGGACTGAGAGTGTCGGGGTGGGACCCCTAACTCGCCCCGACCTGTTTCCCTCCGAGTCAAGTCGCGAGCCACCGAAGTCAGGGCTGAATTTGCCCGACTCACTCGAGCTTAGGGTGATATGGTATCGAATCGGATTGGATCTAACTGAGTCTGAGTTGACTCGGACGAGTCACAACAGACTCTTAAACCATGATGCTTATTGGACTTATTGGGCTTGGGTTCATCCAACTACTAAACCATGCTGCTTGTTGTGTTTGGCCTCACAGTGCTTACCACATGGGTTAGAGTTGGACGAGTTATGAAGGACTCGTCCAACTCTTAAACCATTATTCTTATTGGGTTTTGGCTCGAATTGCTTAGCCCATGGGTTAGAGTTGAACAAATCACAATGGACTCATCCAACTCTTAAACTATGGTGCTTATTGGACTTGGGCTCAAAATGCTTAGCCCATGGGTTAAGAGTTGGATGAGTCATAACTGACTCATCCAAGTCTTGAACCATGATGCTTGTTGAGCTTGGGCACAAAATGCTTAGCCCATGGGTTAAGAGTTGGATGAGTCACAATTTAAACCATGATGCTGATTGGGCTTGAGCTAAAATTGCTTAGCTCATAAAGTAGAGTTGGATGATATCAGACTCATCCAACTCTTAAACCATAATGTTCACTGTACTTGAGCTCAAAATGCTTAGCTCATGTATTAGAGTTGACCATCTAGGGCCCCTAGTTGAGGAGTTGGAGTTGACTAGCTAGGGCCCAAGGGCTAACAATGTAGCAGGTTAATGATAAGCTTTCAGGACTGGCTGCTTAAAGGCAAAGCTTAAGTTGGCATACCAGGTCCAAATTTCAAACCTATTCGAAATTGGGCCATGCACAGGATGTGATCAAAGAGCCCATTGGCTAAGCTTAGCCATTTAGGCTCATATGAGGTATTTTTGTAATATATCCCATGTACATGATACACTCGCCCATTTTTGAAAGAAAAGTTTTGATACTTTGGTAGACATAGGCAGGGACTTTGGAGGAATCTTTTAGACATTGTACCCATAGTTTTCATACAATGAACACCTTTAAATAGTCAAAAGATGTGAAAACAATTCACCAAGGTAAGAGTCTTTTGGTAATTAAAACATGTTGCTGCTTTTAGCCGAAAGGTTTGGATTTTACTTGCAAAAATTTTGCATCAACTTCATTTTTACCCTCAATAAGTAGGATTATTTAATACAAGTAGCCTACTTTCATATTCTTCTTCTTCTTCTTTTTAAACTCACACATTCAACCCACCCCCACACATTCTCTCGCCTACTCGCACCTCATGGGATGCTCAAACCCATGTCTTTGTGTTGAAACTCGAGAACGTCTACCACTGAGGCACTACAACAAATCTACCACTCGAGCTTTCAAACAAAGGCTATGTAAGGCACACCATGATCACTGTATGAAATTATTCATTTACGTCTATTGCATTGCCTCGTGCTAAAAATGCTAATCTTGAAACAAGGTAGATTTAAAACTCAAGTGAGTCTCTACATTTCACTTACATAGAATGTATAGTACATATAGAGCTGCACCCTTTCTCTCTTATTTCTCATTTTATCTCTCTCATATTACTCCATGCGCATCGCACATGCCTTCCGCACTTCTCTAAATAATTCAAATTAAACCATCCAAATCATGAGTTCTTATTTAAATGTACCATAAAATAAAAATTAAGATTATTTGATTATCTTGTATCCAATTGCCTGACATTTATTTAAAAATGAAAATATCTTATGGTCTTGCTTCAACAAGCGTCCATGAGCTAAGTGTTATAATTATCCAACCTACTTAATATTTGGACATGGTTCACTGACAGTGGACTCCAAAATTTAGATGGTTTAGTTTGAATTTATGTTTTCTGAATAGTTCTCCAAATGCATGTGTATCATGCCTCAAGCACTGTTATAGCATTGAATTACTCCCCACCATGCATGAATGGTGGGGCACACCTAATGAACAATTTAAGTCCTGCACAAAAACAGGCAAGCGAATTTATTGGGTTCTGCTTGGGCACCATTGGGCTTGAAAATCATCTTCAAAAGATCCCACTGTTCCTGCAATGACATGGACAGATTTTGCCATGGGACTTGGAGTGAGGAGCTCACCTGGCTTTAGGATACTCTGTGGGGCCCACTGTGATGTATATGTTTTATGTACGTTCTCCATGCATTTTCATTTTAGGGCATGAACCCAAAATTCAAGCATATCCAAAGCGCAAGTGGGCCACATTACAAGAACAGTGAAAATTTCAAGTGGGCCATACTACATTAGCAGTGGAAATTGAATTCTTGAGGCTACAACATTTTTTGGATGAAGCTGACATTTGTGTTTTCCTTTAATTCAGGTCTTTAAGACCAGGTTGGATGACAAATAAACATCAATGTGGGCCTTATAAAGGTTTCAACAGTTGAAGTCTAGTGTGGTCCACTTGAACTTTGGATATGCTTCAATTTTAGGCTCATGCCTTAAAATGAGCTGGACAAATGAATGAACGGCGTAGATAAAACACATATATACAACGGTAGACCTAGATAGTATCGTAACTGAACAAACCGCCTCCTCCTCTATAGTTGTGCTGTGGTGTCGGTTGCAAGTGCAGCTGCCGGTGTTTCAAACCCACGCGGATTTCCTGCGGAAGCCATGCGGAGAAAGTTCTTGTGCTGGAACCTAGCTGGGGTCTTGGTAAATCCACCCCGTCTATACGTTTTGTGAGAACATGGGACCAAAACTGAACTGGATACAAGACTCAAGTGGGCCTCATTAAAGGAAAAGGTGGGTAGGAAAATTACTACCGTTGAAACCTCCTTAGGGTCCACAGTGATGTTTATATGACATTCATGCTACTGGGATGAACCGAAAATACAAATATTATCTTGATTCGAAACTCCTGTGGCTCCACAAATATTGCAACTGTGGACCTTCAATCCTCACGTTTTTCGGCTCACTTGAGTCTTGGATCCGGTTAATCTTTTGTCTCATGTCTTAAAATGAGCTCCCAAAACGTATTGACGGTGTGGATTTATTGAAAACATCACTGTTGGCCCCACCAAGGTTTCCAGGCTGGAACTTCTTGCGCAGGAAATCCGAACGAGGGTGTGATTTTCGTACGCGGATTCGCTAGTGACCCCAACACCAGCCCCTGTGTGGGACACACCATGAAGTATGTGTTTTATCCACGCTGTCCATCCATTTTTTCACCTTATTTTAGGTCATGTTACAAAAAATGAGATAAATCCAAACCTCAGGTGGACCACACCACAGGAAACAGTGTGAATTGAACGGACACCGTTGAAAACTTCTTGGAGGCCACAGGAGTTTTGGATCAAGGTGATATTTGTGTTTTCACTTCATCTAGGTCTTTGTAACTTTATCAACAGGTTAGATGAAAAATAAACATCACGGTGAGCCCTAGGAATTTTTTAATGGTGGACGTTCAATCAACACTGTTTTCATGTGGTGTGGTCCACCTGAGATTTGCATCTGTCTCAATTTTGGGTCCATGCCCTAAAATAAGGTGGAAAAATGGATGGACAGCGTGGATAAAACACATGCATCATAGTGAGGCCCACAAAGCTGTGACACCAGCCCCCTGGCTGGTGTTGGGGTCACTAGCGAATCCGCGTCCGTGGTTTTCTCTTCTTTGTAATCCGCGGATTACCAAGCCCTCGGTATCTTCCAAGCCAGGAGACCAGATAAAACCTACACGCATCTATCTACACGCGGCTGCACCTGCCCAACTGGCACTTTTGTTTTCATCCCAGAAGTGTATGAGGTGGGATGTTCATCTCAGGTCTCCTGGTCCATATTAGAAGCATGTCTTAGTCCACAAGTGTACCAAATGAATGGACGGTTTAGAAAAGCTTGTGAAGGGTTCATGTTCAAATTACACGTGTGAGATGTAAAAACGATGGAATTTTAGTCTAAATCCTAGATAAGGTTTCGGACCATCTGATTGACGGATTGAATCTTCGACACGTGTCTTTTGTTGGCAGTTATAAGCACGTGTACAGATGCGTGTGGGATAGAAATCTTGCAAAAAGAGCAAAGTGAATACTACTTGCAGCCTCATATCTGCAGTCGCAAAAACCAAGCGCCTACACCTGTCAAAGAGAGAAACGTGTCTTAAATCCATATCATTCAGTACGTAATCACTTATGAATCTAATCTATTCCAAAAATCATGTCTTCCACTCATCCAAAAGCCACACTTTTATTTTGAATCTGAACCGTTTGTCAAGAATGTTCATTTTCTTAACGTCATGATAAAAATAAACTCCATCAATGTTCATAAGAGACAATAAAAATATGGGTCCCACCCTATGAACGGTCCTGATTTTTCTATAATTTTCTTTTTTGTCATGTGTAAAGGCCCACGTTTGGCGCTTGTAGATGGACGTCTGCGAGAAGCGTTTCCTCTCAAATATCAGAGATGGGCCGTTTTTTCTTTCAAATCCACTTTTCAGTGCTTTGGTTTTCAGTTGGATTCGGAAAAAAAAGTCATGGTGAGGTGATATTTGGTACGATGACGGTGTATGATAATTACGTAGCAATCCAATATTTTTGTAGCATTTACTTAATATTTAGTTCAATCTGAACCGTTGAAATCATGATTCACACTATACATAGATCATAAACGAAAATAGATAAAAAATAATGAAATATTTCGAATTTTGAACATCTCTATTTACCACAGTTCAAATTTAATAAACAAATAGACACTAATAATTATTAAAATCAACGAACTGATTTGATTTTTAGGATAGTCATGTAAAGTGGGTCACGTGATTGAGACATTTTGGGTTGAGGTACATGTAATACACGTGTGAAGTTTCCTGTGCACGTGCATACGATATTCATTGTTAGCAAGCATTTCCTGGTTTTCTCTAGCTGAAATGCGCGTCCACGCGTACAAAAGATTGCGTTCCAAGAAATGGAAATATTTTATTTTGATACTCTGGCAGCGTATGATGCTTGATGCGCAGCAATTAAGATTTGCACACGTGGCATATCTTAATGGCATAAAAAAGAACGCGGATTGTGCACTGAGGGAAGACCAGTTTACAGGCTTAATCTTAGGGCCTGTTGGGTTAGAGGTAAATGAGAGTAAATTGTTATACAAATAGCCTAAAATCTTTTACCATAGGTTTAAAGGAGAGATAGAAATCATCTTGAAAATAATACAATTTTCAACCTCTTTTCAAAGTAAAATTATGTGGGCCCCATCATGATATATGTGTTATATCCACACCTCTCATTCATCATTTCAAATCATTTCAGGACATGTACCCAAAAATGAAATAGATCCAAAGATCAAGTGGACCACACCATAAATAATAGTATGTTCAATGGTAGACATAATTATTCTTATTGTGGGTCATTTGAGCTTTGGATCTGCTTCATTTTTTGGATCATGCCCTCAAATGATTTGAAAAAATAAATGGTCGGTGTGGATATAACACACATCATGGTGGGGCCCCTAGGACATTAGGACATGGCATGGTAACTAATGTGATTTTTTTTTTTTTGGGGACCAGCGTGCATTTTCAAAGAAATAAAAAGGCAAAGTAATCATTACTTATTTACTCTTATTTACATTCTTTTACTTTCATTTCTTAGCTACATTATTTTACTTTCATTTCTTAGCTACCAAACAGGCCCTTAAGGCTAATACGAAGCTCGAACTACATCACACACCTACATTCCTACGTTGGGAACCTAGGTGGGGCCCACTATGATGTTTGTAAGAAAAATAAAATGAAATGGAAAAGAAAGTAGGGGGAAGAAGAAAGAAGGGAAAGAAGAGAAGAGAAGAAAGGAAAGGAGAAAAAGGATTACAACTGAGTCGATCTGGTGAGTTGACCAAATGTTTGTGGTTTGTGTCAACTCACTGAGTTGACTCAGTGAATTAGCGTATTGATATTTTAGAATTTAGGTTCAAAGGAAAGAAACCCTCATAATCTCAGTTGATAATCTCATCTCCTCTCCAGGCATATTAGATGTATTTAGGAAGCGGTACAACTAGGGATTCATAATATCAGAGATTAACTCACATTAAAGGTAGATTTCTATAAACAAGAATATGTATCAGGTGAGTGATTCCAATGTGTTTCTATCCTTTTAGGTGTAATATAGTGGTTGTTCTGTTGATTGATTACAATGATTATGTTACTCGTTTGATTGTTATAAATTGATTGATGATAATCCCATTTACTATTCATTATATGCATAATTGTTAATCATGCGATATTTGCTTTAGCCTATGTTAAAAATGACCTGATTGAATAACAAATGTGAAATGTACTAATATGTGTCAGTCTTTTTTTAGAACCGCTGGGATGAGTTTTACCCACTAAATTAGTGAAGGATGTTGCCTACTAATAAGTAGGAACCTTTGACCATCAGCTGAATGAAGGATGTTATCTACTAATGAGTAGAAATCTTTGCCTATCAAATCAATTGAAGATATTTTTTATTTACAGGTTTAAGTCTAAAAAAAATGGAGAATTGCGGGTTGGCTAAATTCCAATCCAAGCACGTGGATGCACATTTCTTATTCGAACTTTATTTACTGTTGTAAATACTCTTATTGTTTTTTTTAATTATTGTTATATATATATATATATATATATATATATATATATATATATATATATATATATATATATATATATATATATTTTGTTGCATATTATATTTTTAATTATTGTTGTATATTATATTTATTTGGACAAATCATGTTAGGTTTACTCACTAGGGTGGCATGGCATTTTGCTACTTCTATATTTACCTCATACACTTGGCATATGACAATCTGAACCACTCATACTATGGGCTAGATCTTTGATTGGCCTGTGACCAAAATTTCTTGATTGGACTGTCTTGCCATTCCATATGTGTAGCTTTTATTATTGAATGTTAGACATTTTTTTCTTAGTCATGCAACCCACCGTGTAAAAGAGGCCTGATCTATTACAAGCACTTGTAGGTTAACGTAAACGTACAATGCAATTTATGAGGCCCATATCGTTGAGTGTATGCAATCCAATCCGTCCATCACATACATCTAATGATGCTTTCCTTTGTGATCAAAATTCACTTTAATCCAAAACTCGAGTGGGCCACTCAATGGGGAAGAACATCCTAACCACCCTTCTACCTTTTAAGGGGCAATTTCGTCATTTTGAAAATTTGGTTGCCAACACTTACACCAGCCTTTCATACACGCATGTGTTTCCCGCACGACTGAATCTGCTTTGGCGGGAAATATTTCGGGAAGATTTTCTTTTAGAAAGCATATACAAGGTGGGCCACTGTTGGGCCCACTGTAAATGTATGTAGTTTATCTACACCATCCAACCTCTTTTCCAGATCATTTAAGGGGTTGAAACCAAAATTGAAGCATATCCAAAAGTTAGGTAGACCATACCACAAGAAACAGTGGGTATAGTGATTTCCATCGTTGAAAAGTTTCTTAGGGCCCGCAGTGATGTTTATTTGTCATCCAACATATTCACAAGATCACACAGCCAATGATGAAGGGAAAAAAAATAATATCAGCTTGATCCAAAATTTTTGCGGCCCTAAGAATTTTTCAACGGTACAGGTTCAATTCGCATTGTTTCCTATGGTGTGGTCCACTTCAACTTTTTATAGCCTTCATTTTTTGTATAAACCCATAAATTTTTATTTTAAAATGGATGAATGGAGTGGATGAAATACATAAATGATAGTAGACCCCGTGGAGTTTACCTAGTACGCTTAAAGTACTAAGTTACTCAGTATGCAATCTGTTTCCTGCCGGCAGAAGCTATGTGGAGCCCACTGTAATGCTTATTCAAAAGCTTCACAATCCATGGGTTTTTCCAGATCAATATAAGACATTAAAAGAAAAATAAGGTAGATTCAAAATTTAAACGGATTACACAACAAGAAATAGTGAGATCAAACATTCATTATTGAAAAATAGATGGATGAGGTAGATCCAAAATTTAAACGGGCCACATAACTGGTAATAGTGAGATTAAACGTCCACTATTAAAACATTAGTAGGGTAAAAAATAGTTAGATCAGGCTAATATATTTTTGTTTTTCGCTCATCTCAGTAATAGTGACCTTATGAACTGTATGGATTCCATGTAAACATCACAAGGTTCTTAGGGAGGTTTAACGGTAATCATTTCACTACCCACTATTCCAGTCGTACGGCCCACTCAAAGCACCAGTTCGGTGTAATTTTTTTGTCTCGTGTCTTAAATGATCTAAAAAAAAAAAAATCAATGGATGTTGTAGATTTCTCACAAATTTGAAGGTGGACCCTAGAAACCATTGGAGTTGATCTTCACTATTAGAAACTTCATTGATTCCACCTAACCTGTGGAAACGCCTGTAAGGTTAATCACCATTATTTCCTTTACTATAATCCATTTTGCATTTGGATTTACTTAATTTTTTAGATCATGACCTAAGCCTTAAAACTAGCTTTCATTACGGATGGACGACATGGACATACTTCCCAGTAGGCCTTCTAGCTAGGGGTCCCACCCACCACTGTCGATTCGGTGTATCATCTAATTTAGTGCCTACGCTGGGATGTTAAATGGGGTCTAATGTGATGCTCATGAGAAATCCACCCCATTCATTCATTTTGAGATCATTTTAAGATACAAAATAAAAAATGAGGTGCATCCAAAATTAAAGCAGGCCATACAAAAGGAAAATATGGAAAAAGAAATGCAGTTAAAACACAAAAAATCACTTAATAAAAATTTAAAGCGGTTCATGTTAATGTTTATATGTTTTCCAAACCGTTTATAAGGTCATTACCACTGGGATGAAGTGAAAACACAAAAAACTTATGTGACCATACAAATGTTTCGAAGTGATCATTGAATCTCCACTTTCTCCTATTGTCTGAACCACCTAAGTTTACATAATTCTTAATTTTGGTCTCATACCCTAAAATGAGCTCGTAATACGGATGAATGGGGTGGAGTTTTCACACCAACATCATGGCTACCTTACCTAACATTCCATCCAAAAGCCTTTAATAGAAAATCCAAATACCGTACTACGTACTGATGCTACGAGTATTAAGGTGGCTACCTAGTATGAAATGATTACTCTTAGCCACATGAAAGGATTACACAGATTAAATCCATATGTCTAAAAGCATGAAAAGATTATATAGATTGCATTCAAGCATGTATAATCATAAGAACATATCATTGAGTTTAACAACAACAATCAACTATCATTTAACTCTGAATTGCACTGCAACCCTTTTGATCGAACGTGGAACGCTGTCACCAAACTACGAGAGGGTGCATATCAACATAAAAAGACGCAGCATTAAGGTACCGAGACTCAAGAATCACTCTAACCACGCACCGACGAACACGAACACACACCGGACCCCCAAAATAGTAACGGTTCCCTCCGACTTGCACTGCAACACATGCAATCGCACATCGAACGCTTTCACTGAACTACGAGTGGATGCGTATCCACCTGAAAAGACTCTCCATCATGGTACCGAGACTACAGAAGCACTATATGTCACGCCCCAAATTCGGTTCTCGACGTCCATTCGTTGCAACCCGAATTTAGAGGTGGCAGCCTCCGTAGTACCCCGATCTCGGATCCTAACCCTACACGTCAGGTTCCAATCCTGGGATACCACAAGGAGGATTTTAGGGTCTGAATTTTTTTTTTTTGAAACATGAGCATCACCATTTGAGTACCACCAAAGACAAACACAATATTTCCACTAAATCATATCGTTTACATACAGTACTGAAAGGTAAATACACAATGCGTAAATATAAAAACTGTGCACAATCCGGCACCTCCTGCTACTGCGCTCCCAACTCCAACTCAACGTTGCTGATATACTCTGGTAGAACCTGCAGCGTAACAAACGCGCATAAGCTTCGAACGAAGCTTTGTGAGTGCGTGTGTGCGTGTACAATGCGTATGACAAGCATGATAAATATCAGAGTAAGCAATAAAGCATGATGAGAACTTTAAACCAAGACTTAGCCTAATTAGGCTACACGATCATATGATATGAATAACCAGCCTACAACGGCTATGCAAGCATGCAATACAGATAACCAGCCTACCAAGGCTATATACTCATACTATGCAATGGCCTACAGGGCCTAATGTCGCATATAATGATCCAATGCATGTATGCAAATACCACCTTTAAGTACAGTGGTCCAGATACGAACACTCATAACGCAATCACGTAAGCAATGCAGGACTCGGAACTGGTAGCTCGCCCAGTGTGGTAGCTCGCCCAGGCTTATAGCCCCGCCCACATCACACCCGCCCACATCAGGACCGTCCAACACCATACAGTGATACCAATACCATCTCTGAAACAGAACATCACCGGGGTCTCACAGACCTCACTACTCACCAGTAGAATGCCAAAGCCTATCTGGTGCAATAGCGGACCTACTCACAGCTGGTCAAACTCAACCCACTTTGCCAACACCCTTCCGGCAGGTTAGGTCAGACCTCCTTCCAAACTGACCACGTGCAGTGGAAAACACCGCCGTTTGGTATTCGGCATACTGGTGTATGATTAAAGCACCCGGTCCTTGAATGGAGCACCCACCTTGGTACCAACGGGTTCAGGGACTTTCACCCAGGGACATCTTTGGCATCCAGTTTAAAGATCACATATTTTCGGTGTTCTGCAAACCACGATGGAGCTGTGGTTACAACGTAGTAACCATGCTATATGCGGCACAAGCAGACGGTGCGAAATGCAACCATGCATACAAACATGGGACGACATGCCCGTGCAAGTCTCCAAAAAGCACCATAAAACTATAAGGTCTCAAACACAATGCCACCGTCAGCTGGTAATGAACTGCACGACAATCACGACCGATATGGCCGGTTGATACAAGATAATCAGATGAGCCAAGCATTCATGATGCATGAGTCAAGTATACAGTATGAGTACCAACAAGTAATCCATCTACCACGATGGCTATAAATCAATCTAGTCCAACTTATTTGAGATATGATTAAGATGAGGGGACACATATGAATGATCGAGTCATAGTGCGGGATGTCGCTAGCCAGGGAATCTCGCACTAAGGGCTACAAGGTATGCTAAGTTATGCCTACCATACAGTGTAAGTTAGGATGATAGATTCCTATCCTCGAATAGTCCCATACCTATTGGAGAGGTTTGCGATAGAGAGCACGTGAATTACATTTGCGCGACTACATCTTGAATGCTTTATGAATGCTTTTATGCCCTAATGGTCCCCAACTAACAATAGTGATTCGGGATGCATACTCATTACACATGCATGGTGGTCGTCGAAGCATATAGTATAAAGATCACATATGAGTATTCCAACAACACTACGTGTGGCAACAGACATACTAAAAATAGCATAAAAAGATAATTCACTTATAATACAAGCAAACATAAAGAGGTAAGACTCTAAATGAATGGTATACAACAATACAGACGGTCCAACAACTGAACGGTGTGGATTAATCTTCAATATTCAGATAACCCAAATGGAAAGAAAATGATTGAAAACACTACCGACACATCAAAGGTAGAACCTACTTGAGCAGCAAGGGCGGAATACTCAAAATCATGCCGAGACCCATAATCCTGTAGTACAGTGGAGATGAACACAATAATGGTCCGTAAAAGGAATGTCATAGAAGGGGTTGCAAGATAGACATGTCATGACAGAGGATTATAAATAGTAGGGTAATCTGCGATAGATGGTTAATACAATGAGGTCCAAAAAGGGACAACAGGTCTAACCTCATACTACAAGATAGGCTCCATATAATGGATGGCCTAGATGACATACTAATGTCGATGATGAGCCCCACACTCGTCCTATAGGTAAATGGACGGTGTGGATGAGATATACACGATATGGTAGTCTTTAATAATTGGGTACAAGGGTAGGAGGGGTGAGTCATATGAGTATACAAGCTGAGTTACCAAGATCAATCAACATGGTGAGTCAACAAGGTGAGTCAATAAGGCAGGTTGACAAGGCGGGTCAACATGGTGAGTTAACAAGGTGAATTGACAAGACGGTTCAACAGGGTGAGTTTAAGAAGGTAGCCCTGTGACTTGGATCAAGCAAACTCTAAGGATAACTTTTCAATAAGGGTTTACACAACTAATCATCAAGGTGGGTCCACGGGATGGACAACGCGGTCATTCGAACACGTACACTGAGGTGGTCTTAAGGCTATCCTGTACATAACATGCTAGGGTCCATTCATTTGGATGGTTTGGATCAAGCACAAAATTAAGGCGGTCCTTATGGATGGCCGACATACATATCGCACCATGGAGGCCAATGGCTGACGTGGATAGAACACATGCATGACAAGGTGGACCCGTGGTTGGGTATAACCGCACAAAGGAGTGGGGAAGCCACATACATCAATGGGCCCCAACAGTTTGGGATTAACCCGATATTTGTGCTTTCCCACTAATCAAGTGAGATGGCAACCAAACACCATGGTGGGGCCCGCACACCACATGTGTGGAACCCCACCCATGGCTGGGTGACTTATGAACAGGAAGAATGGCAAATAAACATAACAGATGGGTCCTGTAAAGTTTTCAATGGTAGGCGTTCAATCACCCTTATTTTCTACGTGTAGCCCACCCAAAACTGGGCCCACACCCCTGCCAAGAAGAAAGACAAGGTATACCCAACATTCATCAAGGTGGGACCCAAAGTTGAGCCCCATCACCTTTGGTTGGATGAAAAAATAAACATTACAATGGTCCCAAGGAAGGTTTCAAAGGTGGGCATCAATGGCCACGGTTTCTTACAATGTGGTCCACTTGAGGTTTGTATTTACCTCATCTTTTCTTGGAGGGCCCATGGACTAAAATAATATGAAAAAATAGATGGGCGGCATACATAAAACAGATACATCGTGGTGGGACCCACAGAGCGTAGCACCCAAATGGGCCCCAAGAGTTTTGAATCAAACTAATATTTTTATTTTCCCATTTATCCATATACATGTGATCTTATGAACAGGTTGAATGACAAATAAACATCACTGTAGGGCTGGGAAGATTTCAACGGTGGAGATCATTATTTCCACTGTTTCCGTGGCATGGTCCACTTGCCATTTGGATATGCTTAAATTCTGGGCTCAGCCACTAAAATGAGCCGGAAAAACATATGGACGGAATTGATAAAGCGCATACATTCTAGGTGGGTCCCACGAGTGGGCCAGCCGCTGGACAGCCCAACCAGCCCACGGCCAGCGCCCCTTTCCTTCTTTTTTTTTTTCTTCTTCTTTTTTTTTTAAATGATCTCATCAAGTGGGGCCACAGAAATTTTTGATCAAGCTGATATTTTTGTTTTCCCTTCCTGCACACGCACGTGTGAACTCATGAACAGGTTGGATCTCAAGTAAACATCATGGTGGGCCATAGGTAGGTTTCAACGGTCTGTCACTGTCTTCACTGTTTTCTTACCAGTGGGGTCCGCTGGAGATTTGGATCTGTCTCATTCGTCAGATCATGCCCTAAAATGATCTCCCCAAATGGATGGTCGGTGGGGATACAACATGTACAACACGATGGGGCCCACTGAAGTTGGTGACGTCACGGCAGTAGGGAGATACCCACTCAAACCTGTTATCTACTCCCAGCGTCTCTGACGCTGGGAGCCTTATTTTTTTATTTTTATTATTATTATTTTTATGGTTTTGATCGAGTGGGGCCCACATAAGGGTGATCCACTCCGTTTATCAACTGGGCCATCTCATTGTGGGCCCAACGAGCCCCATATTGGGTATGTTACGTGGGCTACAAATATCAGGGTGGGCCGAAGAAGGCTCAGCAGTAGGCCCATTCTCCCCCATTATTTCATGTGGTGCGGTTTGCTTAAAATTTGGATCTGGTTCAGATTTGGGGCCTGGCCCTAAAATGATTTGGGAAAACAGATGGACGGTGTGGATTACACACAAACATCAAGGTGGGTCCCACAAGTGGGGACCCCATTCCAGCCGTCCTGGAGCTGGACGGTTCCAGCGTCCCAGACGCTGTAAACGTCCAGCGTCTGGACGTTCTTTCACCCTTTTTTTTTAAAGTTTATTTCAGGTGGGGCCCACTTAGGGAAGATCCAACCCATCCATCAGGTTTTCCAGCTCGTTGGGGACCTAATGAGCCCAATATTGGGCAGGCTACGGGGCCTACAAACATCAAGGTGGGCCCAAGAAGTCCAGCAGTCCATAACATTATCTCCACTGTTTTCGATTTTGTGGTCCACCTACGATCTGGATCTGCTTCATTTTTGGTGTCCAGCCCTAAAATGGGCTGGAGAAACAGACGGACAGTGTAGATTAAGCCCATACATCAGGGTGGGTCCCACAAGTGGGGGCAACCCTCAACGCCCAAAAGGGGCTTCGCCACAGCGCTGCTGGGCAGCAGCGTCCTCTGGACGCTGGCTGTCCAGCGGCCTTCTCCTCCATTCTTTTTTTTTGTTATTATTATTATTATTATTATTATTATTACAATAATTAAGTGGGGCCAATCATGGATGATCCAACTCATCCATCTCATTGCCCATCACAAGTAGGGCTGTCAACGGGTCGGATACGGGCCGGATCAGTGATGATCTGAATCCGACCCGATTAAGAATATATCCGACCCGAATCCGATTCGGATCACAAGTATATGATCCGAACCCGACCCGATTAAATTTTTCGAAATCCGTTTCCGATCCGATTATGATCCGACCCGATATCCGACCGGATATCCGAGAGAGGAGAGAGAGAAAGAGAGAGAGAGAGAAAGAGAGATTCTCATATATTTTTATTTTATTTTATTTTATTTTATTTTATTTTATTTTATTTATTTATTTTTTTATCGGGTCGGATCGTTAACGGGCCGGATCAAGGTTGATCCGAATCCGACCCGAATATTAAACGGATCATATTTGGATATCCGTATCCGACCCGATTATCCGATTATTGATCCGAATCCGATTAAATCGGATCGGATACGGATCGGATACGGATCTTGATCCGTGCCATTGACAGCCCTAATCACAAGGTGGGGCCCAAGGAAAGAAAATGAAAGATAAATGAGAAAAATGGGGGAAGTTTGCACTCACAATGATGGTTGGACGGTTGGATTGCCGATCGGACGGTCCGGATGATGATCGGGGTCCTCCAAGCTTGATCTTCACCTTCAATTCCTCTAACTCTCTCTTTCTCTCTCTTGATCTCCCTCTAAATCTCTCTCTACTTCTCTCTCTCTTCTCTCTCTTTCTCTCCTTTCTCTCTTTCTCAAATCTTGGAATGCAGTGGACGAGTGGTGCTTGGGAAATGGGGGGGGCGGTTTTCTTAGAAATATGGTGATGATGGCTAGCATGGGAGGTATGGGTTGTGATATGGGTTGTGATGATGGCTACATAATGATGATGATGATGGGAGAGAGCATGAGAGGTATGGGTTGTGTTGACTTTGGAGGTGAGAGAATGATGGGATGGGTATGGTGATTGATTTGACATGTTGTTGGGATTTGTGCAAGTGGGGCCCATGCCACACGCGCGTTGCGCGACCCACCTCGGATTGCACAAAAGCACGCATCTCACACACCGGGTATCGTAATGGGGCGTGCCGCGCGGCGTTGGAATCGTGGCGCCCGCGCGGTCGCAAGGGTACAAGTCTTAGGTCGTTGCGGTACTAAATCAGAGTCGCAATCAAGGCTCGCTAATCTGGTCCGTCTAGGACGTACCGGTACCGGAAACTAAACGTACGGAGGGCAATTCAGGGTACGGGTCTTACACTATAACCACACATCGAAAAAATTTGACGCATTCTGTACCCCTAAAATAGCACAGTTCCACTAAGACTTGCACTATAGCCCTTTGATGACACGCCGAACGCTTTCACCGAACTACGAGTGTGTGCGTAACCACTCAGGAAAATGCTACATTAGGGTATCGAGACTCAAGAATCACTCTAGCCAAACACTGATGAACATGGACACACACAAGACCCTCAAAATAGTAACGATTCCCTTCGACTTGCACTGCAGCATATGCAATCGCACGTCGAATGCTTTCACTGAACTTCGAGTGGGTGCATATCCACCTGGAAAGACTCTCAATCATGGTACCGAGACTATAGAAGCACTATAACCACACACTAAAAAAAGTGACGTACACCGTACCCCTAAAATAGCATCGTTCCACTTTGACTTGCACTACAGCCCTTCGATGACACGTCGAACGCTTTCACTGAACTACAAGTGCATGCATAACCACTCAAGAAGACGCTACATTAGGGTATCGAGACTCAAGAATCACTCTAACTACGCACTAACGAACATGGACACACACAGTACCATTAAAATAGTAACGGTTCCCTCCGACTTGCACTGCAGCACATGTAATCACACGTCGAACGCTTTCACTGAACTACGAGTGAGTGTGGATCCACCTGGAAAGACTCTCCATCATAGTACTGAGACTACAGAAGCACTATAACCACACACGAAAAAAATTTGACGCACACCGTCCTCCTAAAATAGCATAGTTCCACTCCGACTTGCACTACAACCCTTCGATGACACGCCGAACGCTTTCACTGAACTACGAGTAGGTGTGTAACCACTCAAGAAGACGCTACGTTAGGGTACCGAGACTCAAAAATCACTCTAACCACGCACTGACGAACAAGGACACACACAAGACCCTCAAAATAGTAACGGTTCTCTCTGACTTGCATTGTAGCACATGCGGTCTCATCTCAAATGCTTTTACCGAAGTATGAGTGGGTGCGTAACCAATTAGGAAGAGACTGCATCATGGTACCGAGACTACGGAAGCACTCTAACTATATACCGAAAACATTAATGCACACCGTACCCCTAAAATAACACCGTTCCATTCCGACTTACACTATAGCTCTTCGATGACACGCCGAACGCTTTTACCAAACTACGAGTGGATGTGTAACCACTCAAGAAGATGCTGCGTTAGGGTATCGAGACCCAAGAATCACTCTGACCATGCACCGACGAACACGGACACATAGGACCCACAAAATAGTAACGGTTCTCTCCGACTTGCACTGCAGCTCATGCGGTCGCATCTCGAATGTTTTTACCGAAGTACGAGTTGGTGCGTAACCAACTAGGAAGACGTTGCATCATGCTACCGAGACTATGGAAGCACTCTAACCACATACCGAAAAATATTGACGCACACCGTACCCGTAAAATTACATCGATCCACTCCGACTTATACTACAGCGCTTTAGTGGCACGCCGAACGCTTTCACCGAATTATGAGTGGGTGCGTAACCATTCAAGAAGACGCTGCGTTAGGGTACCGAGACTCAAGAATCACTCTAATCATGTACCGGTGAACACGGACACACACCGAAACCCAAAATAGTTACAGTTCCATCTGACTTGCAGTGCAGCATAGGCAGCAATCGCACGTCGAACGCTTTCACTGAACTATGCGTGGGTGTGTATCCACCTGAAAAGACTCTCCATCATGGTACTGAGACTACAAAAGCACTATTACCACACAACGAAAAAAATTGATGCACATTATACCCCTAAAATAGCATTGTTCCACTCCGACTTGCACTACAGCCCTTCGATGACATGTCGAAACGCTTTCACCAAACTACGAGTGGGTACGTAATCACTGAAGAAGACACTTCGTTAGGGTACCGAGACTCAAGAATCACTCTAACCACACACCGACGAACACGGACATACAAAGGACCCCCAAAATAGTAATGGTTCCCTCCGACTTGCACTACAACCCATGTGGTCACATCTCGAATGCTTTTATTGAAATACAAGCGGGTGTGTAACCAACTAGGAAGACGCTGCATCATGGTACCGAAACTACGGAAGCACTCTAACATCATACCGAAAAACATTGATGCACAACGTACACCTAAAATATCATCGATCCACTCTGACTTGCACTATGACGCTTTGGGGGCACGCCGAACGCTTTCACCAAACTATGAGTGGGTGCGTAACCACTCAAGAAGACGCTGCATTAGGGTATCGAAACTCAAGAATCACTCTAACAACACACTGATGAACACGGACACACACCGAACTCCTAAAATAATAACAGTTCATTTCGACTTGCACTGCAGCTCATGCGATCGAACGCTTTCACCAAACTATGAGTGGGTGCGTAACCACTCAAGAAGACGCTGCATTAGGGTATCGAAACTCAAGAATCACTCTAACAACACACTGATGAACACGGACACACACCGAACTCCTAAAATAATAACAGTTCATTTCGACTTGCACTGCAGCTCATGCGATCGTGCGTCGAACGCTTTCATTGAATTGTGAGTGTGTGTGTATCCACCTGCGAAGACTCTCCATCATGGTATTGAGACTACAGAACCACTCTACATAGACACCGACTAACATTGATGAACACCATACCGTACCCCTAAAATAGCATTGATCTACTCCGACTTACACTGTAGCCCTTTGATGGCACGCCAAACGCTTTCACCGAACTATGAGTGGGTGCATAACCACCAAAGAAGACACTGCATTAGGGTACCTGAGACTCAAGAATCACTCATGCACTAACGAACACGGACACATACATGACCCCCAAAATAGTAACGGTTCTCTTCGACATGCACTGCAGCCCATGCGGTCGCATCTCGAATGCTTTTACCGAAGTACAAGTGGGTTCGTAATTAACTAGGAAGACGTTGTATCATGGTACCGAGACTACGAAAGCACTCTAAGCACACACCGAAAAAAAATGACATACACTGTACCCCGAAAATAGCATCGTTCCACTCTAACTTGCACTACAACCCTTCGTTGACATGCCGAACGCTTTCACCGAACTATGAGTAGGTGCGTAGCCACTCAAGAAGACGCTGTGTTAGGGTACAGCGACTTAAAAATCACTCTA
Organism: Liriodendron chinense; assembly: GCA_003013855.2. NCBI lineage: Eukaryota > Viridiplantae > Streptophyta > Magnoliopsida > Magnoliales > Magnoliaceae > Liriodendron > Liriodendron chinense. Next base: position 1,112,579 of record ML058381.1, on the reverse strand, counting down.
ACCACGCACTGACGAACACAGACACACATACGACCCCTAAAATAGTAACAGTTTCCTCCGACTTGCACTGTAACCCATGCGGTCGCAACTCGAATGTTTTTACCAAAGTACGAGTGGGTGCACAACAAACTAGGAAGACGTTGCCTCATGGTACCAAGACTACGAAAACACTCTGACATCATACCAAAAAATATTGATGCACACTTTACCCCTAAAATAACATTGATCTACACCGACTTGCACTGCGGCCCTTCAATGGCACACCGAACACTTTCACCAAACTACAAGTGAATGTATAACCATTCAAGAAGACACTGCATTAGGGTACCGAGACTCAAGAATCACTCTAACCACACATTGATGAACACAGACATACACCGAATTCCTAAAATAATAACGGTTCACTCCGACTTGGACTGCCATATAATAATAATGGGCCACACCTTTATTTATTGATATCGCTAGCGATGATCCATGTTGTTCATTAGAATTTAAAGATTTTTTTGTTCCGATACTAAATAAATGAGGCAGATCAAATAATCAAGTGGTCCACATCATCTTCATTTACATTTAATGGTACATATTGAACATACTACTGATACTTTCTACGGCCCACCTTCCACTCGGATCCGTCTCATTTTTTTTTCTAATGATATAAAAGAGGATGAGAAAACCAGTGGACGGTATCGATCAATGAATTAAATTTATGTGCGCCCCATTTCAAAGATTTAATGTAACTGACGAATTCAAGGTTAAAGTTGTAATAAAGTAATACGACAAGGGTAGTAGTGTCAATTTAGACAGCTGGCGCGAGTAGATTACCTTTATTTTGTCTCTTTATAAGGCTTTTGTGAAAAGACAAAATTAACCTCTATGTCTATTTATGTTAACTTACAAGTGCTTACAGTGGATTCGCCTCAAAAGTAAATTGGGCAATGCACCCCCATTGTTAGTCAAATCATGCATCACCGGTATAGTTAGTGCGTCTCCTTAGCATTAGAACATAAAACCTGCTGTAGTTAGTGTCTCGTAAGCATTCAAACATAAAACCTCCTACGCCTGGGCTAGCAGGCGGACACTACTGAATGTTAGACTTTGATGATATGTCTTACAGCGTTCAATCTGCTACCAATTGAAAAGCCAGAATTATCCGAACGTTGGTGATTTTTGGATCAAGGCCATTGAAAACTGAAGCAACCTGATGAGTGGTCTAGATGTGGTCCATGTATGCCACGTGTGTAGAAAGGGGATGGTGGGCACGGAATCTACTCTCAGGAATAGAATACAATACGACGTTCCTTTTCCACCGATCCCTGAATTGCGTTGACCCGTCCACTATAAACTGTCATCAAGTTCTACATCCATCCAGACCGTCCAATCCGCTGCTGATGGCAAAAGCTGAAAATTCACATTGATCAGATGGTTATAACTGGCTAATATCAGCAGTTGGATTGTTTCTGGTGACGGTGAGTACAGATAGTCCAACTATATAAGGAATGGCGTAAAATGCAGAAGGTAGCGTACACTGTCCATCGCAAACGGACGCAGATTGGTACTACCCCACCAGGACCAAGCTAGAGACGGACGGTCATTGGGGCCCACCGTGATGTATATGTCTTGTCCACATCGTCCATCCATTTTTACAGATCATTTTATGGCACGAGCCCAAAACGTAGGAAGATAAAAGGCTCGAGTGGACCACACCAGAGGAAGTAGTGGAGATTGAAAGCCTACCGTTGAAAACTTCTTGAGGGCCACAGAAGTTTTTTTTTTATCAAGCTGATATTTATGTTTTCTCTTCATCCAGGTATATGTGACCTTATGAACAGGTTGGATGGCAAATAAACATCACGGTGGGCCCCAGGAAGTTAAATTCCTGTGGTGTGATCGTCTAGAGCTTTCGATCCGTCTTCTTTTTTGGGTCATGCTCTAAAATGATCTTCCAAAATAGATGGACGGCATGGATATAACATATCTGCAATTGACACAGGATAGTCAAAGTCAGAAGTATTAAAGTCTCTATAACAGCCGTTGTTGGGGTGGTTTGAATGATGAAGGCGTCTAGAAAAGGATGCAGTTACAACGAAGAGAATCAGACCACGGAGTGGAGCCAAAACCACAGAGATGTCCACCAATCCTCAATCAAACCACTATAGGAAGAAAAGACAATTTACAATTACAAGACTCAATTTTGATGGCTTAGATGGCAGGTGGATTAAGAACAATTTTAATCAACAATCATAATCGCTAACAAGTGGGCCACTCTGCTTCCTCATTTCTTGTTTCCTTTGTTCTAAAACTCGTTGATTGGACTCAAAACTCGACCTGACCAGCCTTTGAGCTGGGTCTCTTGAAAGCTCAGTCATAGGTCTAGCATGATCGCTACTTACGAAGACTTGTTGAGTTGACTCAACTTTTGATGACTCGGACTGAGTCACTCGTTTAGGCAAAACAAGGAGAGAGAGAGAGAGAGAGAGAGAGAGAGAGAGAGAGAGAGCTAAACATGAATGCATTGGGAATAAATTGAAAATAATATCAATAATGAGACAAGGGAAAAACCCATAAGTTCACTCACACTAGGGGACATTTGTATAGTAAGTTACTTTAGATAAGGTACTTATGCCACAAATAGCTTATCTTGATTTCTATGCAGATAAATATGCTTGTTGAACATTATGTTTGTCAGCCAGAAAGTAGAAAAGCATGTTTGGCTTCCAACATCATGAGTATTTATCATTTAAGCCTATTTGGTCCCCCTCACATCCACTGTCTATCATACGAGGCCAACATTTGATGTGGGTTGTTCATTGTGTGGGCCCTAACTTTGATGTGGGTCATCCATTGTGTGGGCCCCAACTTTGATGTGGGCCATTCATCATTAAAGGCTGACCTTTAATGTGCACCATCTATCATGTAGGGCCTGCCTTTGATGTCAGTCATCCATCACGAGGGGTCAACCATCAATGTTGTTGCCATTATGTGGGACCCACCTTCAATATCTACTACACATCATGTGAAGCCCACCTTGATGTGGACTGTCCATCATGTGGGACCCACCTCTGATGTGGGCCATACATCATGCGGGGCCTACCTTGGATATGGGCTAGGGCCGACCTTTGAAGTGGACTATCCATCATGTGGCGCCCAACATTACTAATTGCCCATCATGTGGAATGCACCTTTGATGTGAACTATCCATCATGTGGGCCTAACCAGCAACGTGAGTTGCTAGTCGTGCGGGGCTCACCTTGGATGTAGGCCATTCATCATTAAGAGCCGACCTTCGATGTGGCCCATCCATCATGCGGGGCCACCTCAATGTGGGTCATCCGTCATTTGGGGCCTAGCTTCAATGTCCATTGCCAATGTGGAGCTCAAATTTGATATGGACCGTCCATCATGTGGGCCCCACCTTTGAAGTGGGTCATCTATCATACTTGCCCAGTTTGGATGTGGGCTATTTATCATTAGGGGCCGACCTTTGATGTGGACTATCCACTATGTGGGCCCATGTCCAGTTTGGATGTGAGCTATTTATCATTAGGGGCCGACCTTTGATGTGGACCATCCACTATGTGGGCCCATGTTAATATGAGTGATCCATCATGTGGGACCCACCTTTGATGTGGACCGTCCATCATGTCGGCCCCACCTTCAATGTTGGTAGTCCATCATGTGGGCTTCCTTTGATGTGGACCTGTCCATCGTGTGGGCCCCACCTTCAATGTTGAGAGAGAGAGAGAGAGAGAGAGAGAGGTGAAAAGTTAATAGGGTAAAAGAAAAGCTCATGGAGACAAGTAGCCTTAAAAATGTGAGTCAATCCTAACCTAACTGAATATTGAGTCCAGTCGAGTCTTCAAGTCCACCTGACCCAGTCGAACATGGAGTCCGAACCGGGTTTTAAGATTTTCACAATGACACGCAAGGAGTTAATAGTTGAATTGCGCGTCTTACCAAAAGAGGAAAGTGCTCCCTAAGGGGATCATTTTACCAACAAATGAAGTCTTAGAGCTCCCAACCGAGGCCTTGCCATGCAAGGTGAATTGGACCACTAGTGGCTGCAGAAGGTGAGCCCCACAAAAGCCATGTCCCATAAAAAAAGAAGCCATGGTTTAAACTTTAGGTCCTGTTTCATAGACACCTAAAAATGAATTGATTTCATGTTAGTTAACAATAATTAAGTGTTAGAGATCTTGATATCTAATACATGATTGTGTTATTAACAAGAGCTCTTTAAGTACTAGATATCAAGATCAGCAGAAATATTATTACTTCCAAAGGGCCAAAGGCCAAAAGAACAAAGTGAGCAAAGCTCAAAGAAAACAAAAAGACCCATAGGCAGGCCACCCACAGGTGGGCCAGGAGAAGAAAAAAACAGTAGACCCACATCCCAAAGGAAGGAGAAAAACAAAAGACCTACATCCCTTGCTAGAACTAAATACATTATTGTTGTTAACTAAAATGGGATGGACTCATTTTCCAGAACAATTGGCTCTACAAACAAGGTTTAACTATTTAAGCAATAGGGTTAGGAGTAGGATTTTGAATGGTTCAGGCTAACATTTGGATTTTGCTTGGCCCCACCTAGTGGGGCCCATTGACTGCATAACAATTATTTAATTCCACCAATGTTATGCTTTTTTTCCAACGGCCACCTAGGGCCTGTTTGGTAAACAACTTCAAAATGACTTCATCTCATTATTTAATTAATGGTAACTACCGTATTAGAGATCATATTTCATTTTGGTAGGATTAAAAATCATCCCAAATAACCAAATCTCTAATACATAATTACAATTAGCTAAAATGAGATCACTCATTTTTCGGCATCTATAACTCATTTTTTGGCATCTACCAAACCCTTAAGTGTTCTGAAAACATGTCCAAATAGAAGACAATTTAAAACTAGTTGTACATGGATCCAAACAATTTCCAACTCGGCCGCCGACTCTATAGTTAAGTTGTTTAGTGTACATGCTTTCCAGGAGACATGACTTGATATTGTGGCCTAGCGCGGGCAAAGTGTTAGCCTGAAACCCTACTAGGTAAAACACAAATAAAAGAAGATGAAGAAGCATGCTTACAAGCACTTGGAGCTTGATCATTTTAAGAAAAATTTCCATTGTTATTGATTTGTGTAGTATTATTATTATTTTTTATTATCACAATACATCATATCTTATCAATTATTTCCATATCAGAGGGGAGAATTATGGCACGCACGCCAACTTGGCACACATATGGGAACTGGCTACTCATCAGGTGGGGACCACTTCGAACATGCCTAGGCCCAACAGCCAAGATTTCTCATCAAGAGGCCATACTGTGTGCATTGAATACATAGACCTTTCTCACCATCTTTCTTCTTATTCTCCATTTTCCTTGTATATGTGACGCCCACTAGATGAGTGGACCACCCTGATTTTCAGGCTGAGTCATGTGTTCATAGTAGACCCCACCTGATGAATGGCCCAGACCCCCACCTAAGTATACCACATTGGCACATGCACCATGATCGCCTCTTCAATCTTTCATATTGCTGGCAGTTGCTGTTGAATAGATGGAAGATTGAGGGGCTCATGTAGGACTGCATTCACAGCACTAACCATTTCCTGTGGAGAAGTGAACCCATCATTCCTCATGTAAAAAAGGTGCAATATCCTGCTCATCATCCAAAACACATCCTTGCAAGCTCTTGGAACAACACTCCCCTCTGTATGCAGCACCGACCTCAGCAGTTCTCTCCTACTACTGTCAATGATACCCCTCATCTCTCTCACAGTGTCTTCCTCGGTGACCCTACCGTTGCTGTGGACCATGCGGAGTGACACACCATTCAGTTTTCCTTCATTGGCTTCTCTCTGCCACAAAATAAGAACAGTAACCCCAATAATGGTTATTATTAGAACAGACGACTGTGTTTACTAATGACAGTCTTAGTTGTTTGTAATGCTTTCAGCACTACGTAGTTTTGTGACTCCCACTGCATAGTGGGCTAGGATATATAACTCGAGCCACGAATGGACCTGGACAACATGGACTGGCCCATTATGGGTCAGGTATGGACTGAGCCGTAGGACCTCTGTGTACCCAGATGCTGGTATGTGCTTAGGGTACTAGAATTATTGGGGTCGTTTAAATTCAAGAAAGTTGTTTCGGCATAAGCTGTCTAGGGCAGACTTGTTCGGTGCAATAACAAGGACAGTATATTTTTGGGAAAAAGGTGGAATAACAATGAGGATAGCTTAACCTTAGCTTGGTGTTTTTGCGAATACAATCTAGTGCACGTGCATCACATGTGCCACATGTGTGGCCATCCAAGTTCAAGTGCCCTGCATGTGGGAATGTGCTACCATAAATCTTCAGGCGTCCAATATGTGTCAACGTGCACATGCACTGTAGATGCTGCATATGCCTCCATCCATATTAAACTCCCAAGTGCCACAATCCATCTTTAATCCCTAGTCCAGGGTGTTTTTATCCAAGAAAATGATTTAGACAGCCTGTGCCCACACAAGTTTGCTTGCATCCAAACGGCCCCATAGTGTCGATGACTATATGGATATGGATACTACACGGATACTCGCATCATCTGGTTAAAGTGGCATATACAGTCCATACATAGAGCCTACAAATGCAGAGGAATTTGCTCCACGTAGGTCCCATGGTTTGATGTTCCAAACCATTAGCCTGATGGTCCCACCTGCAAATGAGGGTCGTGCCGACAACATTCCATGTAGGTAGATCCCAACCCTCCTACATGATGTTCAATTGTACAAGTGGAGAATCTAACATTGATATTAGTGGTCCCAAAATCCCAATGTTGATGATAATAGCACAACTCATACATTAAATAACAATTCTCATTCAAATTCAACTCCTCTGTGATAACGGTCCAGTATTGACTATATTGTGTAACTACAGCATGGATAGATCCTAAATTGTAGCCCACACAACTGTATATATTGACCATAACAATGAATAGAAAATGCAAGCTCAAGTTATCCATTTTATTCAGTCCCTGAAGGTTTTCATGGTATCAGAGCTTTATTGGTCCCACGACCTCTCCATTCTCGTCTTCAAAACCTCCATCTCTCATGGATTCTGTCAAGTCCAGCCCTTGTTCTTTTCTAACATCTTGCATCTAGTAGCAGTTAAACTAGACGGATCAAACTATCTTCTCTGGCTCTCTCAATTTCTACCTATTCTGAGAAGCAACGTACTGTTAGGGTATGTTAATGGCACTAAACCGTGCCCTGAAAAATTCTTATGTGATGCTGAAAACAAAACTTTAGCAACCATCAATCCCGAATACATCGAATGGCAGTGAGCTAATCAATAATTTTTGAGTTAAATCAATGCTACTCTTCAAGAGAGGGTCCTCTGTACTATTGTTGGGCTCTCAACATCTCGTGCAGCATAGCAATTGTTGAGACAGGCATTTTTCTTCCCGCTCCTGGTCTCGAATCATGAGCCTTAAGGCAGAACTTCACAATGTTCAGAAAGGAGGCCTCTCTATCAATCAGTATATGCAAAAGGTAAAATCTCTCTCTGATAGCCTAGCTGCAGTAAGCAAACCAGTTGATGAAGACGACTTAGTTGAATATGTTCTTAATGGTCTTAGCCCAACCTACAAGTCGTGCATTCACGCGATTCAAGCACGCGAGACACCCTACTCACTGGATGCGTTACATGGTGTTCTTCTGTCAGGAGAAATTATAATCGATTGGCAGCACAAGCTTGTTGTAAATGATGGTACCACCACTACCTTGTTTGCTCCTAGAGGACAACGGTCCACCTCTAGTGGAAGAGGTTCCGCTCGATCTGCAATAATTCACACTTCTCGTGGACATAGCCACGGTTCTGGCTGTGGTAGTGGATTGCACGGTGGCAGTATGACCCATCTCTCCCATTCAAGTGGGACTCGGCTGATCTGTCAGATTTGTCAAAAATTGGGTCACACTGTGATTGATTGCTACAATCGTATGAATCATGCCTACCAAGGAAGGGTCCCTACTAAAAAACTTTCAGCCATGGTTGCATCTCATGCACCCTCTCCATCAAATGAAACATGGATTATCAACAACGGGGTGTCAAATCATGTCACCTGAGCTGGCAAATCTATCCCTTCGATCTCAATATTAGGGCAATGATCAAGTGGTTGTTGTCAATGGATCAGGTTTGCAAATTTCTCACATTAGCTCTATTGCTCTTCACACACCCACCTCTCCTTTTCATTTAACAAATATTTTGCATTGCCCATCTGTCTCTGCAAACTTGTTATCTGTTCATCACTTTGTTCATGATAGTCATTGCTATTTTGAGTTTCACTCAGATGATTTTTATGTGAAGGCCAAGTACACGAGGAAGACGCTTTTCCACAGGAGGAGTAAAAATGGTTTCTATCCTTTTCAACTTCGTCGTTCACCTCCAAATAAGTCCAGTCGCCCGGTTGCATTTCTTGGGGAACGTGTTGCTTCACCAATCTAGCATTATAGACTTGGCCATCATGCAATTTCTACTTTGAAGAATTTATTGTCAAAGCAGTCTTTGCCTTTATCTAGTTCTATTAATGAATTTAAATTTTGTGATTCTTGTCAACTTGGTAAGAGCAAACTGACTTCTATTTTCCGTATCGTCATCTATCTCTTCTCATCCCTTAATCCACACAAACATCTAGGGTCCATCCATATGTCCGTCAATCAAAGGGTTTCTCTATTACATTAATTTTATCGGGGATTATTTAAAATATTGTTGGTTTTATCCCATGTATCTTTGATAAGAGGCTCTTAACTGTTTTATTAAATTTAGATGTATGGTGGAGAATTTAATATCATGAACCATTAAAACCTTACAAAGTGATGCCGGCGGTGAATATATAAGCAATCATTTTCAAACCTTTTTATCCGATCATGGCATCTCTCATCGGATGTCGTGCCCTCACACTCCCGAACAAAATGGGGCCACAGAACGTAAACATCGCCATATTGTTGAAACTTGAAACTGCTCTTACTTTAATGACTAATGATAATATGCCATCCTCATACTAGGTTGAAGCTTTCCAAAGTGTTGTTTATCTAATCAATGGGTTGCCTGTTAAATTGTTAAAATTTCTTTCCCCATGGAAAAAACTTTTTCATCGACCCCCTAACTATCTCTCTCAAAAATTTTGGGCATGCTTGTTTTTCAAATCCTCACTCGTACAATCGCCATAAACTTGAATTGAGTTCCAAAACATGCGTGTTCATTGGATATAGTTTGCACCACCAAGGGTATTGATGCTTAGATGTTCAAACTGGCCACGTCTATTTGTCTTAACATGTTGTATTTAATGAAAATTCCTTCCAATTTCGTCACTCAAAAACAATGACCGATGCCACTCCTACTGCGGACAAGTCTTTTCTAACCATAATCTTACCCTTCCCTTGATCATACCCTTCTAATCAGCCTTCACCCGAACTTCACAACCCACCTTTACATGACCCACATACTACATCAACCCAACCGGTCCAACCTGTTCCCATACCTAAGCCGCTTGCTATACAAGCCCCCTCCCCTACCCCACTCCCTCCACCACCTCACCTTTACATTTGTACCTAATTTGGACCCTAACTAGCAACTAGAAACCTTATCATCAGCTATTGCCACACCACAAATGGTGACCTGATCCAAAGTTGGTGTTCAGAAACCCAAAACACATCTCAACTTTGTAACCCATCTTGCCATCAAGTACCCTCTTCCTGTTTGTCTAATTGCATCATTGATACTTATAGTTGAACTCAACTTTTACACAATTGCCTCAAAAGACCCTCTTTAGTGTGCCGCTATTAGTGAAGAGTTCAATGCCTTACTTCGTAATGGGACCTGAGGCTGGAGCCTTGTCCTTGCATCCCCACGCATCGATATAGTTGGAAGTAAGTGCGTGTTTAAATTAAGAAGACGTGCAAACAACATCATTGACCACTATAAGGCACGACTAGTTGCTATAGCTTTCAACCAACATGCCGGCCTTGGCTATGATGAAACTTTCAGCCCTATTGTTAAACCCGACACTATCCGCACCATGTTATGCATTGTTGTCTCATAGAACTGGCCAATAAACCAGCTGGATGTTTGCAATGCCTTCTTACATGGTTTTTTACATGAGGATATTTACATGCAACAACCGCATGGCTTTGTTGATCCTCTCCTACCACATCACGTCTGTTTACACCCATTTTTTGCACACCCTTGAGGACGAATAAGATGCTATCACATGTTGGCACTACGTGCCTAATAATGACGAAATCGTACTCGCGCTCGAGTATATATTTTGCCCCACCTCGTTTGGAGACACATCACTTGCCAAAAGTAAAGTGGCGCAGAACCATATGCACGCCTACAGAAAAGACGAAGTGACGAATGACATGTAGCCCTAATTCGTGTGGCATGTGTGAGCGAAGCAGCATGTTTGACACGTCTATAAAAGACCCATCAAGACAAGGATCTGATAAAAAATCTGGATATGCTCGGTAATGCCATCTCTCACAATTCTTCTAAAATAGGAGATCTTCCAAAGAGTTTGGTGCTCTCACGGCGATTACGAAGATTTGAGAATAGGATTAACATCAAAGCGGATGGGAACCAATGGATTGGGTCTCGATTCGGATCCAACGAGATTGATCCCTTAAGATCCACGAATCTCCATGGCCAAGAGATCTTACACTCACTCGCTTCAACCTCACATTCCCCGTCAATCAAGCATGCTAGTACATGCACAATCCTCGGACTACTCGCCTTCATATAGTCAAAAAAATTATGCGCTTTGTTAAAGGTACACTGACCACTTGTTTAACATTCACAAAAGGAAAATCTCTTGAATTAGTTGCCTTCTTATATACGGATTGGGCCGGAAACCACAATGATCGATGTTCCACTTCTAAATCTTGTGTTTTCCTTAGGCCCAATCTAATTTCGTGGTCTTTCAAAAAGAAGAGAACAGTTTCCAAATCCAACGCAAAAGCCAAATATAGGGCCCTTGCCTATACAATGTCTGATCTACTTTGGTTAACATATATTCTTTGCGATCTTGGCATTCCACTTCGTTGTCTACTAATGCTCTAATGTGATAACATTAGTGCTACATAACTTGCTACGAACCCGATCTTTCATGCTCGAACTAAATACATTGAAATTGACTACAACTTTGTCTGTGAAAGAGTGGCTCACAAATAGCTCTGTGTTCTCTTTGTTCCTTCTAAGAATCAAATTGCCGACATTTTTACAAAGGGTCTTCCACTAACAAGGTTCCACTATCTTTCGGACAAGCTTACTCTTGCTTCCGCACCATTGCGCTCGATGGGGAGTAATTGATAGCGGACAACCGGCCAACATACCAAAAGCTTTAGAGCTGTTGGGGGAGTACCGATTTATCCCAATATTCTGGCTTTCCCAAGCAAACCCAGGCGAGTCCTCCTCGTGGGAAACCCCCATGTTGCATGAGTCCCCTAATCACACGGTCCCACAATGGGTCCCACCTCGTGGCCATCTTGCATCTCACAAGCCCATCTCGTGGGCCATCCCACCCCCTGTGTGGAGATACGGTGCATCCTTAGAGTCGCACCAAGCTGCCCCCACATCATCCACCCACACCACCAATGTGGAGATACGGTCATCCTTGGAGTCACACCAAGTTACCCCCGCATCATCCACCCACACCACCAATGTGGAGATACAGTGCATCCTTGGAGTCGCACCAAGATGCCCCTGCATCATCCACTCACACTGCCAATGTGGAGATACAGTGCATCCTTGGAGTCGCACCAAGCTACCCCGCATCATCCTCCCACACCGATGAGGAGACTCAATCCTTAGGCTCCCGCTCTGATACCACTTTGATAGTGGACAACCGGTTAACACACCAAAAGCTTCAGAGTTGTTGGGGGAGTACCGATTTATCCCTATATTCTGGCTCTTCTAGGCAAACCTAGGGGATTTCTCCCTGTGAGCAACCCCCGCGTTGCACGGTTCGACAATAGGTCCACCTTGTGGCCATCCTGCATCTCACAGGCCCCACCTCGTGGGCCACCCCATCAGCACCAAGATGCCCCCGCATTAGTAATATCACAACTCATACATTAAATCACAATTCCCATTCAAACTCAAATCCTCTGTGATAACAGTCCAGCATTAACTGCATTGTGTAACTCCTACATTGATAGACCATGTGACTCCTACATTGTGTAACTCCTGCATTGATAGACAAGGTAACTACTGCCTTGTGTAACTTCTGCCATGATAGATCCTAAATTGTATCCCACACAACCGTATATATTAACCATACCAGTGAACAGAAAATACAAGCCCAAGCTATCCATTTTATTCGGTCTCTAAGGTTTTCAGATGGCACATACAATAAAATGTGTCATAGATGGAAAAAATCCTACTCTAATAGATGACCCACAAATGGACAGACCAAATAATCTATGGCTAGGATCTTCAATATGGGGAAATTTAGTTGCCCGGGCCATCCACATTGAGTCCCATCATATCAAAAGCTTATATTTCCGAACGATGGGCCCCACTTGTACAAATTATAACATGAGCATAGGTAAAAACTCTCAGCCAAGCAACGGTTCACATTCAACCAAAAGAAGGCCAAAACTTCTATAGCCAAGATCTTCTAACCTGGGGTTCTTGTGCCATCCATAAAAAGAGGCCCGTTGTATCAATAGGTGATACGATTGAACCATGGGGTTCACGTGTACCAACTAAAACTGGGAGCAGATTAGGTGCAGCCCTGGCCTCACCCAACATCGGTGTGGCCCTACTTGTGGGTACCTCCTTGATGTATGTATAGTATATCCATGCTGTCCATCTGTTTTGCCATATCATTTTAGGGCATGAGCCCCAAAATTGAAGCAAATCAAAATCTGAGGCAGACCATAACATAGGCAACAAATGGTGATTGAATGCCCACCAGCAAAAATTTCCTAGGGCCCACTATAATGTTTATTTTTGTTAAGGTCACAAAGACCTGAATGAAGGAAATAGAAAACATCAGCTTGATCCCAAACTTTTGTTGCCCACAAGAAGTTTTTAATGGTGAATCACCATTGTTTCTTGTGGTATGGTACACCTGAGATTTGGATCTGCTTCATTTTTGGGCTCATGACCTAGAATGAGCTGGCAAAATGGATGCATAGCATGGATATATAATACATGCATCAAGGTGGGCCCTGTGGTCAGGGCCGCACCAGTGTTGGGTGAGGCCGAGGCGGCACCTAATCTGCTCCCACTAGAACCCAAGCCACTGAATAATCTCTTGGTCCAAGCACACCTCTATTAAAATGGGGTGCCATAACGTAATGAGATGAATGGGAATTTCTACCTTGAAGCTTTGCAGGTCATTGAGAAGACGCCCACATGTGCTCATTAGCTTGAATAGATTATGGTACTCTGAATCTCTGACAACCTCCTCCGAAATCTTTGGTCCCACAAGATAGAGCACTGGGAGAACGGTCGGCCCCAATGCAAATGATACATACCCATTTGTCATATATTCATCCAAAGTGGGCAGCGATTTGTCAAGCAGCCACTCTGCCTCTCTCATCATAGACTTGAGCACAGTCAGCCACTGTTGGGGAAAACACAGCACAAGTCACCTCCCATCTAACAGAAAATTTAGGAGAAATTAGAACAGTGATCTTACTATCTCAATCAGGTGGTGTGTGATACTACGCCCTTGATATGTGAATGCCTTGGCTCCAATCTCACTGATTGTGTCACGAAGTGTGGAAAATATGATCTCAACCTGTTCGGAGCAACAATCAGCTGCTGAATTCCCATCCCACCTGAGGGTCAGTTCACTACATTTATTTCAACTGGGAAGTGGAATCAAGTAGATCAGAGGAAAAGATGATCTCAGTGAGGAATTATAGGGTATTGAGCCAAAGCAAACATATGTACATGCAGGTCCCATGGTTCAATCCAAACTGTCGATCAGATGGGCTCCACCATGGCTGAGAGATGCCCAAAGTATCCCACATGCAGAAGATCCTAGCCCTTACAGGCTATTATCCATGACTATGGATCACTGCTGCATTTTTTTTTTCTGAGCCCTGTTTATAGTCAAAAGGTGACAGTGTTAGGATCTTCTAATCTAGGAGGCTTTTGAGGCATCCCTATTATCGAGGGGCCGATCACATCAATGGTCTTGATCACCAGACCATAGGACCCACACATACAGAATCTTGTGCTTCAAAGTTCGAACTATTGTACAATGCTTCACCCAATAATATGTACACTTTGATTAGTTTTGTACTTTGTGCAGGTGGGGCCCATGGCTCAATGACCCACTAATGATATGATGGGCCCCACCCAGGACACCCCATGCACCAAAAAAAAAAAAAACCCAGATTGGAAGATCCTAACCGATATATCTTTTGCCATTTTTTGTTGAATGCGTACATAAGCTGTATGTCTTTCTCAACCATCTATTTTCTGGTCACCAATTAAAGAGCAGGATCTTCCCCAATGAGAGAATTTTGGTGCTCAGGCTGTCATATCAACAGTTTGGATCGCTGAACCAAGAAACCCACTTGTAGAAAATGAGAATCCAAGCAAACTGTACAGTCTCCAGTCTTACATTGCAAATTATATGTTTCCTGAGGCTCAACATTCTATAAGCCCTCCAACTCAATTGGGATTCCGAATAAAATGCCAAAACAAAAAAAAATAATAATAAATAAATAAAACGAAAATGAAAAAGCACAAGAAAACATACCGCTCGACCAATTTAATGAGGTTTACCAGTTCTTCTCTCGAACCACCAATATCATAGAAGTCATCGACAACAGTGGTGAGTACACTACTTTTGGCCCAAGACATGCGAGCATCAGATAGTTCAGGAGAAAACAGGGTGGCGGCAACTGAGAAATAACAGTAGCTTAGCTTCTGCCTAGCAAATTTTAGCTGATCCAATCTGTTTTCTTGGACCCACCTGTTCACATGGAAAGATATCAGTATATACTAATTCATACTAGCATAGCACATAGTTCTCTTTGAAAGTTATCAGTATATACTAATTCATATTAGTATAGCACATAGTTCTCTTTGAAAGATATCAGTATATACTAATTCATACTAGTATAGCACATAGTTCTCTTTAAAAGATATCAGTACATACTAATTCATACTGTATAGCACACAGTTCTCTTTTAAAGAATAAGGCTGTGTTTGGATGCAAAACTGACTTGAATTGGGAAAATTCAATTCAGTATTATATGAAATGATCAAACTGTAATGACATTTACTAGTATTCATAGAGCTTGTGTGTGCTATAATTAGAGGTGAGCATGAGCCGAGCTGAGCCGAGCTGAGCCCTGTTCGAGCTAGGCTCGCTCAATGACCACCCTAGCTCGTGTTTGGCTCAGCTCGGCCTTCGAGCTGGACTGAAAAGTTCGAGCTAGCTCGACCGAGCTTTCGAGCAAGTTCGAGCCCAATTCGAGCCGAGTTCGAGCCTAGTAGGCCCAGCCCAAAAGTCGGGCTTAAAGCTGTTTAAAATTGGGCCCAAAGACAGTCCAAAGCCATTGACACCCCCACTTACTTTTATAGAGAGTTTCATCTCCCATTTCTTTATTCCAGTGTTTTAAATAGCTACGCTATGTAGCATGTAGCTTACGCTACGTAGCGTAGCTTAGCCTTAACGATACGTAGCGTAGCTTAGCCTCATGAAATAGCTTAAGTCGCATGTAGCCTACGCTACATGATAATTTGCATACGCTACATGCTACATAGATTACGCTACACACTACATACCTCACATCACAAGTTATTTTTCATTAAAACATTAAAATCAAATAATATTTTCAATGATTTGTTACATTTTTCTATTTTCAATATTTAATGCTTTTAGTAAAAATTATATAAGTAATAGTATTAAATAAGTTTTGTTGCTCTTTCTTTACCTTTATACTTATTGATTAGCCTTTCCTATTACTTTAAGTTGCATTTGGTTGCACCAAATATCATGAAAATTTGTTAAATTTCATCATTAATCAATCTAATTTGGTGAATATCATGGAATTAGTGCAACCAAGCGCAACCTTGATTAAAAATCTAGAACTAGCATGTAGCTTAAGCTACATGCTATGTAGCTTACGCCTCACGCTTCAGAGGGGTGAACGCTACGCTACACGCTATTCGCTATTTAAAACACTGCTTTATTCACTTCCGATGTGGGACTAAAAAATATTTTTTTTTAGTTTTTTACAAGTGAGTCAGCCAAGTTGAGCCGAGCCGAGCCGAGCTTCAATCGAGCCGAGCTTCGAGCCGAGCTGAATCAAGCTTGGGTTAGCTCGAGCTCGGCTTGCAAATCATTTCGAGCTTGGAAAAATGGCTCGGCTTGGTTTGAATCTAGCCTTCGAATCGAGCCGAATCGAGCTGGTTTGAGCCGAGTTGAGCGAGCTAACCAAGCTGGCTTGGCTCGTGCTCAGCTCTAGCTATAATGCTCATGTACATGCCACACATGCGCCAGCATGGCACATAGGTGTGAGATCCAATCAGTCCATCACGTTGGTATAACCTTATACTTGCTTTCCCAAATATAAATTTGGTCCACTCAGCATGTGGATCCACTACTAGAAACAGGTGGATGGGTTAGAAAACTTTGGCCAAGCTTTTCAGAGATGTACTTTTCTTTTGATAACTGTGGCCCACCTGACTAGTGGATCAACCTGATTCTTGGGTCACGGCATCAATATCGTGGTACCATTCTGATGGTTGGATCGGAACTTATACCTATGGTGTAATGTTGGCACCTATGCGGCATGTTCATGAACTTTATTGCACATGAGTGTGGGCCTAGAAAAGGTCATATTCTGAGAGGACCTATCCCTCAAATTGTAGTTGTATTCCTTCCATGTCCTACTTGAGAAGTAATGTAACTACAATTTGAGCATCATCCAACATACAAATAAGAAAGAAGCATTCTAACATGATAATGGTCTCTTCACCATCACATCATCATAGCCTCTCCCAGCTATTTGTGTCCTCTTTATGAACCCCATTTTGCCTAATAAAAAGAAAAGAGATAACAGGAGAATGGGGAGAAGGGAAATGTATTCGTATCTACCCTCTCGCCCTTAATCACTCATTTATAAGAGTTTACGTGATAAAACTTAATTACAATAGGATACTTGAGAAGATAACCTAATTACAATAGGATACTGAGAGACCGCACAAAATTAGATATAGGACTAGTCCTAATTGGATACTAAGACTAATCCTCTGCAAGATACATCGCAGGTGTATGGGAATGTGTACACCCACTAACACCAAACATTCCCAAGTTTGTGTCCTCAGTAAGTCCACAAGCCTCATCGTTTCCCACCACCTTGAGCCAAGTCCTTTTAGGTCTTCCTCTCATGACCTCCTCCACCTTTCATAGTGCATAGCCAAACCATCTCAATTGCCCAACACTTCACATAACTTTTTTTTTTTTTAAAGCAAAAACACTTCATATAACATGGCCAATCAAATAACTATTTTATAAAATTTTACCCTTCGCATATGCAACAATCCTAAAACACTCTAGAGGTAAATCTCCACATCAACCACCCTTCACAAATTCTATTCAATTATAGTGGCAAGGTAATGAAATGCGTTGCTCTGAGAAAGCCATAACCAAGGTGTTTCATAATGGTAAGGGTAGTTATAACAACCACCACCGTTACCATTACAATGCGGGCCTTGACGGCTGTTATGGCTTTTTTGTTTTTGAAAAAACTATTTCTGGACTATTATGAGGCCATTATGGGGGCATTACAAGTCGTTACGGGTCATTTTTTCTATAACAACCGTTTTAGGTCTTGTAACGTGTAATGGTTATGATCACTACTGTTATGTAACGGGTGTTATGCAACCGTTTTGGCATGCCATTCTCATAACCATCAATTTTAGTCAAAGCCTCATCTATGTAACAATCCTCACTAAAGTTGCACACCAAATGCTCGTTTCACAATTTCTAGACCTTAGACTCTAGACCCTTCTTCCAAACATCCAATTTAGAATTCACCCCTCTATAGTCCTGTTGCCAGATATTCTAAAATACTAGCTCATTTATAACAACTGAGAAAGGTGACAACCTAAAGCCAATGCTTGATAAAATAAAAAAAAAATTAAAAAAAGCCACCAACAAAAGGAGCTCACTAGCAACGACAAATAGTTCTCGCTCTTGTAACAATATCCGCAAATGTCTTTAAACTGCTACTTAACTCCATGACCTGGTACAATCTGCCCCCTATTCTTTCTTTCCTTTTTTTCATCCCAACCAGTGTTTGCATTGTCGACGGAATGTCAATAATATCGGCGATATTGTCGGTGTCGCTACAGTTGCTGATAATATCGGTGATATTGTCGGTGTCGCTACAGTTGCGATACGGAAACCCCAGTTATTCGCTTCTCTTCCAGATATCGCCGATATTTCGGTGATTTTGTCGATATTTCGGCGATTTTGTCGATATCTGCCGAAAAGATCTGACATCGTAAGGAATGTCACTGTAGCCACCTACCTTCCACGGGACTTCTATAGCTAACAACCCCTATTGTCGATAAAAGGGCCGATATTGGGGGGATTGTGAAAATACCCAAAAAAAATCTACAGAAAAGGGGAGAAAAATAGGGAGAGTGTCGGATTTCCATATCTCTTGTCTGTAGAAGAGAAGCGTTGTAACAGTGGGCCAATCTGAGAAGAGGAACACTCATCCGACATTGCAGTGGGCCAATCGATCAATCCGTGCGCTGTAAGTGCTCGAAATCTCCACGTTCTACTTTCTTTCCTTGCGATCGATCCGTGCACCGTACAAAATCAACGAAAAAGGAGGGATTCTCCGACGATTTTGGGAGGATTTTTGGGGATTTGAGGGACTTGAGGGTTTCCCCTCTTTCGGCTGTTCCGTTCGTTCGCAGAGAAGGGCTCGAGGCCTTTTGTATCTGCGTGCGGTGCGGGAACTGCCCTTATCGTGCGGAGTAAACTCTGTTGGGCCCACCTACAATGTATGTGCTTTATCTATTCCGTCCATATGTTTTTCCATCTCATTTTAGGGGTTGAGCCCAAAATTTAAGCATATCCAAATCTCAAGTGGACCATGCCACAGGAAACAGTGGGAATAATGATTTCCACTGTTGAAACCTTCCCAGGCCCCACAGTGATTTTTTTGTCATCCAACCTGTTCATAAGATCACATGGACATGGATGAAGGGAAAACACAAATATCAGCTTGATCCAAAACTTCTGTGTCCCCGGAGAATTTTTCAATGGTAGACATTTAGTTCACACTTTTCCTGTGGTGTGGTCCTCTTTAGATTTTGATATGCTTCATTTTTTTGGCACCATACCTAAAATTATCTGTTAAGATGGATGGACGGAGTGGATAAAATACTTAAATCATAGTGGGCCCCATTCGGAGCCCCTGCCCGTTCGCTGCTGGAGACGGGCGGGGTAGGTCGCAACTTCGCAATCTCTCTCTTTTTTTTTCTTTGGAATTAGGTGTTAGAACAACTTAAGCGGGTATTACCCCTACCGTTTGGCCCACATAGATGATATTTGGTATATCCACTCCGTCCATCAGTTTCTACAACCCATTTTAGAATGGTGTTCCAAAAATTATTCAGATCCAATTCTCAAGTGGACCATACCACTAGAAACAGTGTGATTGAGTGCTCCACCATTAAAAATTCCAAATAGCCCATTGTAAGGTTTTGGTAATGTTTATTTTCAATCCAAGCTCTTGATAATGTCAATAAGGTCTTGATGAAGGGAACATATAAACATCAGATTGTTCCAAAAATTTTGTGGCCCACAAAACTTTTTTAATGGTTATTCATCACTGTTTCTAGTGTTATGGTCCACCTGAGATTTGGATCTTCTTAGGGTTTTGGATCACATACTAAAATGATAATACCCACTCCTAGTTACTTTTACGTACCCAACCCAAATTCTACGATAATACCCACTCTGTCACAATACGTAGGGTCTTAGGTCTCCATCTAGCCTATATATGTGCTTGAATCTTCATTCAAACATCTCTAAAAGTAACCTCTCTACCTCTCCTTTGTCCTTACCCTCACTATCTTTCACCAAGATCCTCTTATTGTCAGTCTTAATGTATCTAATGTAGTTTATGTCTATGCTTTTCCCATCCCTCGTTTCCTACTGTCCACTTGATTATTTCCTCTTTATGAACTAAACTATTGCATTCAATTCAGAGAAATGCCCCAATGCTCTCGAAGCAATATAAGTTATAGACCTCCTAGTTGCATTGGGACACTTAGTCCAATACAATGATCCAGGCCTTT
Source organism: Liriodendron chinense (assembly GCA_003013855.2). NCBI lineage: Eukaryota > Viridiplantae > Streptophyta > Magnoliopsida > Magnoliales > Magnoliaceae > Liriodendron > Liriodendron chinense. The sequence continues at coordinate 1,092,242 of ML058381.1, read as the reverse complement.
CATTATATCCAAAGCACATTTCATGGGCTCCATGCAAACATTACAACAATCTGACAAATATTAACCATTTGGCCAATGGACTTTAAGATGGACAGTCAAGCTTGTTTACATAAAATAGGTCCAATCAACGATTTGATCCATCTAGTTGTAAGGACATGCCATGGATTGATTATGATTTTAAAGAATCACTTTTGTTTGGCAATCAAAACCATCCCATCCACGACTTGGAAAAGGGATGGATAGAAAATATGAGAACAAATCAAGGAAGGATTGGATCATCTTATCAGTGTGATTTTTGCATGGCAGTCCATAAAATGTGCTCTGGAGTGAATAGACAGTTCAGATCCATCGATTGGACTGTCCAAGTGAAAGGATGCAAGTAGGAGCACTGTAACTTATAGTGCTTTTAGAGCACTAGAGCATTCTCTCCAATTCAATATTCCATCTATGCTCACTCTTAATGATATACATATACCTTTGGAGATGTTCGAGTTCTTTACGTTGAGTGGCTTGACATAGGTTAAAATCCTCCACTGCAAACTCTAAGATATCCTTGTTATCGATATTGCAGGACCTGATACATGGGAAGTCAAATCACAAGTTCAATGTCTAATAAATATTGCAAGCCAAGCATTCTTGTAGAGATTTGGATTTCCTTTTCTCTTTCCAAACAGTTTAATGAAAACTTGCCTGTATGATGTTTTCAAAATTTGAAAATCACATGCATCATAGTGTTCCATATTTCTCCTGTTGTATAGGCGGTCCAAATTGGCATAGTAGGGAAATTTTAGGTCATACTCCATCTGAAAAGGGCCCATATAAAAAACTTGAAAATTTCCATGACTTTCCCCATCAAGTTGCTTCCTCCACAAAAAATAATAATAACAACCGCCCAAAAAAAAAAATTCCAAATGAAATATGCAATGCTCGACAAATTAAACCACTTGCCTTGTTTGGCTAGCTTCATATAAGTAGGCCCCTCATTCTATAATCTAGCCGTCCATCTAGGAGGACCCATCTTGGACCACTGATTTAAGTATTAGTATTGACGCATGTATCGCACCCATGGGATACAGAAACATATCGGTATCGCATGGGAAGTATGGCGTGTATCGCATATTTATCACTGTTTTTGGAAAACATCGGGAAATTGTTCGAATTTTTCAATGAAACCAAAAGAATGTTAAAAAAGAAATCATTACACACTTAGAATTTAAAAGATCACAAAATACAAGTACAATAAGTTTTCTTTGAATAGGGCCCTAAACCATGCACTGCCTGATAAAAGTGATGCAATTATATTCAAAATCAGCCCTACTAATCTGTCCTACAGTGTACTAAATGCTTGCACTAAATCTGTCCTACAATGTACAGTGCATTATTTAAAAAATATATATTTTTAATTATTTTTCATAATTAAAAAATTGAATTAGTTTTTGAAATAAGTTGATGTTAAGATCAGCATACACTCATAAATACATAAATATTGGGTACAAATAATATCTCGTTTTATTTTTTTATTTATTAATTAAGAAAAATATTTTTTTCAAAAAGTTCTGTCAATCTGCAAACCAGCCTTCCAAGCACTCTAATGTAATTTTTTTCACACTCAAATTGTCAGTTATATGGGTGAAATTAGGAAATTTTAGATTTTCCTCAATTTCCCTAATTTTTCCCAAATTCAAAAATTGGATGTCAAAAATCCATAATCGAGAATGCAAAACATGCAAAATCATGGATTGCTAACTTCACCAATAATTCCAAGCAATTTAAACAAGAGGATAATTCGAATTATTAAAAACTCACCGATTGGGTTTTCGATACTGCACACTCTACGATCTCGATTTTCACACCCAAATCCTTTCTTCTCTCCAAACAAATGAAAACAAATTGTCAAAATCCCCTTAAGAATAAGATCAGAACAAAAAAATTCAAAGAAAATCGATTTTTATTTTGTCAAATTTTGGAATTTTTTCGGCATGGGGCCGACACATCTGCGATATTGTCAGCACCTATCACACATATCAATGATATCAGGAAGTTTATAAAGGTGATATTTTCAGAATATTGTAATATATTGAAATTTCGTAGATACATTGCGAAATTTTGAGAAATATCATACTAAGCCAAGAATTTTAACACCTACCTCCCTGTTTCAGATCACTGAGGTTTGATACTGATATTATCATATTGATAAAAAAAATCTTCCCTTGTCGAAAAATTGTTATGTACACGCTAGATCTTCTTAATTGTTGATTGTAGACCATTGACTAAACTATCCATGGGATCACTAATTGGACAACTATGATTTTAAACATTTTCCATTTGTAACGGGGCCCACCTTATATCTAGATCACCAAAGGGACCCTGCCTAAACAGCTCTTATGCCAAATAGCATATGCCATTGCATGTGGTTGAGCATAATATGATACCTCATAATTTCATGATATGGAAACAGAAATGAGAATAAATAGCACAGAAACAATTACCTCTTTGGTAATAATATCCTTATGGAATCCGTCTATATGCATTACACCCTTGGATAATTCCTGTTTCAGGAACTGACTTGACCACGAATGTAGTTTCTCTAAGACCAGTTCATTTGGGAATGTCATAATTTGTGAAGCCTTATATAACTCCAGAATTGTACCCATATTCTTTACATGTCCTCCAATCGAATTGGAGAATGCATCTTCTTCAGAAAATTGAATTAATGCATCTAAAGCACACATTACATTGATTTAACAAACACTCATAACATTTCCAGGAAGTAAAAAATTAATAATTTTTTAATCGAATACCTGAAGAAACGTCATATCCATTCATACGTAAAAGCCGAAATGCCATCGCACAAGTGGAGACATCTAAATATATCTCTTCATCTCTCTGCAGCCAGCATCTGTTCAGTGGCCAATGTTATATTTTCATAGGTTGGCAAATTGAAAGCAATATACAGATCTAAGCTTCAACTATTACCTGTATGCTTCATCCAACATGCTTTTTATTTCATTCCTAAAATGTCGAGCAACTCCTAACCTTTCAAGATTGTCAACCATACAGAGGCGGGTATATATATCTAGAGGATAAGCAGTGGGAACTGAAACAGACAACAACATTACCGTCAAACAGCAATAGAAGATAGGGGGTGCACTATGTCGTGTATTCACCACTATATATTGAAAAGAACAGTGTCAACCTGTGCATTGCAGTCATGGAATGCATATACTCCATGCCATCCAAAATGTGGGATGATCTTAACTATCTAATTTTTCACGTCAATTTTGGATGCTAAACATTTTCCTGTGAATCATCCTCTTGATGGCATCCAATGACATGATTACAATTGTCTTATCAGCAAGAGTTCATACTCCTCCCCATAAACTAGATCCACAATTAGATGGTTTAGATCAACTACAAGTATGTCACATGTACAGTTGATGGGCACGCCATAGTCAGCCCCTAGAAGATCACATGCACAAAGTTCTGAAGTAACAAAAATGCAAGGAGAAAATGGTTTGGGAGGTTACCTGCATTGCCGAACATGTTTAAGAGTGACCGCAAGTATTCAAGGCACTTAGCATCCCGAAGCTGGGTTAGAGCAGCTGCAGTGGTTGATGGCGAATTAAACAAAGACCCATTCTTTCTCTGATATTTCATGATATCTTCCCAATTCTGTGATTTACTGAACCCTTCTGCAACATATGCCAGATAAGCTTTCCTTCTTTCAGAGTTAGTTCCGCTGGACTCTAAATGACAGTACGAACAAAGGCAACAGTACATATGTTAGCAACTGCAAAGAATGAGGTTATGAAATTCCAATTACATGAAAGAGAAAAGTTTCTTTTTTCTTTTTCGATATTTGAGAAATGTTTCTTAGAGACAAACAATACCAAAATAAATGATATTAAAATTAGAATGGATATGACCAGGATGGGATGAGCCCTTGAGAGTCAGGGACTCGTTTTGGATTGGGTGAGTCAAACAAGAATCATGTAGCGTGTTTGGATTAGGGTGAAAACAAAGCAAGGGTAAGTAAAACATAGTTGATGACATAAGGAGTGTAAAGTTGACATAAGCACGGAAGAAAGCAAATTTGCACCTGTCTGTTTTGCTAGAGAAACTATGAAGGAAAGAATTTTCTAAGGAAATGAAATCGATTTCCTTCTTCTTCTTCTTCTTCTTCTTTTTGTTTCTCAAACAGATGAAATGTCACATCAAAGGAAAATTGTTTGCTTTCGTTAGTTTCCCTCCATTTTCCCTCAATCCAAACAGGTCCTAAAGGTTTGGGTCAACTTGTCCAAGTCACATTGAGTTTGGCGATACAACTTGAATTGAAAATCTACCAAATCACTAGACTAGGATTTTAGGCCATGGATTTCACACTTGGTTTAGAGAAAGAACTTCCTACAAGTATCCGATGTCATCTATACGGATCAAGGTTGTTTAACTCAGGACTTAAGACTTGACTCGGTCAACCTATAAAATTTGACTCGAGCGAGTTAGCACGGTTACTCAGGTGAGTCATGTTTGTCAGAATTAGAGAGTGATGCATACTGACATGACGGCTAGCGTCATTGATATGATGGGTCCTGTAATGCCCCGTAAAATCGCCTCTTCTAAACCCGAACACACATTCGGGCCAGGTCAGCTCCACGTCACCTTGGATTGACTAATTAACCTCCCTTAACCTTAAAAGACTTTAATCTCACCAAAGTAAGCTTAATCGCACTAGAAAGAGGACCTTTGCACCGCTCGTCGTAGAGGTGCCGAACCCGAAACTCGGGACGGGCAACCCCCTTGCCAGGCTTGACGGACCTGGTAGGGCGCCATTGTCTAGTCAACGTCGGGTTCCCGTAGTTTTAGAACTAGTGAGAGCACCTGCTAAGTGCAAGTCCACCTACACAAGAATCCCCCATAAACAATCATTACCAACCTCACTTTTTTCTTGAATGGGCATTTGGGACACTTGCATGGTCATAAGGTTTAGAAGTTGAGCTTAAATTATAACCTTGAACCCAACTTTGAAGCCGTGGTCCTGATCCACAATCGGTGACTATTGAACGTACTTGCACACCTATCTCTAAATTTCCGCATCCGAATTACTTAAGGACACACCCGTAGGTAGATCCTCTGGTGAGGAAGCCAACCCATGGACCGGATGGGCCAGATTGGCCAGGTGGGCCCCACATAACCAAAATAGTCCACTGTAGGGCTAATATAATGAAGCAAATCTAGCCAGAACCATTTTGGTCACATGTTGAACTATATAAGCACTAAAGCCCCCTCTCCACTTCAGATTTTGCTGAGAAAGAGAGGGAGAGAAGGGGAAGTAGAGAAGGTTGGAGAGAAATTAAGGTGGGGGTGCACCTTGCATGCCACCCCGCTAAGTTCCGGCCTCACCAACATCATCTTAGCCGTCGTCCCTTGCAATAGCACTACTCCGTTGGCTGCTAGAGGTTAGTAGGTAGACAATCCCTTAGAATTCAGCTATATTTATTAAGGTTTCCCCCATAATCTCTAACATGCAAGGTCTACCTTGTAAGGATAACCAAGCTACCTCAGGAAATCAAGGTGCGGACCATTAACCCTAGGTTGCCTAGGATCCAAATCTAAGTTAATGTCTAAATTTAGGAGTTAAGATTGTTGAAGTTTTTGGTGGAGATATAGTAATATGCCTAGATTATTTCATGAGTGCTGACATTGTTTGATTTAATCTTCAATTCTATGATGTGTGCCTTGGATAGTTGGCATGTCTATAATTAGTGTCATGTTTCCAAATGATGCTTGTGGAATGATGTTGTTATTGTGCTAGAATGCTTATTAGATGTTATGATGCTAATCTTGCTTGTGAATGCTGGAACTTCAAATTTCTTTTCTATTTTCCTCTTTCCATTACTAGGCTGAAATGAACCTAACTATGCATGCTACATGTTTTGGTTTATACTGTTTGAAATTTGCTTATGTTACTCCATGAAACTGGGGTCTTGTATGTTACCTGGCAATTAGACTAGAATTTGGGGAGGCCGCTTGAGGGCGACTGCCGAGGGGCTAGGATGGTTGATTGGAGGTAGAATGTGGGTGACCGGTTGTGGTTCAAGGACCACGCAGGCCATGCGTGCCTAAGGCCGGCCTTCTCGACTTTTTCCTCTGTCGAATGTGTCAGCCCAATGCTAGGTTGGATGTGTGAGTGTTGTGCTACCTGACGCTACTCTATCGAATCCAAAGTACCGGCACTACCAGTTGGAATGGTCCACTTATAAACCGCAGCTCGAATCAATCCCCAAGTCTCATGAGCTAGACATGGTGGTATGGGACCTATGTCCAAGCTGTCGGCCTACGCTGGGGTGACGAGCCTCCTCGTGGTGATCATTGAGCACCTGTGGAGGCGACGAGCCTACCACCTGACTATGGGAAGGGGTGACGGGCCATTTTCCCGCCTGAGTTGAGCGTGGCTAACTGAGTCACGGCCAAACTAGGCCCTCGGGTGAATAACCTGAGTACGGATCGAGGGGTTACTGGCGATGATGGGCGTTCACAGTGCAGGGAGCCATATGGTCCCAGATCGGCTTGTTGAGAAAGTGAGGGTTTGGTGGCTTCGCCAACTGGCTGGATGATAAACTGGACTAACTAATTACTCAGCTAATCATGCATGGTTCGGCACTGGCGTGCATTGTGTGCAGGGTGATGGGGTGACGATCCCCATTCACTGGTGGCTCAGGTCTATGCCGGGTGATGTGGTGACAAGCCACTCACTGTTGGTTATTGGCCAAAACGGTGATCAGGCATGCATCTGCACTTCATACACGCATGCATTAAGTCAACAATAGTTAGAGTTTCATTTATGCTTGTTATGTGTGACAACATGTTTCATTACCTCCATTTGATTGCATTTGTACCTTATGTAACTTAGGGAAATGGAACCACTGAGTTGATCACTCACTCCCACTCTGAGACGGTGTTTTAAAACACCAACCAGACGATATGTTTGACACAGGTACGCTCGAGGTGGACTCAATAGCGGAGTACAAGGTAGAGGAGCCCAGCGAGGACTCGTACTTCCAGTTCACTGATGACCAAGCTTAGAGGAGAGTCGTGGCAGATCTTTTGGGGAGCTGGGAACCCTGGTAGTGGCCCAGCTAGCAGTAGTTATGATCTTTTTTAGACAGGGTGGTAGGGAGTCCCTATGGGGCCCCCCTTGAGTGAAGGTCTTACCTTGTATATTTTGGATTTACATGTTCCCCTATTTTGGATGATCTTGTTTCATGTCATGGTTTGTTAATAGCTGCGATTATCTTTAACTTGCAGTTGATTAAGCTTAATTAATACTCATGCATTGCATAATGTGGACCCGGGATATTGGGGACAGAGGTTGTCCACTGCCCCTGGCATTCGGGGTGTCACAAGTCCTCACGATGCCGAGTACAAACTAGAGGTGACTCTTCCACCCTACACATGGAATAGTTTTATGACAATATGAAATAGTAGTGACTCATCCATACAATTAATACCAATTTAAAATGGAGGTGACTCTTGCACCTTACACATGCAATGGTTTTATGAAAAATCTAACCTTCCACATCACCAAGCATTCGTAGATAGAGCATAACCCAAACATTACAAGTTGTAGATGATATCAACCATCTGATTTTGCCCTTGGAATTTGGATCAATCACTATTTTGCATTTAAAAGTCAATTTGATAACTGTAACGCCCCGTAAAATCGCCTTCCTTAAGACTCGAACCCATGCTCGAACCCACTAGACACATATCACCCTCTAGACGAATAATTGGCCGCACATGACTTAGAGAACTATACTCTCATGGTGTCGGGAACTTAGATACGCGCGTAGGAGTCCGTTCCGCCGCCTGTCCCGAGACTGTTAGGCTCGAAACTTGTCGGGACCACCCACGTACTGGGCTTGACACTCGTAGGTGAGCGTTACGTTGAAATCGGCACCCGAAATCATAAATTGTGATGTCCTGTGCAAGTAGTGCAAGTACTTGCACATGGGAGTGCAAGTATACTTGCACAATACCTTTAGTGAGTAATCATTACTCAATTCACTTTTCTTGTGTGGGCCCCATGGACCCTTGCATGGCCATGAAATGTGAACCATGGATTTCAAACATAAACCAGCACATGATCCCCAAACATGGGCCCCGATCGACAACCAATGACCGTTGAACTGATGTCGCCTTAGATCTGGCAATCGTCATGTCCGATCGGTCCCAAATTATACCCAAACAAGGATCTCAACATGGTAAGGCCATCCCATGGGCTGGATTGGCCCAGAGGGGTCAGGTGGGCCCCACATAATCAAATCAGGGCATAAAATGCCACTTTTATGCAACTTAAAACATTGGGGGCTATATGTCCCAATTCCCCCAACTTTTATAACCCACTTTCTCAGCCATTTCTCTCATTTCTCAACCTAATTTCTGAGAGAGGGGTGTGTGGGAGAGAAAGGGGGAGTTGTGGAAGGATGATTCTTAAGAGAAGCCCTTGCATGCTACCCTACCCAGACCTAACCGCCTCTACATCACTCTGGCCGGCTTCTCTCGCGATTGGAGATCTTCCCGGACGTCGGTAGAAGTAAGTCCATCATAAAATCCCCATCTTTTCTAGCTTCTTACATAGGTTTTTCCCTTTTTCCTGATTTTCTAGCACCTCCTTGCAGGATTTTCCTAATCCTCCTTCAAACCAAGGTGTGTATCATTTACTTATGTGTTGTCTTGCAACCAATGCCTATAATGGTAGTTGATTCTTTCAATTTCCAAGTTTAGGAAGATGGATTATAGCTAGGGAAGTTGTATGAGATTGGTAGAAGTTCATTGTCTAGGGATTTGGATGCTAGGTGTGTGCTAGGGCCATTTGCACGCTCATATCATCCTACACATGTTCTCATTATGCAAATCTTCTATGCTAAGATGTCGTAGAACTTATACTAATATGTGATAGCTGAGATTCTAGTATTACATGTTTTGTAACTTGATTTATGCATGAGCTAGGGAATCGGGAAGTGTTTGGGGTGATGGGTAGTAGCTTCCAACCCGGCAAGTACAATACTTGAGGCGGCCGCACCAGGTCATGCAGCCTCGGGAGCGGGGTGGTTGACTATGGCTGAAGACGGGGCGATTGGCTGTGGTCAAGGACCACGCGGGCGGTATATGCTCAAGGCCGGTCTTCCCCCTCACTTCCCCTAGCCGAGGACCCTAGCCCACCATCGGGTCGGGGGACAATATGTGTATCGAGTGTTTGAATGTATTTCTATTACTTATGTAGAATCCATGTACCTGCGCACCTTTGATGGGCCCACTAGAAAGCATATGGCGTACCGATCCCTCAAGACTCATAAGCCGGGAATGGTGGAATGAGCCCTATTCCCGTGCTGTCGGCCTATGCTGGGGTAATGCCTCCCCGTAGTGTCCATTGAGCACCGTAAAGGTGACACACCTACTACTCGACTATGGGATAGGGCGATGAACCCTATTCCGCCTGTGTTGGGCGCGTCCGACGAGCCGCGACCAAACCAGGTACCTCGGGGCTGTAGACCTGAGATAGGATCGAGGGGCTACTGGCTGTGACCTGCGTTTGCCCTGCAGGGAGTCAGGTAGTCCCAGTCGGCTAAATTGATAGAACGTGGGTACAGGGGCTTCGCCAACCGGCTGTATCATAAAATGATTTAATTAATTACTCGGTTAATCATGTATAGTTAAGCATGGCATACATTGTCTGTGCGGGTGGGGTGGTGGTGCCACCCACTGGCGGCTGTGACAAGCATCGGTGATCGGGCATGCATCTGCATTACATGCACTCATCTCACTTAATAACCATGCTTGTGATGCTGTGCTATTCTTTGATTCTATCTTTGGAAAATGAAATTATTATCTATATTGTTTGTATTGGTGAATGCGTAACCTAAGGAAATGAAACCACTGAGTTGGCCACTCACTCCCTTTTTTGGGGTGGTGGTTTAAACCACCAACCAGATGACCCATGTGACCCAGGTATACAGGAGGCGGTCGAAGCGACCGAGTACATAGAACTTGGAGAGGACGCCGACAAGTATCTTCAGTACACAGGCGATCAGGACTATTAGAGTTGAGGCGTCGGGAGTATTCTTTTGGGGTTTTGCGCCTACACGGCATTGTTGTACAGCCTTTTCGGGACAGTATACTCTGAACTTGTTTTGGGGGACCTATTGGGCCCCAATGAGAGGAATATAGTCTATGTACATTCTTTTTGGAATCATATATAATACACATGTTCCTCTTTTTTTGGAAATGTTTTGCCCATGATTAAGTTGTTTATGCTTGGCTAAATCTACAATCCTACAATTAAGTGTAATGCACTCATGCATCGCATAATGTGGCGCCCGGGATATCGGGGGCCGAGGGCAACCATGGACCCTGGCATCCGGGGTGCCATAAGAGTTGGTATCAGAGCCAAGGCATTAGAAACAACGGGACTATGGGTATGGACTTACCAAAAGAAAGGATATAGGGAGTGGGGGAGAGTAAAGCTTAAGTCTAAGACAAGATCGATCTAGACAATCTTCGTAGATAGGGTTTGATCATAAACCCTTTGAATTAGAGGGTACGTGTGTGATGGGTAGAGCTGGGACACTAATAAGTGCCCCAGGATAGGATTGGGATGAAGGAATGATACCCAAATGTGGGAAAGGGTAGAGGAATAGGACCCACAGTTGACTTGGGGACCTTGGGACAGACCTGTCCGATACCACCAGACAGTGTCCGGTATCACTGGACCCCGCTGGCCCAACTGGTCCAGACCTGTCCGGTACCACCGGACCCCACTGGCCCAACTGGTCCAGACCTGTCTGGTACCACCGGACGGGCTCACCAAAGCACTTATGGGCCACTTTAAAAGTCAATTTTCTCTTTCTTTTTACTTCACTCCTCCCATTTTCTCTCTTTTTTCTTACTTTCTACCAAACCCTAGCTTTCCAACTCCCCAAAACCTCCCCCAATCTTCTAGAAATCTCACCCCATTTCATCTCCAACTTTAAGAACCCATCAATGGCGGCCTTCCTCTCCGCCGTAGCTTCTTTTTTCGCTATCCCTCTCCTTGTTGCTCTCACCGGAAGCAAGAGGGCCACTACCGGACCTAGCCGAGAGGCTGCTAAGAAGAAGAAGAGCGACCAAGGGGCGTCTTCCTCAAGCCAATCCTCCGGAAGGTTTGCAAAACGGCCCGGTCTTTAAGATCGACGACCCAACCAGCGAGCGGATTAACGCGCCTCTTCTATTCCAAGATCGCTAACCTTAGCTTTGACCCCTTGGGCTTTAACATAGAGGGCAGCAGCCAAGTGTACCACATTGACGCCGAAGTGATCACGAAGGAATTGGGAATTCCGTTGGGAACCGTCTATATCGACGAAGACGATAGCAAGCCACAGCAGGACAGGTACGATCAGATCTGTACCCTGTGTGGAAAGATGGCTAGCTGGAGGTCCAACGCGGGCCTGTTGGCTAGTGACATGCGGACGGAGAATCGAGTCCTCCATCAGATTTTCGCAGCAAACGTGTACCCACGAAAGGGGAACACCACAGAGCTGTCATATTTCATGATAGAGGTGCTCTATCAAGTGACGCGGGGCGAGGATGTGTGCCTTCCGACCCTCATACTTAGGTACATTGTAAAGGCTGCTTCCACACTTTGTGTCAAACCACCGGCCCTCCCGTTTGCGGGCCTCATTTGCCATTTGGCCCAACGATGCTAAATCGTGGGACCAAGGGGGGATTTTAAGCCGATCAAGCCGATCGGTATCAATACCCTCCAACGAATGCGGGTGATAAAAGATTCACCGGACGAACCTAATCCGGAGATATTAGAAGGAAGGCGAGGAAAAAGGTGAAGACGTTGAGCCGAGGACCGAAGGCGGGGACGACCAACCGCCCATTGATCTTCAAGCCGAGATTATCGACCTCAAGCGGAAGGTCGAGCAAGTCGACAATTGGAGCAAGAAGATGCACAGTCTTCTTAAACGAATCCTATGTTGTCTCGAGAAGAACAAGGAGGGCGCACCCCCTCCGTAGGCCTAAATTTTTCCTTTTCATCTTTAATAAGTCAATTAGTGTATGTGTTAGGGCCTTGGGTGAAGAGTGATACTTCCCCAAGTAGGCTAAGTATTAGGACCGATTTTGGGCCATGATGTGGCCAAGTATGGGAATAGTTGTGGGTGTAGTGGCTAACTTGTAAGGCTGTACTTATGAACGAAATGAAATTTCTGACTATGAATGCTATTTCTTTCTTGAATCGTGTAAACTGTGATAATTATGTCTTTCTTTCTAAATTGTGTTACGCTTGTATGTGTATGTCTGTATGCTAAATCATGTATGCTTGTATGTGTATGTTTGTATGTGCACGCACATGATAATAAAAATTCATTACCGCTTATTACCATATGGGCCTCCGCTAGGATACTAATGGACATCCATTGGCATGTGCAGCTCAATGTCGCATCACTTCGATCGAGTGTATACTCGGACGAATCGGGGTGGGGGACCCGAAGATGCTCACACCCCGCAAGGGGGAAACAATGACCCCAGCTCTAGGGAATATCCGTTAAGCTCTCACCAAGGGCCATCATTGCTGCCACCTCCCCTCTTGCCCCAGGCCTTGCAAAATCAAGATGTAATGCAGCAACTGTTGAGTGCGCTGCAACAACAACAACAAACTCTTACTGCACTAATGGGGGTGATTTCCTAGAGTGCGGGAGGTGTTGCGTCTGCGCCAGTTGCAGCCGCCAATGATGCACGAGTGACACCACCTCCCCCTCCTTCGCCAGCTAGACCGATTCAAATTCACTGGGAGGGCTTCTTCGAGCACTTCCAAAAGATGCGCCCCCCGACCTTCGCCGAAACCCACAACCCGGCAGATGCCGAGCATTAGCTTGATCGTATGGAAGAGAAGCTTGAGCCTTTCTGATGCTCTGAGGCCGAGCAAGTGGCTCTTGTTGCCTACTCGCTTGAAAAGGATGCGAATTTGTGGTGGAGGAGCGTTAAACGCATGATCCCGAGAAACCACGTGTGGACCTGGCAAGACTTTAAGGATCGGTTCTACGAGAAGTACTTCCCCATCACGTACCGACATGCCCAGGAGGCCCTATACTACAAACTACAGCAGGGCAATATGAGTGTCGGGGAGTACGAGACCCGGTTCTCTGAATTATTGAGATATGCGCCGATCACGGCCACAGATGAGGGGGCGAACTTACACCACTTTTTGGAGGGATTGCGGCCTGGGATACGCACAAAAATGTGTTGCACCGAGATTACTACCTACACGGCTGCCTTTGCTAAGGCGCTAAAGTCAGAACAGGACGCTATCCGACTCTCACGCGCCCACCTTCAAATCGTTGCGCGAGTGAGGCCGGAAACCTGTACCTTCACTGCCCCAAGCAAGAGGGTTTGCACAGAACCAACTCCATTGCGCGCCCTGATGCCGCTACCCACCTCAGGTTCCACCCGAACATGTACCTACTGCCAAAAGACAGGGCACACTGAGGGATATTGTTACGCCAAGATGAAGGACCTCAACGTCTTCACCTTCTTCCTCGCCTTCTTCCTCTAATATCTCCAGATCAGGTTCGTTCGGTGAATCTCTTATCACCCCCATTTGTTGGAGGGTATTGATACTGATCGGCTTGACAGGCTTAAAATCCCCCCTTGGTCCCACGATTCGGCATCGTTTGGCCAAACGGCAAATGAGGTGCGCAAACGGGAGGGTCGGGGGTTTGACACAAAGTGTGGAAGCAGCCTTTACAATGTACCTAAGTATGAGGGTCGGAAGGCACACATCCTCGCCTCGCATCACTTGATAGAGCACCTCTATCATGAAATATGACAGCTTTGTGGTGTTCCCCTTTCGTGGGTACACGTTTGCTGCGAAAATCTAATGGAGGACTCAATTCTCTGTCCGCATGTCAAGTAGCCAACAGGCCTGCGTTGGACCTCCAGCTAGTCATCTTTCCACACAGGGTACGGATCGATCGTACTGTCCTGGTGTGGCTTGCTATCGTCTTCGTCGATATAGACGGTTCCCAACGAAATTCCCAACTCCTCCGCGATCACTTCGGCGTCAATGTAGTACACTTGGCCACCGCCCTCTATGTCAAAGCCCAAGGGGTCAAAGCTAGGGCTAGTGATCTTGGAATAGAAGAGGCGCGTTAACCCCTCGCTGGCTGGGTCGTCGATCTTGAAGACCGGGCCCCATCCCTTCTCTCTTAAGGCGTTGAGAGCCCCATATTTCTCAAAAACATCGTCTTCCACCGACCGTTCGAAGATTACCGGCCGTTTTGCAAACCTTCCGAAGGATTGGCTTGAGGAAGACGCCCCTTGGTCGCTCTTCTTCTTCTTAGAAGCCTCTCGGCTAGGTCCGGCAGCGGCCTTTTTGCTTCCAGTGAGAGCAATGAGGAGAGGGATAGTGAAAAAAGAAGCTACGGCGGAGAGGAAGGCCGCCATTGATGGGTTCTTGAAGTTGGAGATGAAATGGGGTGAGATTTTTAGAAGATTGGGGGAGGTTTTGGGGAGTTGGAAAGCTAAGGTTTGGTAGAAAGTGAGAAAAAGAGAGAAAATGGGAGGAGTGAAGTAAAAAGAAAGAGAAAATGGACTTTTAAAGTGGCCCATAAGTGCTTTGGTGAGCCCGTCCGGTGGTACCGGACAGGTCTGGACCAGTTGGGCCAGCGGGGTCCGGTGGTACCGAACACTGTCTGGTGGTACCGGACAGGTCTGTCCCAAGGTCCCCAAGTCAAGTGCGGGTTCTATTCCTCTACCATTTTCCACATTTGGGTATCCTTCCTTCATCCAATCCAATCCTGGGGCACTTATTAGTGTCCCAACTCTACCCATCACACACGTACCCTCTAATTCAAGGGGTTTATGATCAAACCCCATCTACGAAGATTGTCTTGATCGATCTTGTCGTAGACTTAAGCTTTACTCGCCCCCATTCCCTATCTCCTTTCTTTTGGTAAGTCCATACCCATAGTCCCGTTGTTTCTAATGCCTTGGCTTTGATACCAACTCTTGTGGCACCCCGGATGCCAGGGTTCGTGGTTGCCCTCGGCCCCCGATATCCTGGGCGCCACATTATACAATGCATGAGTGCATTACACTTAATTGCAGGATTGTAGATTTAGCCAAGCATAAACAACTTAATAATGGGCAAAACATTTCCAAAAAAAGAGGAACATGTGTATTATATATGATTCCAAAAATAATGTACATAGACTGTATTCCTCTCATTGGGCCCAGTAGGTCCCCTAGAACAAGTTCAGAGTATACTGTCCCGAAAAGGCTGTACAACAATGCCGTACAGGCGCACAACCCCAAAAGAATACTCCCGACGCCTCAGCTCTAATAGTCCTGATCGCCTGTGTACTGAAGATACTCGTCGGCGTCCTTTCCAAGTTCTACGTACTCGGTCGCTTCGACCGCCTCCTGTATACCTGGGTCACATGGGTCATCTGGTTGGTGGTTTAAACCACCACCCCAGAAAAGGTAGTGAGTGGCCAACTCAGTGGTTTCATTTCCTTAGGTTACGCATTCACCAATACAAACAATATAGATAATAATTTCATTTTCCAAAGTAAGAATAAAAAAATGGCACAGCATCACAAGCATGGTTATTAAGTGAGATGAGTGCATGTAATGCAAATGCATGCCCGATCACCGATGCTTGTCACAGTCACCAGTGGGTGGCACCACCACCCCACCCGCACAGACAATGTATGCCATACTTAACTATAAATGATTAGCCGAGTAATTAATTAAATCATTTTATGATACAGCCGGTTGGCGAAGCCCCTGTACCCACGTTCTATCAATTTGGCCGACTGGGATCACCTGACTCCCTGCGGGGCGAACGCAGGTCACAGCCAGTAGCCCCTCGATCCTATCTCGGGTCTATAGCCCCGAGGTACCTGGTTTGGTCGCGGCTCGTCGGACGCCCCCAACACAGGCGGAATAGGGTTCATCGCCCTATCCCATAGTCGAGTAGTAGGTGTGTCACCTCTACGGTGCTCAATGGACACTATGGGGAGGCATCACCCCAACGTAGGCCGACAGCACGAGAATAGGGCCCATACCACTATTCCCAGCTCATGAGTCTTGAGGGATCGGTACGCCGTATGCTTTCTAGTGGGCCCATCAAAGGTGCGCAGGTACATGGATTCTACATAAGTGATAGAAATACATTCAAACACTCGATACACATATTACCCCCCGACCCGATGGTGGGACAGGGTCCTCAGCTAGGGGAAGTGAGGGGAAGACCGGCCTTGAGCATATACCGCCCGCGTGGTCTTTGACCACAGCCGATCGCCCCATCTTCCGCCATAGTCGACCACCCCGCTCTCGAGGCTGCCGACCTGGTGCGGCCGCCTCAAGTATTGTACTTGCCGGGTCGGAAGCAACTACCCGTCACCCCAAACACTTCCCGATTCCCTAGCTCATGCATAAATCAAGTTACAAAACATGTAATACTAGAATCTCAGCTATCACATATTAGTATAAGTTCTAAGACATCTTAGCATAGAAGATTTGCATAATGAGAACATGTGTAGGATGATATGAGCATGCAAATGGCCCTAGCACACACCTAGCATCTAAATCCCTAGACAACGAACTTCTACCAATCTCCTACAACTTCCCTAGCTACAATCCATCTTACTAAACTTGGAAATTGAAAAAATCAACTACCATTGTATGCATTGGTTGCAAGGTAACACATAGGTAAATGATACACACCTTGGTTTGAAGGAGGATTAGGAAAATCCTACAAGGAGGTGCTAGAAAATCAAGAAAAAGGAAAAAACCTATGTAAGAAGCTAGAAAAGATGGGGATTTTATGATGGACTTACTTCTATCGACGTCCGGGAAGATCTCGAATCGGGAGAGAAGCCGGCTAGAGTGATGTAGAGGCAGTTAGGTCCGGGTAGGGTAGAATGCAAGGGCTTCTCTTGAGAATCCTCCTTCCACAACTCCTCCTTTCTCTCCCACACACCCCTCTCAGAAATTAGGTTGAGAAATGAGAGAAATGGCTGAGAAAGTGGATTATAAAGGTTGGGGGAATTGGGACATATAGCCCCCAATGTTTTAAGTTGCATAAAAGTGGCATTTTGTGCCCCGGTTTGATTATGTGGGGCCCACGTGACCCCTCTGGGCCAATCCAGCCCATGGGATGGCCTTACCATGTTGAGATCCTTGTTTGGGTATGATTTGGGACCAATCGGACATGACGATTGCCGGATCTAAGGCGACATCAGTTCAACGGTCACTGGTTATCGATCGGGGCCCATGTTTGGGGATCAAGTGTTGGTTTATGTTTGAAATCCATGGTTCACATTTCATGGCCATGCAAGGGTCGATGGGGCCCACATAAGAAAAGTGAATTGAGTAATGATTACTCATTAAAGGTATTGTGCAAGTATACTTGCACTCCCATGTGCAACTGCAGGACATCACAATTTATGATTTCGGGTGCCGATTTCGACGTAACGCTCGCCTACGAGTGTCAATCCCAGTATGTGAGTGGTCCCCGACAAGTTTCGGGCCTAACAGTCTCGGGACAGGTGGCGGAACGGACTCCTACGCGTGTATCTAAGTTCCCGACACCATGAGACTATAGTTCTCTAAGTCATGTGCGGCCAATTATTCGTCTAGAGGGTGATATGTGTCTAGTGGGTTCGAGCATGGGTTTGAGTCTTAAGGAAGGCGATTTTACGGGGCGTTACAATAACCATCAATTGGATGGTTAAGATTGCTTGTTTAGTCTGATTTTAGAGACTTGCTCCTATTGAAAGTGTATTTGTATACATCCTTCTCTGCTTTGTGTGTGTATGTGTGTGTGTCCATAGTTTGTATACTTTGCTGGTGTACCATACCTTTTATATATATATATATATATATAAGTTAAGAGGGGTGTGCTGTGGGTGAATATACTCAAAAACCCTAGCCATCTTTTTCTTCTGGAATCGTTTAGGTGTGTTTCATGCCCCCACAAGGCACGTTTCAGAAACAGCCTATTTTCGAGTTTTTCTATCATTTCTCCCAATGAAGGGGACTTCTCTGAGAAATTTCTCCTCATGGTTGGTTGGATTCACTGCTATTGACTATCCATGCATGATTTTTACTCATTCATTAGGTTTTTAGCAAGTTTTGGGGATTTTCATATGCGGTTCGATAGTTTTTATCCATTTTTTGAAGGACATGACGATTGCCGGATCTAAGGCGACATCAGTTCAACGGTCACTGGTTATCGATCGGGGCCCATGTTTGGGGATCAAGTGTTGGTTTATGTTTGAAATCCATGGTTCACATTTCATGGCCATGCAAGGGTCGATGGGGCCCACACAAGAAAAGTGAATTGAGTAATGATTACTCATTAAAGGTATTGTGCAAGTATACTTGCACTCCCATGTGCAACTGCAGGACATCACAATTTATGATTTCGGGTGCCGATTTCGACGTAACGCTCGCCTACGAGTGTCAATCCCAGTACGTGGGTGGTCCCCGACAAGTTTCGGGCCTAACAGTCTCGGGACAGGTGGCGGAACGGACTCCTACGCGTGTATCTAAGTTCCCAGCACCATGAGACTATAGTTCTCTAAGTCATGTGCGGCCAATTATTCGTCTAGAGGGTGATATGTGTCTAGTGGGTTCGAGCATGGGTTTGAGTCTTAAGGAAGGCGATTTTACGGGGCGTTACAATAACCATCAATTGGATGGTTAAGATTGCTTGTTTAGTCTGATTTTAGAGACTTGCTCCTATTGAAAGTGTATTTGCATACATCCTTCTCTGCTTTGTGTGTGTATGTGTGTGTGTCCATAGTTTGTATACTTTGCTGGTGTACCATACCTTTTATATATATATATATATATATATATATATATATATATATATATATATATATATATATATATATATATATATATATATATATATATAAGTTAAGAGGGGTGTGCTGTGGGTGAATATACTCAAAAACCCTAGCCATCTTTTTCTTCTGGAATCGTTTAGGTGTGTTTCATGCCCCCACAAGGCACGTTTCAGAAACAGCCTATTTTCGAGTTTTTCTATCATTTCTCCCAATGAAGGGGACTTCTCTGAGAAATTTCTCCTCATGGTTGGTTGGATTCACTGCTATTGACTATCCATGCATGATTTTTACTCATTCATTAGGTTTTTAGCAAATTTTGGGGATTTTCATATGCGGTTCGATAGTTTTTATCCATTTTTTGAAGGAAAACAATGGGGGTCCATTGTTTTGGGGGATTCCACATGTCTAGCATACCTCTGGCCCTATTTTGCTTTATCTTTGGTGAGATTCGGGTATGTTATATGAGGGTTCTAGATTTCTGAGTTGTTTGGGCTGTCGACTATACACAGAAAGCTGGGTGTATATGCTGCCTTCTTGTGGATGATTGATTTGTGTGTGTGTGTGTGTGTGTGTGTGTGTGTGTGGTCATTATCAACCCTCTCTACTAATCTTTTTATTTAACACACACAACCCACACCACACACACCCAAACCACATGGGCACTAGATCCAATGATCTCAGTGTTGAAACAGAGCTTGTCTACAACTAAGCCCTCTCTACTAATCTAGTATGGAAGATAAGCTCACTTTTAGAGCTGTTACAGGGCCCTTCAAGTCTCACACCTTGTTGATCACCACCGTTAAGTTGAAAGGGAACAATTATCTACAACGCGGTCAATCAGTCACGTTATTTCTAGGTGGAAGAGAGAGACTTTTTTTATATCTTAGATGAACGCCCCCCCTCTATAGATGAGCATTTTAAAACCTGGACTAAAGAAAATTACCAGGTCATGGCTTGGATTCTAAACAACATGGAAGCTACCATTAGTACCTTTGTTATGTTTTTTACATCAGTTGAAAAGATATTAGATGCTAAGCGGGACACGTATTCAAAAGATTGCAATATATCCAGAGTGTATAACATGACAAGTTTTACCGTGCATTGTTAGACTTCGCCTTTGTTCATAGTAATTCAAATCACTCCCTCTTCATCCATCAACATACTACTGGGATTATGGTTACGCTAGTCTATTTAAATGACATCGTCTTAGCTAGTGATAATGTTGTAGGCATTACTGACCTCAAATCCTTCCTTCAAACGTGCTTTGAAATAAAGGATTTGAGTACTCTTCGCTATTTCTTGGCATTGAGGTGGCTAGATTTAAGTATGGTATTGTTCTATTGCAACGGAAATATGCTCACAGCCTCTTGTTTGAAACTAGAATGTTTGGATGTCGTCCAATTGCCACTTCTATGGATGTTGCTCAGAAACTTGGTATTGATCATGGCGACCCCATATTAGATCCGGGCATGTATCGTCGTTTGGTTGGTTGTCTCATTTACTTGACTATTACGCGGCCTGATCTATCAGTAGGGATAGTAAGCCTGTTTATACATGCTCCTTGCATGGCAAATCTCAGCGTCATATATCGGATCCTTCATTACGTAAAACTAGCTCCTGGTAAAGGGCGTACGATTTTAGCGACATGGTAATCTTCACATCTCTGGTTACTTTGATATTGATTGTGCGGGTAGCCTTCATGATTGGTAGTCTACATCTGGCTATTGCACATTCGTCGGTGGCAATCTAGCCACCTGGAAGAGTACAAAGTAGTCAATAGTTGCTCGGCCCACTACAAAAGCTGAATATTGGACAATGGTGCATGCAACGTATGGACTTATGTGGCTTCGAACGTTGTTATGAGAGGTTGGCTACTCTTCTCTCGATCCTATTCCTCTGCACTGTGACAATCAAGTTGTTATTCATATAGTTAGCAATTATGTGTTTCATGAGTGCACGAAACATGTTAAGATAAATTGTCACTTCATTCGTGAAAAGGTGGTTGCTAAGGAAATTTCCACTCCACTTATTCGTTCAAGCTAGCAACTGGTTGATATGTTCACCAAATCTCTTGGTCAGAATATCTTAAGTCGTCTTGTAGACAAGTTGGGCATGATTGACATCTATGCTCCAACTTGAGGGGGAGTATTGAAAGTGTATCCTTATAACTCCTGTATACCTCTATATCTGTATACCTCATTTTCTCCTTTTGTGTGTGTGTGTAGTTTGTATGCTCTACTGGATATATATATATATATATATATATATATATATGGGAAATGGTACTATGAGGTCGACCTCATGGGAAGTTCCCATGAGGTCGAGCTGTGTGGGCCCCACCGTGATGTTGATCGGACATCAACACCGTGCACTTGATGGGTACCCTTTAGTTCATGGGATATCCCAAAAATCAGCCGTACATGGAACTCAGGTGGGCCATAACATCTAAAACCATGTAAAGACATGCCTAAAACATCTAAAAGCGCCTGGTGGGGCCCACCTGAGTTTTGGATGCAGCTGAAAGTTGGTATAACCCTCGTCTAAGTGGAGCACACACAATGGATGGTCTGAATTTGTGAACAACATGTTGGTGGGCCCAATAAACGATCATGAAGGTTTTAATGGGCAGATCACCTCTGTCAACTGTTATATGTGGTGTGGCCCACCTAAGTCATGGATTGACCTGATTTTTAAGACCTTTGCCCATCACGTAATGGTGCATCTGACCGATGGAGTAGATGTCCGATCAACATCACAGTGGGGCCCACACAGCTCGACCTCATGGGAACTTCCCATGAGGTCGACCTCATAGTACCATTTACCTATATATATATATATATATATATATATATATATATATATATATATATATATATATATATATGAGTTTGAGGGGTGCGGTGTGGGTAAATATACAACAAAAACCCTAGCCATCTTTCTCTCTTTTTGCTCTCCTTTTCTCCTTCTTCTTTTCATCAAATTCTTCTCTAATCTTCATCTACTGCTCCATCGACACTGCACCTTAACATTTGGATGGTGTGGATAAAGTAAATGAGTGCCAACATGGGAAGATAAGTCAGTGCCCCATTCTCAAAATGGTGTTGAACTATCATAGGAATCTACCATTGGAGAGTTAGTTGATACTCTGGGGAGTGTGTATAATTGATATGCAGGTACTCGAAAATTGTATACATGGCATACATGAGACAGCTCAAATTAACTAGTCTGAAATGGGAAGCCGATTGCCTATGAGCTATGACCCCGAGCATACAGATATTCCTGTGCCTGAGACTGGGGGGCCCATAGAGATGTCCGTGACAAATCCACTCTGTCCATCTGTTTTGCAAGACCACAATAGGACAGGAATATGAAAGTCAAGCAGATCCAAAACTAATGTGGGCCATATCACATGAAACAGTAGGGATTGAATGCCTGTGCATGACAGAAGTTTTTGTATCAAGATGATATTTGTGCCTGCAATTTATCTAAGTGGTAATAACCCTATGAACGGTTTAGATGGCATATAAACATCATGGTCAGCTCCAGGAAGGTTTCAAACAGTGGATGTTTACATTCCCACTGTTTCATTTGGTGTGGCCCACCTGAGTTTTGGATCTACCTGATTTTTAGAATCCTATCCTATTGTGGTCTTTCAAAACAGATGGACGGAGTGAATTCGTCACATATGACTCTATGGACCCCACACAACCCTGGGCATAGGTATACCTCTGTGCCCAGGGTCACAGGCAATCCACTTCCTCCGAAATGTAGGACCGACTGTAGATAGCTCCATCATCATCACATCATCTAAGCCTGATCCCAATTAATTGGGGTTGGCTGCATGAATCATGTTCCGCCACTCCATTCTATCAAGGGTCGTGCCTTCAGTTAGACTTAGACCATAGGTCATAAAGTCTTTTCTTACTACCTCCATCCACGTCCTTGTGGGCCTTCTCCTTGCACTTTTAAAGCCTTCAACTCATACCAACTCACTCCTAATCAGCGCAGTTCTCGGTCTCGATTGCACATGAACATGCCATCTAAGTTAGCTTTCCCTCATCTTATTACCTATTGGTGTTACTCCTAAGTTCATTTATAATCCTATACCACCTCGTCTTGCCATTCATCCAAAATTAGATTTGATTGAATGATCATAATCTTTGATTAATGGGCATATGTTCATTGAATTTGGATTATCACAATTTTCATTCTAGTCATCCCTTACATATTCACCAATAAGCATGCTCGGAATTTAAGTCGGTGTATAACATTGTATCTAGTCCATGTAAATCAGAGCCCCCAAATTGGACAGTTCACTTTGACTTTCTTATATGCCATGTATACAGTTTGATAGTGCGTGTGCATGAACCATGGTATTAAAAAACTGTTACAGCGCCGCTGTAACAGCCATACCAATGCATTTTTTTCCCTTAAAAAAAAATTCAACCGTCTCAGGGCCATAACAGTTGTTATGGCCTGTATCTTAACGGCCATAAGGGTGGCCATTATGGCCACAGTTAATGTTATTGAATACCTTGACATCAACTATGATACTCTGCTGGAGTATCAAAACTCTCTATTTTAGGGTAAGAATGTAAACCGCTGTAGTCACAAGGACAAGCCTGCTGTGAAAAAAAAAAAAAAAAGCAGCAGCGTGCAATACTACATTTCAGTTGCCACACTGAAGGTAAAAGGAAGAAATAAGGAGAAGAGAGAAGGAAGGACGAGAAGCAGCTGAGTACATGACTCACCCACGTTAAGGGACTCGTCTAAGCCTCTGAGTCATACAAAAACTCGGGAAAACTCACCTGACTCTTATGAATTTTTCATCCCCACCAAGTCTACATCATTCTCAACTCGGTGGGGGCATAAAAACCAGGTTAACTTGGGTGGGCCCTGAGTCAACTCACTGAGTCGGCCAACCTTGATAGTGATAGCAGTATCGGGTTTTTTTTATATTTTAAAATGGTGGTATCAATGTTGCTTGACATAAAGTATTTGATGAGAAAGGATTGATTTCACAAATAGAAGTGCAGTCTGCTTCTAATTGAACTCGAGGAAAATATTTTACTCGACAACTAAGCACTCCACTGAAGTGGCAAACAAGTGGAATTTCTCCTACTGGTCAAGAATGATACTTTGTCAAGAATGATATTTTTTCCACTCGCAAGTGAGAAGCAACACCAGAGGACAACATGAGACACTGGTCCAAATTCCAATCTTTCCCACCCTCCTCGAACCATTCAATTGAAATATACAAAGAAGTAGGCCATCTTCCTTGGGTGTATTATTAGTCAGTTATTGTTCTAAGTCATTCACTTGACAGGATTGATGGTACAAATCTCATGGTCATCTCCCTACAGTGTATTCAACCACATCTTGAAATAGAAAATTATGGTGAAGGAAGAAAATATCAACAATCCCATTCAGAATCAAGGGAAAAAGATTCAAACAATAAGGTCCTCCAAGAGGCATTATATAATGGTCAGTGAAAGAGTTTTACAGCTTTCGGTTTTTCAGTAGAGCTGTCGATGAACGAGGGCCAGGCTTACAGGCCAAGAAAAATCAAAATCTTGAGACCAGTTGAAAATTTGGGCCAGAGCCAACCCCCGGCCCAGCTGACAGACAGCCCTAATTTTCAGTTCATAAAATTAAGGCACCATTACTAATACATTGATATGATCACCCCTCCCCGACCCCAAATATTCAATGGCTAGGGTCTTAAACTTGCAGGATTTTAACTTGCGGACAATGCACTTCTTTTTTTATCCATCATAGATAATGCACACCGGCTGTCATCTTACCAACAATCAGATTAGGAGGGCCTGATTGTGAGCAGGAAGTCCCACAATATCGGGATTAAGGTTTAATCTTTAGATTACAAGTGTGTGAGACTTTTACTATTGCACCTTTCTAGATGTTTTTGCTTTAAAAGTATCACATGGCATTCTCTTTCATTCTCCTGTTTGTTCAATTTCAATACCTAAATTTCAAGTTCGAAATTAGAAATTAATCTTTTATTCCTTCCTTGTGGGACATAATTTCCTTCGGCTTCTTAATGTTTCCTTTGTCTAAAGTAGAAGAGACTAAATCTAACTCTCATATTCACACAATTATTGGTTGTATTTTTGCATCATTGATGTGGTCCCAATGTCTACATTCCTCCATGGCATATGGATGATGTGTACATATCCGTTTAAATAATTTTGGGGAGCTTTCCAACAGTGAAGGATACATTTGATTCATACACTTAATCTGTGCTTTTTCAGATAATCGAATGACCTGAAAATGAGATATGTCAAGCATGACTGTGAAATTATAAAAGAATTATGAATCTTCAATTCGTGAATCAAGATTGTGAAGAGACCAAAATACATATACAGTGGTCGTGGGGTGTGTAAATGAGTAATTGAACGACCCCCCGAAAATGAGATATGTCAAGCATGACTGTGAAATTATAAAAGAATTATGAATCTTCAATTCGTGAATCAAGATTGTGAAGAGACCAAAATACATATACAGTGGTTGTGGGGTGTGTAAATGAGTAATTGAACGACCTGAAAATGAGATATGTCAAGCATGACTGTGAAATTATAAAAGAACTATGAATCTTCAATTCATGAATCAAGATTGTGAACAGACCAAAATACATATACAGTGGTTGTGGGGTGTGTAAATGAGACCTTTTCAATCATCATCAGATTGTCAGGATTCGTGATAGATAAGGGCACATCTCACCCTCAACTGGTTGTAGATGAGAAAACTGTGCAACTAGCTGGTTGTGGGGGCAACTGTGGCGTGTGAATGGAATCCAACCTGTCCAGCAGGTTTTTCGCATCATGAAAATGGGATACCCCTAAAATCAGGCTGATTCAATCATCAGGTCGGCCAGACCAAAGAAATGATGGACGACCACCCAAAAATGTCCAAATTCAGGTGGTACCCCACCTTATGGCAGGATCGACCTGAGTTTGGGCATGCTATTTTCAAGGTGCGGGACTCTGTTGAATGGATCATATGACATACACACACCACAGTGGGCATTGCACAGTTTTCATCTACAATTAGTTGCCGGTAAGACATTCCCTTTTAATAAACAACAGGAATGACATACGGGTGTTCCATATAGAATAAAATGCTAACAAATACCAACTATTTATCACCATCTTTGGCTTCATTATTCAACTGAACTGAAATAACCAGATCAATTAAGTGGAACCAACCAAATTGTAATCATCTTCCATAGTATTCATAATGTTAACCAACCTCAATATGCAGTTACAATTCCTTGCGAGTCCAACTGAGTAATGTGATTGCAATTTGGAGCCTAGTACATCTATATAGCAGTCCAGTATTTCTGGCAAATGTTGAATGTGTTTCAAATTTTTAGTATCAAACCATACACGTACCTTGTTTTCAAATTAAAGGCGGTATATATGTATCCACCATAAAGTAGCTTAAATGTATCATTAACAAAAATGCATACATAATCCACCATAAAGGTATATGGATCTGCCCACTACATTAACACCATTTGGTTGCCAATTTTTTAAAAGACAAGGGTAAAAATTTTCAAACATTCGGATTTAAGAAATTAATTGAGGACCCCCTCTAGATATAATCAACTTCAAAAATACGCAAACCAACGGCTAGGATGTTACCTCAAAGTTGTGTCATATGATCACTGCAGATGTCCAATGTCGATCTTTCAATGCAAGAAGTCTCTCCCCAATCTATCCCAACAAAGAGGAGGGCAGAGAGACGCCACGCATGCACTGTGTAGGGCTGTGCGCATGCACCTAAGAGCCATCCATAGGGTGATGGAAGGGAAGAGAGAGAATTTTCTCTCCTTCTCTTCTCCTTTTTCTCTCTAAACCAGACATCCCTTGATCTATTAATAAGGAGCCAAGGTTTTAGAGGATATAGTTGTTATCTTCACCCCTATTGACGTCGGTATACCTTACAACTTCAAAAGTCTATAAACATGACTTGTCCGTGAACCCAAATTGACCTAATCGCACCATCCATGTGATGTAGGGAGAGGACCCCCTGATGAAGGACGAGAATCAACTGTTGGGAATCCGGTCACCGGAAGCACCGAAGAGATTCAAACAATCACCACACGTCACACACGCAATCAACGCAAAGAAAATTTGTTTTACGTGGAAAACCCTTGAGGGAAAAAACCACGACACAAAGCGACACCTCCACTATGAATTTCAGAAGATTACAGAGCTAATATACCCACAAGCAAACCCCAAAGATGAACAAGGCACTCACAAACCTCATGATCCTCTCCCCACGCCCTAAACACGAATTAGGACTCATTGGTATTGATTAGGATACCTCTAAGATGGATTTAGAAGAGTATATATAAGCCTCCAACCCAAAATAGAAATAAGATGCGCAAGTTCACGCATCTCCGCTTATACACACAACTATTCGGACCCCACTGGCCGACCCGTCGAACAAAGCAAAAACAATCCAGTGAGTGTTGCCTAAAATTCGACCCGTCCAGCCCCTGATCTGACCGGTCGGGTGACTGGTCGGACCCTCTTGCAGACCTGTCGGCCAACTGGTCTGGAGAACTCCAACCTGTCCAAAGACTTGCTGCCTACACAGTCCAGAATTGGACTGGCCGGCCCAGCCTAGCCGATCGGTCGGACCTCCTGTTCAGCAAACTCTGAAGTCTCCAACAACAATCTCCACCGAGGCTTCAAACGTCGAACCACCTTCCTTTACTTCATGAATCAACTCATCTTCAATCATAGTGTCGTCACTTCTCGTGCACCACTGCGTCTTCATTCGATCTTCACCAATCCCAGAGAAGTTGCGCAGAACTTGAACTTCTCTTCAAGAACCACTTTGGTGAGCATATCCGCCAGATTCACTCTAGTGTGAATCTTCTCCAGAGTAACATCTCCTTCCTCAAGCACTTATCAGATAAAATGGTGATGCACATCAATGTGTTTAGTATGAGAGTGATAAACAGAATTTTTAGCCAAATTTATAGCACTTGAGCTGTCACAATTAACAGGCACGGCCTCCTGCTGAAGCCCCAATTGATTTATCATTCCTTTCACCCAAACAGCCTCCTTGAAAGCTTCTGTCACCGCCATATACTCAACTTCAGTAGTAGAAAGAGCTACCACAGACTGAAGCTTAGACATCTAACTGATCGCTCCACCCGCTAACACAAACGAGTAACTTGAAGTCGACCTCCTACAAACCAAACTACTTGTATAATCCGAATCGACATACCAAACCAACTTGTCCTCTAACCTTTTGAATGTCAAGACGTAGTCTTGCGTACCCCGAATGTATTGAAGAAGCCATTTCACAGCTTCCCAATGTTGCTTGCCCGAGTTAGAGATGAATCGGCTAACAACACCCATAGTCTGTGAAATATCCGGTCTAGTACAGACCATGTCATACATCAAACTGCCTACAACACTTGAATAGGGCACATGATACATAACATACTTTTCTTCATCTATCTTGGGACACTATTCAGAAGAAAGCTTGAAGTGAGCCGCGTAGGGAACACTAACCGGTTTGGACTTATCCATCCCATACTTTATCAATACCTTCTCAAGGTATTCCACCTGAGATAACCACAACCTGCTCCTCTTCCTATCTCTATGAATATCTATACCAAGAACCCTCTTTGCAGCTCCCAGATCCTTCATTTCAAATGTCCCTGAAAGTTGAGTCTTCAACACATCGATGTCAGACATGCTATGACTGGCTATGAGCATGTCATCGACGTACAGGACCAGTATGAGAAACTTTCCATCACCCAGTGTCTTATAATAGACACAATGATCATAGTCGCTCCTGGAAAAACCCTAACTCATGAAAGAATC
Organism: Liriodendron chinense; assembly: GCA_003013855.2. Classification (NCBI taxonomy): domain Eukaryota; kingdom Viridiplantae; phylum Streptophyta; class Magnoliopsida; order Magnoliales; family Magnoliaceae; genus Liriodendron; species Liriodendron chinense. Next base: position 1,063,474 of record ML058381.1, on the reverse strand, counting down.
AAACTTCTTATACCACTGCCTAGGCGAGTGTTTGAGACCGTACAATGATCTCCTCAACCAACAAACCTTGTTCTCTGCCCCTTGCACTGTATATCCTTCTGGCTGCTCCATGTAAATCTGCTCTTCCAATTCCCCATGCAGGAAAGCAATCTTAACATCCATCTATTCCAGCTCGATGTCGTATTGGGCAACCAGAGCTAATATGAGCCTGATAGACACTTACTTCACAACCGGTGCAAAAATCTCACTGAAGTCAACGCCTTCACGCTAAGCATACCCTTACGCTACCAACCTTGCCTTGTATCTATTATGTTTCTTCTGAAAAATCCACTTGCACCCAATCTCTTTTCGGCCCATAGGAAGCTCCACAAGCTCCAAAGTCTCATTCTTGTACAGAGAGTCCATCTCGTCTTGCATTACCATCTTCCACTTTTCAGCATCTACATCTCGTAGTGCCTCCTCAAAGTTAGACGAATCCCTCTCATCCGTAATGAGAGCGAATGCAATGTTCGAGTCATCCTTATACCTTGCTGGTAACCTGCGATCTCTGGGTGTGTTTCTTTCGCACAGGTGGCTGCTCCAACTGATCCTATACCTCTGCCTGCGTATCGGTCTCGGCCCGTGTCTCATCTCTGTCATCCTGAGTGTCAACAATCTCTTATTTTTATGGTTCATTTGTTGCATCCTTTCGGAACAAAGAACCCTCATCAAACCTTACATCACGGCTCAGGGTGATTTTCCGTGTGACGGGGTCATATATGCGGTAACCCTTCACACCATTACCATAGCCCACAAAGATCCATTTTCTGGCCCTATAGTCAAGCTTATCTCTCTCAACTGACGGTACATGAGAGTAAGCCTCACAACCAAAGACACGCAGACTTGAGTAGTCTATCGTACGACCACTCCACACTTCCTCAGGAATTTTACATGCAATTGCCATAGAGGGTGACCGATTTATCAAGTAACAAGTCATGTTAACGGCCTCAGTCCACAACTCTTTGCCCAACCCAGCATTAGTAATCATGGATCGGGCTCTCTCCAAGAGAGTCTGATTCATCCGCTCTGCCACACCATTCTGCTCTAGCGTGTGGCGCATTGTGTTGTTCCTCACGATTCCCTCCTCCTTACAATACGTGTTAAACTCCTTGGAAGTGAACTCACTTCTATTGTCAGTTCTCAAAATCTTCAATTTCTGCCCTGACCGATTCTCCACCATCGCCTTCTAATACTTAGAGGTCGTGAAGACATCGGATTTATTTTTCAGGAAATAAATCCAAACCTTCTTTCTATAGTCATCAATAAACGATACAAATCATGATGACCCCCCAACAGAAACTACGAGCGATAGCCCCATATATCGGAATGGACATATTCAAGCACCCTTTTACATACATGTTTCCCCCCTTTAAATAACAACCTAAACTGTTTCCCATACATACAATGCTCACATATACAAAAGTCTATAAATTTAAAAGAAGGAATAAAAAATCGTTCAGAGAGTACCTTCATACCCCGCTCGCTCATGTGGCCTAAGCGTGCATGCCACATATGTGCAGACGTGGAATCCGTTACAGTCGCTGCAGCTCCACCAACTGAAATGCTCCCAATCAGCCTGTAAATGTTTTCGTGCCTCTGTCCCTTCATAATTACAAGGACCCCCTTTGAAACTTTGCAAAACCGGTGAACTTGCACCCCATCGCCTCGAGTGCACCAAGGGAAATCAGATTCTTCCTCAACCTAGGGACGTGCCTCACTTCCGTCAAGGTCCGTTCGATCCCATTGAACATCTTGATGTGCACAGTACAAATCCCTACAACCTTGCAGGCGTAGTCATCGCCTAGAAATACCGAGCCTCCCTCATACTCCTTATAGGAATTAAAGACGCTCCTATCTGGGCACATGTGGTACGAAGCCTCGGAGTCCATGATCCACTCATCGCTGAGAGATCCCGTCTTTGACGCCGTCAAGACCTTGCACACATCACTACCGCCTTCTCCAGATTCAACAATATTGGCCTTCCTAGAGGAATCTTTTGACTTCTCTTTCTTGTTCTTAGGACTCTTGCAGTCCTTCTTCATGTGGCCAACCTAGCCACATTCCCAACACTTCAGCTTCCCTTTGCCCTTACCCTTCGACTTGGATCAAGAACGTGACGATCCTTCACCCCACTCTGAATTCCTTCCCCTCATAACCAATGCATCGGAGGAAGAACCAGCATCACTGCATTTCTATCTCATTGCCTTCGACTGGAGGGCTAAGACTACGGTCTCAACGCTGATAGTATCCCTACCCGCGCACAACGAGTCCCTGAGCGACTCATATGAACTATGAAGCGAGTTCAGCAAGATCAAGGCTTGATACTCGTCCGTCATCTGTTCACCAATATCGACCAACTTGCAAGTTAGCTTGTTGAAATTGTAGATGTGGTCCTCCACATCGGTCCCCTCAGCCATCTTCAAAGTGAAGAACTGCATCATCAGATACATGCGATTCTCTAGAGACTTCTTCGCATACACGTTCTCTAGCTTGGTCCATGTCTCTACAGCGGTCTTCTCCTTCATGACATTATAGAGGACATCATCTACTAGGCACAATTGTATAGAGGCCATAGCCTTCTCGTCCATCTTGGTCCACTCATCATCATCCACATCTTTTGGTCGCTTTCCAAGGGCGTTCATGACCCCTTGCTGAGTTAGGATGGCACACATATTCACCTTCCATAACTCAAAGTTGTTTTTGCTGGAAAATTTCTCCACGTCGAATTTCGTGCTCGATGTCATAAGATCATCTCAGAATTCTCTACTTCAACCTCCCAACGATTGCTCCGATACCCCTTGTTGGGAATTTGGTCAGCGGAAGCACCGAAGAGATTCAGACAATCACCACACGTCACACACGCAATCAACGCAAAGACAATCCGTTTTTACGTGAAAAACCCTTGCGGGAAAAAACCACAGCACAAAGCAACACCTCCACTATGAATTTCAGAAGATTACTGATGCAGGACAGCCCTAAATATGATGCATGCTCATGAACACAATTATTCAGCGGAAATAAAAGCAATAATAATAATGAAATCTAGCATCAATCATCATAAACTAAGAAAATCATAAAGGAAACATGCAATGGGATGGGCCATCATCACAACCATGGAGTATGGGATTCAAGTAGCATATAGGTTGGATCCGGCGAGGGATGGAACCTCCCGATCTTGCATGGTCATACCCAATCGATCAATGATGATCATTAGTCCGAAGAATTAGAAAGTTTCTCGGATTAGGGATTTAAGAATTTGAAGGTTTAGGGTTTAGATCGATTCTCAAGGTTTAGATCGTGGGGAATAAACAAAACAGAAGTTTAGAAGGATAATAATAGAAGATGAAATACCTAGAAGAAGTTGGAGGGGCACAAGAAGAATAGAGAAGAAGGAGATCAAGGAAGAAGAAGAAGCACCATGAGAGAGGGAAAGAGGAAGGAGGCAACCAAAGGTTTGCTCTTTTTCATAAATCGACAACTAATCAAAAAGGTTTAGGGCAACACCCTTATAAAATTCGGAATTAGCATAATTACCAAAATACCCCTACTAACAAAATTTCAAAAAAAAGACATTTGCATGAAAAAAACGTACCCACACTAACCCAAAACTCAAATAAGTAAAAAATGAGTAAAATAAACTCAAATCTAAGATGTCCAATGCGCTCCAATGATGGTGTGATGAAAGTGGGCCACAATGAACCAACGGTCCGATCACATCATCATCACGATCCAACGGTCTGATCATCTCCTCAAAGCAACTTACACATGTCTTCCCAAGGTGGGGTCTTTTCAAATGTCTCGGACTACATGTGTAAGGTCTTCAATGCTCCTCAATAGTCGCCTATCCACAAGGATGGTACGTGTGGTTGGCGCTTTCTTCATTGGTACACTTGAAATGGTCTTGTGTTCCGCATCAATTACAGAGCTAATCTACCCACAAGCAAACCCTAAAGATGAACAAGGCACTCACAAACCTCACAGTCCTCTCCCCAAGCCCTAAACACGAATTAGGACTCCTTGGTATTAATTAGGATACCTCTAAGACGGATTTAGAAGAGTATATATAAGCCTCCAACCCAAAATAGAAAAATGATGCGCAAGTTCGCGCATCTCTGCTTATACACACGACCGGTCGAACCCCACTGGCCGACCGGTCGGACAAAGCAAAAACAATCCAGTGAGTTCTGCTTAAAACTCAACCTGTCCAGCCCCTAATCCGACCGGTTGAGCGACCGGTCGGACCCTCCTGCAGACCGGTCAGCTGACCGGTCTAGAGAACTCCAAACTATCCAGAGACTTACTGCCTGCACAGTCCAGAATTGGACCGGTCGGCCCAGCCTAGCCGCAGTTGGACCTCCTATTCAGCAAAATTTGAAGTCTCCAAGAACATTGGCCACATTCCTATTGCACATGGACCGGAAAAAGATCAAGGAAAAGTGGAAGAAATTCGGCAATTTTCGGTCCGACTGAATTACGCTTCGATGTGACCGAATTTGAACCCCGCACGTTGTAGAATTTTGGCCCGTTTTGGTGCCACTGAAGTTACCCTTGGTTGGTCTCGATCTAACCTAAGGTGACCTTCGGTCCCACCTAAGGTGCCACCGACAGCATTATGCAATTTGCGTGATTTTGCGATTTTTGTTTCCGTTTTCATTTTTGTTTAGGACTTTCCTATTATGTTTTTAGGGTTTTTTTAGGTTATAAATAGTTGTTAAACTCGTTTATGATTATTATCTTTTGATTATTCTTAACAAAAGTTTGGTTTTTACCACTTTTCTTCTCGTGGATTCGAGATTTCCCTCGTGGATTCGAGGAAGTCCGGTTGAGGATTCCCGGAAGCTCCGTGGATTCGGAGTAGTTATCCCATGAGGAAGACGGTGATCGACCTCACCACGTCTATGCCTACACCAACGTGGCATCCACTCTTGAGTCTTGACCATAATCCAATGTCAGTCTAAGAGGTGGACTACAAGATTTCAACCATCAAATGTCCATGAAGTACAATAGAATGATTTTTAATGGTTAAAACAAAAGGATCAATTATTAAAACCTATAATTAAACATTTAAACCTTTTAACTGCCAAGCCCAACTAGAAAACCATTTGATTGACAATCCAATAACTAAAATCTAAGCTACTAATAAGTTCCTCGGGTTAACCAATGGATCCCATGCTGGAGCATAGGGACCATGACCGCATCCTTGATGCATGTACCCAACTACACCCGTATGTTAGCCACTAATATAACCTCGTCGGGTGAGCCAAAGCACAAAACACCAAGACCTCGTATTTCCCATATGACCTCAGGTTTAAGGATGTCAAAGCTAGTACATAATCAAGTCAATCTAATCCGGAAGGGCCTCCTAGGGCAAAGACGATGCAATTGTAAGTGCTCAGCCAAGCCTAAACACAGGAATATGCATGCCATGAACACTCACAATCCTACCTAGAGTAGGGCCATTGCACAGTTATCCCATGTTGGAGACATTCCATCCCAACTTGTTGCTAGTTCCCTCACATAAGATGACCAAATAACCTTTCACGGATTGCCCAATACCACTGCTATGGAATGGAATTTAGGGTAATGAGATCAATGAAATACAACTCTTCGTTTGTCAGTGGCCATTGTCCAAATTCACCTTCCGTTAGGACAATTGGAGGAATCCTTACCTATAACCTGTAAAATCATAGCTGGTAACAGTTTCCACTTATTGATAAAGGCATCCACGGTGTAAACCAAACTATACATGGTCATAGCCATCCTTATTGGCTTTCCAAGGCACACAATCCCAACAATTCATGTATGTACCATATTTATTCAATGCACGTCACCTTTCATTAAGAGTAGCCTAAGATATATATACTCCAAACCTTTGTCCATTTGGCATAGACAGAAAAATCTTTCTCCTCATTCTAAGATTTTCTTTGAGTTCTTCTTGTGTCTTGAACAAGGTTTAGAGACAATAGTCTATCTTCCTGGTAGTGTAAACCAACGATAAATATCATTCTGATATTGAGACCAAATACAAAATCTATGAGAGTTTGGGTCATGGTTTTAAGACTCGGACGAGTCCCTTACCGCTCATTTGAGTCAACTTGGACTCGGTCATATCTAATCTGGTTTGATATGTCATATGCCAAGTCACACCCCCCGTGTCACCCTGAACTCAAGTGAATAAGTCAATCTGAGTCGCCAAGTCACTTAGGCATGATTTGAACCCAGTTGAATCCCACAGTCAGTAAGTAGGAGCACTGTTATACCTTTAGGATGCATAGACTGTCTCCAAAGTGATAGCTCACCTCTGAACCGAAATTACCATCCCTTCATTATGGAAACTAACAGTGAAGGCAATCATAATGTGTTCATTTTGCTTAATTAAGGGTATGTTTGGAAGTTCCCAATTAGAATGTATGTGACATATAATCAATACCTTCTTGTCCATATTTCACTTGTGAATTGGAGAAGAAAGAGGGAAATGGAAGACTGCTTCATGTGGATTCCATTTTCCACATTGCCACACACACAAGTGACACCTTGTTGACTCAGAAGTCCCCCGGCCATTATTTGGCACTAATCCACATCCTACCTGAACTAATTGTAATTCAATTTGCAGGTCCTTTCCAATTCCATGGGTCACTAAGAAGATTTCTCATGTGAACTTGGATGGAAGGAGTAGAATCTTACACATTTCTGAAATCCTACATCATAGCTCGCAATCACATCCAAGGCAACAATAGTATTCCAGAATCCATCTATTATAAGAGTCCATGTATAGGAAAATTGAAAATCCGTCTGATCTCAACCCATTGTTCTAGTGTAAACCAAATGTCATTTTTATCAAGATGTTCTCCTATTGAGAGTTGAGATGAAAGGTCTAGAATTTCACCACTTTGTGGAGTTCTACAAGAAGGGTTGCAAACAATTCAGGCCTGGGTTGGTTCAACCGTTCAAGCTAGATTCTTAACTCGTCGGACCAGGCCTATTCCAAATGTTTTTTTTTCCCCAGCTCAAGCCCTATCCATTTGCCACCCTACCTACATGGTAACTTGCACTCACATTTAGTCCTGACAACAATACCATTCCATTTTCCATCCATTATAAGAGTCCTCGGATGGGGAAAATTGAAATTCAACCTGAGCTCAACCCAATGTTCCAATTTAAACAAAATATGGTGTTATTAGGAACTCCAAACACTCCCTTTACATTGGCAGAAATGCATACAGTGGATATGTGAATTCAAAAGCATAGAAACTGAGAACAAAGAGTTTTGAGAACTGCTGAAACAATACATGCAAATCAAAGTAAATTATAGGATTATCCTCAAAAGTGTTGAGGAAGAAACAAATACACCGGTATTACTTGTAGTCCATAATTCATTAGCATTCCATTAGTAATTATGATGATCTCCAATAGGTAGGATTGAAGGTCCAAGTTCCATCCTAATTTTTGCAAATCCCATATGGTGGCTTGCAATCATGCTGTGAGAGTCATTGAGTGGTGACACTTAATAGATGATCCGAATCAAATCTAAGATTGATGTGGCATGAGAGGGCAACTTGAGTTTGAAAGGTACGAACATATCTTTTCAAAATAAAATGAAGAACTTCCATCACGATGAAGATGGGTAGCATGAGTGACAAGTAGGCAAGGCTGTAATACGACCAGGCAGTTGCAACAACAAATCCAAATTCAAATGTTGTTGAACGGAAATTTAGTCGGCAAGGACAGGTGTGTAGAAACAGGTTTACAGCTAGCAGCTAGCTGCTACTTTACTTGCACATGGTACAAGTGCACAAGCACAAGGGTTTGGCTTCTTAGATCTGGTGCTCCAACGACAACTGGATATCGTATCAGTATCTAGACACCAGGAATTGCAAGTTCAAGTGCACATTGGTTCGGATTTGCAAATCCGATGAGCTAACGAAAAACCAGACATCAAATCCAATCAAAATTGGACGATTGAAAAGAGAGCAGTGACAATGGAAATAGTGGTGGGTTCAAAGATCGGGGGCAGCGAGGCAGCCATCATGATGACCAGAGTCTGCAGCTGGTTCACGAGAAAATGACCAGAGCTGCAGGTGATTCCGTATCAGACGAAGATGGTTTCAGGACCATGGATCAAGGACAGACGGGTGGAATTGCAGAAAGTCCATGGGTGCAGGATCGCTGATGAGTGGACAACAGTTGGATGGGAACAGATGGTTTTGGTCGGGGAATGAAGATGATCAGAACCATAGCTGTAACATATATACACCCTTAACGTACATTAGTAGATAACATTTTCAAATGTGATCCTTAAAAGGACATACGTAAGCATGACAATAGACTGAAGGTCTAAGATGAGAAATTTCAAGACACAAAGCAAGGTACAGATGCAAGACAATAAATTTCATTAAAAGAAATATGTCAACAAAAGGTAAGTGTCAAAAACAAAGAGAAGATTGAAGAATGAAAAGATAAATACCATGCACCTTTTTAATTCCAAATCTCGCTTGTGAAGCATAGAATTGATAATAGTCGGGCCCAAGGGAAGATCCAAACCCAAGTCTTCCGCATATTCAATCATACCAGGAAATATAATATCGAATCCAATTGGAGAGTGTTGCTTCTCATCGGTGGCCGAATCAAAATTAGAACCAATAAAGTGGAGCCCTGCAAAAGATAGAAACCATATTCCCTTTGAAACATCAAAAACAGGAAAGAGGAACATGAGCACAGAATATGAACATGAAATTACCCCTCTTTACATGTTCCCCTGCCAACATTCCACCGTCTCAGTGCAAGAACACATGCCAATGTGGAGGAGAGAGCGTCTTTACACAACAAGGGATGATGATCAGGCAGGCCCCATGAGCCATCGGGGCGTTGATTCTCCAATAACCAATTCAAGCACTCGGGGAAGCAGGGGAATTGAGGGGAATCCAGAGAAGGAACCATGGCTACCCAAGCAGTGTCGTAGGAAGAAACAGAAAGTTCAACCTTGAATAACATCTCCCTTATTCTTTCCTCGAGCCCACGGGTGCACTGCATCAGAATCCCACCCATTCTCATTCATACATACATTCATCATCATCATCTAATAGACACGAGTGTAAGACAGTGAAAGAGAGTCGGTATACCACAGCGGCATTGTTGGCTCTTCCAACCATCAATGATGCGGGTCCTGTTGTCACCACTTAATAAAACAAGAAGTCTTGAGAGAATGGTAAATCATAGAAAAGCATCAAACAAGTACCCGACATTGCTATATTGCCAAAGCATGGAAATTTATTTAGGGTGTGTTATGATGCTCTATCAATTTGAATTAAGTGGAAATAACCAAATTGCAGCCTCCTTCCTAAGCATTCACATCAAGGGTCAGGACTCCAAATTGCAATAAGGCTCCTTTCGGGTTCAACCTGAAAGGAACATGAGTGCAATTTGAGGGCTACTTCCTCATTGTGAACAAGTCATCTACTCTTAATTAAATTGAATATTCACAGCCTAATTCATTTATGCATCCGTACGCAGAACAAAAAGAAGAAGAAACGACATCAACCAACACTAAAAGAAATGTGAAACACACCGAACTGCTAAGACAACAAAAAATCAAAGTAAAATACTTAGCTAGGCAAAATAGTAAATTGCTACCAAAAGAAGATGAACAGAACCACCCAAAGAATTGTGATTTTTTTTTCTTAAGAATTAAAAGAATGGCGAATGACAAAAAGCCAACAATCTTAACGATCACGAAGCACAGTAAAATGCTCAAGGAAAAAGAGGAATCAAATGATGCTTTGGTAGAGAAAGGTGGATCCTTCTGACCCACACATCCATCACCCATGGATATATGTCCATCAATCCCAACCATCAAATTGTAAGCCCCAGTAGAGAAGGGCCATAGCCCAAACATTACATTGTATCGGAAGATCTTAACCATCAAAATAATGGTCATTTTCTTTTGAATTTGTACTATATCTCTTTGACAGGTAGATAGAAAGTTTAGGATCATCGAAACAATGCGATTTTTGGCAAGAACGCTCCCTGAGTAGAATCCACAACTGAAACGATCATACATGTCTTCCATATGTATGGTGGATGTGCTCAAGAGAATGATCCACTACTATGCCAGAGCTTGATAGAATTCATCCCAAAACACTAAGTTACAATGAATGCAAAGAGACAATAAACACCTGCAGAGAGCAAATGCAAATTCCAAAGGAATGAAGAGTCATGACTAAGAGGAATTATGAGTCCCAATCAAGATATGTAATTGTTCGGATGCCTGCAAATTGGCCTAGTGAATGCAAAGAGACAATAAACACCGGCAGAGAGCAAATGCAAATTCCAAAGGAATGAAGAATTAGGACTAAGAGGAATTACGATTCCCAATCAAGATATGCAATCGTTTGGATGCCTGTAAATTGGGCTAATGAATGCAAAGAGACAATAAACACCGGCAGACAGCAAATGCAAATTCCAAAGGAATGAAAAATCACAACTAAGAGGAATTACGATTCCCAATCAAGATATGTAATCGTTTGGATGCCTGTAAATTGGGCTAATGAATGAATGCAAAGAGACAATAAACACCTGCAGAGAGCAAATGCAAATTCCAAAGGAATGAAGAATCCTGACTAAGAGAAATTACGACTCCCAATCAAGATATGTAATCGTTGGATGCCCGTAAATTGGGCTAATGAATGAATGCAAAGAGACAATAAAAACCTGCAGAGAGCAAATGCAAATTCCAAAGGAATGAAGAATCACGACTAACAGGAATTATGAGTCCCAATCAAGATATGTAATTGTTTGGATGCCTGTAAATTGGGCTAATGAATGTAAAGTGACAATAAACACCCGCAGAGAGAAAATGCAAATTCCAAAGGAATGAAGAATCACAACTAAGAGGAATTACAATTCCCAATCAAGATATGCAATCGCTTGGATGCTTGTAAATTGGGCTAGTGGTAAATGAATTGCAGGTAAATGATTTAGAGGGAGTGTTTGGATGCTGAAAAATGCATGTAAATGATTCACAAGTTATTAATGAAAACCTACTGAAAAGTTATGAATTCATTTACTGCAAATGAAATTCAGCCTAACAGCTAGAATTTTGAAATTTGGCTATGAACAAGTTATCCAAACAAAGACTAAATACTCTAAGTAGATTACAGCTTAAAGCCAAACAAGACAGACTGTAAACACTTTATACCTATAATTCAATTACCTGTAATTCATTTACCACTTACAAGATATGTAATAAGTATCAAGCGCCATCAGTGAAAATAATGTCTATGGTTCAGTAATCTGGATTTAACCAGATGGGACCCATGGTGGATGACCACACCCAAAAGGTATCCCCAACTGGACGATCCGAACCGTTCATATATATATATATATATGCATGCATCAATGGAAACATCATCAAAACTTGAAGGCTAGAAAGTTTCTGCTCTTGAAGATTTTTGGGCATGGTTCATTCATGGTGAGCCCACCAAATCAATGGTTTGGATTACTTCACCTGTACATACTGACCCAACAGGCCCATACATTATTCACTGAAATTCATCAGAAAAAAAAAAGGACCCAAACATCTAAATAATTGAAAAACATAGTATAACCGCTTGAGAAAAAATAAAAATAAAAATAAAAATAAAAAAACCCACGAAAAGGGTATACCAGAGCAAAGAGGCAGTATAGGAAGCAAAGCGTCGGATTGCGCGGTGTGCAACACACCACCAACCTCCGTGGTGTGTTGACGTCATCAAGTTCCGTGGGCCCCACCATGACGTATGTATTATATCCACACCGTTCATCCATTTTGAGATATCATTTTAGGGAAATGAGTTTAAAAATGAGGCATATCCAAAGCTCAAGGAGACCACACCAAAGAAAGCAGTTTTGACAATAACCTTCACCGTTGAAACCTTCCTAAGGACCATCATGATGTATATTTGTCATCCAACCTGTTCATAAGGTCACAAAGAGATGGATGAAGGGAAAACACAAATATTAGCTTGATCCAAAACTTCTGTGGTCCCTAAAAAGTTTTCAAAAGTAGAAGTTCAATCTTCACTACTTTCTGTGGTGTGGTCCATTTGAGCTTTGGATATACTTCATCATTTTTGGTACCATGCCATAAAATGATCTCTAAAAATGCATGGACGGTGTGGATATAACACATACATCAGGTTGGCACACCACGCAATCCTCTTCCCCGGTGAAGGGCATGATTGGGGACGCGGATTGCCTGCTAAAGCCTTTCGTAGGCATCTCCTGCGCTCGGAATCTAGGGGGGGCCCACCGTAATGTTTGTGAGAAATCTATGCCGTCCAACCGTTTTTTGAGATCATTTTAGGCGTTTCAACAAAAATGAACGGGATCCAAGACTCAAGTGGGCCGAAAACATGATGATTGAACTTCCACAGTTGAAACATTCGTGGGGCCATAGAAGTTTTGAATCAGGATAATATTTTTGTTTTCAGTTCATCTCAGTAGGAATGACATTATGAACGGTATGGATGGCAAATAAACATCACTGTGGGCCCCATAGAGGTTTCAACGGTAGGAATTTTCCTACCCACCTTTTTCTTTAGTGCGGCCCACTTGAGTCTTGGATCTCGTTCCTTTTTTTTTTTGGCGACGCCTAAAATGATCTCACAAAATGGTTGGATGGCGTAGATTTCTCACAAACATCACGGTGGGCCCCACCTAGATTCCGAGCGCAGGAGATGCCTGCGAAAGGCTTTCGCAGGCAATCCGCGTCCATGATTTGGTATATGTGGGCCCATGGTTCGGTGATGCAGACCGTTGATTCTACAGGCCCCACCATAAAAGGAGGATCCTTGAACCTTAGCAGACGGTTAAGAAAAAAAAATCAACAACAATCCGAATTTAACTGAAAATAAGCCCGACACTGAAAACGCGGTTTGGCTAGTCACTAGCCAGGTAGCTAGTGGTCGGTGCTGCGGTCTCACCCTGATATATATATATATATATATATATATATATATATATATATATATATATATATATATATATATCAATCAGCTTGATCCAAAACTTTTGTGGCCCCGAAGAACGTTCAATCAACACTGTTTCCTATGATATGGGCTCGTTAAGATTTCAATCTACCTTATTTTTGGGATTACACGGTAAAATAATCTGGATAAATGAATGGACGGCATGGATGAAACACATACACAATGGTGGGGCCCACAGAACACCAGCAACTAGCTACTGGTCATGTCACTAGCCAGCGTTAGCAACTTTCGGGCATCTCCTATAGAGTGTAGGCCCCATCAGATGAACCGTTCGGATCACCGAACAACAGGCCCCACCGCCCACTCCACACATGCATAATCTTGCTCATTATTCAGTAATTCCTCGCAACAATACAAGCACGAAAGCCAAAAAAATAAAATAAAAAAACAGACATAAAATACAAAATAAACAAAAAACGTATCATTATTTTATTAAAAGGAGAGAGAGAGAGAGAGATTGAGATTGAGATTGGCATACTAGTACTATTGCAATGAAACACTCCCAAGAAAACAAGCATATGTCGGGGCCACGGGTGTGTTCACAACATCCAAGCCGTCCATCAAATGCGTCATCCCAAAATATCCCTTCGGCCCAAAAATCAGATTAATCCAAAATTTCTGTGGACCGCAGAAAAGGGAATAGTATGGGAGGAGACACACGTCCTTGATTTTCATAGAGGGCCCACCATGTTGTATGTATGGAATCCAGGGCGTTCAGATCCTTAATCTGGCCTGGATGAAGAAAATCAAGGGTGAGCGTGGCCTTCTTCCTTGCTCCCGTGGCCCACGTGAGCTTCTGATCCAGCTGATTTTTTACCCTTCACGGGCTATTAAGATGATGCAACCCCATGTGATTTGATTCCCTTACCGTGGGACCCACCTTGATGTATTTATTCCATATCCAAACTGTCCATCTGTTTTATCTGATCATTTTAGGGCATGAGCCCAAGAATGAAGGAGATCCAAATCTTAGATGGACCATACCTTGGGAAATAGTGGTAATTGAACGCACTACAAAACCTTACGAAAGCCCACCGTAATGTCTATTTGCCATCCAACCCGTTGATAAGGTAATAAAAAAATCAAAAATAAAAACATGGATGAAGGGAAAAAAAAAAAAACAAATAGCAGCTTGATTCAAAATTTTGTAGCCCATTAATGGTCAATCACCACTGTTTCATATGGTATGGTCCACCTGAAAATTGGGTCTTCTTCAATTGTGGTCTCATGCATTAAACTGATCTGAAAAACTGAATAGACGGCATGGATGTGGAATACATATATCAAGGTGGGCCCCACGGTTACATGGACGCAGATCGGTTTTTCCATATCATTTTAGCTTATAATCCAAAAAACCAGGCAGATCCAAGGCTCAAGTGGACCACACAGTAGCGATTAAACCCCACCATTAAAAACTTCTTATGGTGTGATCCAACGGGGCCTTGGATTAAAATGATATGGCAAAATAAATGGACGGCGTGGATACGCAGCACAATCGCAAGCGTACGATGGTATTAGTACAACTAGAGTGCACCTGTATGGGTAAGAGAGAGAACCTGTATGGGAGGGACTCCAGCAGCTTTTGGGTCTCGGGAGAAGCATTAGATTGTTGGGGCAGAGAAGGGACTTGGAAAGAATGACAATGCAATAGGCAGCAAGTAGCAGTTGTATTCAGCGGGAGTACTTATTTCGATATTTCTCAGCGTTCCTCTTATAATAATATAATTGACTAAACGTTTTTAAGGTCTCTTATAGCCATCAAAGCGTTTTAAAAAATAATAATTTGAAAAAAATTAATGTACGAGTGCCTTTCCTATGTGTAAACATGTGTAATTTAGAACTTAGATTTTTTTTTAGAGTTACATAGATGAACATGCATATGCACACCCTTACGCTTTGTACAATTTATTTATGTCTTATTATTATTATTATTTTTACGTACACACCCTCACATACCACACTGGGTACTTGAACCCATGACCTTAACGTTGAAACTCTGCTGAGTCTACCGCTAAGCCATGAGTAAAGACTCATTCACTTCTTAAGTGAGCTCTGAACCCCCCATATATTTTCATATACACGATTGTGCATCAAACCACCTATTAAAATTATTCATCATTATTAGATTGAGATATTTGATCGGCCACTTTAATTTTGAACCACCCAATAATACTAAATTGATTATGAGATTTTTATACTCTCTTGTACACACATCTGATCTAGATCTTGACCCGTTTATCTTGCTTGTCACCCTAATACAAGCTTAACCCACCATTAGAATCATGATCTAAGGTCCCTACTCCTATTTACACATACATATACACACTATGTATCCCGCCTATATGTTATTGCATACTTACCATTGATCTAAAACGTAGAAAATACTTCTTGCAAACCAATTAAGCTATCCAGCTATTCGATTTAATCTGGACCCTTACATCATTATTAAATAGATGAATAGTTTATCTTAGTTGCTTACATCTGATCATCTCTTATTCTAACCCATCCATCCTTGTCATGATGTACAAAGAACTATTTACCACCATCGGAGCCCAATGACTACTTATGCACCATTGATCATCTAAAGTATTCCATGGTGTATATGTGCACAACAGTAAGTGAGAGGCAGAACGACTTGCTGAGCTCCGAACCAAACAAACCAGATCGAACTGTAAGGTTGATCTTCATTGCCTCCATCGGCAATGAAGAAAAGCCGAGACGGTCAGTCATATAACCAACCCGAATACCTTGACCGACAAAATTATTACCCATCTGAGAATTAATACATGGTCGGTGCAAGCAACTCAGGACGGTAACCAGTCACCCAACTGTTACCATATGGTCATGTGGCTGAACCACTCGGGGGCAACCTTTAACCAATTCGGCTGGCCATAACTAGTTCCAGAGGGCCGAGAACCAAGGGGGCAATCCCAAGTAGTCTCGACCGTTAATCAAGGACATAATAAGACAGAGGCACCCAAGGGGAAACCTCTGGCCGCCCCTGCTCTACCAAAGACACCGCAAAATAGAGGCACCAAGGGCAACCTCCGCCTGCGCCTTCCATTCACAACGACTACTATAGGACAGTGGCGCATGGGGGTCAACTTCCAACCACTCCTCTCCCAACGACCATTCCCTACACAACGTAGGGTCCAAACCCTAACCAATCACTAAGATATCCCAGTCGAGAGGATCTACCAGGCCTGCAATGACTGCTTAGGTGGGATGATATTATAGGACTTATCTAAGAGTACAGAGTTTAGCTGAACGCCGATAATTACTCAACCGATCTACAAAAAGCCTTATCCTAAGTGAATCGACTAAAATTATGAGTTCCCTAAAGGCTTCAGGTTTTTCGAGTTCACCTCATTTTCTTGAGACAACGAGACCTCCATGATTAAACATATTGGCCATTTTACTATGAAATGTGGTGAAGCGTCCCATAATGATTTCCTGAGGCTCAGATTGTTTGAGAATTTCTTAATAGGAACTGTGGTCACATGTAAGCCAGAAGTCTCTACGGTCAACCTGTCCAAGCTAAGGCAACTGCTAGAAGAGTCAATCGAGCAATTCATTGCTCTAGTTCAAACTCACCCGAAACCACAAATGACGCTTGCATTTAATGCAACCCAAGCTTACTATTTGGTGTGGTCCACTTGAGCATTATATCTACCTCATTTTTAGGCTCATACCTTAAAATGATATGAGAAAATAGGATGGAAAACGTGGATAAACAGATACATCATGGTGGTCCCCCATACAAATCCGCTCATTCGTGGCTAGAGACAGGTGGGGGTAGGACACAATCTGCGCTTCTGTCCAATATGTGTCAATGTACACATGCGCTATAAATGCTACAAATGCTTTTATTCATATTAAACTTTAAGTGTCACAATTCATCTTTAATCCATCAGGGTGTTTTATCCAAGAGAATGATCTAGATGGCTTGTGCCTACACAAGTTTTCCCTGCATCTAAATGGCCCCATTATGTCAACGCCAATATGGATATGGATACTACATGGCTACTTGCAACATATGGTTTATGTGGCATCTACAGTCCTACTCATTAGCACCATATAATCTACATGTGTAGAGGAATTTTCTCTATATGGGTCCCATGGTTTAGTGTTCTAAACCATCGATTCGATGGTCTCACTGCAGATTAGGGTTGTGTTAGAAACATTCCACGTGGGTAGATGTTTAGTTATATAAGTGGGGAACCTAACATTGATGTTATTGGTTCCAAATCCCAGTGTCAATGTCACACACAATAAAATGTATCCCATATGAAAATCCTAGTCTAATAGATGACGGACAAATGGATAGTTAGACTAAATAATTTATAGCTAGAATCTTCAATCTAAGGAAGTTTAATTTCCATGTATCACACTTTGGAATTTGACACGTGGGCATTCTTGGTAAGATTTCTATTAGCTGTGCTCTACGTGATTAGTGGTTTGGATGATTTGACAATTGGATATTTAGATTGAGTATACTGGTGGGCCCCACAAATGTTGTGATCAATTCAAACAAATAATTGTTGGGAAACTATACAACTTTCCCTTCTATGTGCAAATCAATGAAATTAACAATATAAAATATTTAGTGGATGAAAATCACTTTTAAAAAAAACAAGCAAATCATCAAATATGTAGGATGCAAGAGACACGAAGATTTTTATGTGGAAAACCCTCCGATGGGTAAGGAAAAACCACATGACTTAGTCTGACATAAATCCACTATAATAAAAATAATGAAAGTATAATCATCAAGAAACTTCTCTTGGATATCCCAACTTGTAATGACCCAGGTTTTTGGAATAAATTAAATAATTATTTAATATATTTTATAACTTATTGTATTAATAAATTACTAACAAATAATCCGTAAGGAATTAGTGTAAGATCCCTTTATTAAAGTTGCTCAAAATAAACCCTAAAATAGCGTAGAAGTATCAGATTTCAAAAAACTCACAAATTTACAATAATTACGAAAATGTTATTAGCTAAACTTAAGTTAGACTGACGGTTTTAAGTATACTAATTTCTGACTATCAGTTTCATGTAAAATTTCATATAATAGTTTAGGGGCATATTTTAACCGTACACGTCAAATTTCAGCCCTCCGATCATCCTACAAATACCCTAATCAGAAATTGGGCCATAAGTGGGCCATCTAACCTCGGATCTGCCTCATTTTTGGTGTCATGCCCTAAATTTATATGGGCTACCTGATGAATGAATTAGATGTTGCACATACATCATGGTGGGACCCACGTACGTTGGTGTACATGTCGCGCACGATCAAACCCGCGTTTGACTGTGTGGACCTGTAAGGAGAGAGAAAATCTCTTCTTCCTCGTCTGATGTTTCAACAGCTTGCAGCGCTGTCCGGTCTGGGCCTCCCATGTTGTCCTTCAATGGCCCCCAATGAGTCAATCCAAGCCGTCCATCCATTTTCTGTCCATCACACAATCATTCATCTCAAGTTTCCCCCCATCAACCGAGCATCCGATCCTCCTGAAACTACCGTTCAAATTAAAGAACTTCAAGATTTCTGAATCTACATTGCATGGACTGCTTAGATATCTTCTAGATCTTCGTGTGGACCCCACCTAGATCCCCAACGGGTTTCATGTGTTAAAGATCTCCGAAAAAAAGTTGTTTCTTTCTCCAACTCAAACAAGTGACAGATAGACTTTCCGTAAGCATCGACCTCCAAACCTCTGATTTTCGTGTTGTATAGCGTTGATCCAGGCCGTCCATTCCCCTCCAGATGGATTTCTGACTCCAACTAGGAATCCATGCAAGCCGTTCTGTAGACACCCCACATTCGGCTACAATGTTGGTAGAGATGGCCGAATGAATGGAGGACCATACCCCCAAATCACATGTCCAAACCTAGCTAAACTCACCCTTGTAAGCCCCAATCCATAGCCCAGCTCAAGCCTGAACCCAGTCAACTCACCCCTAAACATCAGCCTGAAAAACCACCCATAAGAAAAACCAGTAAAAAAATTTCAAAAATGTCAAACTCGGTGAGTCAACCCGATGAGTCAAATCACCGAGTCAACTCACCGGGTCAGTCCAGCCCATCAACCCGCTGTGTCAACTCATCGTGTCAACCCATCCTTCAAACCTAGTTAACTCACCTGGTTCCGAGCCACAGCTTCGGAGCAGGTCTAAACCTCGAACCTCGGGCTTTGCAACTTCAGGTTCGGGGGCCGTACGCTCCTAAGCTGAAGCAGCGAGGTCGTACGGGCGGCCTCCAAGGTGCCGCCCAAGCCTAATTACATGAGCTACCACTGCTCGTAGCTATAAATACCCCCGTTCCCTCTCATTCACATCATTCCTCAACTCTCAGATAAATTCCACAAATTCTGAGTTTATATCCACCCCCTTTTAGTCCATTCCTCCACCAAGGAGAGCCCGAGTGAGAAGAGCTTAGCCCTGGTCCAGCCCAACCCGGCCCTGGTCCAAGTCTCCAAAGCTATCCAAGTCCTGATCTAGCCACTCGAAGCAAACCCTTGCGACACCTCCGTCCATCCAGCTACTCTTTACTAGCATCATCTCATTTGCATCTAGCATAAGTGCAACATTTACTATTCTTCCAACCCCCTTGCTTATCATATCACTGCAAACACTTTGATTATTCAAATACACAGCATGCATCCCGCATAAAGCACCTGTCAGTTCGAGCGTATGCTCTGGGCTTGCCTGTTAATGGAAACCTGCCCATCAGAAACTCTTACTGTTCAGACCTACATTCATGCATCATATAATTCATGAGAATGTACGAGGATTAAATCAGACTTTCAAGTATTAGTTCGATTCTGTGAAGTAGAGACCGTACTTCGGTACTGGCAGTGTGGGGTGCTTAACATCTTCCCACCCTGTAACCGTGATCCCTTACTTCGAATCTCTGACCGCATATCAAAAGGAGTCATTCTAGAGGAAAGAATCTTCAGATTCCCTTCTCTAACGTTTCTATGGGGTCTAGCTGACTGTAGATTCGAAGTAACTAGCTAGTGGCGACTCTGGTCTTATACAAACTCATCCAAACGTATCCAACTTAACACGACAACCCAAAAAGCCCTCGAGAACAAGGCGAGCCAGTGGCACAAATGGCGATTCGCGCGCACGCACCCCTTTTCCGAAAGGGAGAATTCGAGAGCGTGGACAGACGAGCGTCCGCAGAATGGCGACTCCACTAAAGATATGCTAGTCCCACTAGTCGTGATCCAACTTGAAAAACGAAATCCCTCCTGTACTTGAAAGTCATTAGTCCTCATATAATCTCATCTGCATAGTATTCCATCCAAAAACAAAAAATAGAAAATTCCAAAAAAAAAAAGAAGAAGAGTAGAACGTATTCCTCACCATTGCTCCTCCTCGAGCTCAAGGTCTTCGAAAACAACTTCTCTTCCACAGCATAATCCGCACTCGAGCTCAGCAAGCCATGTCCGATCACGAAGAGGAAGCTCACCTCTTCCCTGCCCTCGACATGGCCGAAGCATAACCTCCAGCGCAACAACCAATTGAGAATATGCCAATCATGCAAGAATTAACACAAGGAATGAGAGCAATGCAAGAAATGTTCTTGCAATTCATGTAAGCACAAGCTATAGCAGCCAGGCAGTCAAGTTGGCCCAATTCAGCAACCTTAACAACCATCTAAGGCCCTCCCGGCCTCCAATTCATCCCAACCACAACCGCAAGGGATCACTCAGGACTTTCGATACCCTCCTAACAGGGGCCTTCAATCAAACAACCCTCAACCTCAAGGTATTTCTTCCAATATCCTCCTACAAATGAGAGCCATTTTCAATCACACCCCACAACCAGAACTCCCTAGCCAATTCCAATATCCTCTCCCTAATGGGAGTTCCAGCCAATTTCAATATCCTCATGTGACTGGGATTTCTTTGCAGTCTCCCTTCTCAGCTTCAATCCAACAAAGTCCCTACAATGGGTGTAATTACCAGGCCCAACCTCCTTCAAGCAGGAATCATATGAGCATCAATGACACCAATTATTATGAAAGGGGGCCATCTCAGTTCTGGCAAGGGGTAAGATCTCCTTCATCTGGTCCCTCCGAAATAGAGCAACTCCAAGAGCAGATGCAAGAGATGAAGAGGAAGTTGCAAAAGCAACAAGGGGTGGATCTTCCATCCATTAAGTTCAAGGACCTGTGTCCATTTCCTGATGCGATGGTACCTCAAGGCTTCCAGGTACCAAAATTTAAAAGATATGATGGGACAGGGTGTCCTATAGACCACCTACGAGCTTTCTGTGGAGAGCTTGATGCCGTGGCGGGCAATGATAGAGCACTCATCCGCTTGTTTCAAAAATCTCTGAAGGGCAATGCCCTAGACTGGTATACATCATTGGACTGCCATCGCATCAGGACGTGGGAACAGCTTTCCTAGGCTTTTGTTGACAGATTTGCATACAATCTCAATTCAGCACCTAGAAGGGCGGATCTTATAGCTTTAAGGCAGGGGAATGATGAATCATTATCAGCTTACATTGGACGGTGGTGGGCAATGGCCGCTAGAATGAAGACACACATCAACGATGGGGCGTAAATCTCCATGATTATCAACTCGGCAAATTTGAGTATCTTTGGATACCTCGTCTCATATCTGTATGCCAACTTTACCCAACTCATCCGTGTCGGGGAACAAGTCGAAGCCGGAATAAGGGCTGGGATGATCTCCCCTTGGTGGCCTCAGCAAGCCTCTCCGATATAACCGATAGTAGGAAGGTGAGCCTACCGGATACGAGAGCGATAATAATAGTGTTCCCATCTCCCATCCAATGGAAGAAGACGATCTTATTGCCTCTACCGAAGACATACTATTCCTCCCTCAGAATGGACAACGGTAGCAGCAACAACAGTTGAGATGGGACCCACAATGCCCTAATCTAGGTTGGCAAGGGGGACCCCTAACCAATCCAATTTCAGAACCCCTCATCCTACAAGGGGCATCTCCAGTCGATCCATTCTCCACAATGAAAGGGGTACCTCCTGCCTATCCAGCTGTCATCGGCCAAGAAGAGCCTCCTCTCCAGTCTATTCGTGTCATTGACTCTAATTCAAAGTTCGAGCCTCTTATCCTGCAAGGGGCACCCTCAGTTATTTCAATCCCAGAGCCCATCATTATGCAAGGGCACCTTCAGTCGGTTCATTCTTCGCGCTCATTTCTAACCATGGGCACAATCAGCCCATCTCAGTCAACCAAGGGGACAATCTCCCTAGCGCAACATCAGCAAACCAGGGGCATGGTCTGCTCAGTTTGAGCCATGGGCAAATCCTACCCATCTCAGCATCAATCAACCAGAGGCACAACCTGCCCGTCTCAGCAATAGTCAATCAGGGGCACAGCTTGCCCACTCCAACTTACCAGGGGCAAAGCCTACCCATCTCTCCATCAAGCAATCAGGGGCACAACTTGCCTGCCGCACTTGTCTATTCGGCTTCTACTTCAGCCATCATCCTCCAAGAAGAAGACCATTCCTTGGACAGCATGCCACATGCCCTAGTAGAACTGGGACCCAGCTTTAATTATGTGGCCATTATCGAGAGGTCGAAGGGGAGATTGATGTCCATGTTTTGATTGGTCAAAAAACATCAACCATCACTCTTCAGGTCTTGGACATCTCAGCTTCATTCTATCTCCTTCCCGATCGGACCTAGTTTCACAGAATCGATGTCATCTCTTCAAATCTTCACCAAATGGTCAAGCATATCTTGAGAGATAGGGCGATCACCATCATCACTAATCCCGAACAAATTCTTATGATAGAAGCATCCAACCTTCGAGAGCCTACCATTGCAGCCATGGACGTACAACGCTCTAATGGGGTGGTCTCATACCAAAGTCTCGAGTTTCACAATACAAATTACTTCCCTCACGCATGTCCCATCGGATCAAACTATGTATTCATTCCTGCCGAGCATCAAACCTTTTACTATTAGCTTGAATATCAAGACTTGACCCAAATCATGAAGGTTCAAGAAGATATGGATAGAAGAAGACTGCGATATCAACCTACTCTGATTAGGAAACCAAAGTGCGGAAGTATCAGAAGAAGACGAGGTCGTAAAAAAGAAGGCAATCCTTGCATCTGCACACCTATCCAATTTATCAATGCAGGGATTATCTACCCTGATGTTGGGCTGAATTCCACATTCGATGATCAAGTGAGTAAATTGAGTCTGATAGAGTTGCCCAAAGAAGACTCAAGCAAGGGGCAGGAATTTCCCCCGATCGACTGGACTGCCATCCTGGTCCCACCTCATCCAGATGAACCCGAAGAGCTGCAATACATGGGGGATAAGCCGGGAGAAATCGCATCCAACACCGACTCGGAGCTCAATTTCAGATCTATCATGACGTTTGGGCACAACGATGAGGTTTGGCCTACTGATCCCTCTGGCCCTGCCTCTTGAGGGGAAGCAGTGCAGGGCAGTAATAGGTTTGTAGTTCCCATGACGGTCAATAAAAGCCGACAGTGCTCGGCTCCCCAAGTCGAATCAGGCAACACCTGGTTCACATCGCCGTCTTGCTCGGGTCCTTTATAAAAAAAAATTTCAAAAAAAAATCAGAAGAAGCAAAAACCCAAAACACTAAATATTTCAAAAAAAAATCAATCAAATTTTCACAAAGTCAAAAAAAAAAATCCAGATATTCACAAAATTCCCAAAAACCAGAAAATCTTTAAAAAAAAAAATCAGAAATCTTTGAAAAATCTTAAGCAATAAAATGTCAAGTCTCTCTATCAAAGCACTTGAGTATGAAGTTAACTCATAAGATTTCGATCTAGAGTTGGACTTCAAACTTAAGGGTCTGGACAAAGCCAAATGATGTGGAAAATGATGAGCTGACTCCCAAACTAAGAGGGTCTCCTCAAAAGTTGGAACCAAAAGCCAATGTCATCTCAAAAAATTTCAAAATTGTAAACCTAGGATCTCTTGAGACCCATAAGGAAGTGTGCATTGAGAATTCTTGTCCCTGAAAAATAAGCAGAGAATGATCGAATTTTTAAAGTCATGACTTCCCAATCTTACGTACTATGAAGACTTATTCAAACTCGATCAAAAACTCATCCAGCCTATCAAGAAGATGATGCCAAGACTATGCTTGCATTCCATGTTGGAGTATGCGACCAGACGAATGATCGGAGAAATCTTGCAGCTCAATGAAGACAAGATTGCTGCCAACATATTAGAAAATACTTCAAATGTCAGCAGCATGCACATCGAATCCATGTGTGTGCTTCAACCTGACAATGCTCCAGCTATTCCCCGTACGAGGTATCTACATCAATAGAAAAATCAACTCGGCATCATCTAACAATTGATTACTTCACAAAGAGGAAGGAGGTAACATTCTGATCTCGCGCAATAATTCTCATGAAGAATGGCATTATCAATTGTTAAGGGTTCCCACATGCTATCAACATTGGCAATGGGACGTCCTTCAAAATCTAAGGATGGAAGAGTTCCTCAAGAAGCTTAAAATCAGAAGACAGACCTACAAGTTCGAGTCAAAATCATGTCACCATGAGTGCTGATGAAGAATGAAGCCGAAGAAAGAAAAGTTATATCGGGTTTACAACAAACACTGTCGCATTTATCAGATTCAAGGGGCAAGCCCCGAGAATCAGAGAAGTTCTTCTAGGAGGCACCGTTCGACTCACCAACCTGAGGGGTAAGGATCTTTCAGAGTCAATCAACGCTGACAACGTGAAAATCTCTCACAGGTAAGCCAATCCAACCTTATCAAGAGTTACATTAGTAGAGCTAAAGTCAAGAGGTCAAGGCTTAGACCTCTGAGAGTCCCTTCCCGTCCACCAATAAGTGTTCCAAATAAAAGGTTCAAAAGCCAAAGAAAAAAGAAGAGAGAAAAAAAAAGAATAGAGCAAAAAAAATATGGGTAAAAAAAAAAGAGAAAAAAATTGACTCAAAAGAAACACATCTATCCATCCATCCACCTCAGAAGGGTCTGTAGTTAAGGCCGACAGCTCTGCCATTGTAACTTAAGATAAGGCCGAAAGGTTACCATCGGTCCGGCAACGACGGATTCCTGACCTCTGGTTGCCTGCAGTTATCCAAAAAAAAAAAAGAAGAAGAGATGTGTGCCTAAACAAAGAGGGTGGAGTGAAAACCCGAAAGGGCGCTTCGAGTAAAAACAGTGGGCACACAGCGGACTTGGTGAAAACTCGAAAGGACGTCGAGGGTAAAAATAGCATAGCTGCCAAGGGACAGGCAAGATCAAATACCCGGGACGTGGTGAAAATCCGAAAGGGTGTCACGGTAGTGATTGAATGTCTATCATATCATTTTAGGGCTTGAACCAAAAAATGAGGCAGAAATAAATCTCAAGTGGACCATAGTCCACGAAAACGGTAGTGATTGAATGTCCACCATTAAAAACCTCTTCAGGCCCACTGTAATGTTTATTTTACATCCAACCTGTTGATTAGGTCATAAAGACATGAATGAAGGGAAAAAAAAAAAAAAAAAAAAACAAATATCAGCTTGATCCAAAACTTTTGTGGCCCCCAAAAACGTTCAATCAACACTGTTTCCTGTTACGTGGTCCCCTTAAGATTTGAATCTACCTTATTTTTGGGATTACGCTATAAAATGATCTGGATAAATGGATGGACGACACGGATGAAACACATACATAATGGTGGGGCCCACAGAACAACAACTAGCTACTTGTCATGTCACTAGCCAGCGTTAGCAACTTTCGGGCATCTCCTATAGAGTGTAGGCCCCATCAGATGAACCGTTCGGATCACCGAACAACAGGCCCCACTGCCCACTCCACACATGCATAATCTTGCTCATTATTCAGTAATTCCTCGCAACAATATAAGCACAGGAGCCAAAAACAAAAATAAAATACAGACATAAAATACAAGATAAACAAAAACCGATGATTATTTACACCCAGGTCCATTGCTTAAGTGGCAGACTGAGTAAAGATAGCCTCTTTTCAAGACTAAGGTCACCAAATCTTAGATGGACCATACTGTTCGAAACAGTGGTAATTGAACGCACTATAATACCTTACTAAAGCCCACCGTAATGTCTATTTGCCATCCAACCCGTTGATAAGGTAATAAAAAAAATAAAAAAATAAAAACAAGGATGAAGGAAAAAAAAACAAATATCAGCTTGATCCAAAATTTTGTAGCCCATTAATGGTCAATCACTACTGTTTCATATGGTATGGTCCACCAGAAAATTGGGTCTTCTTTAATTGTGGTCTCATGCATTAAAATGATATGAAAAAACTGGATAGAAGGCATGAATGTAGAATACATACATCAAGGTGGGCCCCACGGTTACATGGACGGATTGGTTTTTCCTCAATCATTTTAGCTTATAATCCCAAAAACCAGGCAGATCCAAGGCTCAAGTGGACCACACAGTAGCGATTAAACTCCATCATTAAAAACTTTTTATGGTGTGATCCACCGGAGCCTTGGATTAAAATGATATGGCAAAATAAATGGACGGCGTGGATACGCAGCACAACCGCAAGCGTACGATGGTACTAGTACAACTAGAGTGCAGCTTCTAATTTAAAATTTAAATAAGGGTAAGAGAGAGAACCTGTGTGAGAGGAACTCCGACAGCTTTTGGGTCTCGGGGGAAGCATTAGATTGTCGGGGCAGAGAAGGGACTTGGAAAGAGTAAGAAGGCAATTGGCAGCTTGTAGCAGTTGTATTCAGCGGGAGTACTTACTTCGATATTTCTCAGCGTTCCTCTTATAATAATATAATTGACTAAATGTTTTTAAGGTCGCTTATAGCCATCAAAACGTTTTAAAAAATAATAATTTGAAAAAAAATTATGTACGAGTGCCTTTCCATATGTGTAAACATGTGTAATTTAAAACTTAGATTTTTCTTTTAGAGTTACATAGATGAACATGCATGTGCACACCCATAGACTTTGTATAATTTTTATTATTATTATTATTATTATTATTATTTTTACTTACACACCCTCACATACCACAATGGGTACTTGAACCGATGACCTTAATGTTGAAACCCCTGTGAGTCTACCCCTAAGGCCTGAGTAAAGACTCATACACCTCATAATAAACTCCGAACCCCCATATATTTTCATTTACACGGTTGTGCATCAAACCACCTATTAAAGCTATTCATCATTATTAGATTGAGATATTCGATCGACCACTTTAATTTTGAACCACCCAATAATACTAAATTCATTATGAGATTTTTATACCCACTCGTACACACATCTGATCTAGATCTTGACCCGTTTATCTTGCTTGTCACCTTAATGTAAGCTTAACCCTCCATTAGAATCATGATCTAAGGTCTCTGCTTCTATTTACACATACATATACACACTTCTATGTATCCCGAGCCTATATGTTATTGCATACTCGACTTACCATTGATCCAAAACGTAGTAAATACTTCTTGCAAACCAATTAAGCTATCCAGCTATTCGATTTTAATCTGGACCCTTACATTATTATTAAATAGATGAATAGTTTATCTTAGTTGCTTACATCTGATCATCTCTTATTCTAACCCATCCATCCTAGTCATGATGTACTAAGAACTATTTACCACCATCGGAGTCCAATGACTACTTATGCACCATTGATCATCTAAAGTATTCCATGGTGTATATGTGCACAACGGTGGGTGAGAGGCGGAACGACTTGATGAGCTCCTAACCAAACAAACCAGATAGAAGTGTAAGGTCGATCTTCATTGCCTCCACCGGCAATGAAGAAAAGTCGAGACGGTCGGTCATATAACCAACCCGAATACCCTGACTGAAAAATTATTACCCATCTGAGAATTAATACATGGTCGGTGCAAGCAACTAGGGAGGGTAACCAGTCACCCAACTATTACCATATGGTCATGTGGCTGAACCACCTGGGGGCAACCTTTAACCAATTCGGCTGGCCATAACTAGTTTCAGAGGGCTGAGAACTAAGGGGGCAATCCCAAGTAGTCTCGACCGTCAATCAAAGATATTATAGGACAGAGGCACCCAGGGGGAAACCTCTGGCCTCCCTTGCTCTATCAAGGACACCGCAAAATAGAGGTGCCAAGGGCAACCTCCGCCTGCGCCTTCCATCCACAACAACTACCATAGGACAAAGGCGCATGGGGGAACTTCCGACCACTCCTCTCCCAACAACCATTTCCTACACAACGTAGGGTCCAAACCCTAACCAATCACTAAGATATCCCAGTCGAGAGGATTTACCAGGCCTGCAATAACTGCTCAGGTGGGATGATATTATAGGACTTATCTAAGAGTACAGAGTTCAGCTGAACGCCCGATAATTACTCAACCGATCTACAAAAAGCCTTATCCTGAGTGGATCGACTAAAATTATGAGTTCCCTAAAGGCTTCAGGTTTTTCGAGTTCACCTCATTTTCTTGAGACAATGAGACTCCATGATTAAACATATTGGCCATTTTACTATGCAATGTGGTGAAGCGTCTCATAATGATTTCTTGAGGCTCAGATTGTTCGAGAATTTCTTAATAGGAACTGTGGTCACATGTAAGCCAGAAGTCTCTATGGTCAACCTGTCCACGCTAAGGCAACTGCTAGTTCAAACTAACCCGAAACCAGAAATGATGCTTGCATTTAATGCTTTGTGCATTTAATGCAACCCATGCTTACTATTTGGTGTGGTCCACTTGAGCATTTAATCTACCTCATTTTTAGGCTCATACCTTAAAATGATATGAGAAAAGGGATGGACAACGTGGATAAACAGATACATCATGGTGGTCCCCCATACAAATCCCCTCATTCGTGGCTAGAGACAGGTGGGGGTAGGACGGAATCTGCACTTCCGTCCAATATGTGCCAATGTACACATGCGCCATAAATGCTACAAATGCTTTTATTCTTATTAAGCTTTAAGTGTCACAATTCTTCTTTAATCCATCAGGGTGTTTTATCCAAGAAAATAATCTAGATGCCTTGTGCCTACACAAGTTTCCTTGCATCTAAATGGCCCCATTATGTCAATGCTAATATGGATATGGATACTACATGGATGCTTACAACATATGGTTTATGTGGCATCTACAGTTCTACTCATTAGCATCCATATAATCTACATATGTAGAGGAATTTTCTCTATATGGGTCCCATGGTTTAGTGTTCCAAACCATCGATTTCATGGTCCCACTGTAGATTAGGGTTGTGTTAGAAACATTCCATGTGGGTAGATGTTTAGTTATATAAGTGGGGAACCTGACATTGATATTATTGGTTCCAAATCCCAGTGTCAATGTCACACACAATAAAATGTATCCCATATGAAAAATCCTAGTCTAATAGATGACCGACAAATGGATAGTTAGACTAAATGATTTATAGCTAGAATCTTTAATCTAAGGAAGTTTAATTGCCTTGTATCACACTTTGGATTTTGACCCCCCGAGCATTCTCGGTAAGATTTCTATTAGCAGTGCTCTACGTGATTAGTGGTTTGGATGATTTGACAACTGGATATTTAGATTGAGTATACTAGTGGGCCCCACAAATGTTGTGATCAATTTAGACAAATAATTGTTGGGAAACTATACAACTTTCCCTTCTATGTTCAAATCAATGAAAATAACAATATAAAATATTTAGTGGATGAAAATCACTTTTAAAACAAATAAGCAAATCATCAAACATGTAGGATGCAAGAGACACCAAGATTTTTGCGTGGAAAACCCTCCAATGGGTAGGGAAAAACCACAGGACTTAGTCCAGCATTGTTAGGACTAGAAAATGAACTCCAGGGGACATTTTCCTTGAAATGTGGTGTTTTGTTTTGCTGGGGTTCTAAGTAATGGAAACATTCATAGACGATCATAAGCATTCACAAATGTACACGAGAAGAGATATCGCAGGGCGAATTTTATTCCAGAGATCTTGAGATCTTGTACATTCCAGGCCGTGATCTGGCACGAGCCCTTAATTACATCGAATGATCGATGACCCTTGATTAAAAGGCAAAAGACTAGTCAGCAGTGACTATAGTCTTAGAGTTTGTGGTCGTAGAGACCTGTATTTGTTTTGTTATGGACTGAACCATCTTTATATTGGTCGGATGTCTATGTCCCATGTTTTGGCCGGAGATCCGGGCTGAGACTATCAGGGTTTATGGCTGGAGAAGGACGACTCTGGGCCCGCGCTTGTCAATGTATAGACAGGTGACCTCGAGAAGTCCATTCCACAGTTGTGTGTACCTGCGTAGCCCAACCGACGGATGCCGTTTGAATGGGTAGGGCATCGACTGTCGTGTTGCGGCAGTTCATAACAATTGCTTTGTAGAGAATTAAAACTCTTTTAATATGGTTTATTGTGATAACCATAGTCCCGTTTGCCTAGCTTTTGACCCAAATCGGATCACATCTTTACAATAGATATAAATAATGACATATTTACGTAGTTCTGGACACTGGCGGCGTCTTTCCGAGAAGTCATTTCGTTCATCGTGTCGAATCAGGTCGAATCTCGAAGATGCATAATTTTGCTCATTTAAAGATCCTGGAACATCCATTTGACCATTCCATTAGCGTCCGGAACGCTCGAAATACCCAAAATAGGCTCAAGCGGCACTTGAAAACACTTAAAATTGAGTCCGGTGCACCCCTGAACATGTTCTAGAATTGACTGATTTTTTGGGTGCGTGAGACTTAATTTATGGGTGCGTTGGCTCCAACGCACCTTTAAACTAAATGCCTAATTTTTGTTGATTTTACGGATGCGTGGGGAATTTTCGGGTGCATTGGGGTCCAATGCACCCTGAAAATATAAATACGAATCATGTTGAATTTTCGGGTGTGTTGGAGTCCAATGCACCCTGAAAATACGAGTACGAATTATGTTGAATTTTCGGGTGCGTCGAGTTATTTTCGGGTGTGCGCCCATACTTACGAATTTTATAATCCGGACCTGCGGCGGTATTGGTTGGAATGATCTTCCGGTGAATAATAGCGGTGGTCGGAGAGGGATTTCGGTGACAGGGAAAGTTTTTCGGCGGTCGGAAAAGGGTTCCGGCGAGGGTTTCCGACAGCAAATCCCAAATACTCAAGGGATAATGGCTCTCTCTCTCTCTTAATCCGTTCAAATCCTGTACAAATGAACAGTGGGAGGGGTATTTATACCCGAAAATACCGGACATCGTCCAATAAGAGGCTGCCACGTGTGACGCATCCCATAAAGCCTTTGACGCACCCCCAAATAGGCGCGTGGGAGCTCCGACGCACCCCAAAATGATATTTTGAAAAGTACTGATTTTATGGTTGCGTCGAGCTATTTTTTGGGTGCGTTGGAGTCCAATGCATCCAAAAAATGCTATGCTTGTTCTTGGTGATTTTATGGGTGCGTCGAGCGATTTTATGGATGCGTCAAGGTCCAATGCACCCTGAAATTGCAGTTTCGTATTTTCTGAATTTATGGACGCGTCGAAGGTATTTTTCGGATGCGTCAGAGCTGAAATACATCCCGAAATGCTTTTTGAATTTTCATGAATTTAAGCGTGCGTTGGACTGAATAAATGGGTGCGCTTGACGTACTCGTGTTTTGCAAAATTGGGCTTTGCGAAATGAAGGGCTTGTGGGGCCCGCTTCTTGGCGAATCATCATGCACTACTTATCATAATTCATAAAGAAGGAGTCTGCCTGATTCTGGACTGGTTTTGATCACGGTGATTCGTGGGGCCCACTAGAGAAAATGGCTAAGTACTGAATCCTTTGCAAATCTGGATATTTGGGTGCGTCGAATAGTATTTTGTGGAATTTTCTCAAAGTACGTGCCCAGTTGATTTATTTTAGAGGGTACTGACTTTTGGGACCCCAACAGATGCCCCTCTGGTGCGTTACGATGGACCGACGACCGTTTAACGCAACGCATCGAATTCCCGGGTCCGCACTATAAATAGAGAAGATAGTCTCATTTTTCTTCATTCCTTGCCTTTTACTGTGCATTAGCTCTGCATTTGACGCACCCAAATATTCTCCAGCGCACCCTTTAATTATCGCCAGCGCACCCAAAAAAGGTCGAGCGCATCCTTATATTTCAGATATTTGGATTTTTAGGGTGCGTCAAGCGTGACGCACCCAAATAATGGATTTTTAGGGTGCGTCAAGCGTGACTTAGTGGAATTCTTGATTTTAAGGGTGCGTTGCGCTCAACGCACCCAAGTATTCGAACTTTGGTAAAATTTTAGGATTTTTAAAGGTGCGTTGCGCTCAACGCACCCCTTGTCATAAGTTGGGGAAACCCTTAAACTTTTAAGGGTGCGTCACGCTTGATGCACCCAAATATTGTGCTTGGTGAAAAATGACTGATTTTCGAGGTGCGTTGGGCATGACGCACCTAAGTATTGAACTAAGACCGATCACAATGTTTTTAGGGTGCGTTGGGTCCGACGCACCCAGATATTCAGTCAAAACATTTTGGGCATTTTGGGGTGCGTTGGGCCTGGCGCATCCAGATATTCATCCTTGTATTTTTTGTGAAATTTGGATTATTTTAGGGGTGTGTGAAGTCTTGACACACCCAGTTTCCAGGACTTGGAATCTTCTTGTTTCTGGGGCCTTTTCATGTGTAAATCTGGCCCAACACTGCCCATCATATCCACATTTTGGGAGGGCACAGCTATTCCTGTGGTGACAGGGATTGTTGCTTTAAAGGATATGGGGTCCCGCACTTCCATCTTAAATTCTCATGTGCATTCATTGCTATCCGGAAGCTGCGTCGGGTCTCATATACTTTAAATTTTGGGCTATGCCTGGCCAATTACGGCATTTCTGGGGATTATAACGATTAATTTAGATAGAGTTTAGATGTACCTGCACATGCCTCTGTTAACTCTGGTTCTGATGTAAATATCCTTCATATGCTTCCTTTCTTTACTCCCTTTTATCGAATTACCGCGGTTCTCAAATTGGGTTGTTGGTCTTGTTTTTTTCCAGCAGACAATGGTTGTAACTTGTGCCTCCTTACGTGCGGCTCATGACTGCTTGCAACGGCTCTCTGACTCCCTCAACCGTCTGGAAGCTTGGTCATCCCTCCATGTTCAATATGATGAGGTGTCTGAGGCTTTATCCAGACTTGGTGCAGATTCTCGTCCCATACTACAGGCTGTCCGGAATGTTTCACTTATGGCCTCCACTTTTGATGAACACAAAGAAGCCATACTTGATTTCATTGGCGACTCCTCGTTTTCAGAAGAGCTGGCGCTTCTTGAGGCGGCGGAGCCTCCCTTGGCTGATTCTTTCTTGGCCTTATTGAGCCGGCTTAACTCTTTAAAGAGGGAGAAAAGGGAGAAGAGACGATTCCTGGCTTGGGCTGTCCCACTGGCGGAGGCCGAGTTTCCAGATCATCGCGCCAGCATCTGGAGAAGGATCAGAGAGGCCTTGAGGGAATATGACAATCTGGCGATCGATATCTCCATTGTGAGGAACTGGGCCAATGCTGAACACGTAAACTTCGACTTTGTGCAACAGTGCATCTCCTACCTGATGGACCTGATTTCTAAGGAAGCACGGGTGCAGGCGAAGGTGGACAAGTTGAAGGCCCGGATTCTTCCTACTACTGCAAGATTGAGATTCTTTTTTGTCCATGGGGAGGGGGGGCTTCGCAATTTTGTGTTATCTTATGACAAACTCTAACTTTAACATTTAAACAATTGATATGACAGCCCTGAATATTCTGGGCCTGTCTCAATTAATGAATGATGATTATGTTGTTTTTCTCTTTCTTTTCTCCGTTCTTGTTTGTATGTGATGATGATGTCGTGGTTATGAATGCTGTCGTGCTATTTCCTCTTTTGCCAGTTCGAATGCATTTTACTATGACCTTGATTCATTTATTGGTGCTCGTGCCTCCTTTGCCTGCTACTTTGCATTCTCTTAAACTTTGAGAATGTTGATTTCTTTTGTGCACATTTTCTCTTGCTTTGAGCTATATCTAAGCTTTGCGTGTGCCGTCGCAGATTTGTGATGGCTAGTGACCCCTCTGAGGCTGGTCCTTCGGGTCCTCCATTGACTCCTTCCAAGCGCAAACGGGTGGCTTCGAGGAACATCATTCGCCCGTCTGATCAGAATCCCCAATGGTTTCTGCCCCCGGAGACTTTCAACTTCTATGAACGTATATTAACATTGCCCAAGGACATACAAAAGAAGATTCTCTGTGACCGGGTTGTACCACCTCCTCCGGACAAGGGTACACAGGAACAATGGGACTCCTGGTTTGCTCCTTTGCGGGGTTTCCGAAGTGATGGGACAACAGGTTCCGAAGAGGGCGAGGCGAGTCCGTTGGCCCCCGCCCAATCTACTAGACGCGGTCACCCGAAGAGGGCCGGCAAGGGCGTGAAACAAGTATACTTGGAGAAGCAGACCAGGTCCAAGTCTGACAAAATGAGGATCGTTTGGTCAACCGTAAAGCTAGTCGCTTCTCCTCTTGCTATTCGGAACCCGTACACGCGGGGATACGTTAGGTCCACTAGAAGCTTCCAGCGGCATCGCTCTCTTCCCAGTATCGAGCCTGCAGATGTGTGTCCCGCAAACTCGTTTTTTAGCGTGGAGTCGTGGACATCTATTCCTAGGCCTTTTCTCAACTGTTCCCTATTTGAGAATGGCAGGAGTCAAGCTGTCTTGGACCCAAAGCTTATGATATTTTTAGAGCCGAATCAGGACCCCCATCGGCCTTTCCCAACACATTACTTTGAAACTCTCTGGCAAAGATTTCATCACCTGGGCGATATAGAGATCTGCTTATCGGGTGCCTTCCGGACCCGTGGTCATTTGATTGCTCATCCCGGATACGAGGCATGGGCGAACCGGATTTTGGAACGCCATAGGGAGACCTTGAAAGTGGTGGGCCTCTTTAGGGCTATTGCGGCCACCTCGAGTTATTTCTGCCGTGAACCGTGGGTCTACAAAGGGGTTCTTGAACCACTGGTGCTCTATCACCAACACATTTCATTTGCCGTATGGAGAAATGAGCATCTCGCTATGAGACTTAAACCGCATCACTGGTCTCCCGATCCACGGGAGGATATACGATGAGTGGGTTTCGAGTGATGAGGAGCTGTCTCGGAAGAAAAAGGGGGTGAGCGAAGGCTTCTTCTCCCCGGCTTCTTATGAGTTATTTGCGGAGCTTCTGCAATAGGCTTTCAAGGATAAACTTCCCTTCGAAGACTGGTTGGTTTATTTCAGCCACGGCTTAGAGTAAGCACTTAACTGCGAGTTGTATATCATTATTTCGTTCCGTCTTTCTCCCCTCCATTAATGCTTTGTTTTCTTCATTTCAGTCTGGACTATGGGCTTATGACGAAGATCGTGGGGATAAAGCCTTTTTGGAGAATCGAATGAAGGAAAATTTCCCCCGTCCAAACAAGCTGTCTCCGACCTGTGAGCTCGCCGGCTTCTTGGCCTACTGGTTAAGCTGCGTGGTCTTGCCGAGCTCAAAACAGGCCGACAGTGTGAGGGTGTCTTGTTTTGCTGTCGCAGGGGCCTTAGCTAATGGCCACCGTTACGCAATAGCTCCCGCCGTATTATGTTCTCTTTATCGGGCTTTCGGTTATGTTATCAGCAATAAGGACCGGGCTGCCTTCGGCATGAATTCGGCTTACTGCGGATGGCATTTCCTGTCCGGATGGCTCGGAGTGCATTTCCCTTGGGTGTATGGTATCGAGTCCGGGGATTATATTCGGCGAGGGGTCGTCCTGTTGTACTTTTTCCAGAAGCGAAAGATGGTAGGGTAAAACCTGAACACCGTCAAGGAGAGGATTGCTAAATATGACGATGTCCACTTTTTCCACTTCTCGGGCACCCGGAGCAAAGATTCTATATTGTGCATAGACGATGACGGTATAGACCATAATGAACGCTCGTTCCTGATAGCCATCCGCCCGTCCTCACTTCCTTTACGTGAGGGGTTGGAGTTCTGGAGAGAGCCGTACTACCCCAACCGTTTTGATCATCAATTTGGATATGATTAGGGCTGTAAATGGGTCAGTGGACCCGATGGGGTACCCAGACCCAACCCATTTAGACGCGACCCAGACCCGACCCATTTGATAAATGGTACGGGTCTGGGTCCAAGAATAGACCCATTTGTTAAACGGGTTTGGGTCTGGTTTCCTTTATATTAGGCCCGACCCGACCCACCCAAACCCATTTAGTAAGTGGGCGGGTTTGGTCTATGTTACAAGGGACCCGTCCAGCCCAGACCCGTCCAGACCCTATTTTAAGCCTTGTAAAATGCTTGCATACTTGATCCAGACCCGGACCCATTAGACCCGGCCCATTTATAAATGGGTATGGGTGGATCTCCCTCTACCAGACCCGGACCCATTTATAAATGGGTCTGATGGGCTGACTTAGACCCGACCCGGACCCGCCCATTTAGTAAAAGGGTCTAGGTCTAAAATTTGGACCCAGACCCGTTTAGTAAATGGACGGGTCTGGTTTTGGCTAAACCCGCCCCGAACCCGACCATTTACAGCCCTAGATATGATCAAGGAGTACCCGCCACATTGGAGCCGGTGACTCGTGAGCAGCGAGTGTATGGCATCGGGCGTATCTATTGGAAATGGATGTGGCGACAACTTCTGCTAACTGGGAACGGTTGCTCTTTTGCCATCCCTAGTACGAGGAGTGTCACTGGCGCATCTTTCGGGTGGATGAGATGGTGGGCTCACCAGTATACATTGATCCGGAATGGTCATCATGTTACTGATCCCGTCTTTGTTACGCCTCCGATTGTTAGTCCAGCTCCTGCCGATGGACTAGGGTACGTGGCGGAGCATCTTCATCAGCTGCTGTACCGGGTACTTTGAGACTAATGACTTCGATGAATGTGATAATTGATCACGAGAAGCCCGAGCATACCCTGAAAGGTTGGGTTGCGTGCAGGGAAATGAGTATCGTGCAGGAGGGGCCAGAGTTTCCATCTCTTGGGCCTATTGATGAGGCGCATCAAGGTGGTGACGCTCCCAGGGGTAACCACGATCAAAATGATGGGGATGGTGATGATGACAATGGCAGTGAGGGTGGTGGTGATGACAGTGCTGGTGGTGGAAACAATGGCGATGATGGTGGTGATGATGGCGGTGCTGATGGTGGGAACGACGGCGATGATGGTGGCGATGGTGATACGCCACTTGAGCGGACTGGTCCTCGGGTGAAGACCGCTCATCGTACTTCGGTAGTTGATGGAGGGAAGAACATTGCCGAGATGCGTAAGAGGTATGATGAAGAGAGATTACAGAAACGAATTTCTGAGGCTGTTGGTGGCACTTCGATTGGTGACGCGGGTGCAGTCAGGGAAGAGGGTGAGCTGAGCCTTCAGGAGAATTTGAGCGGGGATCGTCATACTGGAGGAGGCAATGATGATGAACTGATATATGATAAGCTTGTCCCTGAAATGGATGTTGAAGCGATTTTCATGGACTTGGATGACGAGGCGCCCGCTGATACTGCCCTTATCTCCGACATCCCCATGGCTGAAGCTGTAGAGGACCAGGGTCTTGTTCATGAAACGACGACCACTACCGCTGTGGAGGTTACACCTCCCCCGTCCCTTTCCCGTGTTGAAAATATTGGGGTCAGGGATGTTGATTTAGCTTCTCGGAGCATTCCGGTTTTCGTCGCTGCATCGAGTGTACCTAAGCTCACCTCGGAAGCATCTCCGGCTGTTGAACCTTCATCAGCTGAGCCTATTGGGGAAGCTGTTCCCGCCGTTAGACCATCATTAGCTGAGCCTATTGGGGAGGTTTCCCATGGGGTTGAAGTTTCTGATATAGGAACAAGTGCATCGGAACGTGCCACGAAAACTCTTCCTACCGTTGTACCGTCGTCAGTTAAACCCGTTGCGGAACCCCTTCCTATTACCATGCCAGCATCTGACACCAGCGTTCTTGGGTCGTAGTGTTATCCTCTCCGGAGCTACCTGAGTCGTCGACCGAGGAGATTGTTGAACCTGCCCCAGCATTGCCTACGCCTACTGCCTCGACTAACGCGCCTGCCGTTGACATTCTTGAAGCCACTGGTATATTACTTGTCTTCACCGCTTCGACTATCTTTTTCCTTACTGAGGCCTCTTTATACTAACTTTACCATTTCTTTTATCAGTGACCGCTCCTGTTCATGCTTTAGCCCCTGTTGCCTTGCTCGAGGCATTCATTTCTTCTCTCCGAGGGCTGTCAAAGGTGAAGGCGGACCTTTTGAAGAGTCTTCTAATGAACATTGCCGCCTCTCTGAAGAATATGGATGAATGGTTCATTTTGGATGAAGGGCTGCAGGCGCTTGAATGCAATGCTACATGGCTCGGGATTGACGTCTCTTTAATGATCAACCATGTAGTCCTATTCAGGGAAGGCATGGCACAACTCAGCGAGGCGAGACACTTCATAGTCGATCCTTCTATTGAGGAGAGGCGCGGTCATTTGCAGTCCCTCCTGCCAAAGCTTGAGTTGTGCGAGGCAAATATAACTGCGATGAGGCGTGACTGGCAAGATGTTTCCGTCGGGCATCAGGGAGCCGCAGATCAGCTGGCGGAGATAGGATAATGAGATAGCACGGCTGCAAGTCGAACGCTCCGTTGTTCACCTCGATCTCTCAAAATTTGGCAATCAGAAGGCTCGTCTACAATTATCTGTCGAAAAGCGCGAGGCCGAGCATAACACTATACGAAATCAGGTTGCAGAACTGAGAGAGTTCCTTCAAAGCGTCCCCGATCCTGCACAGGTCTTAGCCGCGGCGGAGGCAACACAAAGGGCAACCCAGGAGTCTGCAATTCATTTACTAGAGCAATGCTTAAGAAATTTGAACGGTTAAGCTTTGTAATTGTTTCATTCTGTAATTTTGTAGAGATATGTTGTGACAGTAATGTTGTAATGATATGTATACTATTCATGTGATCGTGCCATGTGTTTTATCTACTTGATACTTTTTCATTTGAGTTTGGATTCGATTATAACGTAGATTATTTTGGAAGGAATGTCCCCCTGTCAGGACTCAAACCTATATTTATGCGGAATGGGTGTGGCTGAGCCTTGATCTTAAGGTCCATCTTTTCATTCTGAATCTTGATAACCTCGGATCGGGCGGGGTGGCGACGCCTGATACGTCTCGGGTTTCAATGACTTTCCTGATGCCTGTGCAAACACACGGAATAAATGATTAGTATCTGTAATTGTAAGCATTAGTTACCGCGTGGTGCTATTTCTTTAGATGTTTGCCTATTACATTTTCCCTCTAGCGGGGCGTTTACAAATCACAGTGGTATTCTCTGTCAAGTATAATATCTTTTCAAGAATCGACCATTCACCAACGAGCTGATGCCTTGCCCCTTGCAATCAATCACTCGATAAGCTCCAT
Source organism: Liriodendron chinense (assembly GCA_003013855.2). NCBI lineage: Eukaryota > Viridiplantae > Streptophyta > Magnoliopsida > Magnoliales > Magnoliaceae > Liriodendron > Liriodendron chinense. Next base: position 1,023,976 of record ML058381.1, on the reverse strand, counting down.
TGGAGTATACTTCATCGACGATGCACACTGGATCCCACTTCGGGTCGAATTTACTTTTCAGGCCTTGAGCTAGCACCGGGCGTTTCATCATTAGCACCAGGTCACCCCTTTTGAACGACCTACTACGAACTCGTTTGTCATATGAGGCTGAGATCTGTTTCTGATACATTTCGAGCCTTTGTTGAGCGACCAATCTCTTTTCATCTAGATCATCTAGTTCGGTCATTCTGATCTCGGCATTGCACTCGGTTGTCAGGGAATGGCGAAGTGGGACCCGTAATGATTCAACCTGTATCTCCATCGGGACCACCGCCTCCGTGCCGTACACCAACGAGTAGGGTGTGGCTCGCGTGGCTGTGCGATATGTGGTTCGATATGCCCATAATGCTTCGGGTAGACGCTTGTCCTAATCTTTCTTATTTTCCGCTACTGTCTTCTTTAAAATCTTCACAATAGTCTTGTTAAAAGCTTCAGCCAGTCCGTTTGCAGGAGGATAGTAAGGTGTTGAATAGCAGTGCTTGATCTTGAACTTTGTGCATAACTTGTCAATGGTAGCATTCTTGAAGGGTGTTCCGTTGTCGGTGGTGATTTTCTCGGGAATACCGTGTCGGTATAGTATGGTGTGGCGGATGAAACTTTCGACATGTTTTGCCTTCACGCTCCTAAGCGCAACTGCTTCGGCCCACTTGAAAAAGTAATCTGTCGTGCCTAAGATGTATTAGTGCCCCTGGGAAGAGGGTGGGCTGATCGGTCCAATCACGTCCATGCCCCAGGCTGCAAAAGGCCAGGATATTGCTGATTGATGCAACTCTTCTGGTGGCGAGTGTATGATATCTGCATGGATTTGGCACTGATGACATTTCTTGACAAATTCTACCACATCTTTTGCCATTGTGGGCCAATAATATCCCATGTGTCGGACACGGTGATGTAGGTTCTTGCCTCCTTAGTGGGCACCTGCATTCTCCTCCATGGGCTTCCTTTAACGTAGCATATGCTTCATTCTTGTCCAAGCAGTGCAACAATACTCCCTCATACGAGCGTTTGAAAGGACGTCGTTCTGTAGTATGAATGACCCAGTGCGTGTCCTAACCTGCGTGAGCATCTTGGGCTCTTCTGGTAAGAATCCATACTTCAAGTATTCGACGAACGGCCTTTTCCAATCATTATCTTCTGTGATTTCGAAGCAACATATGGGGTTTATGCTTGCTCCGCCACCACGTAGTACGGCTGTCGGTAGGATCCTCCTTTCTTCGATTGTTACTTAGAGTGGGTTGCCTCCAGGATTAGCCAAAGCAGCGGCCAAGCTGGCCAATGCATCGGCCTTGTACGTTCTCCTGCCTTGGTATATGTGAAATGTTGCTGTTACGAAACTGGTCGAATAGTGACTGCGCTAGTTGGCGGAAAGGCGAAACTCAGGTTTGCGGACCTCATATTCTGTCGTCAACTGTCTGATGACTAGCCTGGAATCACCATAGATCTGTATTGCCTTGATTCGTATCTCTAATGCGAGCTGTAGCCCAATGACGAGGGCTTGATATTCTGCTTCGTTGTTGGTGCAAGCTGGCACGATCGTAAACGAGTAGGGCAACAAATCTCCTTGCGGGCTGATAAATATAACCCCCGCTCCTGCCCCTGTCGACCTGGAGGCTCCGTCAAAGTACATCTGCCAAAGTCGCTGTTCTCCGACCATCATAACCTGATCGTCTGGGAGATCACATTCCATTTCTTCGCTGCTCGGGACCGGATGTGTAGGGAGAAAATCTGCGATCGCCTACCCTTTGATAGCTCGGGCCTGGACGTATGTAATGTCGAATTCAGAGAGGAGAAGGGCCCATTTTGCTAGGCGTTCGGATAGCATAGGCTGGTTTATAAGGAACTTGATCGGATCCGCCTTGGATATCAATGTTATTTGGTGCGAGAGGCAGTAATGCCTTAGTTTCTTCACAACAAAAATAAGAGCGAGACATATCTTCTCAATTGCTGAATAGTTAAATTTGGCCCCCACCAGCGTGCGGCTTAAGTAATATAGCGTATTCTCCTTCTCTTCTTCGTTTCTCTATGCTAGGAGTGCCCCCAGTGAGTTATCACCTACTGTGATGTATAGAATCAGTGGCTTTCCCTTGATTGGGGCAGCAAGGACTAGCGAATTCCCGAGCATCTCTTTTAATGAATCGAAAGCTTTCTGACAGGCGGCGTCCCATTCAAACTTGACATCTTTCTTGTTGAGGCAGGAGAACGGCTGACAACGACCAGCCAGGTTCGAAATGAATCTTCTCAGATATGCTACGCGGCCTTGGAAACTCTTCAATTGCTCCAGGTTCTTCAGAGGCGGCATTTCTATGATGGCCTTGATTTTTACGGGATCGATTTCTATGCCCCTGTGTCTGACCACGAAGCCTAAAAATTTGCCAAACACCACTCCGAACGCGCATTTTAGTGGATTCATACAGAGGCTCTTCTTGCGCAACCATTGGAACACTTGCCTTAGGTGCTCCCTGTGCTGCTCATGATCGGTCGACCTTACGACTAGATCATCTACATAGCATTCGATGTGTTTATGCATCATATCCTGAAATATAATGTGCATTGCGCGCTGGTATGTTGCCCCTGCGTTCTTTAATCCGAAGGGCATTATGCGATAACAGTAGATGCCGAGGGTTGTACGGAAGGCCGTAGCTTCTTCATATTCTGAGGCCATGCGAATCTGATTGTATCCCGAATACCCATCCATGAAGGACATTACTGCATATCCCGTCGTTCTGTCAATCAATAATTTTGGAATTGGCAGAGGAAAATCATCTTTCGGGCAGGCTTCATTAAGAATTCGAAAGTCAACGCAAACTCGGATCTGTCCGCTCTTCTTCTTGACTGGCACGATGTTTGAGATCATCGAGGGTACTTCACCTCTCGAACGAATCCGGCCTAAATTAGTTTCTTGATTTCTTCTTCAATTTTGGGTATAACATCAGGATGAAACCGTCGTTGCGGTTGCTTTACTGGCTTCTTTTCCTTCATGATGCTCAGCTTGTGCATGGCGATTGCCGGACTGAGCCCGGGCATTTCTGAATATGTCCAGGCAAAGATGTCCTTATTCTCCTTTAATAACTGTATGTATTTCTCTCTTTCATTTTCTGAGACATTTCTGCTCAAATATGTATTTCTGGGTTCTTCGAGGGTGCCCAAATTCACCTCTTCGAGTTCATCAATCGTTGATTGTCCACCGTCTTCTAGTTGCACGGGTGCGACACTTGGCTAGATTATGTCAGTAGAATCTTGCGACTGGACTTCTTCTACCGGGCCAATGGTTACCATGTTTACGCTTGCCTTTGCTCCTAGACCTTCTCCATTTCTGTATACTTGCTTATATTCTTCAAATGGAGCTAGCAGTCTTTTCTTCGTGTCTGAGCCTTAACTGAAGAATCCCATATTCCTCATAATCTTTCGGCTGGCTTTGCTATATCTCTTCTATTGGTCGGGGTTGGTCAAGCCCTCTTCCCTCTTCTCTCCCTTCTGATGGTACTGGCTAGCTTGGCCCTGAGTGGAACTTGATATCTTTATGGGTGGTATCTCTTGACGGCATGATGAATTGGCTTGGAGCTTTTGGGAACGGCTTGGTTCTTCCTATCTTGGGTATTGGCATATTGAAGCTGGACTTGAGTACACTCATGTGTTGATCTGAGATCAGTTTTAACACAGACTGCCCTGGCTGACGCAAGTGCTACGGTACTACATAAAATTTCTTCGTGATCGGCTGAGGTTGGTTTTCCCACTAACACTGGGATCTTCCTTGAGTGATGGGCCGAGGTTTATTTTTCTGCATGCACTTCTCAACTTGAGGTTTTGCCCCTTCCCCTTTCTTCATTACGTCAGCTTTTTGTTGGTTTTATCGCTTTCGGACGGGTTGTAATATTTCGCATCGGCCAAAAATGACTCAGCTATTGTGTATGGTTTCGGATCTGCTGTTATGCTGTATTGGACGCCATCTATGTTATATTTGAAACACTGGTGATACGTCGAAGGGATTATCCGATTCTGATGGAGCCAGGGCCTTCCTAAAAGGAGGTTGTAGGTTGTAACCGCGTCGATCACCTGACACGTTACTTTCGTCGTCAGTTTTTCGATCTCTAACATCACCGTGATTGACCCAAGTGTGCGTTGACTGTCTTGATTGAACCCTTGGATCATCATGAGACTCGGGCGTAGTGTCGATTGCCTATAACCCAGTTTCTGTAATGTCTTCAATGGCATAATATTCACGGCGGACCCGTTATCTAGCATGCACCTTTTAACCTCTGTGTCCTTGATTGTTCCTGTGACCATCAACGGTTGATTGTGGTCTATTAATTCGGTCGTGCAGTCTTCTTCTGAGAAAGTAATTGTCGAAGGATGGTTGACATGCATGACTTGTGATACTGGCATATACCCCTCCCAAAATTTGTCTGTATTATTCATTTCTTCTTCTATCTCTATCATCATGACTTCCCTGATTTCGCTGTCAAGTAAGGCATTAATTAACATTTCTCTGTACACTTTCGAGAGACATAAAGCATCGTATATACTTAGCCGGGCGGGGACTTTCCGTAAGTGCGACACAACATCATACGCTACTGGTCTTGGGCTTGGCTGACTAGTCGTGGCTTCACCAACCTTTTCTTTCGACTTTTGTATGCGAGGTCTCTCTTGCGGCCTGTCATGGACATCGTCTTCTTGCATTGGGTCGTCTGGTCTTGGAGGGGTACGGTCAGGCATTTGCCTTCCTGATCGCAAGATGACCTGCGTTAACTTCTCCCCCAGCCGCTGGTGGGGTAGCTTCGGATGGTACTTGTTCGGCGAACGTCACCATTCCGCAATATGCCACGTTCATCACGGGTCGTTTCTGTAAGATTTCTCTCCTTCCTCTCCCCCTGTTCCCTCCTCGGTTAACGAGCCTCCGTCTGTTCTCGAGTCTTTTCTTACTACTGACTAGAGTCCATGGTTCCTTCGGCTCAGGGAATGAAGTCGTTCGGTGGATGCTACCTTCTATTGGGATTGCTGAAATTGCCCCAGCTTTCTCCCTTGCTGTTTCGGGCACCTTCATGCTGATGACCCCTTGATTGATCAACCCTTGTATCCTTCCTTTCAAGGAGAAGCAATCATCTGTCTTGTGGATGACACATTGATGATATTTGCAATATTTAGGATCGTTTACTCGTCCAACTTCATGGGGACGGACGGGTTCTGGTAGACGCATTAAGCCTTCCTCGATCAATTGTTCCATGATCGGAACCAGATCGGCCATATCGAATGTATATGGGCCATTAGCCCTTTCTCTTTCGGCTATTATACGCATTTAGGTACATAGGGTCTCTTGCCCTTGTCTTGTATGACTGTTGTCTTCATCTTTGGCCTATGATCGACAGCGGGACAGTTTTCGATCTTTCTGTTCCCTGCTCCTGTCGACCTGGTGGGTTTCTACCACTCTTCCTGTTTCTCTCTTTTGTCTCTCGGGTCTGAAGTTTACACGGGAGGCTGCTTCTTCCACCAGATGGGCTTTCGTCGTCAATTCGCGAAAGGAGTTAAAGGTGTTACCTGACAGTCCGTACGAGATCATAGGGTCTAGAGCCCTTAGGCACATCTTCATCTGCTCGCCTTCACTGGGTAACTCACGGCATTGGGCCGCGGTAGTTCCCTATCGGTCGATGAATTTCTCGACTGGTTCACCATTCCTCTGTCTGACCAATGCTAGGTCTGTTAACGAGATTTCTCTCTCGGTCGCAAAGAATTTTGAGATGAAAGCGTCCTGCATTTGCTCCCATGTCCTTATAGAGCCGGCCGGTAGCGACATGTACCATTGAAAGGCCTTCCCTGTCAGGGTAGATCCGAATAACCGCATGCAATACTGCGGGACCGCGGACCAATTTCCCAACGTAGTCAAGAAATGGGTGATGTGCTCTTCCGGCGATCCTCTAGCGTCGAATTTTCGAAGTCGGGGCATCTGAAATTGGCCGGAAACGGCACCTCTTCCACCTCTGGCGGGTATGGGACCCGATATTTATAGCTGCCCCTCTTCTCTTTCTCTTTTTCTTGCTGCATCATGTGGGCTATCGTCTGGGATAACTCTTCTCGCGATACGTGAGATGCGGAAAGTGGTGCGTGCTCTATTAGTGTGACCCTGAGTTGGACGGGCGGTTCAGGCTCAGCCAGACCTTCTGCTGCTCCTTGGGATTTCTCGGCCAACTGACGGGTGAGCGGCTCGATACTTCTAGTGGCATTCTGCGCTATCAAGGTGGTCAAGGCTTCTTGAATGGACCTCATCCGATTGTTCGTCTCGCGGTTAGCCTTGATTAATCTATCGATCTGATCTTGGAATAGAGGTAATTCTTCTGCTTCATATGGTCCTTCTTCTTCTCCTTCGGCCACCTGGACCATCACCACTTGTGCTAACGAGATTTTCTGAGCTGATCTCTGCTTCGGATCAAGGGTTGTCATGGGCTCGACTTTCTTTACATGCGCGGGCTTGATAGGTTTCTGAGAGGTACAGGCGACCTTGGACAACGGTGGAAACTGCTCGGCTGTCATTTCAGGTACTGCGGGTTTAGCTGCTATGACCTGGCCGTCGATAGGGATCTTCTGCCCCTGCTTCGGTTGCCACTGTTTCCTAATCACGGGGCGAGGTCTTACAACGTTCGCCTTCCCGTATGCTGCTATGATGACAGCTTTCTTCTGTTCCTTCTTCTGCCTTCGGGTCTGTTAGAACTAGAGGATGGATCATAACGTCATCCTCTGAGATGTGGTGTTTTGTTGCTCTGGGGTTCTGAATAATAGAAACATTCGTAGACAATCAGAAACATTCACAAAAGTACGCAAGAGAAGAGATATAGCAAGGCGAATTTATTCTAGAGATCCTGAGATCATATACATTCCAGGCCGTGATCTGGCACGAGCCCTTAATTACATCGAATGATTCGATGACCCTTGATTAAAAGGTAAAAGACTAGCCAGCAGGGACTATGGTCTGAGAGTTCCTTGGTCATGGAGACCTGTATTTTGTGTGGTCGTAGAGACCTGTGTTTGTATGGTCACGGACACCTGTATTTGTATGGTCACAGAGACCTGTATTTGTATGGTCACGGAGACCTGTATTTGTTGTGTTCTGTTATGGACTGATCCCTCTTTGTACGAGTCGGATGTCTATGTCCCATGTTTTGACCGGAGATCCGGGCTGAGACTGTCAGGGTTTATGGCTGGGATGGACGACTCTGGGCCCGCGCCTATCAATGTATGGATAGGTGACCTCGGGAAGTCCATTCCACAGTTGTGTGTACCTGGGCAGCTCAACCAGCGAATGCCGTTTGGATGGGTAGGGCATCGGTTGTTCTTGAGGCGTCAGTCTTTAACAAATTGTGTGTGATAGTTTAGAACTCTCCTGATGTGGTTTACCGTGTTACCATAATCCCCTTTGCTTAGTCCGGGCCTGAATCCGGGTCACGTTATGATAGTGCATGTAATGATGATACATCAGTGTAGTTCTGGGTACTGGTGGCCTCTCTTCGGGAGGATTGCTCCATTCGTCTCGTCGGATCGGGTCAGATCCCGAAGGCTCGCGTTCTGCTCATTGGGCAGCCCGGATGAGTCATTTGACCGTTCCATTGCGTCCGGAATGCTCGAAATACCCAAAATAGGCCCAAACAGAGCTTGAAAACGCTATAAAATGAAGATTTTAAGGGTTCTGGAATGAATGCTCAAGGTGTTGATTTTTGCGATCCGCTGGCCTGATTTTACTGATGCGTTGGGGCCAGCGCGTCCATAAATGACTTTGTTTAGGCATGTGTATTTTTCTGATCCGCTGGCCTATTTTGCGATGCGCTGGGGCCAATGCGTCCAAAAATGACTTTATTTATGATTCATTTGATCCGCTGGTCTATTTTGCGATGCGCTGGGGCCAGTGCGTCCAAAAATGACATTGTTTATGATTCATTTGATCCGCCGAGGGTTTTTCTGATGCGCTAGATCACTTTTATGATGCGCTGGGATCAGCGCGTCAAAGAGGGTGACTTAAGTTATTTCATCTCCGAACCTGTTATGGTCGGAGGTGCCATTTCCGGCGAGGGGATCCGGTGATCGGAAAAGGATTCGGCGATCGAAAAAGGTTTTCCGGCGACGAGGTTCTCTCTCTCTCTCTCTCGCTGAATGGTGCAAATGAGGCGGTGGGAGGGGGTATTTATAGGTAAAGTCGCCCAATAGGCGGTCGACACGTGTAGCGCGTCGAGAAATTGGGTCGGCGCGTCGATTAAAGTCACTCGACGCGTCGCAAAATGGCTGAGTTCGGAAGCTGATTTTCAGGACGTGCCAGCTGCCAGTGCGTCTCGAAAATCCTTGAATTTTTAGACGCGCTGGATGAATTTTAGGACGCGCTGCGGGCAGTGCGTCCTGAAATTCAAAATGACTGAATTACATGATGCGCCGGGTGAATTTGTAGACGTGCTGGGGGCAGTGCGTCCTGAAATTCAAGACACCCGAATTTCTTGATGCGCTTGACGAATTTTGGGACGCGCTGGACGTATTCGTGCTTCACATAATTGGGTTTTGTGAAATGGAAGGTTTGTGGGGTCCGCTTTGCGATGAATGTCGATGCACTATTCCTATTTCTCCATAATTGAGGTATCCCTCCCAAATTCGGGGGGTTCTGATCATGATGACCGGTGGGGTCCACCACCGGCTCAATTTCCTGTTCTTGGTCAAGTTAGATGTGCGTTGTGATTAGTGTCACGATTTCCGATGCACTGACCCTAACTTCTATCAAGTGATGATTCCGGCACTCGGAATCATTGTTTCGAGGATCCTCACTTTTGGGACCCCAATAGATGCCCCTCCGATGTGTTGGGATGGACGCGCGGTGGTCCATGGCGACGCATCGAATTTTCAGGGTCCCACTATAAATAGGGGAATCTAGGTTATCTCGTCATTTTCACTGTTCATTTTTTACGGCCGGAGCTCTCAGCCAGCGCATCGAACTATTATCGCCAGCGCGTCAAAAAATTAGGTAGCGCGTCGAGTTATTCGGACTGGTATTTTGGCGATGCGCTACTTGTAGCGCGACCTCTTATTGGACTTGTGTTTGTTCGAATTTCTGAACGCGCCATAGCGTCGCGCGTACGTTAAATGGTCGTGGACCTCAGCGCGTTGCAGAACTCAAATTCCAACGCGCCGGACCCAGCGCGCACTCGTGCCAGAGAACTTATTTAATTGACGCGCTAAGGTGTGGCGCTCATTAAAAATTCAGACTTTGATGGATTTATCATTTTCTGGACGGGCTGGGCCCGGCGCGTCATGTTTTTTGGACTTGTGAAATTTTGCGATTTTTGCGACGCGCTGGGCTCTGCGCGTGCGATCTTGGGACTTGCTGCGACTTATCGAATTTGTCACACAAACCGGATCCCACACGTATATTTTCAAACTTGTTAAGTTGGCTTGATTATTAAACGCGTCAAGGCCAACAGGTACTGATTTCAGAGCTTGAGAAGTTGCCCAATTTCAGTGTCCTAATCAAGTATGCCTATCATGGCTTAATCGCGCTCACATTTGGATTCATCTGATCATTGCTCATGACATTTGGGGCCGTTGTTTTGGGTGCGTGGAGCCTCGCACACTCTCATATTCAACTTGATTCGCCTTTGAGCATTGCCAGGGCATGTGAAGCCTCACGCACCTAGCCCGTGGGCCTTGGCAGAATCAGGGATTTTGGCGGACTTCGTACTAGCGATCTGCCGTGTCTCTAAAGGGTGTGAGCCCCTTATACCTCTGCTTCGTATTCACGTATGCATGTCAGTTGCCCTAGAGAGGCGTAGGGTCTCACGCACTTGGGAGACTTCCTGGTTGTTTTAGTTTTATGGGCAATTCTAATGGTGATTTCAAGTGATGTTTCGAGCATACCTTTGCATGTCTTTTCTCGATTTTTCTGACTTTACGCGAGTAGCTTCGCGCGCTTTTCTTTTGTCGGACTGCCTCATTGGTTCATCCGTCTTGTTTTTTAGCAGACAATGGCCATAACCCGCGCTTCCTTTCACGCGGCCCGGGACTCTATGAGGCGGCTCCTAGATGCTCTAGACCACCCCAAGGCTTGGTCATCTCTTGCTGGTCAATGCGACGAGGTGGCCGAAGCCTTGACTCATCTCGGCGCTGAATCCCGCCCCATTCTCCGAGCTATGCAGAACGTCTCGGCGATGGCCTCCATCTCCGACGAGCGTAAGGAGGCTATCTCTGGCTTTATCGGCGATTCTTCCCTCCTGGAGGAATTGGTGGTCCTGAGGCAGTAGAGCCTTCGCTGGCTGCTTCCTTCCTATCCCTCTCGAAGTGTCTCAGCTTCCTAAAGGAGGAGAAGAGGGAGAGCAGGAGGTTCCTGGCTTGGCTTATCCCTTTGGCGGAGGCCGAGTACCCGGATCGTCGCGCCGGCATTTGGAGAATGGTCAGAGCGGCTATCCGGGAGCACGACAACCTGGCGATTGACGTGTCTGCAATAAGGAACTACGCCAATGCTGAGCACTTGAACTTTGATCTCGTGCAACAATGCATTTCTATCCTGGTGGACTTGGTCTTCAAGGAAGCCCAGATTCAAGCAAAGGTCGATGAGCTGAGGGCTCGAGTTCTTCCTCTGGTGCAGGACTGAAATCCTCATTTTCTGGCTTCGGGGAGGGGTCCCCACAATTTTGAGTCATCTTATACTGACTATCGATTTTTATCATTTTAAACAATTGACATTTAACGATTTGGGTTTTGGAATAGCCCTCGCGATTTGATGAATGCTAATTATACTTTTCCATTTTACTTCTGTCTTTCCTTGCTTGTGTGTTTGTGATGATGTTGTTGTGGATGTTGTCGTTTCATTTCTTTTTCATTGGTTGATGCTGCTGCGCAGTGGCCTGGATCGGCGCTTGTTCTTTGTTTACTTGTTGCCTCGCACGCCTTTGGATTTTGTAAATGTTTGATCGGTTTTATGAGGGTATTTTTTATTTGCTCTGTACTTAAGCCTCTTCATGCCGTTGCAGATTACAATGGCCAGCAATCCTTCACAAGCTGGTCCTTCAGGTCCGCCTCAAATTCCATCAAAGCGTAAGCGGGCTGCCGCCAAGCAGGTTTCTAGGCTGTCAGCTGAAAATCCGCAGTGGTTTCTCCCGCCGGAGACATTCAACTTTTATGAGCGCATTCTGACTCTTCCGAAGAACGTTCAACGGAAGATACTTTGTGACAAGGCCTTACCGCCCCCTCCTGACGAGGGTACCCAGGAGGAATGGGATGCGTGGTATGCTCCCTTACAAGGTTTCCGGACCGACGAGGTCGTCGGGTCTGAAGAGGGTGAAGCGAGCCCAATTGTGCCCGCTCAGTCTGTTAAGCGAGGTCGCCCAAAGACGACTGGGAAGAGCACTAAGCAGGTTTATATGGAGAATCAGACCAGGTCGAAGTCCGATAGGATGAGGATTGTCTGGTCTTCTGTGAAGCTGGCAGTATCATCTCTCGTGATCCGCAACCCCTACATAAAGCAATTCATCCGATTTCCCAAGAGCTTCCAGAGATATCGCTCTCTACCAAGCATTGAGCCCTCTGATGTATGTCGCGCAAATTCTTTTTACAGCGTCGACTCCTTGACGTCCATTCCAGAGACGTTCGTCAACTATGTTATATCCAAGAACGGCACACTGCAGTCTGTCCTCGGGGAGAAGGACATGATATTTTTGGAGCCAAACCACGATCCTCACCTGCCATTTTCAACACACTACTACGAGACCATGCGCCAAAGGTTTCGTCCTCTGTCCGATGCAGAAATTTGGCCGACCGGGGGTTTCAGGACCCGAGGTCATTTAAGCCCTCACCCTGGTTATGAAGCTTGGGCCAATCGAATAGTCGAGCAGCATGAAGAGACCTTGAAGCAAGTAGGTCTCCTTCGGGCCATTCAAGCGACGTCGAGCTACTTCTATCGAGAACCTTGCATCTATAAGGGGTTCCTGAATCACTGGAGCTTTATTACAAACTCTTTCCACCTGCCGTGCGGAGAAATGAGCATATCGCTTTGGGACTTGTACCGGATAGCCGGTCTTCCCATCCGCGGCAGAATTTATGATGAATGGACGCCTAGTGACGAGGAGCTATCCAAGAAGAAGAAGGGCGTTGATGAAGGTTTCTATTCTGAAGCCTGCTACGAATTGTTTGCGGAGCTGCCGCAATTCCTAGGTTCCAGAGACAAAGTGCCTTTTGAGGACTGGCTGGTTTACTTCAGTCATGGTCTGAAGTGAGTTTCTTTACTTAACTTGCACTCTTCGCGGCCTGCTTCATCCTCTTCTTCCACTGATGGTTTTTTTCCTGTTTCAGCTTAAATTACGGACTGTATGATGAAGGTCGCAGGGACAAGTTGATTCTGGAGGCCAAGATGAAAAAGAAGTTCCCGCAGCCGAATAAGCTCTCTCCCACTTGCGAACTCGCTGGGTTCTTAGCCTACTGGCTATGCTGTGTGGCCCTCCAGAGCTCTAAGCAGGCAGATAGTGTGAGGGTCTCCTGCTTCGCCGTGGCAGGGAGTCTGGCTAATGGCCATCGTTATGCATTGGCCCCGGTAGTATTGTGCTCCATATATCGGGCCTTTGGCGGTGTCATCAGCAATCAGGGCTCGGCTTCCTTCGGATTAAATTCTTCTTACTGTTGGTGGCATTTCTTCTCGGGATGGCTCGGGGTCTACTTCCCGTGGGTCTATGGTATGGAACTCAAGGACTTCATCCAGAGGGGATCGGTCCCACTACACGCCTTTCAGAAACAGAAGATGATCAGCGGGTACCTGGCAACTATCGAGGCAAAGATAGCTCGTCACGATGATGTCGACTTCTTCCTCTTCTCAGGGACTAACAGCGAGGACCCTGAATTACTTGATGATGACGATAGCCTTAGCTCCTATGGGCGTTGCTTTCTGATATCCATTCGCCCGGGCTCACTGCCTTTAAGAGAGGGTGCCGAGTTTTGGAGAGAGCCATACTACCCGAATCGGTTTGCCCGGCAGTTTGGTTATGACCAAGGCGTACCGGAGTCGCTCGAACCGGTGACAAGAGAGCAGCGGGCATACGGCACAGGACCGATCCATTGGAAATGGATATGGCGACAGCTTCTGCTCACCAGATCAGGTTGTTCTTTCATTGTCCCAGGCACGGAGTATATCCCCGGCGCTACATATGGATGGATGAGGTGGTGGGCTCACCAATATTCCTTGGTCCGAAACAATCGACACGTGACCGATCCTGTCTTCGTCTCTCCTCCGATTGTCAATCCTACTCCCGCCAACGGCTTGGGCTATGTGGCAGAGCCACTCCGCCAACTGGTTACTCCGAGCGTGCAGAAATTCATGACCTCTCTGAACGTTATAATAGATCACGAGAAACCCGAGCACACGCTTGAAGGGTGGGTCGCCTACGGGCAGAGGGTCACTTTGCAAGGGAATCCGGATTCCCCACTCGTCGGTCCCATGGCAGAGGGACAGAGGGAGTGCTATGATGTCGGTGATGGTGATGACGACGAGGTCGACGTGGCGGGCGATGTTGGTGGAGAGGAGGATGCCGGTGATGACGACCGAGGGGATGATGATGACGCTGGTGATGGCAATGATGGAGGAGGTGATGTCGGTGAGGAGGTCATCAGAGAGGGTGGAGAAGGTGATGGTGAGGGTGATGTCGTGGCAGCAAGTATCCCGCCGTCCGGTGGTCAGGGAGGTCGCGGTCAGAGTCCAACGAGTCGGACGAACCTGTCCAGACGTTCTGTTCCTGGGGATAGTGATTCCGAACTGTCTCCTGAACGTTCTGGCCCTCGAGTAAAGACCGCTCCTCGCGTCCCTGTTTCTGACGGAGGCAAGAAAATAAAGGACCTATTGAAGCTGTACAGGGCCGAGAAGGCACGGAGTCAACTCCCCCGGGCTGCCAGCAGTGTCCCGACTGATGATGCGAGCCGGCCGAGGGAAGAAGGGGAGATGAGCTCGCAGGCGGGCCTCAATGGAGATCGTCCTGTGGAAGGCGGTGAAGGTACTGAGCCAATATGTGAGAGATCTGTTCCCGAGGCAGACATAGAACCCGTCCCCATGGACATCGATGGTGAGCCACGAACTGAAGACCCCCCTCTTGCCGATCCTGTCAGTGCCGAGGCTGCAGCGAACCCTAGCCCCACTCCTGAGGCGAGACCTGTTATTGCTACGGAAGAGGCATCACTCCCACCCCGAGGAACCATGCTTACAAATGCCGCTAACGCACCAGAGCCTATTGCCGAAGTACCCTTGACCACTGAACCAGTCCGAGCTATCCCTGCCCCTGAGATCGTTGTTCTTCCTTCCCCTGAAATGCCTGAGCCGGCAGCGGAAGTCGCGGCTGGATGTGCCCCTAGCTCGTCGATACCTGTTGCCTCAACTAGTGCACCGGATGATGAAATCCCTGCTGGTATACTACTTTCCTTTATCACCTTGCTTGCTTCTCTTCTTTCTCTAGTGTGCTAATGTTTACTATTTCTTTTACCAGCCACTGCCCCTGCCAGCGTCCCGGCTCCTGTAGTCTTGCCCGAGGCATTCCTCTCATCTCTCCGAGGCTTATCAAGGACCAAGGCGAACCTTCTGAAGAGCTTACTGTCCGACATCGTCGATTCGCTTAGAAACGGAGATGAAGGGTCTATCTTGGACGAGGCACTGCAGGCGTTAGAACTCACCGCTACGTGGCTTGGAGTTGACATTTCTTCGATAGTCAGCCATGTGTCACAATTCAAAGATGGGGTGGCTCAAGTGAACGATGCGAGGCACCTTAAGACTGACCCCTCTGTTGAAGAAAAACGCGGTCAGTTGCGGTCCCTTCTTCCGGAACTAGAGTTGCACGAGGCGGATGTGGCCGCAGTGCAGAAGGATTGGCAGGCTGTAGATACTGAGCACCAAGAGGCCACCCGGATGAGATGGCCCGATTACGTGCTGAACATTCTGTCGTCCATTTCAAACTTTTGAAACTCGGTGGTCAAAAAGCAAGCCTACAGTCTTCCATGGACCAATGCAAGGCGGAGTGTAACATCGTGAGGGCACAAATTACGGAGCTGTGGCGATCTCTCCAAGATACTCCTGACCCTGTCCAAGTCTTGGCCGAGGCTGAGGCAAGACAAAAGGCGATTGCGGAGTCTGCAGTTAATCTATTGGAGCAGTGTTTGAGAACTTTAGATGGTTAGGCTGTAATAATGATTCTTTTGTAATTTTAAAACACGTTGTAATGAATGTTGTGTCATCATGTATACTATTGTAATGCTGAGTTCATATTATGCTTTTTGGCCTGCTTGTCGTTCCTCTTGAGTTTGAATGCAAAATAGATCGTGCTATTCGGAAAGGAACGTCCCCCTGTTAGGACTTAAACCTACGCATGTGCATGAGGATGTAGCCGGGCCTCGGCTTAGGGCTTTTCTTGATTGTAATAATCTCGAAAAGGCATGGTGTCCTGCTTGACGTGTCTTGAGCCTTGGTGACCCTTCCAATACCTGTGTAAGCATAAAGCAGATGATTAGCATTTTAGTTTAGTCATTGCATGGCATCCTTTCTTTTGGCATCCATTCTATTACATTCCCTCTATTGGGGTATTTACAACTTGCGATGATAAGTTTATGTCAGGTGTAATATCTTTTCAAGAATCGGCTATTCACTAGCGAACTGACACCCTGCCCTTTGCAATCTATTACCCGATAGGCTCCGTTGGAATACACTTCGTCGATAATGCAGACGGGATCCCACTTCGGGTCGAACTTGCTTTTCGATCCTTGGAGCGGTGCAGGGCGCTTCATCATTAACACAAGATCACCTTTCTTGAATGATCTGCCCCTGACATGCTTATCGTATGCGGCTGAAATCTGCTTCTGATACATTTTGAGTCTTTGTTGGGCGGCGAGCCTTTTTTCATCTAGATTATCAAGTTCGACCATTCGGATCTTGGCACTATGCTCGGTCGTCATGGAGTGTCGAAGAGCGACCCGTAGCGATTCAACTTGTATTTCCATCGGGATCACAGCTTCCGTACGTTTACCAATGAGTAGGGCGTAGCCCGGGTGGCCGTGCGGTGTGTAGTTCGGTATGCCCATAGTGCTTCGGGCAACCGTCTGTCCCAGTCCTTATTTTCTGCCACTGTCTTTTTCAGAATCTTCACAATAGTCTTGTTGAATGCTTCGGCCAGTCCATTCGCAGGAGGATAATAGGGCGATAAGTAGCAATGCTTGATCTTGAATTTTGCACACAGCTTATCAATAGTAGCGTTCTTGAAGGGTGTCCCGTTGTCTGTGATGATTCTCTCGGGGATACCATGTCGGTATAATATGGTTTGACGGATGAAGCTTTCGACATGTTTGGCTTTCACGTTTCTCAGGGCGACTGCTTCGGCCCATTTGGAGAAATAGTCGGTTGCTGCAAGGATGTACTGATGTCCCTGGGAGGATGGTGGACTAATCGGCCCGATCACGTCCATGCTGCAAAAGGCCAGGACATTACCGATTGATGCAATTCTTCCGGCGGTGAATGGATGATATCGGCATGGACTTGACACTGATGACACTTCTTTACGTACTCTATTGCGTCTTTCGCCATAGCAGGCCAGTAGTACCCCATGTGTCGCACGCGGTGATGTAAATTCTTTCCTCCCTAGTGGGCACCGCATTCTCCCCCGTGAGCTTCTTTCAATGTATCGCGCGCTTCGTCTTGGTTTAGACATCGCAGCAGCACTCCTTCGTACAATCGTTTGTAAAGCACATCATTCTGGAGTACGAATGAATTGGCGCGTCTTCTGATTTGTGTGTGCATCTTGGGCTCTTCTAGCAGAAATTCGTACTTTAGATAATCAATGAATGATTTTCTCCAGTCATCTTCCTCTGTGATTTCAAGGCAGCAGACGGGATTGGCACTCAATCCTCCACTGCGCAGCGCAGTCGTCGGCAGGATTCTTCTTTCTTCGATTGTTACCTGAAGCGGGCTGCCTCCAGGGTTAGCTAAAGCAGCGGCTAAACTGGCGAGTGCATCTGCTTGTACATTCTCCTGCCTCGGTATATGCGAGATACTGCTGTTCCGAAACTGCTCGAACATGGACTACACTTGGTGGCGATAGGGCGATAACTCAGGTTTGCGAACCTCATATTCTGTCGTTAGTTGACCGATGACAAGCCTAGAGTCACCATAAATACGGATTTCCTTGATTTGCATTTCTAGGGCCAACTGTAGCCCGATGATAAGAGCCTGGTACTCTGCTTCGTTGTTGGTGCATGCCGGGACTAACGTGAACGAATGGGGTAGCAAGTCCCCTTGCGGACTGATAAATATAACTCCTGCCCCTGACCTTATCGCTCTGGCTGCGCCGTCGAAATACATCTCCCAATGACGTACTTCATTAACCGTCATAACCTGCTCGTCTGGGAGGTCATATTCTATTTCTTCACCGCTTGGCACTGGGTGCGCGGCAAGGAAGTCTGCAATTGCTTGCCCTTTGACGGCCCGAGCCGGTATGTATGTCAAGTCGAATTCTGACAAGAGCAGGGCCCACCTGGCCAGCCGCCCCGACAACATGGGTCTGTTCATGAGAAACTTGAGGGGATCCGCTTTGGATATCAACGTTATCTTGTGAGAAAGGCAATAATGTCTAAGCTTTTTGATAGCAAAGATCAGTGCCAGACAAATCTTTTCGATCGCGGAGTAGTTAAACTCGGCTCCCACTAGCGTGCGGCTCAGGTAATAGAGTGCACTTTCCTTTCCTCCTTCGTTCTTCTGGGCTAAGAGGGCTCCAAGTGAATTTTCGCCGACGGCAACGTAAAGGATTAGTGGTTCCCCTTTGATCGGTGCTGCAAGGACTGGAGATTTTTCGAGTAAGTCCTTCAGAGAGTCGAACGCTTTTTGGCAAGCGTCATCCCACTCGAACCGTATTCCTTTCTTGTTGAGGCGCGAGAACTGTCACGCCCCGAAATCCGGACTCAGAGTGTGCACCCTCCGGCCCAGTTTACGGGGTATAACTGGTGCACTAAGTGCATTTAGTTTACGGGGTATAACTGGTGCACTAAGTGCATTTATAACGTTAAACAACTTTAAGAGGCATAAAATGATGAAATACTAAGTTATCATTTATTCATGAAGTATTCAACTATAAACTAAGTCCACCCATTTGGGACTTTATTAAATGTCTACTAATTATTGAAAATAATAAAATAAAAGAAACTAGTCTAAACGTCTTGGTTCAGGGCCGCTACTTCTTCCTTGGTTAAATTAGGCCAATAGTCCTGCGGTTCCTCTAGTGGTCCCATCTCATTATCAGGGGCATTCTCTGAAGGTTCAACGTCCACATCATCTGTATATTTTTAATCCACAACGTCAGCTGGAAAGCCCAGTGAGTAACCCAATACGGTTCACATGCATTTCAATTAAATAGGATAAACACATGCCATCAAATATAGGTAACATATAATTAATGCAATAATGAATGAAATGATGCATCAAGTGGGCATATATTCAGTCTTCCACTTGCTTCGATTGGATCCCATCAATCGGCTTCCCCTTCCTTGTAGGGCGGACTTCCACATATTAGTGGGCTTCCAGGATGGTCCCTGGGTAACCGGGTACTTAAGTACCTACCGGTCTTCCAGAGTCGAACTCCAGGCACAATAATTCATAATGCATGCAATAATTTACAGCCATACAATAATTCACGTCCGTACATTTCATCTCTCATTTTGAGAGGCAATCTTTCATGACATTTATAAATAGAAATTATTTAAATAATATTTAAACAAGCACAAATTAATCAATATCACATATTGCATCCATCACACAACTTACTTAATTAAAATGACTAGGAAACGTGTTGGGATGTACTCACCTGTTGATAGTGGCGATTACTTTGTTAATTGTGTCACGTCCTGAGTAGAATCGGTCCTGAATCTACAATAAATGTAATTTATATTTATAAACCACCAATCTAACCTTAATATACTTATTTTCAATTTGGATTATACTTTATTGAGTTTTGGTTCCTTAATGGACGGTCCAGATTTGATTATTGTGACCCACGTTTCCAAAAGGAATGGCCCCTTTTACAATTTTCTGATGGTACGGCCCACTTGACTGGTGGGTCATCCTATACTTGGTCACAAGTTCCTCAATGGTACACTACCAAATATGATTGATTATATTTTGCAAGGATTTTGTCGTAGGATATCCTAAAATGGTCCATTTATGATAATCCATACCGTGCCTCCCCACTATTTCACTTGGCATGGCCCACCTGGAACTCTGATTGGGCTGATTTTTTGTCATAAGACTAATAATTCATTACTCCAGAGATTGGGTGGATCGAATTTTTCAAAAACTACACAGTGGGGCCCACAAGCTCCTAACCAGTGGACAGGTGTTGTCCCCACTGTTTATCTTGGTATGGCCCACTGGAATATCCTGTACGGGCCATTTTTGGTCCTTAACTAGAAAACTTATTTATTAAGATATTGGACGGATTAGATTTCTTAAAATGTCATCAAATGGGTCCCAAAAGTGGACAGCAATCCAAAATCGGACTGCCTCAACCATGTGTGTTGTTATCATTAATATTTTAAGTGGTGTGGGCCACCTGAGATTCGGATTTATCTGATTTTTGGACCCAAGCTGTAAAACATTATACTAAAACATATGGTTGGCTAGGATCTACTGATTTCATCTCAGTGGGGTCCATGAGTGGACCGCTGTCCACGCCCAGAATTTCTACCTCTTTAAATTTCATTTTTATTTTATAAGTTTTCACCATTAGTTTATTTCAGATGGTGTGGCCCATTCGGACCTCAGTTTGGGTCCAAATTCGAAGCCCCATCCTAAAATGAAATAGAGAATTAAATGGGCGGAGTGGATGTACAAAATACATCAAGGTGGGTCTCATGAGTGGGGCCCCCACGTCACCCTTGTTTGAAGTCCAACGCTGGACGTTCCAGCGTCAGAGACGCTGGACGTCCAGCCACTTTTTCCTTTTTCTTTTCTTTTTTTTTTCTTTTCTTTTTTTTTCTTTTCTTTTTTTTTTCTTTTATTATTATTACTATTAAAAAATGTATGTGGGGTCTACGAGAGATCTGGTCCGACCATTGGGTCGGCCACCTCATTGTGGCCCAATAATGTTTTGGAATAATATAATTTATCAGAATTAATTTACTAATTAAATAAAATAATAACAAAGTAAATTTTAAAGGCTATCATTCATTCAATTGATGTGGCCCATCTGAAGGTCCATTCGATCTGAATTTTGAGGCCCATGTACATTTTGGCCATATGGTCATTATGACCCATCCAGATCGATTCCTGGCCCACCCAAATGGTCCCCATCAATCGTGATCACATATTCAAGGGTTAAGATAAAGATAAGGTCCCTAGATCTGTACAATGAACGGACGGACGATCCGACCCGTTCATTGGCTGGATCTGGCCTACTTAAATAAAATAAAAAGAACACCTACTTGATCTAGCCGCAAGATCCCTCTATTCCTCCTTCCTTCTCTCCTTTCCTTTCCTTTCTTTTACGATGGATGAAAACCATCTCGTTCGTTCTCTTTTTAAAGAGACGTTTGTTGGAAATTTGTTGCGGATAAGATGGGTTGGTTGAGATAAGATAAGATTAATTTTGAATTTCAAAATTTGTATTTAAAGCAAAAAAAGAAAATTAAAATCTTGTTAGTGATAGGACTCGATCCCTGGTTTTCCCTCTCGCTTAAGAGGGCTTTAACCAATCAGTCCATGCTTTTCTTTTCTTTATCATCTTAAATTTATTTAGCTAACCCATTTTTGCTCCTAAAAGAAAATTTTCCTACCGAAATTTTAGGGTCGTTACAAACGGTTGACAACGACCAGATAAATTCGAGATGAACCTTCTTAGGTACGCGACCCGACCTTGGAAGCTTTTTAACTCTTTGAGACTCTTCGGAGGTGGCATTTCCCTGATCGCCTTAATCTTCGTTGGATCAATTTCTATGCCTCGGTGTCTGATAACAAATCCTAAAAAATTACCAGAGGAAACCCCGAATGCGCACTTCAACGGATTCATGCGGAGGCTTTTCTTTCTCAGCCTTTGAAACACTTGTCATAAATGCTCTCTATGCTGCTCATGCCCGGCCGATCTCACAACCAGATCGTCTACATAGCATTCGACATGTTTATGCATCATGTCCTGGAAGATCACTTGCATCGCACACTGATACGTTGCTCCTGCATTTTTCAACCCAAATGGCATCACACGGTAACAGTATATGCCCAACGTTGTACGGAATGATGTCGATTCCTCATCCTCTGGGGCCATACGAATCTAGTTATACCCCGAGTAACCGTCCATAAAGGACATCACTGCGTACCCTGTTGTGCTGTCGATCAGTAGTTCTGGGATGGGCAGTGGGAAATCATCCTTAGGGCATGCTTCGTTGAGGTTCCGAAAGTCTACGCAGATTCGGATTTGACCGCTCTTTTTCTTGACCGGCACAATATTTGAGATCCATTGTGGGTATTTGACCTCTCGGATGAACCGGGCTTGGATCAACTTTTCGACTTCTTCTTCGATTTTGGGCACTATATCTGGGTGGAATCGTCATTGAGGCTGTTTGACCGCTTTCTTCCCTTTCAGGATGCCCAACTTGTGCATCGCAATTGTTGGACTAAGCCCTGGCATTTCTGAGTATGTCCAAGCGAATACGTCCCGATTCTCTTTCAACAGCTGGATGTATTTCTCTTTCTCCTCTTCTGGGACGTTTTTACTCAGGTATGTATTTTTGGGGTCTTCTGGGGTTCCCAGGTTTATTTCTTCAAGCTTATCTATCGTGGGCTGTCCCCCATCTTCTATCTGTGCGGGTGCGGCACTGGGTTGAATGACGTCGACTACCTCTTGTGGCTGTGCCCCTCCTGCGGGATTGATTGTCACCATGTTGACATGTCTAATCTTTATCTTTGCCCCTAATCCCCCTCTTCCTTGGTAGGCTTCGGTGTTTTCTTCGAACGGTGCTAACATCCTACTATTCGAGGTCGATTCTGAGTAACAGAAGCCCATATTCTTCATGATGTTACGGCTAACCTCAATGTACCTTCCCTCTTCTATCGGTTGAGGTAAGCGGAGTGATTTTTCGGCCTCGTCCCTAGACTGCGCAGATTCACTTGACACTGAATAGAATTTGATTTCTTTCTTTGTATTGGCATTTGGTGGTACCACAAACTGGTTAGGAGCTCTTGGAAAAGGCTTAACTCTTCCTATTTTCGGTACTGGCATGTTAAAGCTAGATTTGATCACACTCATATGCTGATTCGATATCATCTCCAGGACGGACTGTCCGGGCTGTCGCAAGTGTTTCGGGATTATGTAAAATTTCTTGGTAGTCCTTTGAGGTTCTTCAGCTGGCTAACCTGCGGCTTCTTTCTGAGTAGTGAACTGAGGTTCGCCTCTCTGTTCGGACCTGCTAATTTTAGGTTTTGCCCCTTGCCCTTTATGCGTTACGTCGGGCTTTTTTGTGACCTCTCTTTCGTTGACCAGGTCGTAATATCTGGCATCAGCCAAGAATGATTCTGCAATTGTATACAGCTTTGGGTCTGCTGCCACTCTGTACTGAACTCCCTCTCTGTTGTATTTGAAGCACTGATGATAGGTCGAGGGAATGACACGATTCTGATGGAGCCACGGCCTTCCTAGCAGAAGATTATACGTTGTTACTGCGTCGATTACTTGACATGTTACTTTCGTTTTCAGCTTTTCAATTTCTAGTATCACAGTAATTGACCCTAGAGCGCGCTGGCTGTCTTGATTGAACCCTTGGATAACGATGGTGCTGGGTCACAGGGCCGATGGTCTGTAACCCAACCTCTGTAGTGTCTTCAACGACATGATGTTTACTGCGGACCCATCGTCAAGCATGCATCGCTTAATTTCCGTATACCTAATCATCCCTGTGACCATCAACGGACGGTTGTGGTTTGTTGCTTCAATCGTGCGGTCCTCTTCGGAGAATGTGATTACAGAGGGGTGATCTATCTACATTGCTTGTTGAATTGGTGCATTTCCTTCCCAAAACTTATCTAGATCGTTCATTTCTGCTTCGATTTCTGTCATCATTACTTCTCGGGCTTCACTGTCTAGCAGCGTGTTAATCAACATTTCCCTGTATACCTTTGAGAGGCACAAGGCATCGTATATGCTCAAGCGAGCCGGGACCCTTCGCAGGTGTGACACGACATCATAGACTACGGGTGCTGCCCCTTGTCTTGGCTCCGGCCGACTGGACGTGGCCTCAATAACTTTCTCTTTCAACTTCTGCCCCTGGGGCCTCGTTGAGGGTATATCCGGGTTTCCGTCTTCTTGCATCGGGTCAATTGGTTCTGGCCGAATGCGCTCCGGCATTTGCCTTCCGGATCAGGAGGATGACGGCATTGACTTCTCCTTTATCTGCCTGCAATGTCTCTTCTGTTGGTGGCTGTTCTATAAACAACACCATCGCGCAATGTACCCGAGTCTCTATAAGTCGGCTCTTCTCTTGGCTGCCCTTCTTTCTCGTCCCTTTCTTCTTGCGGTTGAGGAGTCTTCTTCGGTTCTCGAGCCTTTTCCGACTGCTAACCAAGGTCCAGGGTTCTTCAGGTTCGGGGAACGAAATGTACGATTAGGTGCTTTCGTCTGAGGGGAAGGCTGAAACTACTCCCGCTGTTTCCTTCGTTGTCGTTTCCGGTGCCTTCATACTGATCACCCCTTGGTTGATCAACCCCTGTATTCTTCCTTTTAGACTAAAACAGTCTTCTGTCTTGTGGCTCAGACACCGATGGTATTTGCAATACCGGGGATCGTCTACCTTCCCAACCTCGTGGGGCCGAATCGGTTCTGGTAAGCGGATTACCTTTTCTTCCACTAATTGTTCCATGATGGGGATCAGATCGGCCATGTCGAAGGTGTACGGGCCGTTAGCTCTTTCTATCTTGGCTATCGTTATTCTCTGAGAAACATAAGGCCTCTTGCCTCTATCTTGGGTAGGTGTTGCTTTCATGTCTGTCTTTGAATCCATGGCTAGCCGTTTCCGATCTATCGTACTTTTACCTTTGTTTACATTGTGCGTTTTGGACAATCCTTACTCCTTCTCTTTTCTACCTTTCAGGCCTGAGGTTCACTCGTGCTGCTGCCTCTTCTACCAGGTGTGCTTTGGTAGCCAGTTCTCGGAAAGAGTGAAAACTATTCCCTGACAACCCGTATGATATCATTGGGTCCAGGGCTCGCATACACATCTTTATCTGTTCTTTTTCGCTGGGTAACTCTTGACATTGAGCGGCTATCGTCCCCCATCGGTCCATGAACTTCTCCACGGGTTCGCCCTGTCTTTGTCTGATCAAGGCCAGATCTGTTACTGATGTTTCCCTTTCTATAGAGAAGAATTTTGAGATAAAACTGTCTCGCATTTGCTCCCACGACTTCACTGATCCGGCTGTTAGCGACATGTACCATTGAAAAGCCTTCCCTGTCAGTGTTGATCCAAATAACCGCATACAGTACTGCGGGACTGGTCGACCAATTTCCCAATGCTGTGAGGAAGCGAGTGATGTGTTCCTCTGGCGATCCCCTATCGTCAAATTTTTTGAAATCCGGACATCTGAAGTTGACAGGGAATGGTATTTCTTCTATTTCCAGAGGGTATGGGACCTGATATTTATACCCAGTTCCTCTTTCCTTTTCCTTTTCTTGTCGCATGAGACTCGTAATTGTTTGCGACAGTTCTTCCCTT
Source organism: Liriodendron chinense (assembly GCA_003013855.2). Taxonomy (NCBI): domain Eukaryota; kingdom Viridiplantae; phylum Streptophyta; class Magnoliopsida; order Magnoliales; family Magnoliaceae; genus Liriodendron; species Liriodendron chinense. Next base: position 999,220 of record ML058381.1, on the reverse strand, counting down.
GTCATTTGCGCAGTTGAGACTGCTATTCATTCCACTAGAACTCTCCTGGCCTGGGTAAGTGGCTCAGCACTAGCTGGCCCTTCTGCTGCCCCTTGAGATTCTTCGGCTGACGGGCGCGTAGGTGGTACAAGGCTTCGAGTAGCATTCTGAGCTATTAAGGTGGTCAGTGCTTCCTGAATTACCCTCATTCGTTCATTCGTTTCCCGATTAGCCTGAACTAACCTGTCGATCTGATCTTGGACTGTAGGCAATTCGTCTGCTTCGTACGATCCCTCTTCTACCTCTGCTACTTGAACCATTGCGATCAGCACCGGTCGGGCCTTCTGAACCTGCCCCTGCCCAGGCTTGAGAATTGTCATGGGCTTGGTGCTCCTCACAAGTGCAGCTTCGGTCGCTTTGCGCGCAACACGGGTGGTCTTGGACAACGGCGGAAACTGTTCGACCGTCATCGCAGGCACCGAGGACTTGGTTGACGCGACCTGACTACTGATGGGGATCTTCTGCCCTTGTTTTGGCTGCCATTGTCTCTCGGTAGCAGGGCGAGGTTTTGCAACATTCATCTTCTTATGTGCTGCTAAGCTGGCTGCTTTCTTCTGCTCTTTCTTCTGTTGGCGCGTTTTAACCAACTGCCATCCTGAGTTAGAAGCGGTTGTCATGTTTGAGACGAAGCGAGGGAAGCTGAAGCCTCCGGTGGCAAGGAAGGTGCACGAGCTGTTCATCGAGCATGCCATTTCTTCTGTCTGTCCTAGTATCTTGCTAATTCTGCTATGTCACAAAATCGTTAGAACAGTTCACAAGTGCGGTCGGGAGTATGAGCCCATCGATCGCAGTGCATAAACCGACAAAGATAAGCAAGGTGGAGGCAAATACGTGCAGTTGTGGAAAGTTGTGGGTTCGAAAACCTCTTAAATGTCTATTGCCTTAAAGATGAAGGGAAGAACGTTCCCGTTGAGAGTCGCCAGTTTGACGCCCGAGGGGCGCCGAAACATTATGCCTCGCGGTAACTTTTCTATGCGTAGATTCGTGTTTGTAAGTAATTGATCTTAGAGTGTTCCTATATTCAGATATAACCAGAGATTCTGGTATAGTTCGTATCCCCAGCGGAGTCGCCAATTTGTTAGAACTAGAGGATGGATCATAACGTCATCCTCTGAGATGTGGTGTTTTGTTGCTCTGGGGTTTTGAATAATAGAAACATTCGTAGACAATCACAAACATTCACAAAAGTACGCAAGAGAAGAGATATCGCAAGGCGAATTTATTCCAGAGATCCTGAGATCATATACATTCCAGGCCGTGATCTGGCACGAGCCCTTAATTACATCGAATGATTCGATGACCCTTGATTAAAAGGCAAAAGACTAGCCAGCAGGGACTATGGTCTGAGAGTTCCTTGGTCATGGAAACCTGTATTTTGTGTGGTCGTAGAGACCTGTGTTTGTATGGTCACGGAGACCTGTGTTTGTATGGTCACGGAGACCTGTGTTTGTATGGTCATGGAGACCTGTATTTGTATGGTCACGGAGACCTGTATTTGTTGTATTCTGTTATGGACTGATCCCTCTTTGTACGAGTCGGATGTCTATGTCCCATGTATTGACCGGAGATCCGGGCTGAGACTATCAGGGTTTATGGCTGGGATGGACGACTCTGAGCCCGTGCCTATCAATGTATGGACAGGTGACCTCGGGAAGTTCATTCCACAGTTGTGTGTACCTGGGCAGCTCAACCAGCGAATGCCGTTTGGATGGGTAGGGCATCGGCTGTTCTTGAGGCGTCAGTCTTTAACAAATTGTGTGTGATAGTTTAGAACTCTCTTGATGTGGTTTACCGTGTTAACCATAATCCCCTTTGCTTAGTCCGGGCCTGAATCCGGGTCACGTTATGATAGTACATGTAATGATGATACATCAGTGTAGTTCTGGGTACTGGTGGCCTCTCTTCGGGAGGATTGCTCCATTCGTCTCGTCGGATAGGGTCGGATCCTGAAGGCTCGCGTTCTGCTCATTGGGCAGCCCGGATGAGTCATTTGACTGGTTCCATTGCGTCTGGAATGCTCGAAATACCCAAAATAGGCCCAAACAGGGCTTGAAAACGTTATAAAATGAAGATTTTAAGGGTGCTGGAATGAATGCTCAAGATGCTGATTTTTGCGATCCGCTGGCCTGATTTTACTGATGCACTGGGGCCAGCGCGTCCATAAATGACTTTGTTTAGGCATGTATATTTTCTGATCCGCTGGCCTATTTTGCGATGCGCTGGGGCCAGTGCATCCAAAAATGACTTTATTTATGATTCATTTGATCCGCTGGCCTATTTTGCGATGCGCTGGGGCCAGTGCGTCCAAAAATGACTTTATTTATGATTCATTTGATCCGCTGGCCTATTTTGCGATGCGTTGGGGCCAGTGCGTCCAAAAATGACATTGTTTATGATTCATTTGATCCGCCGAGGATTTTTCTGATGCACCGGATCACTTTTATGATGCGCTGGGATCAGCGCGTCAAAGAGGGTGACTTAAGTTATTTCATCTCCGGACCTGTTATGGTCGGAGGTGCGATTTTCGGCGAGGGGATCCGGTGATCGAAAAAGGATTCCGGCGATTGGAAAAAGGTTTTTCGGCGACTGAGGTTCTCTCTCTCTCTCGCTGAATGGTGCAAATGAGGCGGTGGGAGGGGGTATTTATAGGTAAAGTCGCCCAATAGGCGGTCGACACGTGTAGCGCGTCGAGAAATTGGGTCGGCGCGTCGATTAAAATCACTCGGCGCGTCGCAAAATGGCTGAGTTTGGAAGCTGATTTTTAGGACGCGCCAGCTGCCAGTGCGTCTCGAAAATCCTTGAATTTTTAGACGCGCTGGATGAATTTTAGGACGCGCTGCGGGTAGTGCGTCCTGAAATTCAAAATGACTGAATTACATGATGCGCCGGGTGAATTTGTAGACGTGCTGGGGGCAGTGCGTCCTGAAATTCAAGACACCCGAATTTCTTGATGCGCTTGACGAATTTTCGGACGCGCTGGACGTATTCGTGCTTCACATAATTGGGTTTTGCGAAATGGAAGGTTTGTGGGGTCCGCTTTGCGATGAATGTCGATGCACTATTCCTATTTCTCCATAATTGAGGTATCCCTCCCAAATTCGGGGGGTTCTGATCATGATGACCGGTGGGGTCCACCACCGGCTCAATTTCCTGTTCTTGGTCAAGTTAGATGTGCGTTGTGATTCGTGTCGCGATTTTCGATGCACTGACCCTAACTTCTATCAAGTGATGATTCCGGCACTTGAAATCATTGTTTCGAGGATCCTCACTTTTGGGACCCCAACAGGGTCTCAACCAACTGCCACTTTAAGCTTGGTCTTGCAATTGCGGTGAAACGGGGGAAGCTGAAGCCTCCGGCAGCAAGGAAGGTGCACGAACTCGTCATTGAGCATGCCATTTCTTTCGTCTGTATTACTATCTTGCTAATTCTGCGGCGTCAGGAAATCATTAGAACAGTTCATAAATGCGGACCGGGAGCGTGAACCCATCGATCGCAGTGGATAAACTGACAAAAAATAGGCAAGAAGAAGACAAATACGTGTAGTTGTGGGGGTTCGTGGGTTTGAAAACCTTTTACTTTACCGTCTATTGCCTTAAAGATGAAGGGAAGAACGTTCCCATTGAGAGTCGCCAGTTTGGTGCCTGAGGGCGCCGAAAACATTATGCCTCGCGATAAAGCTCTTGTGTACACATTCGCGTCTGTGAATGATTAATCTTAGAGCGTTTCTATACTCAGAGCTAACCAGAGATTCTGGGTTCGGTCCCCAGCAGAGTCGCCAGTTTATTAGGACTAGAAAATGAACTCCAGGGGACATTTTCCTTGAAATGTGGTGTTTTGTTTTGCTGGGGTTCTGAGTAATGGAAACATTCATAGACGATCATAAGCATTCATAAATGTACACGAGAAGAGATATCGCAAGGCGAATTTTATTCCAGAGATCTTGAGATCTTGTACATTCCAGGCCGTGATCTGGCATGAGCCCTTAATTACATCGAATGATCGATGACCCTTAATTAAAAGGCAAAAGACTAGTCAGCAGGGACTAGTCTTAGAGTTTGTGGTCGTAGAGACTTGTATTTGTTTTGTTATGGATTGAACCATCTTTGTATTGGTCAGATGTCTATGTCCCATGTTTTGGCCGGAGATCCGGGCTAAGACTATCAGGGTTTATGGCTGGGAAGGATGACTCTGGGCCCGCTTCTGTCAATGTATGGACAGGTAACCTCGAGAAGTCCATTCCACAGTTGTGTGTACCTGCGTAGCCCAACCGACGGATGCCATTTGAATGGGTAGGGCATCGACTGTTGTGTTGTGGAGTTCATAATAATTGCTTTGTAGAGAATTGAAACTCTTTTAATATGGTTTATTGTGATAACCATAGTCCCGTTTGCCTAGCTTTTGACCCAAATCGGATCACATCTTTACAATAGATATAAATAATGACATATTTACGTAGTTCTGGACACTGGCGGCGTCTTTCCGAGAAGTCATTTCGTTCATCGTGTCGAATCAGGTCGAACCTCGAAGATGCATAATTTTGCTCGTTTAGAGATCCTGGAACGTCCATTTGACCATTCCATTGCGTCCGGAACGCTCGAAATACCCAAAATAGGCTCAAGCGGCACTTGAAAATACTTAAAATTGAGTCCAGTGCACCCCTGAACATGTTCTGGAATTGGCTGATTTTTGGGTGCGTGGGATTTAATTTATAGGTGCGTTGGCTCCAACGCACCTTTAAACTAAATGCCTGATTTTTGTTGATTTTACGAATGCGTGGGGGAATTTTCGGGTGCGTTGGGGTCCAATGCACCCTGAAAATACAAATACGAATCATGTTGAATTTTCGGGTGCGTTGGAGTCCAATGCACCCTGAAAATACGAGTACGAATTATGTTGAATTTTCTGGTGCGTCGAGTTATTTTCGGGTGCGCGCCTACACTTATGAATTTTATAATCCGAACCTGCGGCGGTATTGGTCGGAATGATCTTCGGTGAATAATAGCGGTGGTCGGAGAGGGATTCCGGTGATCCGGAAAGTTTTCCGACAGGTCGGAAAAGGGTTCCGGCGGGAAATCCCAAATACTCAAGGGATAATGGCTCTCTCTCTCTCTCTCTCTCTCTCTCTCTCAATCCGTTCAAATCATGTACAAATTAACAGTGGGAGGGGTATTTATACCCGAAAATACCAGACAACGTCCAATAAGAGGCTGCCACATGTGACGCATCCCATAAAGCCTTCGACGCACCCCCAAATAGGCGCGTGGGAGCTCCGACGCACCCCAAAATGATATTTTGAAAAGTGCTTATTTTATGGGTGCGTCGAGCTATTTTTTGGGTGCGTTGGAGTCTAATGCATCCAAAAAATGTTATGCTGGTTCTTGGAGATTTTATGGGTGTGTCGAGCGATTTTATGGATGTGTCAAGTTCCAATGCACCCTGAAATTGCAGTTTCGTATTTTCTGAATTTATGGATGCGTCGAAGGTATTTTTCGGATGCGTCAGAGCTGAAATACATCCCGAAATGCTTTTTAAATTTTCATGAATTTAAGGGTGCGTTGGACTGAATAAATGGGTGCGCTTGACGTACTTGTGTTTTGCAAAATTGGGTTTTGCGAAATGAAGGGCTTGTGGGGCCCGCTTCTTGGCTAATCGTCATACACTGCTTATCATAATTCATAAAGAAGGTGTCTACCTGATTCTGGACCGTTTTGATCACGGTGATTCGTGGGGCCCACCGGAGAAAATGGCTAAGTACTGGATCCTTTACAAATCTGGATATTTGGGTGCGTCGAATGGTATTTTGTGGGATTTCCTCGAAGTACGTGCCCAGTTGATTTGTTTTAGAGGGTACTGACTTTTGGGACCCCAACAGGCATAAATCCACTATAATAGAAACAATGAAAGTATAGTCATCAAGAAACTTCTCTTGGATATCCCAACTTGTAATGACCCAGGTTTTTGGAATAAATTAAATCATAATTTAAATAATTATTTAATATATTTTATAACTTATTGTATTAATAAATTAATAATAAATAATCCGTAAGGAATTAGTGCAAGATTTCTTTATTAAAGTTGCTCAAAATAAACCCTAAAATAGTGTAGAAGTATCAGATTTCAAAAAACTAACAAATTTACAATAATTACGAAAATGTCATTAGTTAAACTTAAGTTATACTGACGGTTTTAAATATACTAGTTTCTGGTAATCAGTTTCATGCAAAATTTCATATAATAGTTTAAGGGCATCTTTTAACTATACACGTCAAATTTTAGCCCTCCGATCATCCTACAAATATCCTAATCAGATATTGGGCCATAAGTGGGCCATCTAACCTCGGATTTGCCTCATTTTTGGTGTCATGCCCTAAATTTATGTGGCCTACCTGATGAATGGATTAGATGTTGCACATACATCACGGTGGGACCTACGTACGTTGGTGTACACATCGCGCACGGTCAAACCCGCGTTTAACCGTGCGAACCTGTAAGGAGAGAGAAAATCTCTTCTTCCTCGTTCGCTGTTGCAACAGCGTGCAACGCTGTCCGGCCTCCCACGTTGTCCGTACGGCCTCCCACATTGTCCGTCAGTGGGCCCTAATGAGTCAATCCAAGCCATCCATCCATTTTCTTTCCATCACGCAATAATTCATCTCAAGTTTTTCCTCCGTCAACGGAGCATCTGATCCTCCTCAAACTACCATTCAAATCAAAGAACTTCAAGATCTCCGGATCTACACTGCATGGACTGCTTAGATATGTTCCAGATCTTCGTGTGGACACCACCTAAATCCCCAACGAGTTTCATGTGTTAAAGATCTCCGGAAAGAAGTTGTTTCTTTCTCCAACTCAAACAGCGGCAGATAGACTTTCTGTAAGCATCGACCTCCAGACCTCCAATTTTCGTGTTGTATGGCGTTGATCCAGGCCGTCCATTCCCCTCCAAATGGATTTCCGACTCCAACTAGGAATCCATGCAAGCCGTTCGCAGTCTATCCAAAACGATACTCTTTTTCCTTACGTAAAACGCAAGCCACGTCAAAACGAGCTTAACCTTGGTCCCCACATTAGATCCCTCTATAAAAACATTCCTTAGACAGGAAGTTAGGTCGTGTATCAGTTAGAGAGAGAGAGAGAAGAAGATAGAGAGAGAGAAGGAGAGAGAGAGAGACGTGTGGGAAGAGCTCTCTTCCCCCCTGCTGTTGCTACTGTTGTTGATTAGAAATCTTTAGGGAAAGAGAAAGAAAAGTAAGAGAAGAAGAAGAAGAATTAAAACTGTGAGTTTCTTCTCATATCGTTTTTCACATGTTTATGTTCGGTTTATTTTAGAAATAGCTATTCGTAGTTTAGATTAATATGATTTAAATATTTGTGTCGTTTTGTTGGAAAATATTGGATATCGTACCTTGGGTTTAAATTCGTTCTTTTTGTGATTATGTTCCATATTAATTTAAATATTATATGTGGAGGTTTTCAATTAAATTGCCCTATACATATGTGAGTTGATTTTGAGTTTCTTGAAAAGATTTGAGGTATTGATTTGATTCATGCATAGCACGATTTGAGAACTCCAGTTATTACCATAAGGTGAGCACCATGGTGTATGCAATAGACCCATTGATGATTGTTTGGGTGAGCACCCAAGTGTGTGCAACAGTCCCTGGTTGAGCGTCCTGTGTGTACAATATACTATTCTGATAGTCCATCGATTGTGGACGGGTTGGTTGAGCTCCCTGGTGTGTGCAAGATACCATACTAGTGTACCCGATGGATATCAAATGATTTTGGCAGGTTGGGTGAGTTCCCTGGTGTGTACAAGAGACCAACTCTGCAACCACGATGAATTTTGTGAAACAGTGTAGGCCCAACTATAAACTGGCCCTGGATATTCTATTGATAACTGTACTGAAATTGTTGAGACATACTTGCATACCATGCATCACGTGCATGTTTAAGAGATTTTGGTTTGATGAAATTACCATTGAATTTGTAATGATTTGTAATTTAATGGTCAAGAAATTTTCTATATCGAATTACATGTGCTAAACTATATGAGAATACTCACCGGCTTTTATAGCTGACACAGTGTTATACGATTGCGTAGTAACAGGTGATGATTTAGAAGACTTCGAGGAGGCGATTCCAGATGAGGAAATGCTCTAGAAGATTTTTTTAGAATTGATTTATTTTAAATTTTAGTTTGAAAGTGTTGATGTAATAAGGCCTATTAGATGGCCATTAGTTTAGACGGTTGGAGAAAATTTAATAGACTTTATATTTGGAGGTTTAATTTCAAAGTTTGGTTTATTTCAGTTCTATGAATACCATGTGAATGTGGATGAAAAAGAGAAAAATTATATAGACAATGGAAGTATTCATTATTAACATCCTTGATTTCGGGATTTGAGTGTTTACACTCAAGTGTCGAATTTTGGGTGCGTTACACAACTACATTACCCAAAGGTAGATTACAAGCAACATGAAAGAAAATGAATTTCTCACCAACTAGGGACTATAGAAAATCTACAACACAATTGGAGAAGACAATCGAAGAAACATGCATTGTGAATAGACCCTCACGAATCTGGATGCAAAGATTTTGGTGGTAGAATGCCTTTGATCTTCTTCTTCTACAAAACCCTATTTTCTCTTCTCTTTCCCCTCTTTTTCTCCAAGAGAGAAAAAAACCCATTTGTGTTTCTCCAAGTCTCTTAAAGTAAAAGATCCTTTTTTTTATTTACTTGGCCAAAAGACTAAAATACCCTCACACACGTGGCACTAAAAGGCTCCTTAAGCCCACAGATGTGGATCTCACCTCCATATAAGGAGGGATCCCAATAGTAATGGGGTGGTGCACTTGAATTATGTTATGTATCCATAGTACTTCAGTTGAACGTGGACTCTATCTAGTGTGAAGACTCCTGAGGGGAGATGAATTGTGATCGGATGAGCTACTCCAAGTCCCTCTAATATAAATACATGTCTTGGTTCCCAAACCTATACATGTGAAAACTCAAGTCCCATTGAAAAAGACTTTTAGAAAAGGTGTGAGGCGCGGAAGGCCAAGTTGAGAAGGCAAAGTTCATGATCCACATCTAAACAATCTAACACCTTTTTAGATACGTGTTTAAGATTCAATTATTCAGTTTTATTATCTTCATAATTGATGCATAGACAGTCCATTATCTTATATTAAGTTTTACAATTGGTATATATTAGGGCCAAATATATATCAATCATGGCAAATCAATTTAGATTGTGGAATTAGTTCGAGGATTTTTTTTATTAGATTTGACCTATTGATTTGCAAATTCTTTTAGTCAAATTTGAACCATCCAATTCCAAACATCAATGGTTAAATCTGTACCATAATTCATTAAATCTTTTAGGACCAGGTCTAAATCATCCATTAGCAAACCTTTAGGGTAAGATTTGGGCCATTAGCCACAGTTCACTGGATCCATGGTGAATTCCAGCCGCTATTGAAGGGGTTGGATGTGGCCTTATGAACACGTTGGATGGCAAATAAACATCACAGTGGACCCTGAGAAGGTTTTAACGGATGGGCATTATTATGGACACTGCTTCTTGTGGTGTGGTCGATTATAACTTAAGATCTTCCTCATATTTGGGCTCATACCCTAGAATAATTTAGCAAAATGGATGACAACATAGATAAAACACATGTCAAGGTAGCCCCACGTAGCCCTACTAGGACCAAGTCCATCCTGGCAAGGGAGGACACAATCCACCTCCCATCAAGTATGACATCCAAATAAAATAAAGGATGAGTTAAAGAAAAAAAAGAATTCCCTTATCTCCACATAATACCAGATGGGTGCAAAGGATCATAATGACAGGACCTCTATTACAATCAACATAGATAATTCATTTTTCAACTATTGATAAGATGGGTGGGGTTGTCCTATCACAGTGACTTTTAACGGGATGAACACTCTTAGGTGGGCCCCGCAAGGTGGATAGTTTGAATTAATAATCGGAGCTTTTCTATTTTAATCATTATTGACCATCTACTTCCAATCTATTGATCACATGGTTAGGTTCACATGTTCAAGGAGGGCAGTTCCGTGCGAAAGAGAGGCACATGTGAGAACACAACACCCATTAGAAACTAATGGACGTTAAGGCTGATTCGGGTTGGCAATGCCTCTCTCCTTCATTTCTCTTCCTCTCTCTCCTGGTTTTGGGTCGCAGCCATGCCTCATTTCACAGCAAAATCCCTGACATTCTTAGTTCTAAGCCCTTCCTCTTTAAAATCGAAGATCTTTGTCCTCTTCTCCTTTCGTCTGTACATTGACACTCTATTATGAGAAATCTTTGTACTTTGCTATCCTCGCCGAAATCGAACGAGAAAATATCCGATTCAAGCTTCGGAAACGGCTGTTTTCAGATCGGATCAGATCAGTATCTGATAACGTTCGCTGAAAATTCATCGAGGCTATCCTTTCTCTTTTGGTTTGAAATGCGGGAAGGATAGATGAGAAGTCGAGAAATTTCTGTCGGGAAGCAAGATTCCGACGCTGGAATCGAGAGGAGAGGAGGAGACATGAAGGAGAAAGGCATTACGGACCCAATCTCAGCCCTAACGTCTGTTGGTTTCTGACGGCTGTCGTGTTCTTGCACGTGCCTCTCTTTCGCACGGCTCCGCATACATGGATGAATAGTCTCCTGACACGTCAGGGTCACACCCACTTCGCTGGTTTTGGGGTCTCACCTAAGTCAGCGCCCCTAGCCATTGATTGGATGATTAGAGCACAAAATTCAAGCTATTTGGATCATTATGGGTTTGGATACCACCAAATAAGTTACTTTTCTACTTACAGCAGTAGATAAGTGACTTCATACAAGTTTGATTCACGATTAATTAGAAGTAACTTTTTTACTTAAAAGTACATAATTACTTTAGTTAATTTTCTTTTAGCTTTTTTAAAAGTACATAATTACTTTAGTTAATTTTCTTTTAGCTTTTTTACTTTCATAAGTTGCTAAACAGTAAAACTAGCATTTTTAAGACCAAAGAATCGAGCGAAAAAAGAAAAAAGTTCTCCGTTCTTGTTTCTCCTGTAGCTTGATCCTCCAAAATCACAAGAATACTTAGAATGCCGGGTTTGGATTGGGGCAGGCTAAACCCGGACCCGGACCTAACCCAACACTTAAGATCCCCAGTCTAGAATAGGTCTAACCCAACCCAACTTTATCCTACTAAATTAATAAAATCCCTATTTTCTGCTGGAATTTTCCGAACTAATTTGTTTATCAAGCTGATGACCCATGCACAAAGCAGCAGGCATTTTAGAAGAATGAAGCTATCAGACTACATTCAAGGTAGATGGTTTGCTTAAGGATCAGCATGGCTATATTTGTAAGATATAAGTTGTAACACATGGACTTAAAACGTTGGGTCTGGCTGGGTTGGATCTGGCCGGGTCAGGTTAAATGACTTGAGCCCAAGCCTAACTAAAAAATTGATCAGGCTATGCATGAGAAGTCCAAGCCCACGGGCTAAGCTACTAGGTCCAAGCCTGTCCCAAAGCCAGATCAAGCCGGCTACCCAGCCCATTTGTTACCCCTAACAACTTAGTGGGTGTAACCCTAACCATGTGGGGCCCACCTTGATTTATTTTTTGTATATCCGCGCTGTTTATCTGTTTTTCCATCTCATTTTAGGAAGTGATCCCAAACCTTAATAAGATCCAAATCTTAGATGGACCATTCCACTAGAAACAGTGATGAATGACCATTAAAAACTTTTTATGGGCCATAAAAGTTTGGATCAAGCTGATCTTTGTATTTTCCCTTCATTCATATCTTCGTGACATTATCAACAGGTTTGATTGCAAATAAACATTACTAAAACCTTATGATGGGCTCTTTGGAAGTTTTAATGATGAGGCACTGATGTAGGAGAAGAACCCCATGATCGAGGGCGTGAATCACACACGTTCCTGCGGGAGATGGACAGGAAGAAAAACCAGAGAAAACTAAGGAATTTCATATTTTAGAGTTTCAACTCAAACAGGAAATTGTTATTCCCGTTTTTAGACTTCAGCCCAACTTGTGGGGCCCATCTTGATCATTTATGATGATCCATTCCGTCCATTTTGTAGAGCTGCTCGATGCCGAGAAAACCCAATAAGTTTCACGTCGATCCGAGTTACGGATTGATCGTGGCGTCCAAAATGGTACGAACTGTCCAGAAAGTTTTGAATTCCGCCCACTGAAACTGGAGATAGTCTAGGTGGCCCATTACTACTGGTATGGAGAATCTGAGCCGACCATCTTAAAGAGTACGTCGATGTCAGTAAAAGCACAAAGTTTTGTGGCAATCAGACATGTGGATTGCTCGTATCAATAGAAGGAAGACGGCGCCCGACGAGCGTTATACAGTCTGCGCAGATTTTTCTATTTCTTTCTAGAATTCTTTTCTTCCTTTGCAAGTTAGAGTTAAGTACGAATTTAGGATTTAGTTTATTATTTAAAGCAAAGTAATTATGTTTTTTTAATTCATTCATTCAATTATCAAAAAAATAATTATTCGGAATTAATTTCCTCTTTTTATCCTTTTATTTCTTCTCGTGGATTCGAGAAAGAATCGGTTAGGGAGACGGTGATCGCCCTACCACGTCCTCCCTGCGTCAGGCACTCAATCACCACTGTTTCCTGTGGTGTGGTCCACTTGAGATTTAGATCTGCATAATTTTTGGAACCCTATCCTAAAATGGTTTGGAGAAACAGATGGACAGCGTGGATATACAAAAAATCATCAATGTAGCCCCATAGTAAGGGTAACACCACTAAGTTAAAGCACCGAGCTCACTCGGAGACTTGGGACCATTAGATTAGCAACGATTGAAGACAAGCACAAAGAGCTTTCTCTGTTAGCAGCTTATGCAGTGGTCAGTCTTATAAAGCTTGCTAAACTTCGCTTCCCCTCCACATTCTATAAGCGACATCATCAAGTCCACAAAGAAGTTAAACTCAAAATAGTCAATAGATCCAAATTCAACAAAATATATCCAATCCCCCATATAAGTTGTGACCCATCATTTTGACGGTTTGGATTGAACTCTCTTGTTGGGTTATCAATGGGTGCGCGATGCTCCAGGTACTCAAGGGACTTGACCCTTTTTTTTTTTTCGGTCCAGATCCATTTGGTGTTAGGTCGAGCATACAATTTTGGACCAGTTTCGCAACCATTCTTGCCGGTTTAGACTTGGTCCACTTTCCTGGACCTAGTTGAAATTAGGTTGGGTCCAATCAATTTTATTATTAATATTAAATAAATACATATTAATTAATTTAGCAACGTAAGCCAAAAAATCATGGGACTGACTGGAGATGGTTTAGAACCCAAAAAAATAAAATAATAATAAATAAATAAAACCAATCGCAATCATATGGACAGAAATATCAACCGGCCGGATTCATCCATCCATATTGGTACACCGTTACCACACACTTGCACACTTGTTCCTTAATCCAAACCATCCAAATCTTAATCCAAAAACTTATGGTAGATGGATGATCCTAATTGCCTAATTCATGGCCATCAAATAGAGTGTTAAATTAAAAGTAATCGGTGGTTGGTGGTTTACACTTAGCAAACAAATGACCATTAATCTAAGATTAGGATCGTCTAATCAATCTGATCTCGTGAATTTCATTAAAATGGGCCCCATAAGTTGAACGGTCTAGATTGCAGTAGATGCATGCCAGGTTTACAATGGCTGTATATGCAGGATGTGGGATCCCTGACTGTGGGGCCCACCATTACGTATGTGTCTTATATCCATGCAGTCAATCCGTTTGGCCGGATCATTTTAGGGTATGAGTTGAAAAGCTACTGCAGATCCAAATATCAGGTGGACCACACTACAGGAAACAGTGGTCAAGGGCCACAAATGTTTTGGATCAAGCTAATATTCGTGTGGTCCTGTCATCCACGTTTTTAATAGTGTGCCTTCTATCACTACTGTTTCCTCCTGTGGTGTGGCCCACCTGAGATACAGATCTACTGCATTTTTAAGTTTATACCCTAAATGGATGGATATAAGACACATGAGTCTGGATCCATGCTCAAGACGAGTCTTTATCCTGTGTTGGCTTCCAAGCTGGAAATCTCTGTTCGGAGTCTTTTCAATGATCCACTACATGACATCGTGTGGCCAAGTTGCATTGAGATGTGACAAGCTTGCAAACCTATGCAGTGACATGGACCAATGAAAACGCTCAAGAAGGGATTTCTTGCTTGAAAGCTAACTGAGGATCCACACTCAAATACACATACATCAACGTGGGGCCCACAGTCAGGGATCCACCGGCCTCGGAGGATCCGGATTCCATTCACTGAAGCCGCGTCCGTATATGCATTTCTCACGGGGCGCGCATTAGGTGAGGTCTGGGTAACAACAGTGGGGCCCACCTTGATATATTTGTTATATATCCAGTCTATCTGTTTTTTCATATCATTTTAGGACTTAACCCAAAATGAAGAAGATCCAAATATAAGATGGACCACACTATAAGGAAACAATGGTGATTGAACACCCACCATTAAAAACTTCCTAGGGCCCACCATAATGTTTTTCTGCCATCCAACCTACTAATAGGATCAAACAGACCGGAAGATGAAAAAACACATATATCAGCTTGATCCAAAACTTCTGTGGCCCATAAGAAGTTTTTAATGGTCAATCACCACTGTTTCCTGTGGTGTAATCCACCTGATATTTTGATCTGCTTCATTTTTAAGATCATGCCTTAAAATGATCTGTAAAAATGGATGGACGGTGTGGATATACAACAAATACATCAAGGTGGGCTCCACTGTAAGGGACTCATCACCAAATCCGTTGATGTGTCTTATGCCCAGATTAGAAAGAGAATCTGGGGAGAGTATCTGAGAATTAAATACGAGTAGACCGCAAGAGTACGAATTTGGTTTGTGCATGAGCGTACGCGCGTGTGTAAGGAGTTCACATACACGCCAACATATATATTATATTGTGCCAAATAGTTATGAGATCCAATCCATCCATCAGAGGAGCCCCATTTTTTGTATTATATTTTTATAATAATGGGATTGTTAAAATAGTCAGGTGGTCCACAGGAACAAACACGCCGTTGGAAAAGAACTGGCTGAAGTTCTCTAGCCAATTCACCTGTAACTGACATTGTGGCCCACATGAATAGCGTGTCAGATTGATTTTCATAGGACAACATCTAATAGGTGGGATCTTACTGATGGACGGTTTGGATTTTATAAAATATCTGCCACTATGGCAAATGTGGCCGCGTATGCCTTATAGACACACGTGTGGGCTTACCAAACCATTGTACACCCGCATCTCCAGACAGAACGTGCCCATGATTCGATGAACCAGACAACCGACGATGTTGACGTAACATTTTTCGGAGAGGATTAGGTGTTACCCGGTAACACACGTTAGTTGGTGTTTCCCTAACAGTGGGCCCGCCTTGATGTATATGCTGTGTATCCACACCACCGTCCGCTAGATTTTTCAGCTCATTTTAGGGCATGATCCCAAAAATGAAGGAGATCCAAATCTGAAGTGAAATATACAGTAGAGCTTGAATGACCATCATTAAAAGCTTCTTGGGCTTACAAAAGTTTTGAATAAGCTGATATTTGTGCCTTCCCTTCTTATAGGTGTGTGTGACCTTATCAAAAGTTTAAATGGCAAAATAAGGTATTGTAGGCCCAATGAAGTTTTTAATGGTGGGTATGGAATGACTACTGTCTCTTATGATGTGGTCCACTTGAGATTTGGATCTCCTTTATTTTTTTGGACCATGCCTTAAAATGAACTAAAGACAAATAGGATATACAACACAATGACCCACTTGTGTCTTTCTAGGCCCACTAGGATGTATCTGCTTGTGTGCGCCTACCATCCCTTTTCTAAGATTATTTCAAGGCATGAGTTTAAGGATGGGGCTGATCCAATACTCAAGTAGACCACACCAAATAGTAAGGTTGGGTTGCATTAATGCACAAAGCATTAAATGCAAGGGTTGTCGGTGCACTGTTTGGTGTAGTCCACCTAGTGTTCCATCTGCCTCATTCTTAGTCTCATGCCTTAAAATGATCTTCGAAAAGGCAAGGAGGGAGTGGATAAGCAGATACATATACATGAAGGTTAGGGCTATAAATGGTTGGGTTCGAGGCGGGTTTAGCTAAAACCAGACTCGCCCATTTACTAAACGGGTATGAGTCCAAATTTTAGACCCAAACCCTTTTACTAAATGGGCGGGTCCAAGTCAACCCACTAGACCCATTTATAAATGGGTCCGGGTCTAGAGATCAATCGAAAACTGTTGTTTGAGCTGAATTGTTTATAGCAGCTTCCACCTCTTTAATTAGTCTAACTTATCATGTTTTTCATAGAGTTCTAAGACTAATGATGATGAATAAAGGTATACCTAGTTGGTCCAAGTCATATAGGAGGTTATGGTTTTGGGTAGGTTCAAGGCAAGGCACACCAAGGCATCTCTTTTACCTGTTTCTTCATCATTGATGTAGTTAATATGTCTTGAGTCTTCGGTCTTTATCTTCATTACGCTCAACCGACAGTAGACTCACTGACCTAAGTGATTGACAAACAAGGTGCACTAGTATACCACAGAAAAATGCACTAACAGCTTGATCCTCCAGAACTACAAGAATCCTTAGAATATCGGGTTTGGATAGGGACAGGCTAAACCCGGACCTAACCCAACACTTAAGATTCCCAGTCTGGCACAGGTCTAACCCAACCCAACTTTATCCTACTAAATTAATAAAATCCCTACTTTCTGCTGGAATTTTCCTAACTAATTTGTTTATCAAGCCGATAACCCATGCACAAAGTAGCAGACATTTTAAAAGAATGAAGCTATCAGACTGCATTCAAGATAGATGGTTTGCTTAAGGATCAGCATGGCTATATTTGTAGGATATAAGTTGTAACACATGGACTTAAAACGTTGGGTCTGGTTGGGTTGGATCTGGTCGGGTCAGGCTAAATGACTTGAGCCCAAGCCTAACTCAAAAATTGATCAGGCCATGCATGGGAAGTCCAAGCCCACGGGCTAAGCTATTAGGTCCAAGTCTGGCCCAAAGCCAGATCAAGCCGGCTACCCAGCCCATTTGTTACCCCTAACAACTTAGTGGGTGTAACCCTAACCGTGTGGGGCCCACCTTGATTTATTTTTTGTATATCCGCGCTGTTTATCTGTTTTTCCATCTCATTTTAGGAAGTGATCCCAAACCTTAATAAGATCCAAATCTTAGATGGACCATTCCACTAGAAACAATGATGAATGACCATTAAAAACTTTTTATGAGCCACAAAAGTTTGGATCAAGCTGATCTTTGTATTTTCCCTTCATTCATATCTTCGTGACATTATCAACAGGTTTGATTGCAAAGAAACGTTACTAAAACCTTACGATGGGCTCTTTGGAAGTTTTAATGGTGAGGCACTCAATCACCACTGTTTCCTGTCGTGTGGTCCACTTGAGATTTAGATCTGCATAATTTTTGGAACCCTATCCTAAAATGGTTTGGAGAAACGGATGGACGACGTGGATATACAAAAAATCATCAATGTGGCCCCACAGTAAGGGTAACACCCACTGAATTAAATCACCATAACACCCACTGAGTTAAATCACCAGCTCACTCGGAGACCTGGGACCATCAGATTAGCAACGAATGAAGAGAAGCTGATCAAAGAGGTTTATTTGTCAACAGCTTATGTAGTGGTCAGGCTTATAAAGCTTGCTAAACTTCGCTTCCCCCAAAACTCCCACCAGTCGACATTTTATATGCGACATCATCGAGTTCACAAAGAAGTTAAACTCAAAATAGTCAATAGATCCAAATTCAACAAAATATATCCAATCCCCCATATAAGGTATGACCCACCATTTTGACGGTTTGGATTGAACTCCACATATTCCACTTGTCAGGTTATCAATGGGTGCACCATGCTCCGGTACTCAATGGACTTGACCCAATTTTTTCCAAGTCCAGATCCATTTGGTGTTAGGTCGAGCATACAATTTTGGACCCGGTTCACAACCTTTCTAGTCGGTTTGGACTTGGTCCACTTTCTTGGACCTAGTTGAAATTAGGTTGGGTCCAATCAATTTTATTATTAATATTAAATAAATATATATTAATTAATTTAGCAACGTAAGCCAAAAGTCATGGGATGGACCGGAGATGGTTTAGAACCCAAAAAAATAAAAAAAAATAATAAATAAATAAAACCAATTGCAATCATATGGACAGAAATATCAACCATCCAAATTGGTACACTGTTACTACACACTTGCACACTTGTTCCTTAATCCAAACTGCCCAAATCTTAATCCAAAAACTTATGGTAGATAGATGATCCTAATTGCCTAATTCATGGCCATCAAATGGAGCATTAAATTAAAAGTAATCGGTGGTTGGTGGTTTACACTTAGCAAACAAATGACCATTAATCTGAGATTAGGATCGTCTAATCAATCTGATCTCGTGAATTTCATTAAAATGGGCCCCATAAGTTGATCGGTCTAGATTGAGGTAGATGCATGCCGGGTCTACAATGGCTATATATGCAGGACGTAGGATCCCTGACTGTGGGGCCCACCATTACGTATACGTCTTATATCCATGCAGTCCATCCGTTTGGCCGGATCATTTTAGGGTATGATTTGAAAAACTACTGCAGATCCAAATATCAGGTGGACCACACTACAGAAACAGTGGTGATGGACTGTTAAAAACTTCTCAAGGGCCACAAATGTTTTGGATCAAGCTAATATTCGTGTGGTCCTGTCATCCACGTCTTTAATAGTGTGCCTTCTATCACTACTGTTTCCTCATGTGGTGTGGCCCACCTGAGATATGGATCTACTGCATTTTTAAGCTTATACCCTAAACGGATGGATATAAGACGAGTCTTTATTCTTTGTTTGCTTCCATGCTAGAAATCTCTGTTTAGAGCCTTTTCATTGATCAACATCATTGCATGATATAATATGATCAGGCTACATTGAGGATGTGACAAGGTTGCATTGAAGATGTGACAAGGTTGCAAACCTATGCAGTGACGTGGACCAATGAAAAAGGCTCAAAAAGGGATTTCTTGCTTGAAAGCCAATTGAGGATCCGGACTCAAAGGACACATGCATCAACGTGGGCCCACAGTCAGGAATCCACAGGCCTCGGAGGATCCGGATTCCATCCACTGAAGCCGCGTCCGTATATGCATGTCTCATGGGGTGCGGATTTGGTGAGGTCCGGGTAACATCCAATAGTGGGGCCACCTTGATATATTTGTTATATATCCGCGCCAACCATCCATTTTTTTCAGATCATTTTAGGGCTTGAACCCTAAGATGAAGAAGATCCAAGTATCAGATGAACCACATTATAGGAAACAATGGTGATTGAACGCCCATCATTAAAAACTTCCTAGGCCCACCATAATGTTTTTCTGCCATCCAACCTGCTAAAAAGATCAGACAGATATGTACGAAGGAAAAACACATATATCAGCTTGATCCAAAACTTATGTGGCTCATAAGAAGTTTTTAATAGTCAGTCACCAATGTTTCCTGTGGTGTGGTCCACCTGATATTTTTATCTGCTTCATTTTTGTGGTTATACATTAAACTGATCTGTAAAAGTGGATGGACGGTGTGGATATACAACACATTCATCATCAAGATGGGTTCCACTGTTAGGGGCTCATTCGGTTAGCTGTTACCCGGACCTCACCTAATCGCTAATCCGCTGCCGTGTCTCCTGCCCAGATTAGAAAGAGAATATGGCGCGACTTGGGTGAGACCCAGGAACCAGCGATGTGGGTGGGACGCTGAACCTAGGGCCCACTTGGATGTGTTCTTTGTAAAATCATGCCGGTAATCTACTTTTCCATATTATTTTGTACTATGGTACCAAATATAAAGAAGATGGAAATTTTGGGTGGACTACACCATAAAAAAACACTGGTTAGTGACCATTAAAAACCTTTTGTGAGCCACGAAAGTTTTCTATCAATCTGATATTTGTTTTTTCCTTTCATTCCTGTCTAAGTGACCTTATCAACCGATTGGATGGTCAATAAACATTACGGTGGAGTCCAGGAAGTTTTTAATGGTCATGGTTGAATGAGAACTGTTTCTTGAGGTGTGGTCCACCTAAAATTTGCATCGGCTTCATTTTTTGCAAATGCATCCTAAAATAATATGAAGAAACAGATGGACGGCATGGATTTACAAAGAACACATCCAGGTGGGCCCTAGGTTAAGGATCCCACCCACATCGCTGGTTCCGGCCTTCCGGGGTCTCACCCAAGTCGCGCCCGAGAATATGGGAGAGTGTCTGAGAATTAAATACCAGCAGAGCCCAGGAGTACGAAATTCGTTTGTGCATGAGCATATGCACGTGTGTAAGAAGTTCGCATACGTGCCAACATATGTGATGTTGTGCCAAATAGTTACGAGATCCAATCCATCCATTAGAGGAGCCCCATTTTTTGTATTATATTTTTATAAGAATGGGAGTATTCAACTATCGAGGTGGGCCACAGGAATAAACACACTGTTGGAAAAGAACTGTCTGAAGTTCTCTAGCCAATTCACCTGTTACTGACATAGTGGCCCACCTGATCAGAATGTCAGCTTGATTTTCAGATGAGAACATTTAATAGGTGGGACATTTCTGATGGACGGTTTGGATTTTACAAAATGTCTGCCACTCTGGCAAATTGGCCGCATATGCCTTATAGACACACGTTGTGGGCTTAGGAAAGCAGTGTACACCCAGCCCATTTGTTACCCCTAACAACTTAGTGGGTGTAACCCTAACCGTGTGGGGCCCACTGTTAATGTCAGATTTTGTAACGAGATCCTCCAGCTTTTCTCCTTCACTCCAGCAGGGATTTCCACCACCAGACCTGAAGCAAGACAACAAATAAGGGTGGCTGGGGACCAGCCGTTAGCCCTCCGATGCTTAAGTTAGGCCACAGTAAGAAGAGAAGCCAAGCAAAACGGGACCAAGATTGAATGATGTGTGCGTACCTGCTCTCAATGGAGCCACCCCTTTATATAGATCTGAAGCAATCCAATTTGTTACGTGAGATGTCGAAATCCCGTTGATGTCGCATACGATACTGAGAATTCGCTGATTTCGTGGGATAAGATCCTATCTTTTTAGTCAGATCCAACCCAATGACTTATTCCAACAATCACGCCCCTTGATGGTAATCCCTTGAAATCCGGCTGGAAGCCGTAGTTGGAATCATAGCCTCCGAAAAGGAAGGAGACGCCCGTAGTTGGAGTCATAGCCTCCGAAAAGGAAGGAGACGCCCGTAGTTGGAAACCACCGAACTGGTTGTAGCCCTGCTTGGTGTCGCAGAGGGATTGGAGAAGTTGCTCGACGGGAATCGGGTGCTAGTACTGAAAGCTAAGAGGTATTACCGCAGGAAAGCTGCTCGCAGGTTAGAATGTGGTCGCGAGTCCAAGTACATACTTTAGATGTAACGTCTTTCAACGACTTGTGAGAAGGTTTGTTCGCGGATCGAGCTTTGCTGTATTTGACTATCGGTTATGAAGACTCGAGACTTGCGAATAGCTGCTCCGTATTTTTCAATCTATGACTCCTGATCAGGTGAGCTCGAGAGTCGAATGGACGTCCTGCACTTATCCAATATTCGACTCTCGATCAGATAATCTCGAGAGTCGAATGGACGTCCCGCACTTATCCATTCTTCGACTCCCGAGCATACGATCTCGAGAGTCGAAGCTGTACTCCACCATTATTCGTTCTGCGACTCTTGATCAGATCATCTCGAGGGCGAAATGGGCATTTCCGCGTGAAATCTTATCTCCACCATTTTGCCTATAACAGATGCCCCCCAAGTCCTCGCCGCCAAGAATTCTTAAGGAAAGGACTTAGCTCACTATCACACGAAACCGCCCGCTACTTTCATCGAGAACGGCACCCCACATGATGGGCTGAAATTAATGAGCGCCAGCTTTCCGCAGCCTTTTCGCTGATGGAAAATGAAGGGGCGCTCGCCACGTGTTTGAGGAGTTAATGGGCGTGCCTGCTCGAGCGCTGTGTCCAGAGAGGGACTGCCACGTGCCATCAGATACGGCGGAATGATTGCCTATAAATATACGGAGTCCGCCATTTCTTTGATTTTCTACAGAAGCTTTTTCGAAAGGAGCCTGCAGTTCTTTCCATTCTTCTTCTTCCTCCGGTGTTCATTTTCCTTTCAGTTTTTTGTATTACTTCTTTTTTTCTTCTTTTATTTTTATCTCATGGCTGGGAACTCTGACGAGACCACTGTCCCTCTTGGTGATGCCACTCCGGAATCCTCTGCCTCCAGCAGTACAAGGGTTCAGGCAGGGAGATACACAGCAGCCGGATATCCTTCCGTTTTATCGGAGGACCGGCTGGCTGAGCTACGGGAGAGATACCTGATCCCCGACTCAGTAACCCTCCGCTTGCCCGGAGGTGGAGAAACACCCGACTCCCCGCCCCCCCCAGGATGCGTAACATTTTATGAGTACCAGCTTATCCTGGGGGTACGCCTTCCCCTCCATCCCTTCGTTCGCGATGTACTCCGGTGTTACAAGATTGCCCCTGGGCAACTCATTGTGAACGGGTGGAGGGTGGTTCTGGGCTCCTTTGCCCTTTGGGCTCAGGTTGGCAACGGGGAACTCACGGCGGAGGAGTTCCTCCGTATGTTTCGTCTGAAGAAAGCTCCATCCAGCGAAGGCTGGTATTATTTGTGTTATTAGCACCGGGATAATTTCGTGTTGGGGAAGCCCTCCTCGAACTATCCCGGCTGGAGGAAGCGGTGGTTCTATGCTTCCGGGAGCTGGGAGTCTGCCTCCTCCAGGGGTACAGGAGTGACCCGGTTTTTCTGTGAAGGTAGACAATCCCGCATTGTGCAATTTCCCCAGAAAGGTTTTTTAGGGTTTTTCTTCGTTTGACCCTCGTTTGTGCTCGCAGGTATCCCAGCCTTGAGAAAACCGAATCTGAAAGGAGGGATCAACGAGAAGATTGTCAAAGTGTACAAGGTGCCTGTCGGAGATAGGCATATCGAGGCTTGCTTGTCCCCTTCGCGACTTGCAGCAGCAGGCCTCATATCCAGAAGAGAAGTTGAAATGACAAAGGCTGGAGAGAAGAGAGGCCTACTGCCCCGACTGAAGGGCACAGGCTCCAAAAGGCAGAAGAGAACCCCTGCCGAACCTTCTCAATCTTCCATCCGCACGGGCAGCGATCAGCCTGCCCTTCCCGCGAGCATGGCGGGGGCCCCAGCTGGGCCCGCTATTCCTTCACTGGTGGTCGCACCTGGGCCACCAGTGATTAACATTGCTGATAATTCCCCAGATGGGGTGGGGTCCGGCTGCCCCCCAGCCGAAGAGGCTCGAGAGCAGGTAGAGCCTCAAGAGCCACCTCCTGCTCGCGAATTGATCCCGGCTGCCGAGCAGGGACCTGCTCACGAGTCAATGCCTCCACCTCGCGAGCAGGCCGGGTTGGTCGTTACCCAACCGTCTGGGAGCGGGACGTACTCTATTCCCCGCCACCTTCATCCTGTATGCAAATTTTTGTTCGAGAACGTCCCGCCTCACGCCTTTGGCTCTCTTCCCGAGCCAAGTCCTAAGAACCTTATCCTCGAAGCGGGGATGAGGATGGTTCAGGTAAGACTTCGTCAAGACCTGCTACGATCAGTTATTACGTTCCAGAATACTCTTACATTTTTCATCTCTTTTGCAGGGTTTAGATCTTATTCTGCGAACGAGGCGTGATATCGTTGCCGCCCGTCGCACGATAGAGGAGGCTGAGGGAAAGAGGACTGCCTTGGAAAAGGCAGTTCAAGGAAGAGATCAACTGCTCAAGGCTCGTGAGGCGGTGATCACGAAGAGAGATGAGGAAAAAAAGATCCTCATCGAGAAGATCCAAGTCCTGACCGACAGGTATCAGGCCTTGGACTCAGACTACGTGAAGCTCACGAGTCTGAAGGAGAAGGCAGAGAGAGAGAGGGAGATCTTCCGGCAGGACAAGATCTCGTTAGAGGAGCAATTCGCGGGGGCCAGGTCGCAGCTCAAGGAGGCCTACGACAACTTGACCAGGGAGCGCACCGCTCTTGCGCAGCTTAAGGACGACTCGATCCACTGGGACGAGGAGAGAGTCGCCCTTGTAAAAATGCTCTCGGAGGAAGGTGCTCGGGCAGTTTCCGAGTTCCGGACTTCGCAGCTGTATGACGATGAACGATATGAGTCATACGATGCTGGTCGAGACTTTGCACTAAGAGTAGTGCAACGAATGATCCCATCCTTCGATATGGGGGAATTCGGTCGAGTCGCGACCATCATAGCTGCAGAAGAGCAAGCTGCTGCCGAGAACGAGGTGACTGAAGCCACGCAGGCTGGAGGGGCTCCTGAAATGGGCCCTGAAGTCGAGAGCGTGGCTCCTCCAAGCGATTGATTTCCTTTTATTTTCTTCTCTTTTGTATCTGCGATCATGTATCTGTAATCATCTAATTATCAATGAAAAGATATTTTTGGAAGTGTTACTGTTTTGTTGCTGTTCTCCCTTCATCTTTCATTTTTTGCTTTATGTTGATCTTGAATGAATTCATCAGAGATGTGACCCTTTAATTCGAGCATGAGCTAAGCTGCTCGCGATTAGGGTGTGACCCCGATCGCTGCCCTAATTTTAGCATGAGCTGCAGTGCTCGCATTCCGGAGTGCGATCCCTCCTCTCACCAATCGCGAGTAACTAACTCATGAAAAAATGAATTAGACTCAATCCGGGGGTCGTGAGACCATGTCCGCGTTGAGATAGACTGATCCATCGATTGAGATTTTGATTCTACCAAGGGCAGAAGGTTGGTCAAGAGATGGTATCCATTCTCTTCGGGGCTATTTAGGTCCATGTAAATGGAGAAGCGACCAACTAGTAACAATTTCAGTCCTACCAAAGGTAGGCAATTGGCCAAGAGGATGTGTAAGCACTCTTCAGGGCTATTCAGGTCCATATAAATGGAGTAGCGGCCAAAAGATATCTTTCACTTTATTCATAAAACGTTGTAATAAAACTACATCGAATCTAGGGGTAGTATCATAGCAAATGCTCCACGTGCCAAGGGCGACGTACAGGCTTCCCTTGCATGTCTTCAAGATAATAAGTACCGGGTCTCACAACCCTAATAACCCGATACGGGCCTTCCCAATTCGGATCCAATGAACGAGCAGGAACTCCAAGATTTTGCCTTAGGACCAAATCTCCGGGCTGGAAGGATCTAGGTCTAACCTTCGCATTCCGATAACAAGCAATACATTGTTGATATGCTGCCACTCGTACTTGGGAAGCATTTCTTCGTTCTTCCAAGAGATCGAGATGAAGTCGGAGGTTTTCCTGATTGCTTGCGGGATCATACTGTTCGATCCGATATGACGGCACTTGAGTTTCCACTGGTACTACTGCGTCAACACCAAATGCTAAGGAGAAAGGAGTTTCACCTGTCGATGTACAAGCCGTGGTTCTATAGGCCCATAACACCTCTGGTAGAAGTTCTGGCCACACCCATTTACATTCACCTAGCTTGGTCTTTAAATGATGCTTTATGATTTTATTCACTGCCTCGACCTGCCCATTCGCCTGAGGATGATATGGAGAAGTGCGGAGATTACGTATCTTCCATTTGTCGCAAAATTCATCAAAGGCTGCGTTGTCGAACTGCGTTCCGTTATCGGTAATTATAGTATGAGGAAGTCCGAAGCGACATATGATATTTCTCCACATAAACTTAGTAGTTTGTTTTTCAGTAATTTTGGCTAATGGTTCTGCTTCGGCCCATTTGGTGAAATAATCAACCGCCACGATCGCGAACCTATTCTGTCCCTTTCCCATAGGTAAAGGCCCGATGATATCGATCCCCCACTGAGCAAAAGGCCAAGGGCTGTCGACTGGGGTCATCCGCTCAGACGGTACACGAGGTATAGGTTGATATCGTTGACACTTGTCGCATTTTTTAAAAAATTCGATGGCGTCTGCTTTCATAGTAGGCCAATAATATCCTTGCCTCATCGCTTTATATGCTAGAGATCGCCCCCTGGGATGATTACCACATGCCCCCTGGTGTACTTCATCTAGAACACAATGTGCTTCTTCTGGATGAAGACACCTTAAATAAGGCAAGGAGAAGCTTTTTCGCAACAAGATTCCATCTTGTAAGGTGTACCTGGCAGCTCGAAGCCGAATTTGTCTTGCAGCTTTCTTGTCTTCTGGTAGGTATCCATCTTTGAGATAAAGGATGATAGGATCCATCCAGCATGGAGACGATTGTACCGATATAACTTGCTCGAGAGTCACTTGGTCGATACTCAAGTGCTGACGGTGCTCGATGGGGATCGAATGTGATAGCTCCGATTCCGGTGCAGAAGCGAGTTTTGCCAAGGAATCGGCAAGTTGGTTCTGCTCGCGAGGGATATGAAATATCTTATAAGTCTTCAGTTTGGCGAGCAGGATGAGGACACGAGACTTGTATAAGGCCATTCTTTCTTCTTTGGTTTCGAATTCGCCAAGAACTTGATTGACAATGAGCTGGGAGTCGCTATGAATTATCAAATTCTGGACTGCGAGGACAACGGCTAGCTCGAGGCCAACAATCAGGGCCTCATATTCTGCTTCATTATTGGAGTTGCGTGATTCGAAACGCAGAGCATATTGAAAATGCGACCCGTCAGGAGCCACTAAAATCAGGCCCGTTCCACTGTCAGTGGCCCGCGACGACCCGTCCACGAAGAGAGACCAAGGAGGCTGGTCGCTGGTCATGACATTATCTTCAGAAGAATACGTAAATTCAGCGATGAAGTCAGCCACGGCCTGACCCTTGACTGTTGTCCTAGGACAGAATGAGATATCATGCTCACTGATCTCGACCGCCCATTTAGTCAAGCGTCCTGAAGCCTCAGGTTTTTGAAGGACTTGGCGTAGTGGATGATTTGTTGGTACTAAAATAGCATGGGCTTGAAAGTATGGTCGCAGTTTTCGAGCCGCAGTGACTAAGGCTAGGGCCAGTTTCTCCATATCAGAATACCTAGTTTCTGCATCGACCATTGCTCTACTGACATAATAAACGGGCCTTTGCACCCCGGAATCTTCTCTTATTAAAGCGGCGCTAACGGCCGTGGAAGACACAGATAAATAAAGAATGAGTTGCTCATGTGCTACAGGTTTAGATAGAATGGGGGGAGCGCTCATGTATCGCTTCAGTTGTTGAAAAGCTTCTTCACACTGAGGTGTCCACTTCCAATCAGATTTGGCCGTTGCACGAAGGAGTTTGAAGAAGGGCAAGCATTTGTCAGACGCTCGCGAGATGAACCTGTTCAATGATGGGATGCGACCAGCCAGACGCTGGACGTCCTTCAGAGTAACGGGGGATTTCATCTCTATCAATGCTTTAATCTTTTCGAGATTTGCCTCAATTCCACGTTGGCCAACCATGAACCCAAGAAACTTCCCTGCAGACACTCCAAACACGCATTTTTCTGGGTTCAATTTCATTTGATACTTCCTCATTAGATCAAAGGCTTCTCGAAGATCAGAAATGTGGTCATCTTCAACGATGCTTTTCACGAGCATGTCGTCAACATATACTTCCATATTCTTACCGATTTGAGAAGCGAATATTTTGTTGACAAGACGTTGATAAGTGGCCCCTGCGTTTTTAAGACCGAACGGCATTACCTGGTAGCAATATAGTCCTCGATCTGTGATGAAGGCAGTGTGCTGGCTATCAGGTGGATGCATCACAATCTGATTGTAACCAGAATAGGCATCCATAAAGCTGAGAAGAGCATGTCCAGCTGTTGAGTCGACCAACTGGTCGATTCGTGGTGTTGGGAAGCTATCTTTGGGACATGCTTTGTTCAAGTCTGAATAGTCGACACACATCCTCCATTTGCCATTAGCTTTCCGGACGAGAACTACGTTTGCGACCCACTGTGGGTAGTCAACTTCTTTTATGAAATTAGCCGCGAGCAGCTTCTCAACTTCAGTTTTGATCGCCATTTGTCTTTCTGCAGTAAAGGCACGTCGACGCTGATGTACGGGTTTATGCTTCGGGTCAAGGTTGAGACGATGTGCGATGACATTGGGATCGATGCCTGGCATATCTTTATGAGACCAAGCAAACACGTCCTGGTATTCAGTGAGGAAACGGATCAAATCTTCACGGTGGATACTGTTTAAGGAGGAACCGATGTACACGATCTTAGACGGGTCGTCTTCGGTCAAGCGGATCGCCACTGTTTCCTCCCCTGGAGTTCCTGATTTCAGAGCATTTTCTCTCGGATCCAACGCGGTGGCGGGAACGTCGGATGAACCTTGAACTATTTCCATGACAGGTGTCGCTTGAGCCTTCTTTCGATCTTGGAGGGCTATCTGGTAACAGGACCGTGCCTCCTGCTGACTTCCTCGTACGACCCCGATGCCATTTGGAGTTGGAAATTTAACACACAGATATGAAGGGTGCAAGGCCGCTCCAACCTTAGTCAGAGACGGCCGCCCCAAAATGGCGTTGTATGCTGATTTTCGATCCACGACAAGGAAGTTTACGAAGACGGTGGTCTTCGCTGGACTCTCTCCAAAAGTAACTGGGAGATCGATGCTTCCTTCGGGTGTTACTACCTCTCCTCCAAAGCCGACGAGGGGGGTCAATACTGGCTTGAGGAGGCTTCTGGATAGTGCCATTTTGTTGAAAGCCTCCAGGTACAGAATGTCAGCTGAGCTACCTGTATCCACCATAATCCGATGAGTCAGATAATTTGATACCTTCAATGTGACTACGATAGAATCTTCATGAGGGAAGTGGATTCCCGCTGCATCTTCGAGGGTGAAAGAAATTGGAGGATGGCTCGCTTTTGATGAGCTGGACGTCTGTTCCAGCCAATAGATTTGCTGGGGTTCTTTGGACGCCTTCCGAGCGTATGCTTTTCTTGAAGCTTGAGAGTCACCCCCACAAGCTGGTCCCCCGACGATAGTGCGAATTTCTCCCGTGGGCTCAGCGTTCTCTTGATCGATTTGATGATGAGACGGTTCCTTTTGGCGAGATGAGGTCTTCGCCCTTTCTGGTGATCGATTCTTACGAGCAACATAATCCTGGAGATGGCCTTTTCGAATAAGTGCTTCGATATGGTCTCGTAGAGAGATACAGTCCTGGGTCCTATGCCCGTGATCTTTGTGGAAGTAACAGAACTTACTCTTATCTCTCTTCTCGGGATCGGATTTGATCTTTGCAGGCCACTTCACATATGGCTTGTGTTTTATCTCCATTAGAACCTTTTCAGGAGACCGATTAAGAGGAGTGTAATTATGATATTTACCAGAGTAAGGCTTCCTGGGAGAACGATCGCGCTGATCGAGACGGTATTTCTTATCTGTAGAAGAAGTTCCTTCTGGCTTGCGTTTCTTACTTTGTACTCCATGGCGTGTCAATGCGACTTCTTCTGCATTGATATATTTCTGAGCTTTGGCTTGGAATTCCGCCATAGTTTTCGGCGGGCTTTTATCTAAGGCAAACCTGAATTTCTCGCTCGTTATTCCAGCGATGAGGGCTGTGAGACCCTTTTCTTCAGTGTAACCCTCAGTTTGAACGGCTTCGGCAGTGAACCGTACTGTGAACTCTTTTATTGTCTCCCCATGTTGCTATTTCAGATTCATCAGATGGGAGGCTGGCTTCTTAATGCGAATACTTCCCATGAATTGAGAAAGAAATATCTCCGATAATTGGGAAAAGGAACTGATGGAACGAGGCTTTAACCCCCAAAACCACGTACGAGCCGCTTCCTTCAATGTAAGGGGAAAAGCCCTACACATGATTTCTGAACCATGTCCCTCCAACTCCATGAGGGACCTGTATGTTTCCAGATGTTCCAGAGGATCGCCAATGCCTGTATACGGAGCGATAACAGGCGCTCGATACTTTCTGGGCAACGGGGCTTCTATGACCTCGCTAGTGAAGGGAGATTCAGATTGATGTATCGCCGCCATGACGGCAGATGGCCGATTTGCCTGGTATCTTTGTTCCATGACATCAAAACGATCTTGGATTCTTTTGAGATCTCCTTCCCATGGCAGGGTATAGCTAGACATTTCGGCAGTGGAGCCTTGCGGTTGAGGTTGTCGAGACGAACTGGAATGTATAGAATGTGGAGACGGCACAGGGGGATGGCCGCCAAGTGGTGGGACCTGTGGTTCATCCATAGAATGTCTGGAAGCAACTGGTATGGGTGGCGGTGGTAACCCTTCGGAGGGTTGTCTTTGCGGTTCAGGGAAGTGCTGATCAAGCCGATTTGACAGCGTCTGAACTCCGGCGTTTAGAATTAGGAGAGTGTTCCCGAGGAAACGTAGGACATCTTGATTTCCAGAGGCCTCCAATAATGGGTTTGTTGATGGCATATTTGGGGCTCCTTGAGGGATATCCGTCGGAACAGGTGGGAGGGCAGGTGCGGATTCCGTCTCATCAGGCGGAGGTGGTGCCTGCCTCGAAGTTGAAGGATGAACAGCCTTTTTAGGAGGCATCACCGAAGGATTTTGATCGGTGGTTAACACGATTGATTTTGACGATCAAGTCGTTCCCACAGACGGCGCCAAACTGTTAATGTCAGATTTTGTAACGAGATCCTCCAGCTTTTCTCCTTCACTCCAGCAGGGATTTCCACCACCAGACCTGAAGCAAGACAGCAAATAAGGGTGGCTGGGGACCAGCCGTTAGCCCTCCGATGCTTAAGTTAGGCCACAGTAAGAAGAGAAGCCAAGGAAAACGGGACCAAGATTGAATGATGTGTGCGTACCTGCTCTCAATGGAGCCACCCCTTTATATAGATCTGAAGCAATCCAATTTGTTACGTGAGATGTCGAAATCCTGTTGATGTCGCATACGATACTGAGAATTCGCTGATTTCGTGGGATAAGATCCTATCTTTTTAGTCAGATCCAACCCAATGACTTATTCCAACAATCACGCCCCTTGATGGTAATCCCTTGAAATCCGGCTGGAAGCCGTAGTTGGAATCATAGCCTCCGAAAAGGAAGGAGACGCCCGTAGTTGGAGTCATAGCCTCCGAAAAGGAAGGAGACGCCCGTAGTTGGAGTCATAGCCTCCGAAAAGAAAGGAGACGCCCGTAGTTGGAAACCACCGAACTGGTTGTAGCCCTGCTTGGTGTCGCAGAGGGATTGGAGAAGCTGCTCGACGGGAATCGGGTGCTAGTACTGAAAGCTAAGAGGTATTACCGCAGGAAAGCTGCTCGCAGGTTAGAATGTGGTCGCGAGTCCAAGTACATACTTTAGATGTAACGTCTTTCAACGACTTGTGAGAAGATCTGTTCGCGGATCGAGCTTTGCCGTATTTGACTATCGGTTATGAAGACTCGAGACTTGCGAGTAGCTGCTCCGTATTTTTCAATCTATGACTCCTGATCAGGTGAGCTCGAGAGTCGAATGGACGTCCCGCACTTATCCAATATTCGACTCTCGATCAGATAATCTCGAGAGTCGAATGGACGTCCCGCACTTATCCATTCTTCGACTCCCGAGCATACGATCTCGAGAGTCGAAGCTGTACTCCACCCTTATTCGTTCTGCGACTCTTGATCAGATCATCTCGAGGGCGAAATGGGCATTTCCGCGTGAAATCTTATCTCCACCATTTTGCCTATAACACCCACCTTGATTTACTTTTCTATATCCGCGTTGTTTATCTGTTTTTCCATCTCATTTTAGGAAGTGATCCCAAACCTTAAGAAGATCCAAATCTCAGATGGACCATTCCACTAGAAACAGTGATGAATGACCATTAAAAGCTTTTTATGAGCCACAAAGTTTGGATCAAGCTGATCTTTGTATTTCCCTTCATTCATATCTTCGTGACATTATCAATAGGTTTGATTGCAAATAAACATTATTAGAACCATACAATGGGTTCTTTGGAAGTTTTATTGTGAGGCAATTAACACCACTGTTTCCTGTGGTGTGGTTCACTAGAGATTTAGATCTGCTTAATTTTTAGAACCCTATCCTAAAATGGTTTGGAGAAACTGATGAACGGCGTGGATATACAAAAAATCATCAATGTGGCCCCACGATAAGGGTAACACCCACTAAATTAAAGCACCGGCTCACCCGGAGACCTGGCAACGAATGAAGAGAAGCTCAAAGAGCTCTCTGTCAGCAGCTTATGTGGTGGTCAGTCTTATAAACCTTGCTAAACGTCGCTTCCCCCAAAACCCCCACCAGTCGACATTCTGTAAGCAACGTCATCAAGTCAACAAAGAAGTTAAACTCAAAATAGTCAATAGATCCAAATTCAACAAAATATATCCAATCCCCCATATAAGGTGTGACCCACCATTTTGACGGTTGGGATTGAACTCCACATATTCCGCTTGTTGGGTTATCAACGGGTGCACCATGCATGCTCCGGGTACTCAAATGGACTTGACCCAATTTTTTCTCTGTCCAGATCCATTTGGTGTTAGGTCGAGCATACAATTTTGGACCCGGTTCACAACTGTTCTAGTCGATTTGGACTTGGTTCACTTTCCTGGACCTAGTGGAAATTAGGTTGGGTCCAATCAATTTTATTATTAATATTAAATAAATATATATTAATTAATCTAGCAATGTAAGCCAAAAAATCATGGAACTGACTGGAGATGGTTTAGAACCCTAACAAAAAAAGATAATAATAATAATAATAATGATAATAATAATAATAATAATAAAAATAAATAAATAAAACCAATTGCAACCACATGGACAGAAATATCAACCGGCCGAATTCATTCATCCATATTGGTACACTGTTACTACACACTTGCACACTTGTTCCTTAATCCAAACCGTCCAAATCTTAATCCAAAAACTTATGGTAGATGGATGATCCTAATTGCCTAATTCATGGCCATCAAATGGAGTGTTAAATTAAAAGTAATCGGTGGTTGGTGGTTTACACTTAGCAAACAAATGACCATTAATCTGAGATTAGGATCGTCTAATCAATCTGATGTCGTGAATTTCATTAAAATGGGCCCCATAAGTTGAACGATCTACATTGAGGTAGATGCATGCCAGGTTTACAATGGCTGTATATGCAGGACGTGGGATCCTTGACTGTGGGGCCCACCATTACGTATGCGTCTTATATCCATGCTGTCCATCTGTTTGGCCGGATAATTTTAGGGTATGAGTTGAAAAACTATTGCAGATCCAAATATCATGTGGATCACACTATAGGAAACCGTGGTGATGGACTGTTAAAAACTTCTCAAGGGCCACAAATGTTTTGGATCAAGCTAATATTGGTATGGTCTTGTCATCCACGTTTTTAATAGTGTGCCTTCTATCAATACTGTTTCCTCTTGTGGTGTGGCCCACCTGAGATACGGATCTACTGCATTTTTAAGCTTATACCCTAAACGGATGGATATAAGACACATGAGTCTGGATCCATGCTCAAGACGAGTCTTTATCCTCTGTTGGCTTCTAAGCTGAAAATCCCTGTTTGGAGTCTTTTCAATGATCCACTACATGACATCATGTGACCAAGTTGCATTGAGGATGTAAGAAGGTTGCAAACCTATGCATTGATGTGGACCAATGAAAACGCTCAAGAAGGGATTTCTTGCTTGAAAGCCAACTGAGGATCCAGACTCAAAGACACATGCATCAACGTGGGCCCAAAGTCAGGAATCCATAGGCCTCGGAGGATCCGAATTCCATCCACTAAAGCCACGTCCGTATATGCATGTCTCATGGGGCGCGGATTAGGTGAGGTCCGGGTAACATCCAACTGTGGGGCCACCTTGATGTATTTGTTATATATCCACGCCAACTATCCGTTTTTTCAGATCATTTTAGGGTTTGAACCCTAAGATGAAGAAGATCCAAGTATAAGATGGACCACACTATAGGAAACAGTGGTGATAAACTGTTAAAAACTTCTCAAGGGCCACAAATGTTTTGGATCAAGCTAATATTGGTATGGTCCTGTCATCCACGTTTTTAATAGCGTGCCTTCTATCAATACTGTTTCCTTCCATGGTGTGGCCCACTTGAGATATGGATCTACTGCATTTTTAAGCTTATACCTTAAACAGATGGATATAAGACACATGAGTCTGGATCCATGCTCAAGACGAGTCTTTATCCTCTATTGGCTTCCAAGCTGGAAATCCCTGTTTGGAGTCTTTTCAATGATCCACTACATGACATCATGTGACCAAGTTGCATTGAGGATGTGACAATGTTGCAAACCTATGCAGTTATGTGGACCAATGAAAACGCTCAAGAAGGGATTTCTTGCTTGAAAGCCAACTGAGGATCCGGACTCAAAGACACATGCATCAACGTGGGCCCACAGTCAAGAATCCACAGGCCTTGGAGGATCCAGATTCCATCCACTGAAGCCGCGTCCATATATGCATGTCTCATGGGGCGCAGATTAGGTGAGGTCCAGGTAACATCCAACAGTGGGGCCACCTTGATATATTTGTTATATATCCACGCCAACTATCCGTTTTTTCAGATCATTTTAGGGCTTGAACCCTAAGATGAAGAAGATTTAAGTATCAGATGGACCACACTATAGGAAACAGTGGTGATTGAACGCCCACCATTAAAAACTTCCTAGGCCCACCATAATGTTTTTCTGCCATCCAACCTGCTAATAAGATCAGACAGACATGGACGATGGAAAAACACATATATCAGCTTGATTCAAAACTTCTGTGGTCCATAAGAAGTTTTTAATGGTCAATCACCACTGTTTCCTGTGGTGTGGTCCACCTGATATTTTTATCTTCTTCATTTTTGTGTTTATGCATTAAACTGATGTGTAAAAGTGGATGGACGGTGTGGATATATAACACATACATCATCAAGGTGGGCTCCACTATTAGGGGTTCATTCGGCAAGCTATTGCCTGGACCTCAAGTAATCCGCTGCTGTGTCTCATGCCCATATTAGAAAGAGAATCTGGGGCGAGTATCTGAGAATTAAATACCAGTAGACCGCAGGAGTAGGAATTTGATTTGTGCATGAGAATATGCGCGTGTGTAAGAAGTTTGCATAGGCGCCAACATTTGCAATGTTGTGCCAAATAGTTACAAGATCCAATCCATCCATTAGAGGAGCCCCATTTTTTGTATTATATTTTTACAAGAATGGGATTATTCAACTATCCAGGTGGCCCACAGTAATAAACACACCGTTGGAAAAGAACTGGCTGAAGTTCTCTAGCCAATGCACCTGTTACTGTACATAGTGGCCCACCTGATCAGAATGTCAGCTTGATTTTCAGATGAGAGTGTCTAATAGGTGGGAGATTCCTGATGGACGGTTTGGATTTTACCAAATGTCTGCCACTCTGGCAAATGTGGCCGCGTATGCCTTATAGACACACGTGTGGGCTCAGCAAACCAGTGTACACCCGCATCCCAATCCAGACAGAATGTGCCCATGGTTCGAGGAACCGGACAAATGACGATGTTGACCTTACTCTTTTTCGGAGTGGATTAGATGTTACGGATGCGGATTTCCTGTTGAAGGAAGTTCCTGCACTGGAAATCTAGGTGGGGCCACTGTCATGTTTGTGTGAAATACACGCTGTCCATCTGCTTTTTGAGATCATTTTAGAGCGTGTGACAAAAAAAAATGAGCCGAACCCAAGACTCAAGTTGGCCTCAATAAAGAAAAAGGCGAGTAAGAAAATTTCTACCATTGAAACCTGCCTGAGGTCTATACTGATGTTTATATGCCATCCATACCATTCATAATTTCATTCCCACTGGGATGAACTGAAAAAAAAAATTTATCCTGATTTAAAACTTTTGTGGCCCATAGATATTTCTAACTTGTGGACGATTCAATCCTAATGTTTTCAGCCTACTTGGGTCTTCGATCTGCTATTCTTTTTTATTATTATTATCATAGGTAGGGCCATTTGGATAGTACCAAATAAGTTACTTTTTCGACTGAACTTAAGACATTAAGTTAGTTTTAGCATTTAAGTTCTATTGGTAAGTATAATTAAAAAGTAACTTATCTATTAAAAATTACTTTTCGTAATAAGTACTTTTTTTTTTAGCTTTTTGACTATTGACTTTTCTACTTATTTCTCTCATTTCAGGCTTTTGCTTTTTTTTTTTTTTTTTTGGTTAGTACACACCAACATACTTACTCACCTTCCAGTGTTAATTAACCACCCTCCAATTTGGCTTTTCTACTTATCTCTCTACATATCAAAGTTCTCTCTCATGGTTCACTCAATTACTGCTCTCTCATACCGTCCATATCAAAGGAGGCCTCACATGATGGATTGTCCCATCAAAGGTGGGGCTCACATAGTGGACGACCCACATTAAAGATGGGCCCTACATTAATTGGTGCAAGATCCAATCCACCAATCAGGTTGATCTGATCTTCTACATCTTTCCCAAAAATGGTTCTAGTCCACTCACCATGTGGACTGACTATTGGAAACAAGTGAATGGGTTAGAAAACTTCAACGAAGTCTTTCAGAGCCATACATTTGTTTTGCAGACTGTGGCCCACCTGACCAGTGGATCAACCTGATTCTTGTGCCACGGCATCCATATAGTGGTCCCGTTCTAATGGATGAAATGTATCTCGGAACAATCGTGCTATACTAGCATATGCATGGCATGTACATGAGCTTTATTGCAAGCACGTGGGATTAGAAAAGCTCATTCTGTTAGGAAAATTGCCTCAACGCTTAGCCTTTTCTTTTCATGTCAATATGTTGCTTATTATATGTAGAATTCAAATTTTCTTTCAAAAGGTTACTTGTCAATGTGTTATTACCAAACATACTTATTTACTTATTGGCTGATAAGTATGTTGTTTACTAAACGTACTGATCTGCCTAATAAGTAAAAACCAAGATAAGTAACTTGTCTGATAAGTAGCTTATCTTAAGTAGCTTACAATCCAAATGGGCCCATAGCTGCAAAAACAGATGAACAAAGTCGATGTATCACAAACATCACGATGGACTCCATCGAAGTTCCCATCACAGGAACTTCCTGCAAAAGGCTTTGGCAGGAAATCTACATCCAGATGCTACCCCAGTAACACACGTTGGCGTTGCCCCAACAGTGGGGCCGCCTTTATGTATATGTTTTGTATCCACACTATGAACTAGTTTTTTCAACTAATTTTAGGACATGACCCAAAAAAACGAAGGAAATTCAAATTAACTGAGCTATACAGTAAAGCTTGAATGCCCACCACACTGTGGACTAGTTTTTTTAGTTAATTTTAGGGCATGATCTAAAAAATGAAGGAATTCAAATTCAAGTGAATACAGTAGAGTTTGAATGCCCACCACACTATGGACTAGTTTTTTCAGCTAATTTTAGGGCATGATAAAAAAAAATGAAGGAAATTTAAATTCAAGTGAACTACACACTAGAGCTTGAATGCCCACCATTATTGGCTCGGTAAAAGTAAGTTTTGAATCAAGCTAATATTTGCGCTTTACCTCTGTCTAGGTGTGTGGGTGACCTTATCAAAAGTTTAAAAGGAAAAATAATTTAGGGTAGGGCATCGAATGACCACCGTCTCCTATAATGTGGTCCACTTGAGATTTGGATCTGCTCTATCTTTTAGACCGTGCCTTAAAATGAGCTAAAAGAGATAGGGGATATACAACACACTTATCAAGGTGGGGGGTGGAGCCATGGTCAGGACAACACCCACTAATCCGCTTCTTTATTTATAGCCTTAAGATAGACGGCTAAGAAGACAAATGGAACACTCATCCACATTCAATTGGAAGGATCCCGAAGCCAACAAGAAAGTCCTAAGAGTGAAGTGGGACTTTTATAGATTGTGGAGGCCAACTAACAAATTAAGCTTGTTTTGCCTGACATCTCTCTCTCTCTCTCTCTCTCTCTCTCTCTCTATGGGGAAATGATACTATGAGGTCAACCTCATGGGATCTTCCCATGAGGTCGAGCTCTGTGGGCCCCACCATGATGTGTGCCGAACATCCACGCCGTTCATTTGGTGGGACCCCTTTAGGTTATGGGATGTGCCAAAAATCAGTCGTATATGAAACTCCGGTGGGCTATACCATCTAAAACCATATGAAGACATGCCTAAAACATCTACAATCACTTAGTGGGACCCACTTGAGCTTTGGATATGGTTGAAACTTGGTTCGAACCCTTGTCCAATTGGGACACACAATGGATGGGCTGGATGTCTGAACCACATCTCGGTGGGCCCCAATAAATCATCATGAAGGTTTTAATGGGCGGGTAACCCTTCTCAATTTTGTCTATGGTGTGGCCCACCTAAGTCATGGATTGACCTAATTTTTAAGCCTGTGTCCCACCATGAAATGGTGCATTGGACTGATGAGGTAGATGTTCGACATACATCACGGTGGGGACACATAGCTTGACCTTATGGGAGCTTCCATGGCCAAAGGAAACAGTTTCCTCCCTTGATTTGCCTCTCTCTCTCTCTCTCTCTCTGCTATGGCCCACCAGAGTTTTGGATCAGGTTGGAAGTTGGGCCTGGTGGTTGTTTGGGGTGCTACATCACGTGGAGATTCAGATTTTGAGCTCTCATCACATGTGATAAGTCTTAAAAAAGTGCAGGTGAGCATTCATCTTTCTCTATATGTGTGTGTATTGCAAAAAATTGACTAGATGTTTAATCTACATCTTACTAGGCCCTATATACAATTAGAAAGGTTTTAATGGACAAGCATCCAATCTCAACTATTATATGTGGTGTCATCCACCTAAGTCATGGATTGGTCTGATTTTTATGCCCGTGGCTCATCACAAAAGAGTACATCCAATTAATGGGATGGATATCAATCACACATCATTGTGGGCCCCAAAAAGCTTGACCTGCACAGGAAGCTTCCCATGAGGTCAACACACACACACACACACACACACACACACACACATTGAGACTTAAGGTTAGTCAAGCAATGCACCCACCCAGTTAGCTCGGCGCACCCACTTGGTTAGTCACACGATGCACCCACCCACCGGTGGGTTAGTGTGTCTCCTTAGCATTTGAACTTGAGACCTGTTGTTGAAACGCGTAGGTGTCTTCCAACTGGGCTAGCAGGCGAGACACAACCAGTGAATAACTTACAACCTTTCATGTGTATGTAGTATCTAATTTGTCCTGATAGAGTAACTTCATTACAAGGGGTCGCCTTTTAAAAACTCACTAACATCCACTCATTAAGTAGACTACCCTTGTGCTTACTATTTATCAATGGTTGAATGTTGTTTTTATGGTGTGGCCCACTTGATGAGTAGATAAGATTGGTTCTTGCACTTGACAATCTTTATGGTGGGGCAAACACATTGGAAGGGTTTGATGTCACATGCACTTGATAGCTTGGAAGCTATTATTAGGATGGACTATATATTGTGGCCCAACTGGCTATGCTTATGGCCCGTTTGGCACCATGGATTTGAGAAGAACGTGAGGATAAATCATTTGCTTTATTCTATTTGGCAGCGTGGATTTTATGAGAAGTGGATTTCAGAGAAATCCATGAGAATTCAAAAAGACACTTTTAACTCCTTTTCAAATCTTCTAAAAGAGGTGGGATTTGAGGAGAAATCCTCTCCAATGTGGGACCCAACGTTATGTGTCTCTAACTGTGGGACCCATCGTGATGCATATTTTTTAACTTGTTGATAAGGTTACAAAGACGTAGATGAAAGGACCCACAAATATCATTTAATCCAAAACTTTTATGCATCATAAAAGGTCCCACTTTCCACTTTTTCTTATTTTATGGTCTACTTGAGATGTGGATCTACTTTATTTTTTGAATCGGGACATAAAATGATCTGTAAAAATGGATGGACAACATGGATTTAAAAATCGACGATGCGATTAAAATCCACATGGTCCATTCCCTCATGTCTGATTTCTATCCAAATCTTGACTGCCAAACAAAAATTTGGAATTGATAAGAACTAGAATTGATGATAATTAATATCATAGAATCCACTTCTCATCACTTCCTCTCAAATCAATGGTGCCAAAGAAGCCCTCATGTAAATGGAAAAAGGTAGACTATAGCTTTGTCCGACCGCTTAGTCAATTATTATTATTATTATTATTTATTTTTAAAGATGGAAGTTTTGCTAATTAGGAGTGGAACCCCGAGGAGTATCGAAATAAGTACTCCCGCCGAGCACAGTATATTCAACGGCTACATGCACTGATGCACAGCATGCTGTGAGTGCTTTATTGCCTTCCCTTCCTTCTCTCTCTCTCTCTCCAACCATGTCTCTCCTCTTCCTCAACAAGCCCTGTCTTCTCCCAAAATCCAAAAGCTGCTGGAGTTCCTCTCAAACAGGTTCTCTCTCTGTCTGTTAAATTCCCAGGTGGTACCGGTACTACGGTAAAGCATACGGTTGTAATAGGCATATGTGGGGCCCACGTAATGTAAATCACATCCAAGCTGTATATCAGATGTGTGCCCCTAGGGGCAAAAAATCAGGTCTATCCAAAACTCACGTGGGCCACGGGAGCAAGGAGGGACGGCACGCTCCCCTTTGATTTCCTTCATTCGATGTCGTGAACATACCGCCTGGGCCCCACATGCTTGTTTTCTTTTCTGTACTACTCCTATGCCATCTCTCTCTCTCTCTCTCTCTCTCTCTCTCCTTTTAATAAAATAATGGTGTTTTGTTTTTGTTTATTTTGGATTTTATGGATTTTATGTCTGTCTGTATAGTCACAGTATTTATCATTTGTTTTTGTGCCGTTTCTGTTTTTTTTTTTTTTTTTTGAACTTTCTTTTTGCATTTATATTGTTGTGTGTGCCTTTGCGTTCATTTCTACTTTACTCTGGAGGAATTACAGAATATTGAGCAACATTTGTTTTCGGTGATCCGGACGGTTCATCCGATGGGGCCTACTTTCTCATTTGTTTTTGTGCTGTTTCTGCTTCTTTTTTTTTTTTTTTTTTGAAGTTTATGTTTGCATTTATATTGGTTTCTGGGCTTTTGCCTTCATTACTACTTTACTCTGGGGGAGTTATAAAATATTGAGCAAGATAATGCATATGTGGGGTGGGCCCATCATTCGGTGATCCAGACGGTTCATCTGGTGGGGCCTACACTCTATAAGAGATGCCCGAGAATTGCTGCAGATTGCAACCTCTTAATCCTTTCAGTGTGTTTGTCTTATTTTCGGTTGAATGTGGATTCTTGTTGTAATTTTTCTTAACTGTAAATTTGGGGTTGAGGGATCCTCCTTTTATGGTGGGGCCTGTAGGATCAACGGTCTGGATCACTGAACCATGGGCCCACATGTACAAATCATGTAAGTAGAAGGCTTGACTTCCTATACCGCCTCTTTGCTCTGGTATACCCTCTCTTCAGTGTTTGTTTCTTTTTTTTGCCTTTTTTTTTTTTTTTTTTGCTTTTTCTCAAGCAGTTATACTACATTTTACAATATTTAGATGTTTGGGTCCTTTTGTTCTAATGCATTTCAGTGAGTATTTATATTTTTTTTCTTGAAAGTCAACGGATTTTATTAAGGGCAAAACCCAAAAAACAGTAAAACAAAAACGAGAGCCAAGGGCGCCGAGACAACGACCCAGCTAAATAGCTAAGAAATCCAAATTACATCCCTTGCTATTGGGGGTGGAGTCCTAGGGCTGTAAATGGGTCAGCGGACCCAATGGGGTACCCAGATCCTGACCCATTTAGACTCGACCCAGACCTGACCCGTTTGTTAAATGGTACGGGTCTGGGTCCAAGAACAGAACCAGATGCTAAATGGGTCTGGATCTGGTTTCCTTTATATTAG
This sequence comes from Liriodendron chinense, assembly GCA_003013855.2. Lineage (NCBI taxonomy): Eukaryota > Viridiplantae > Streptophyta > Magnoliopsida > Magnoliales > Magnoliaceae > Liriodendron > Liriodendron chinense. Next base: position 957,245 of record ML058381.1, on the reverse strand, counting down.
GCCCGACCCGAACCCATTTAGTAAATGGGTAGCTTTGGTCTATGTTACAAGGGACCCATCTAGGCCCAGACCTGTTCAGACCCGGTGTTAAACTTGTTAAAAATGCTTGCATACCAGATTTAGACCCAGACCTTGTAGACCCGACCCATATATAAATGGGTCTGGGTGGATCTTCCTCTACCAGACCCAGACCCATTTATAAATGGGTCTGATGGGGTGACTTAGACCCGACCCAGACCTGCCCATTTAGTAAAAGGGTCTGGGTCTAAAATTTGGACCCAGACTCATTTAGTAAATGGGCGGGTCTGGTTTTGGCTAAACCTGCCCCAAACCTGACCATTTATAGCCCTAGGGTGGACACCATTCATTCAGAGATCAACAATTTGACTCTAAAGGCGACACTATCCGCCGACTTATTGGAGTTGTCAAAGCACCTAGTATTCCTTTCCCTCCAAAGAGACCTCTTGATACTTCAAAGGTTGACGCCAGTGCCACGCTAGTAAGCAAGAATCCACCATTCTCGGCATGTTCCACCAGATTCAAAATCGGCCCAAAATATCTGCTCTTATCGGCTTCGTGAAAGAGGAATGCAAAAATAGATGGTCCACAGACTCTCCATCTTGCATACACATGCTACATATATTAGGAATAACCATAAACCTCTTTCTCAAGTAGTCTAACGTGAGGACTCTCTTCCTTCCCACTAGCCACCCAAATGTGAGGCTATCGTTGGAGGAACGGGATAAGACCAAACAAATTTAGAACAACACTCCTCAACAGGATGCACAACTCTGGCCAAAAAGGAGAAAAATGACTTGACAGAGAATTGAACTGAGGGATCAACTTTCCACACTCTCTTGTCTGATTTGCCTTCATTAGGGGTGCAAAGGCGAATACGCTCCAGAAGTCTAGCATAATCATCCACGTCCTCATCACAGAGAAAACGTCTGCAAGTGTGTTCCCAAACCACCATCCCACCAATGTGGGGAAAACAATTTGCCACATAAACCAAGGGATCCGGCCGCCAAATTGAAAATGGAAGGAAATTCCTACTTTAATATATAGGAACCTGCCCATTCATCCTCCCAAAATCTGATTTTTTCACCGTTGCCTAGAGAGATCCCAACTCCTTGCAAGAAAGACTCTTTGATAGACGAAACATCTTTCCACAAGGTGGAGGCCCTATAGAGAGATGAGTCTCTAGTCCACCAACCAACCCTCAAGAGGCCATATTTGCAAGTGAGAACCTCTTTACAAAGGGCCCCCATCTTCCTCCCCAAACCTCTAAAGCCATTTTCTGAGCAACGCCATATTCATGGATCTAAGGTCATTGATTCCGGCCCCTACCATCTCATACGGTTTGCAAACTTCTTTTGATCCTCCGCACCTTGCCAAGAAATCCCGCCTAAGCTTTTCAAGTCTTGCAATCACCAATGCCGGGCACTTGAAAAGCGACATGAAGTACATGGGAAGATGACAAGGCTGCTTTAATCAAAGTGATGTAGCCGCCAAGGGATAAATATCTACTTCTCCATCTAGCCAGCATCCTCTTAACTCTTTCCACTACTTTGCCCCACAAGTGCTTCGCCGGTTTACCCACACAGAGTGGGAGACCCACAACCGAAAATCTTAGAGAACCTCTCCACTTCTTGAGTCTCCTTCCGCACTACGAACATCTTTCTTTTGGAAAGGTTAATTTTCAGGCCGATACAACTTCAAAACTAATGTGGGGGCATTGTCACACAGGGCTCGAGTGGGATAGCCTTTTGAAGTGGGGACACACTCGAGGTGGGCGGCCCGTGTGAGGTGGGTGGGTCATGGACTCGGGCCCCACCCGCGTGGGTAGCTCGTGGACTCGGGTGGCTCGTGTGATGCGTACCCATGGACTTGGGGCCCACGAAGGAGGGTTTGGCCGAGGACCTAACCCATGGACTTGGGGCCTGGGTGATGCAGGGAGGACGTGGGAGGTCGAACACCGTCTTCCTCACCAGTTGGTTCTCGAATCCATAAGAGAATAAACAAGATAAAAGGAAAATAATTTCGAAGAAATTGATAATAATTGATTGATTATCTAAAACGGAATTACAATGCATATAAATAGGAAACTAAACCCTAGGTAAAGTATCAAACTTCGACTCAAACTCTTACTCCTAGAAAACCTGACTTACTATAAATAGTAAACTTACTATTTATAGAAGTCTCTCAATCCTACTAGAACTCATGGTTTTCGGTCAAAAATAGAAAGTTTTCAAACGGGCCCAACCATGTTGTTCTATTAAATATTCTAAGCCCTTTTCATGTTGGGCACTAATTCTAAAACCTTACGGATCAAAAGTTATGATCGAGTTAAAACTTACTATAAATAGAAAAATTGAAAATAAACTAGCCTAATGACCGTCGATCTGGTCGAATCTCGCGATTCAGGCCTTGGCAACCTGGCATAGTGGGCTTAGGTGGCTAAAGTAGCTCGAGCTACCCCAAAATCATATATTATATGTCCAAAAACTCATTCCGGATTGCGAGATACAACCGTTCTACGGTCCTAATGGTTCGGATCACTTCCGACCCCGATCGGTCTTCTTTTGGTCCATCTGGGCCATGTAGTAATCGGCAACCCGCTCTACATCACTAGGCTATGCGATAAAGGAATTGATTCACCATGCTCTATCAGTTCGAGCTTTTAGAGCAAGTAGTTAGTCGTCCTGCATCAAAAACACTCAACAATGGTGCACATGTTCTCTACCATGTCCTGTTAAGCATCACAGAAGAGGAGCATATCATCCACAAATTGGAGGTGCTAAACATACCTTCAATCAAGAACCCTCGAATAAAACCTTCTTCTTGGCCCCTCTGGAGGATGTTGCTTAACGCCACTATCATAAGGAAGAGAAAGGGAAACAAAGGGTCTCCTTGCCAAAGGCCCTGGGAGCTTCTAAAGTAGGCTTTGGGGGAGACGTTAATAAGAATCGAGAAGCGGTTTGAACTAATGCATTCCCGAATCCAGTGCCTCCATTTCGGACAACAATCCAAACACAACATCATGTAGTCGAGGAAAGTCCAATTGACATAAGCTTTTTCAATATCTAGCTTGCAAATGATTCCCTTTTCTCCCCCAATGTGCCTGGAATGAAGGCATTCATGAGCAATAATGGCACAATCCAAGATATGATGACCCAGGACAAAGCTACTTAGATTCGCTAAGATGACACTTCCTATGATGTTTTGAAGCCATGACTTTCGCTAATATTTTGTAGGGGGCACCTATCAAACTAATAGGCTGAAAGTCCTTCAGAGATTCTGCACCTGAGACTAGGAATGATGGTGATAAAGGAAGCGCCCATTTCTAAAGATAAACGGCCCCTATCGTGAAATTCCCTCATAAATTTCATAATATCGTCTTTTAGCACATCCCAAAAGATTTGGTAGAAAGCCAATGAAAATCCATCTGGGCCCGGCGCTTTCTGGAAGCAGAGGTTAAAGCTGCAGTCAATGTGCTAGTGAGTATTTATATGATCCTTGAGGAAATGTATGGCCCTATTGGGTCAGTCTATACATGTAGAATAATCCAAACCATTGATTTGGTGGGCCCACCATGGATGGACCATGCCCCAAAAATCTTCTAGAGCAGAAAATTTCTAGCCTTCTAGTTTTGGATCTCTCCATTTCTAGCCTTCAAATTTTCATGATGTTTCCATTGAATGTGGACCATGGATGCATTTTTTTTTATATAACTTCCAGTTTGTTGGGGTATTAAATGACGGGTTAGGATCATCCAATTGAGGATACCTTTTGGGTGTGGTCATCCACCATGGGTCCTGTTTGGTCAACTCCAGATTACTGAACCATAGATCCTATTTTCACAGATGGCCCTAGATACTTACATATCTTGTTTGGGAATCGTAATTCCTCTTAGTGGTGATTCTTTATTCCTTTGAAATTTGCATTTTCTATCTGTAGGTATTTGTTGCTTCTTTCCATTAAATGTAACTTGGTATTTCTGGTAAGAATTCTATCAAGCTCTGGCATAGTGGTGGATCATGCTCTTGTGCACATCTTCCATACATATGGAAGACATGTATGATCATTTGAGTTGTGGGTTCTACGGGTCATGTTCTTGCCAAAAATGACATGTTCTATGATCCTAAACTTTCTACCTGGCTGTCAGAAAGAGAAATGGTACAAATTCAACTGAAAAACGACCATTAACTTGATTGTTAAGATCTTCTGATACAATGTAATGCTTGGGCTATGGTCCTTCTCCACTGGGGCTTACAATTTGAATGGTTGGGATTGATGGACGTGTATTCATGGGTAATGGATGTGTGGGTCAGAAGGATCCACCTTTCTCTACCAAAGCATCATTCGATTCCTTTTTTTCATAAAGCATTTTACTGTGCTTCATCATCCTTCTGATTGTTGGTTTTTTGTCTCCTTGTTCAGTTACAAGAATTCACCATTCTTTTAATTCTTAAAAAAAAAAAAAAAATCATCATTCTTTGGGTGGTTCTGTTCATCTTCTTTTGGTAGCAATTTACTATTTTACCTATGTTCCTTTCAACCTGAAAGGAACCTTATTGCAATTTGGAGTCCTGACCCTTGATGTGAATGCTTAGGAAGGAGGCTGCAATTTAGCTATTTCCACTCAATTCAAATCGAAATAGCATCGTAACACACCCTAAACAAATTTCCATGCTTTGGCAATATATGCATATTGGGTACTTGTTTGATGCTTTTCTATAATTTACCATTCTCTCTGACTTTTTGTTTTATTAAGTAGTGACAACGGGACCCACATCATCGATGGTTGGAAGAGCCAGCAATGTCGCTGTGGTATACCAACTCTCTTTCACTGTCTTATACTTGTGTCTGTTAGACGATGATGAATGCATGTATGAATGTCAATGAGTGGAATTCCGATGCAGCGCACCTGTGAGCTCGAGGAAAGAATAAGGGAGATGTTATTCAAGGTTGAGCTTTCTGTTTCTTCCTACGACACTGCTTGGGTAGCCATGGTTCCTTCTCTGGATTCCCCTCAATTCCCCTGCTTCCCCGAGTGCTTGAATTGGTTATTGGAGAATCAGCGGCCAGATGGCTCATGGGGCCTTCCTGATCGTCATCCCTTGTTGCGTAAAGACGCTCTCTCTTCCACATTGGCATGTGTTCTTGCACTCAGACGGTGGAATGTTGGCAGTGAACATGTAAAGAAGGGTAATTTATTATATTCCTTGCTCATGTTTCTCTTTTCCATTTTGTTGTTTCAAAGGGAATGGTTTCCTTCTTTCGCAGGGCTCCACTTTATTGGTTCTAATTTTGATTCGGCCACTGATGAGAAGCAACACTCTCCAATAGGATTCGATATTGTATTCCCTGGTATGATTGAATATGCGGAAGACTTGGGTTTGGATCTTCCCTTGGGTCCGACAACTATCAATTCTATGCTTCACAAGCGAGATTTGGAATTAAAAAGGTGTATGCTATTTATCTTTTCATTCTTCAATCTTCTCTTTGTTTTTACACTTATCTTTTCATTAACAGATTTCTTTTAATGAAATTTATTCTCTTGCATCTGTACCTTGCTTTGTGCATCAAAATTTCTCATCTTCGATCTTCAATCTATTGTCATGCTTTTGCATATCCTTTTAAGGATCGCTTCTGAAAATGACAAGCTCTCCCCTGCTTTGTATTCAATATTGTTAGAAGATAGATATATACAGTTGAATAGTAGATCCTAGATTTCATTACAATTGATTCTATATTATCTCCTAAGATATGTTAAGGGTGTATACATGTGAGCTTATTATCAATGGAATATACAACGTAAAAATTCTCCAAAATGTAGTATTTAATGTTTACATAGTATTAGAGCTACGATTTTGATCTACCATGTTCATTCCCCGACCACAACCGTTTGTTGCCATCCAAACGTTCTCCACTCATCACGAGCCTGCACCACAGACTTTCTGTGATTCCACCCGCCTGGCCTCAGTCCTGAAGCCATCTTTGTCAGATCCGGTATCACCTGCTGCTCCAGTCATTTTCTCGTGAACCCACTGTGGACTCTGGTAATCACCATGGCTGACTCACTGCCCCCGGTATTTAAACCCGCCAACATCTCCGTTGTCACTGCTCTCCTCTCCGTCGCCCAATTTTCATTGGATTTGGTGTCTGGTTTTTCGTTAGCTCACCAGATTTGCAAATCCGAACCGATATGCACTCACATTAATATGCACACCTGAATTTGCAATTGCTGGCATCTATATACTGATATGATATCCAGTTGTCGTTGGAGCACCAGATCTGAGAAACCAAACCCTTGTGCTTGCGCACCTGAACCATTGTGCACTCGTACCCTATGGAAGTAAAGTAGTAGCTAGCTGCTACCTATAAACCTGTTTCTACACACCTGTCCTTGACAACTGAATTGCCATTCATTAACATCTGAATTTGGATTTGTTGTTGCAACTATCTGTTCGTGTTGCAACCCTGCCTACTTGTCACTCATGCTGACCGTCTTCGTCACCATCGAAGTTTTTCGTTTAATTTTGAAAAGGACATGTTCATGCATTTCAAACCCAAGTAGGCCCATTGTGCCAGTGCCACCACCTGTACAGACAAGTGTATAGTAAATCTTAGATTTGATTTGGATCATCTATTAAAATTTCAACATTCAAGACTCTCACAGTGTGATTCTTGGGATGATGAGAGTGCAAGCAACCATCTAGGATTGCAAAAATTTGGATGGAACTTGGACCTTCGATTGTAACTATAGGGGATCATCATAGGTACTAGTGTACTTTGGAATGCGAATGAGTTGTGGACCACAAGTAATAGTGGTGTTTTTGTTTCTTCCATATGCATAACATTGCCAAACTTGTTAAGCTGGGCAGCAGCAGCTGCATATTTGTTTATGCATCACTTTTGAGGATAGTCCTGTAATTTACTTTGATCTACATGTATTCTTTCACAGTTCTTAGAACTTTTTGTTCTTAACTTCTATGCTTTTGAATTCGCAGATCCATCGCATGCATTTCCTCCAAAGGACATGCATAGATTTTCTAATAACACCACATTTGGTTTAAATTGGAACATTGGGTTGAGCTCAGGTCGAATTTCAATTTTCCCTATCCAGGGATTCATATAATAGATGGAAAATGGAATGTTGTTGTCATCTTGGAATCCTAGGACTAACTGTGGGTGCAAGTTACCATGTAGGTAGGGTGGCAAATGGATTGGGTTTGAGCAGGAAAAGAATCAACATTTGGAATAGGCCCGGCTCGACGAGTTAAGAATCTAGCTTGAACCAACCCAGCCCTGGTCTGTTTGCAACCCTACATGTGGAACTCCACAAATTGGTGAAATTCTAGACCTTTCATCTCAACTCTTGATAGGAGAACATCTCGATAAGAACGACATTTGATTTACACTGGAATAGTGGGTTGAGATTAGATGGATTTTCAATTTCCCTATACATGGACTCTTTTAATAGATGAATTCTGAAATACTGTTGTTGCCTTGGATGTGACTGCAAACTACCATGTAGGATTTCAGAAATTTGTAAGATTCTACGTCTTCCATTCAAATTCACAATAAGAAATCTTCTTAGTGACTCATGGAATTGGAAAGGGTTTGCAAATTGAATTACAATTAGTTCAGGTAGGATTAGGGTTAATGCCAAATAATGGTTGGTGGACCTCCGAGTCAACAAGGTGTCACTTGTGTGTGTGTGGCAATGCGGAGAATGGAATCCACATGAAGCAGGCTTCCAATTCCCACTTTTCTTCCCCAACTCACAAGTGAGATATGGACAAGAAGGTTTTGATTATATCTCACTTGCATGCTAATTTGAAAATTCCAAACATACCCATATTAAGTGAAATGAGTCAATGACCAAATTATGATTGCCTTTACTGTTAGTTTCTATAATGAAGTGATGACCCACTTGAAGGATTTCAGTTCAGAGGTCAGTTATACTATCACTTCGAAGATAGTTTACGCCTCCCAAAGGTATAATAGAGCTCCTATGTACTGCCTGTGGGATCCAACTAGGTTCAGATCATGCTTAAGTGACTTGTCGACTTGGGCTGACTCATTTGCTTTTGGGGGGGGGGGGGGGGGGGGGGGGCTTAGGTGACTCTTAATGAAAGGTGACATGCATTGAATAAATATTGCGCATACTTGAATTATTGGGATTGTGTGCCCTGTGTGCCCTGGAAAGCTAATAATTATGGCTATGATCATGTATATTTATGGCCAAATGTTTGGTTTACACCGTGGATGCCATAATCAATGTGTGGAAAACTTTTATTGGCTATGATTTTACAGGCTACAGGGGAGGATTCCTCCGGTTGTCCTAGCAGAAGGTGAATTTGGACAATGTTCATTGACCAACAGAGAATTGTATTTTGTTGATCTCAATACCCTAAATTTCATGCCATAGTAGTGGTATTGGGCAATCCATGAAAGGTTATTTGGTCATCCTGTGTGACGGAACTAGCAGCAAGTTGGGATGGAATGTCTCCACCATAGGGATAGCTACTCTAGATAGGAGTGTGAGCGTTCATGGCATACAAATTCTTGTGATTAGGGCTAGCTGAGCACATACATCGGAGGACCGCATCAAATCTCTAGTTTGGGAGACCATCATTCCTGGATCGAATTGACTTGATCATATACTAGCTTTGACTAGTCCTTAAAACATGAGGTCGTATGATGAGTACTAGCTCTTAGTGCTTTGCTTTGCTTGACCTTGCGAGGTTATTTTAGTGGCTGACATACGGGTGTAGTTTGGTACGTCATGCATGCATAAAGGATGCATTGGTTGAGCCGAAGGATTTACTAGTAGCTTAGATCTTAGTGATTGGACCTTTGATCAAGTGGTTTTCTAGTTAGGCTCGGTACTTAAGAGGTTTAAATGTTTAATCGTAGGTTTTAATAGTTGATCTTTTGTTTTAACCATCAAAATTGATTTTATTGTCTTGATGGACATTTGATGGATGAAATCTTGTGGTCCACCTCTTAGACTGACATGGGATTATGGTCAAGAGTGGATGCCACTGAATGGTAGAGGGATTGGGGCAATTTGGATGCATGGATAAGGCAGGTTTGCAGAATTTTGATGGTGTAAGGCATTACTGAAGTCAGTAAGGGTGAGAAGCACTATAATGTCCTTTTGGGCCTCCTTGCACTTTTTGAGAAATGAAATGTGCCCGTACAAGTTGAAGGCTCTAAAAGTGCAAGGAGAAGGCCCAAAAGGACGTGGATTAAGGTGGTAAGAAAAGACTTGATGCCTATGGTCTAATTGAAGGCATGACCCTCGGTAGAGTGGAATGGTGGAACATGATTCATGTAAACAACCCCAATTAATTAGGACAAGGCGATGATGATGATGATGGGGCCATCTATAGTTGGTCCTACATTTCGAACGGTTTAATTTGAGTTAGTGTATGCCATCTATACAATTTCTGAGTACCTACATATCAACTATGCAATCTCCCCAGAGTATGAACTAACTCTCTAATAGTAGACGCTTATGATGGTTCGGCACCATTTTGAGAATGGGGTGGTGACTTATCCTTGCATGTTGGCACTCATTTACCCTATCCACTTTTTGATGGAGCAAGTTTCTAAAATCACACTAATCAAGCAATCATAACCATCCAATTGATGGTTATCAAGTTGACAATTAAATGCAAAACATTGATTGATCCAAATTCCAAGGGAAAATCATATGGTTGCTCTCATCTGCAGCTTGTTTGGGCTATGCTCTATCTACAATTTTTTTTTTTTTTTTGAAACTATGATGATATTTTAGAAGAGGCCGAAGCCAAGATATACAAATGTACAAAAATACAACTGCAATGACTAAAACGACCACCCAGATAAACTAGCCAGAGAGCTAAGCATTCTACGCTTCTGCCAACTCCTTTACATTGAGAATTAATTGCTCTTCTAAAGACTTCTATTACTCCTCTCTTTTTATCCCTGAAGCATCGCTCATTTCTTTCTTACCATAAAGCCCATAGAATCGCTAACAAGTTTAATCTCCACATCCTTTTCCCAACTTTCCCTAGCGCCACCCACCCCCCCCCCCCCCCCCCCCCACTATGCCAAGATAGAAAGAATTCATCTTACCGATTTGGTAAAGACCCATAGAACCCTGAACAATTGAAGTAGATGTCCCCACACCTCCCTTGCAAAAGAGCAATGAATAAACAAGTGATCCATGATTCCTAGAGGTGGACAACTATCCGATCCGAGTCGAACATGGACCAGATCGGATTGTTTGGCTGCTTAAGTGGGTGTGTTCGAAAAATGTTCGAACAAACATTCGAACAGGATGGCTCTGTTTGAACTCAATTTGGTCTAGCCTAATCATGTTCGAACATGTTCGAACATATGGATTTCGAATAATTTTTATGAGTTCGAACAAGTTCGAACAATTTCACTTTTTTCGTTTGAAAATATTTTTTCTACTACCGAATAGTAAATATCGATTTTTTCGTTCTGTGTGTCCCACCATGATGTATTTGTTTTATCCACTCCGTCCATTCATTTGTATATCTTATTTTGAGGCATTAAATAAGAAATGAGGCAGATACAAAATTCAAATGGACCACACCACCGGAAACAGTGTGGAAAATGATGTCCACCATTGAAACCTTCCTGGGCTCACAGTCACGTTTATTTGTCATCCACCCTTCTCTCTCTCTCTCTCTCTCTCTCTCTCTCTCTCTATATATATATATATATATATATATATATATATATATATATATATATATATATATAATCGAGTCGAACGAACGAGTCGAGTTCAAGTTCGAGTCGAGTCGAACATGACTGTGTTTGAAATTGAATTGAATTTTTTTTTGAACACACATGAACAAAGTTCGAACAATAAGACTTTCTGTTCGAACAGGGTTTTACCGAGTCGATCCAAACGGTTAAACTCAGTTCGTGTCCAGCTCTAACGTTTCTGCATCTTTGAAGCACATCAAACATATGTTTCGAAGAACCATCTTCCTTTTGCATAAATTGTCGATAGTAAGCACTTTATTCCTCCCAAATAACCAACCAAAAGCCGCCACCTTTAAAGGAGCTTCATAACGCCAAAGAGAGGTCGTTGCGTAAACCCCTTTGCTTCCCTCATTTTCAGTTAGAAGCCGGTAGAGAGATCTAACTGAGAAAGAACCAGACTTATCTTTTAACCACTTTATGGAATCCGAATTTGATAACACTGGGGAAATCTTTCCTAAAAGTTGAAGTAATTGTACCAATTCTTCAATCTCCTCAATGCCAAGATTTCTTCTAAAAATAGGAGCACAAATAACTTCCTTACCCTTGACTGCAAAATAATTGCTCACTTTCACCTCCTCTTCCCTTGCTAACCAGTGTAAAGATGGAAACCTATCCCTCAGCTTTGCATCTCCAACCCATCTATCCTCTCAAAATTTTATTCTATTACCATCCCCCAAAGTAAAACCTATACCCTTCCAAAATCCCTCTTTCATGGACGCCACCGATTTCCACAAATATTAAGATCGATATAGAGAGGATGCCTTAGTCCACCATCCCCCTTCCTCAATCCCGTACTTTCTTGCTATTACCTCCCTCCACTTAGCTTCCCTCTCCTCCCCGAACCTCCAAACCCATTTCCCTAGCAGCGCTAGATTCATCTCCTCTAGTTTCCTAAACCCCACACCCCCCTTATCCATTGGTTTACAGACTTCGTCCCATTTCAAGAGATGGAACTTATGATTCTCTCCCGACCCTTTCTACAAATGGGTGGTGATGTGGAAGGTTTGATTTGTCATAAAACCATTGCATGTGTAAGGTGTAAGAGTCACCTCCATTTTAAATTGGTATTAATGGTATGGATGACGCCATTTCGTCTTGTCATAAAACTATCCCATGTGTAGGGTGGAAGAGTCACCACTATTTTGCACTGGGCCATCATGAGGACCCCTCATATCAATGGCATGGATGACACTAGTCATCATGTCAATGGTATGGATCACTCTCCAATTCTAACAAACACGACTCATCTGAGTCACTGCGTTGACTTGCTCGGGTCAAATTTTATTGGTCGACCAAGTCGAGTCCAAGTCACGAGTTACCAACCTTGATCACTATTGATGATGCCAGATACTTGTGGGATATTCTTTCTCTTAACCGTGTGAAATTCATGACTTAAAATCCCAGTCCAGCGACTTGGTTGATTTTCAATCCAAGCTGTATTGCCAAAATCAACTGACTTGGACAAGTTGATCCAAGACTTCAGGACCTGTTTGGATTGAGTGAAAATGGAGGGAAACTAACGAAAGCAAACAGTTTGCCTTTGATGTGACATTTCGTTTGTTTGAGAAACAAAAAAAGAAGGAATTCGATTTCATTTCCTCAACAAATGCTTTCCTTCATAGTTTCTCAAGCAAAACAAACAGGTGTAAGGTATTTGCTTTCCTCCATGCTCATGTCAACTATACACTTGCTTATGTCATCAACTATGTTTTACTTACCCTTGCTTCGTTTTCACTCAATCCAAACACACCCTTGATATACGCGATTCTCGTTAGACTTGGCCAATATGGACAGCTCATGAATTTTCACAGCCTTGTCAGAAAGAGTCAACTCCCAAGGGCTCATCCCATCCTGGTCATATCCATTCTAATTCTAAAATCTTTTATTGTGGTATTGTTGTCTCTAATAAGCGTTTCTCTTTCATTTAATTGGATTCTCATAACCTCATTCTTTGCAGTTGCTAACATATGCACTGTTTTCTTTGTACATGCGTTTAGAGTCCATGGAACTAACTCTGAAGGAAGGAAAGCTTATCTGGCATATGTTGCAGAAGGGTTTGGTAAATCACAAAATTGGGAAGATATCATGAAATATCAAAGAAAGAACGGGTCTTTGTTTAATTCGCCATCCACCACTGCAGCTGCTTTAACCCACCTTCAGGATGCTAAATGCATTGAATACTTGCAGTCGCTCTTAAACATGTTTGGCAATGCAGGTAACCTCCCAAACCATTTTCTTCTTGCATTTTTGTAACTTCAAAATTTGGTGCATGTGATCTTCTAGGGGTTGACTATGGCGTGGCCATCAACTGTACATGTGACATATGTGTAAGTTGATCTAGACCATCTAATTGCAGGTCCTCTAGTGTATGGGGATTGGGGAGTAGCATGAAACTCTTGCTGATAAGACAATTTTAATCATGTCATTGGCGCCATCAAAAGGATTATTCACAAGAAAATGTTTGGCCTCCAAATTTAAGATGCGAAATTAGATGGTTAAGATCATCTCACATTTTGGATGGTATGGATTACATGCATTCCATGACTGCAATGCACAGGTTGACACTGTTCTGTTCAATATACAGTGGTGAATACACAAAATAGTGCACCCCAATCTTCTAATGATGTTTGAGGGTAATGTTGTTGTCTGTTTCAGTTCCCACTGCTTATCCTCTAGATATATATACCCGTCTTCGTATGGTTGACAATCTTGAAAGGCTAGGAGTCACTCGACATTTTAGGAATGAAATAAAAAATGTGTTGGATGAAACATACAGGTAATAGTTGAAGCTTAGATCTGTATCTTGCTTTCAATTTGCCAACCTATAAAAATATAACATTGGTCACCATACAGATGTTGGCTACGGAGTGATGAAGAGATATATTTAGACATCTCCACTTGCGCAATGGCATTTCGGCTTTTACGTATGAATGGATATGATGTTTCTTCAGGTATTCGATTAAATAATTATTAACTTTTGACTTCCTGGACATGTTATGAATGTTTGTTAAGTCAATGTAATATGTGCTTTAGATGCATTAATTCAATTTGCTGAAGAAGATGCGTTCTCTAATTCGACTGGAGGACATGTAAAGAATACGGGTACGGTTCTAGAGTTATATAAGGCTTCACAAATTATGACATTCCCAAATGAACTGGTCTTGGAGAAACTACATTCATGGTCAAGTCAATTCCTGAAACAAGAATTATCCAAGGGCGTAATGCATATAGACGGATTCCATCAGGATATTAGTACCGAAGAGGTAATTGTTTCTGTGCTATTTATTCTCATTTCTATGTTTCCGTATCATGAAATTATGAGGTATCATATTATGCTCAACCACATGCAATGGCATATGCTATTCGGCATAAGAGCTGTTTAGGCAGGGTTCACTTTTGGTGATCTAGATATAAGGTGGGAATGGAAAATGTCTCAAAAATCTCCTCCATGGGATAATCATAGTTGTCCAATTAATGGTCCACATGGATAGTTTAGTCAATGGTCTACAAGCAACAATTAAGAAGATCTACTGTGTAGGTAGCATTTTCCGATAAGGGTGGATTTTTTAGCATTTCTTGTCCAGGACGGTGATTTAAATATCCATATCGCTACTGTTGGCCGATAGTATCGGTTTCACGCCTCAGTGATCTGAAACAGGGAGGTAGGTATCAAATCTTGGTGTAGTACAATATTTTGTAAAATATCGCCCTTATAAACTTCCTGGTATCGTTGATATGTGTGATTCGTGTTGACTCTATCTCAGTTGTGTCAATTCCTTGCAGAAAAAAATAAAAATTTTGATAAAAAATTATTACTTTAAAATTTTTTGCTGTGATCTTGTTTGTAAGGGGATTTTTGCAATTGCTTTTCATTTGTTTGGAGAGAAAAGGGGATTTATGTGTGAAAATTGACATCGTAAAGCGTGCGGTATTGAAAACTTAATCGGTGAGTTTTTGCTAATTTGAATTGTTTTCTCTTGCTTAAATTGCTTGGAATCAATGGAGATGTTAGTAATCCATGATTTTGTATGTTTTGAATGCTCGATCTGGATTTTGACCTTTGATTTTCATGTGGAGAAAATCTAAAATTATTCTGATTTCACCCATTTAATTTGCAATTAGAGTGTGGAAAAATCACATTGTAATGCTTGGAGTCTGATCTACAGATTGACGGAACTTTTTGGAATTTTTGAAAAAAAGATTTCTTATTAAAAATATTGAGAAAATAATTAAAAAAATAAGATTGACCAGATGTTATTTGTGCCTAATATTTATATATTTATGAGTGTATGTTGTTCTTAACATTAACCACACTCATTTATTTATTTTCAAAAATTAATTTAATTTTTAAAAATCCTGAAAGTAGTAAAATATATAATTTTTTAACCAAATGCACCGTACATTGTTAGACAACATTAGTGCAAGTATTTGGTACATTATAGGATAAATTTAGTTTAAGTTAAATATAGTCGCATCACTTCTGTCAAATAGTTCATAGTTTAAGACCCTATACAAATGGAACTTATTATGTATACTTCTTTTCTATGATCTTTTTTGTCCTAAGTGCGTAATAATGTCTTTGTTAACATTCTTGAAGTTTCATTGAAAAATTCAGCCAATTTCTCAATGTTTGCCAAAAGCAACGATGCATTATGCGAAACATGCGATATTTCCCATGCGATACTGATATGTTTCCATATCCCAAGGGCGTGCGATACATGCGTCGGTACCAATACTTAAATCAGTGCTCCAGGATGGGTCCTCCTAGATGGATGACTAGATTATAGAATTAGGGGCCCACCTATTTGAAGTTGGCCAAACAAGGCAGGTGGTTTAATTTGGTTGAGCATTGAATATTTCATTTGGAACTTTTTTTTTCGTTGTTGTTGTTATTTTTATAGAGGAAGCAACTCGATTGGGAAAGTCATGGAAATTCTAAGTTTCTATATGGGCCCTTTTCAGGTAGAGTACGAACTAAAATTTCCCTCCTATGCCAATTTGGACCGCCTATACAACAGGAGAAATATGGAACACTATAATGCATATGATTTTCAAATTTTGAAATCATCATACAGGCAAGTTTTCATTAAACTGTTTGGAAAGAGGAGAAGGAAATCTAAATCTCTACAAGAATACTTAGGTTGCTATATTTATTATACATTGAACTTGTGATTTGAATTACCATGTATCAGGTCCTGCAATATCGACAACAAGGATATCTTAGAACTTGCAGTGGAAGATTTTAACCTATGTCAATCCATTCAACGTAAAGAACTCGAACATCTCCAAAGGTATATGTATATCATTAAGGGTGAGCATGGATGAAATATTGAATTGGAGCCCTCTCAAGGCACTATAGGTTACAGTGCTCCTAGTTGCATCCATTCGCTTGGACTGTCCAATTGATCAAGGTGTCCCGTAGCGGTATTGGTGGGCGTAACGGTGCCCACCGTTACCGATACGGATACGGGCCGTATCGCGTAACGGGTTGGACCGTTTCCAATACGTATCGGCCGATACGTATCCGTTTTGGGATACCTTGCAATTGATCGATCCGAACTGTCTATTCACTCCAGAGCACATTTTTGGACTACCATGCAAAAATCGCACTAATTAGATGATTTAATCCATCCTTGATTTGTCCTCATTTTCTCTAGCCATCCTTTTCCAAGTCGTGGATGGGATGGTTATGATTGCCAAACAAAAGTGATTCTTTAAAATCATAAGCCATCCATGGTGGGTCTTTACAAATAGATGGATCAAATTGCTGATTGGACCTGTTTTTATGTAAGCATGCTTGAATGTCCATATTTAAGTCCATCGGCCAAATGGTTAATATTTGTCAGATTGTTATAATGTTTGCATGGAGCCCATGAAATGAGCTTTGGATATAATGAAATGTCTGGACAATGTATTGGACTGTCTAAATGTCCCAACGCAACTAGGAGCTCTATAACTTATATTGCTCCGAGAGCATTGGGGCATTTCTCTGAATTGAATGCAATAGTTTAGTTCACGAAGAGGAAATGATCATGCAGACAGTAGGAAATGAGGAAGAGGAGAAGTATAGACATAAACCACATTAGATACATTAAGACTGAGAATAAGAGGATCTTGGTGAAAGATAGTAAGGCTAACGAGAGGTGGAGAGGTTACTTCTAGAGATGGTTGAATTAAGATTCGAGAACATGGATAGGCTAGGTAGAGACTAAGACCCTAGGTATTGTGACAGAGTGGGTATTAGCATAGAATTTGGGCTGGGGAAGTAAAAGTAGCTCTAGTTGGATAGAAAAAGAAAAGAAAGAATGGGGGGCAGATTGTCCCAGGTCATGCAGTTAAGTGACAGTTTTGGAATGCGACTCTCCTAGGTACTGAAACTGATATGACTCATCCCAGCTTGGTCTGACTTGGTATATCCCCATATCAGTGTGGGGTCTCGTTTCGTTTCGGACTGAAACCGATACAACTCGAACAATACTGAGTTGTATTGGATGAACTTTCTAACCTTGTATTAGATAGAGGTGAGGTGTCGTAGATGATGAGTGAAATTGGCTACTACTCCGGCAACTAGTCTTTTCTTTCTTTCTTTCTTTCTTTTTTTTTTTTAAAAAAAAAGCTAGTCTTTTCAACAACATTTTACAGAGAAAAAGCTAGGTGAGTGGAGGAGAAGCTTTGTAATGACTATTTACAAGCCCAAAGAGGCATTAAGTGAAATTGACTACTACTCCAGCAACTAGTCTTAATCTTTTTTTCTTGAAGGATACCAGCTTTGTAATGACTATTTACAAGGCCAAAGATGCATATGAAGTTGCACAAATTATTGGGAAATCAAACTTATGAGTCTCACTATGAAGCTCCTGGAGAGTTTGGCAGAGCAAAGACCAAGGCAGGAAACAAGTATGTAATGATGCAACTTCAGACCATCTCAGCCAGGATGGAAGAAGAAAGAAAAAAGAAAAAGAAAGGAAAAAAAAGGGAAGATAAAAGAAGAGAAAAGAGGGCAAATATCTCTAAAGCCAAGATTTAGGTTTGGCAATGGCAGCATCCTTACACCATGTGGGCATCATCCCAGTTCCCAAGAGGCTCATAACACGAGCATTTTGCAAGAGATAAAAGAAACATAAAGGCGAAACATAAAGAGTTAAGGTCTATATAGGAATGTGTCATGATTAGGATTTGAATTCTTATTTTGATGATTTTTTATTAAGTTTTATTTTTTATTGAATTACTTAGCATGTACTATTACTAATTAAAGGACACTATACTAGTTATCATAGTTATGCAGTGCAGTGACTAGGATTAGAGAGTGAAAATTACAAAGACAGGGTGTGCATGGAATATAAAACCAACATGTGATATTTTGATGCTGATAACATCTTGTTTTCTAATTGTTCTCGGGAGTGATTCTCAGCAATTTGAGTGATTTCTCAAGGTCTGGCTAGTTTTATGCTAATAGTAAATAGTCATTGGACGGACTGATGGTATCCAATATGTAACTTGTGATAAAAAATTGTGATTGTAAGTCCCCTTTTTTTTTTTTTTTTTTCAAATTTTCTATATTCATTTGTTATTAAAGGTTTGAGATTTGAGGCATTGATTGTGGCTATGCAATAGTTATAATCCTGCATATCATATAAGAGAATTAGTTTGGCTTCATGCCAGGTGATTGTTATCGAGGATATCTTCTTACTTGGACAATTTATGGGAAAGAGTAGAAGAAGAGGAAGAACCTATACATGGTTTTTGTAGATTTGGAGAAAGCACACAGTAGAGTATGTAGGAAGGTTATGCATCGAATGCTCGGGAGGAAAGGAGTCCTTGGAAGAACAATTGACATCATTAAAGACATTTATGAGGATTTTGTAACAAGAGTGAGAACTACTTGTGGTTGAGACTAATGAGCTCCTTTCGGTTGTGGCTTTTTCGTCAAACATTGGCATTAAGCCGTTATCTTTCTCGACTTGTTATAGACGAGCTAGTATTTTAGAATATCTGGCAACAGGGGGCGAATTCTAAATTGGATGTTTGGAAGAAGGCTCTACCGTCAAAGGTCTAGAAATTAGTGAAACGAGTATTTGGAGTAATTTAGTGAGGATCGTTACAATGATGAGGCTTTGACTAAAATTGATGGTTATGAGCTTCTCAAAGCAACACATTTCATTACCTTGGTGCTATAATACAATAGGATGGAGAGACCGACGTGGATGTTTGCAATAGAATCTGTGATGTGTGGATGATGCGGAGATTTACCCCTGGAGTGTTTTATGATTGCTGCATATGCGAAGGGTCAATTTTATAAAATAGCTATTTGATTGGATTTTTGTTTTTTCGTTTTACACACACACACACTCATACCCACACACACCACATGGGTACTTGTACCCATGACTTCAGTGTTGAAATGCGCAGTCTACCACTGAGTCATGAGTAGGGACCCAACTATTTGATTGGCTATCTTATATGAAGTGTTGGGCAATTGAGATGTTTCAGCTATGTGCTATGAAAGGAGGTCATGATAGGAAGACCTAAAAGGTCTTGGCTCAAGTTTGTGGGAAAAGACATGGAGGCTTGCGTACTTACTGAGGACACAGACTTAGGAATGTTTGGCAAAGCGAGATTTATAAAGAGGACCCAACTAGCTGGGAGAGATGGTGAAAGAGACAATGCTCATGTTATAATACCTCCTTTCTTATTTATAATGTGGGATAATGCTCAAGTTGTTGTTACATTACTTCTCAATTAGGACATGGAAGGAATACAACTACAATTTGAGGTATATATCCTCTCAGAATACGAGCTTTGCCAGGTCCACACTCATGTGCAACAAAGTTCACGTACATGCCACACATGTGCCAGCATCATACGATAGGTCCAAGATCCGATCACCCATCAGAATGGCCCCACGATATTGATGGATGGATTGGATCTCACACCTATGTACAACTGTGTGCTATGCTAGTATTAGTATATACTGATATCTTTCCATGTGAACAGGTGGGTCAAAGAAAATAGACTGGATCGGCTAAAATTTGCTAGGCAGAAGCAGAGCTACTGTTATTTCTCAGTTGCCGCCACCCTGTTTTCTCCTGAACTATCTGATGCTCGCATGTCTTGGGCCAAAAATAGCATACTTACCACTGTTGTTGATGACTTCTATGATGTTGGTGGTTCGAGAGAAGAACTAGTAAACCTCATTAAACTGGTTGAGCGGTATGTTTTCTTCTCTTTCTCTCTCCCGCTGGCATTTTATTCTGAATTCCAATTTAGTTCAAGGGAAAATGGAATGTTGACCCTCAGGAAACATATAATTTGCAATGTAAGACTGGAGACTTGTGTACAGTTTGCTTGGATTCTCATTTTCTACAAGTGGATTTCTTGGTTCAGCGATCCAAACTATTGATATGACAGCCTGAGCACCAAAAATCTCTCCATGGGGAAGATCCTGCCCTTTAATTGGTGACCATAAAATATAGATGGTTAAGAAAGACACACAGCTTATGTACACATTCAATAAAAAAAAAGGCAAAAGATATAACTATTAGGATCTTCTGATCTGGTTTTTTGTTTCTTTCTTTCTTTTTTTTCTTTTTGGGTGCATGGTGTCTCCTGGGTGGGGCCTATCATGTCAATAGTGGATCTTTGAACCATGGGCCCCACCTACACAAAGTACAAAACTAAGCAAAGTGTACATACTATTGGGTCAAGCATTGTACAATACCTCATAGTTTGAACTTTGAAGCACAATTTCTGTACGTGTGGGTCCCATGGCCTGGTGATTAAGACCATTGGTGTGATGGGCCCACCGATAATAGGGAGGCCTCAAAAGCCTCCTGGATTAGAAGATTCTAACACTTTTGCCTTTTGACTATAAACAGAGGCCTCAGAAAAAAGAAAAAAGAAAAAAAAAACACAGCAGTAGTCCACAGCTGTGGAAAATAGCCGGAAAGGGCTAGTATCTTCTGCATGTGATTTTGGGCATCTCCTAGCCATGGTGGAGCCCATCTGATCAACAGTTTGGATTGAACTGTGGGACCTGCATGTACATATGTTTGCTTTGGCTCAACACCCTGTAATTCCTCAATGTGACCACCATTTCCTCTGATCCTCTTGATCCCACTTCCCAGTTGAAATAAATGTAGTGAACTGACCGTCAGGTGGGACGGGAATTCAACAGCTGATTGTTGCTCCGAACAGGTCGAGATCATATTTTTCGCACTTCGCAACACAATCAATGAGATTGGAGCCAAGGCATTCGCATATCAAGGGCGTTGTATCACACACCACCTGATTGAGATAGTAAGATCGTTTCTCTAATTTCTCCTAATTTTTCTGTTAGATTGGAGGTGACATGTGCTGTGTTTTCTGCAACAGTGGCTGACCTTGCTCAAGTCTATGATGAGAGAGGCAGGGTGGCTGCTTGACAAATCGCTGCCCACTTTGGATGAATATATGACAAATGGGTATGTATCATTTGCTTTGGGGCCCATCGTTCTTCCAGCTCTCTATCTTGTTGGGCCAAAGCTTTCGGAGGAGGTCATTGGAGATACAGAGTACCATAATCTATACAAGCTAATGAGCACATGTGGGCGTCTTCTCAATGACCTTCAAGGCTTCAAGGTAGAAATTCTCATTCATCCCATTACGTTATAGCACCAAATTTTAATAGTGGTGTGCTTGGACCATGGTTCAATCGTATAACCCGTTGATTCAACGGGCCTCTCTATGGATGGCGCAGGAACCCCAGAATAGAAGATTTGGCCTTCTTTTGGTTGAATGTGAACCGTTGCTTGGCTGAGAGTTTGTACCTATCCTCTGGTTATAATTTGTACTAGTGGGGCCCATGGTTCGAAAATATAAGCTTTTGATATGATGGGAGTCAATTTGGATGGCCCAGGCACCTAAACTTCCCCAGATTGAAGATCCTAGCTATTGATTATTTGTCCCAACTGTCCATTTGTTGGTCATCTATTGGAGTAGGAATTTTCCATCTGGGACACATTTTGTTGGATGTGCCATTGACATCGGGACTTGGGAGTGATAGTATCAATGTTAGGTTCCCACTTGTACAACTGAACATCATGTAGAATGGTTGGGATCTACCCGCATGGAATGTTTATGGCACAACCCTCATCTGCACTGGGACCATCAGACCAATCGTTTGGAACACCAAACCATGGGACCCACGTAGAGCAAATTCCTCTGCATTCACAGACTATATGCCACATAAAACTATATCAGTGTAGTATGCTGCTGAGCAGGACTGTATATGCCACATAAAACTATATGTTGCAAGTATCAGTGTAGTATCCCTATGCATATTGGCATTGACACTATGGGGTCGTTTGGATGCAAGCAAACTTGTGTGGGCACAAGCTGTCTAGATCATTTTCTTGGATAAACCACCCCAGAGCAGGGATTAAAGATATATCGTGGCACTTGGGAGTGTAATATGGGTGGAGGCATATGCGACATTGATGGTGCTTGTGTACATTGGCACATATTCAACACTTGAAGATTTATGGTGGCAAATGCCCACATGTGGGGCACTTGAACTTGGATGCCCGCACATGTGATGCATGTGCACTAGATAGTTTTCCCACATACACGCTGGGGACAAGGTATTCGGTAATGTTATTGTTGGCCATAATGGCCACCATCGTTACCTTTAGGATACAGGTTGTAACAACCATTATGGCCCTTGTAACGGCCATTACGGTCTCTTTTTCTGTTTCGTTGAAAAAAAATCTCCGAAAAACCTGTATCGGCTCTATAATTGAAAAAGAAAACCCGAAAAACCTATATCGGCCCCATGATGGACCATTACGGAGCCATTATGGCCTTTTGGGGGGGGGGGGCGTAATGTGTAATGGTTGTCACTGTTACCTTTACATAATGGCCGTTACAGCACGCCATGGCTAGGGATAATCTATTCCCATTGTTATTTCACCATTTTTGCAAAGATATGGTATCCTTGTTATTGCACCGGACAAGTTTGCCCTGGACAGCTTGTACCAAAACAACCTTGCTTGAATTTAAATGACGCCTATTCTGGTACCCTAAGCAGCATCTGGGTACACGGGTCCTCATGGCTCAGTCCATACCTGACCCATAGTGTCCAGGACTGTTTGCGGCCCGATTTATATATATCCTATTCCTAGCCCATTATGGAGTGGGAGTCACATAACAACGTAGTGCTGATATGATTACAAACCACTAAAACTGTCATTAGTAAACACAATTGGTTGTTTTAGTAATGACTATTATTTGGGTTACTGTTCTGATTTTGTCACAGAGAGAAGCCAGTGAAGGGAAACTGAATGGTGTGTCACTGCGCATGGTACACAGCAATGGTGTTGTCACCGAGGAAGACGCCGTGAGAGAGATGAGGGGTATCATCGACATTAGTAGGAGAGAACTGCTGAGGTTGGTGCTGCAGACAAAGGGGAGTGTTGTTCCAACAGCTTGCAAGGATTTGTTTTGGAAGATGAGCAGGGTATTGCACCTTTTTTACTTGAGGAATGATGGATTCACTTCGCCGCAGGAAATGGTTAGTGCTGTGAATGCAGTCCTACATGAGCCCCTCAATCCGCCGTCTATTTGACAGCAACTGCCAGCAAGCTGAAAGATTGAAGAGGCGATCGTGGTGCATGTTCAAATGTGGTATACGTATATCTATACGGGGTCTGGGCGATTCATCAGGTGGGGTCCACTGTGAACAAATGTCTCTGCCTGAAAATCAACGTGGTCCACTCATCTAATGGGTGGCACATGTACAAGCAAAATAGAGAGTTAGAAGAAAGATGGTGAGAAAACTCTATGTATTCAATGCACACAGTATGGTCACTTGATGAGCAGATTTGGTTTTCGGGCCCTCGGCATGTTCGAGTGGCCAGTTCCCATTATGTGTGCCAAGTTGGCATGTGTGCCATAATTCTCCCCTCTGATATGGAAATATTTGATGAGATTTGATGCATTGTGATAATAATAAAAACTAATAATACTACACAAATCAATAACAATGAATTTTTTTCTTTGAATGATCAGCTCCAAAGCTTGAAAGTTTGCTTCTTCATCTTCTTTGTGTTCTTCAATAACAGGTCATGCCTCCAGAGAGTACGTACTACGCTAAACAACTCAACTGTAGAGCCGGCGGCCCTGTTGGAAGTTGTTTGGATCGATATACTAGTTTTAAATCCTCCTGTTTGGAAGTGTTTTTGAAACACTTGGGGCCTGTTTGGTTGATGCTGAAAAATGAGTTCGTCTCATTTTAGCTAATTATAATTAAGTATTAGAGATTTGGTTATCGAGATTATTTTTAATCCTACCAAAATGAAATATGATCGCTAATGCATAATTACCATTTGTTGACGCTAAAAGATGGTCAACAGACGAGATGGGGTGACCTCCAACCTGGACAGATGGGTGCAATTGATCTCCTACAGGTGTGCAGTCTGGATCTAAATTGAAGGTTTTCTAGACCCTGTAAAGCACAAAGGAAAAAAAAGGGGAGTGGCTGGGGTCCAGCCGTTAGCCCTCCGATGCCTAAGTTAGTTTGATCTTGAAAGATTAAACATTTCTCTTTAGATCAGTTTTTGTCTCGTACCTTGATAATGAGGAGGACACATCAATTTATAGACTTAGGTTGCAGAGCTATCTTCCTTTTTGGGGAGACGTGATCCTTGTGAGTCGCCAACTGAGCTTCCGAGATCTTAGGATTTTCCGGTAGCAAGTGGGGATCTTGGTCCTGATTTGTTGGGACCAGCGATTCTTACTCCTGATATCATGGCATGGCCCCACGATCACGGGATTGTCATTCAGCTCGTCGTAAGCCCGAGGTCAATCTCTGGAGCCTTATTCGAGACGGTCCTTATCGGGTCGGTTGGAGCCGATCCGTGTTTAGGGTCTGTAGTGGTCGGCTCGATTCTACCAAGCCAGTTCAATTCGTACTTTCAAGTCGGCTCTTTACCCACAACAGAAGCCCCCCTTACCCTCGAGTATAGCTTGCCTGGCTCGGGGGTAAAAGATAAATAAGAAGGAATTGCTGCCGACCTGACTACTTTTTGTCACTTAGCAGCTGTAACGCCGTCGCTTCGATGGGCAGGAAAGTGGCATTAAATGTATCGTTTGAAATATCGAGGAGTTATCATTCCTTTGTACGGCGAGACAGCGGGAATATGATTTAATCGAACGGGGTACCGCCACGTGTCTTGTCAGGCATTACTTTTCGAATTACCAAGTAGGGATTCGCCACGTGCCGTTTTTATATTAAATACGGTGAGACCTAACTAGGACCCAGGCTCTTCCCCGAGTATATAACCACAGACTTAGCCAGGTTTTGAAAACCTCTTCTCGTTTTCTTTAGTACTCTGCTCCTCTAAGCTTCCGAGCTATCATTCTTCTTCCCTCTTTTCTTTCTTCGATTTTCCTCCTCCAACCGGCTGCCAGCATTCTGGTACGCTCCCTTTCTTATTTTCCGAAGGATTACCTTTTTTTTTTGCTCTTTTTTTTTTTATTATTCAGGAATGTCGGAGCTAGAAACTTCGTGCTCTGAAGCGATCCTTAAAGTAAGGTTTGATGACCGTGAGTCTGATTTGCCCCTTCTGTGCCACGAGGGGGTGAATCCCGGTGAATCGGACTCTGGGGTGAGGGCGGATGATGACGCTGAAGAGGGGGAGTCTGAACTTCCTGGGTCAGCCGCTGGTAGCACAACAGCTCATAGGGAGCCCTTTGAGCTAGATTGTATGGCCTCGCAAATTACCCAGGACGAGCTGGACGCTGCGAGAGAGATATACGAACTCCCGGATTACATAGAGTTTAGGGTTCCAGACCGAGCTGATAGGCCGAGCCGACCTAGGGCAGGGGAGGTAGTGGTTTCCTTGATGCACTTAGAGGCCGGGCTAAGATTGCCTTTACATTCTTTTGTGCGGGAAGTCCTTAGCGTCTTAAGCCTTTCTCCGAGTCAACTGCAACCAAACGCGGAAGGTGTATGGTCGGGTGCTATATATTGTGGCAGAGGTTAGGAAATAAGGAGTTAACTTCAAACGAGCTTTTCTCAATGTATATTCTCAAGTCCTTGGGCGTCCAAGGGCTCTATTATTTTTCCTCCCTACCGGGTCAGGGCGGCTCGCTGATTACATGCCTACCTTCTTCCACCAAAACTTGGAAGAGGAAATGGTTCTTCGCGTCCGGCAGTTGGGAGTGTACGCCGGACGAACCTTGACCCTTGAGCTTCCGAGTCCGAGCTGACTTTGCTTTACCAGGTCGGATGAAATTCCGACCTAACTAAATTTCCCAAAACTCTTCCATCCTCTTTTTTTTTTTTTTTTTTTATATCCTCTGACGTATATTTGCCTGCTCGTACAGTTTCGGCGACCATCCGGGTAGCTTTATCCGCTACCCAAGAGAGGCAGATCCTCAAGGCCTGAGCTCTCTCCGTCGAAGAGAGGGATTTTCGCCGGTTGATTACTCTCAATTCCATTCTCGAATCAGGTCGGTCGACTGAAGTAATAACTTTATTTTTCCTTCTTTTTGTCTCATCTCCTTCTCACTTTTTCCTCTTTCTTGGACAGGGATGGCTCCGAAGGCGGCGGTCTCCAAGACTCGCAAAATTCCAGCCCGATTCCTCGATCGCGGGCAGAGCTCCGCTGAGCCCTCCAGGAAAAGGGTGGCCACTACCGAGGCACAAAGACCGCCACGATTGCCTCAGTCTTTTGTGTGCGAATCCGGGCAGCCCCTCAGTTCGGACTCTTCCTTGGTCAGGGCCGAACCGTTAGCCGCCCAGCCTCCATCTGCCGAAGCTCCGATCGTGAATGTTCCGGATAGTTCCGATTCGTGAGCCGAGCCGGCAGTCCACCGTCCTGTGCCCCCAACTAACTCCTCCAACACTCCTCAAACTGCTGAAGTTGGCCCCGATCAGCCTGCTACTGATGCCGGCACGTCTTGTCCTCCTCATCTACGGGCTTCTTTGGCTGCTCCTGCTGGGGGTGCTGAGCAACGGGAGGACCAAGTCGAGATGCCTTCATTAATAGAGCAGTACTCGTCTTGGATCGACGGTGTCAACGCATACATGCGTGTCAACCATAGTATCCACAGGACTTGAGCACTATAGCCTCCTCCGACCCAGACCAGATGGTCGGGGTTGCGATAGAGAGCAGCCTCAGGGTAATTTTAACATTCTCTTTGTTGTGTATCCATGGTGTTCTTGACTTACATGCTAACTATGATCATCACTTTCGCAGGATTTGGCTTTGCTGATCATGATCCGCCAGGTAATGGCTGAGCGGAATCGCCAGATGCAGAAGACTCTGGTTGCTGCTTCCTCCTGGAAGACGAAGACCGAAGCTATGAAGGCTGAGCTGAAGAGATGTTTTCTCCTTCTGAAGGATGCTCAGTCCGAGCTGAAGTCAACTCAGTCTGAGCTGAATGTCGCACAATCAGAGCTGGAAGTATCTCAGGCATTAAGCCCAGTCTCTAGAGGAGGCCCTGCGGGAGGCAGCAGTCAAGGCCCAATCCGATCAAAACAAGGCCGAATCTCTCGAAGCTGCTCTGAAGACAGCTGAAGAGGAGAAGATGAACTTAGCTAGGCTCTTAAAGGAGGTCCAGCAGAAGTCTTTGGCCGAGGTCAATGGTTTGAAAGCCGAGCTTGAGAAGCTGACTGCGGTTTCTGAGGAGTTGTATAACGATGGCTTCCAGGAGTGCAGGCGTCTTGTGCTTAAGCATTTCCCAACTCTTGACCTTACGGCCGTAGATGAGGACGAGGAGGAGGACGACGCTCGGGTTGGGGACGCTGGGGCAGGCCCGTCTGGGGCTGGCAAGGAATGAGAGAGACTTCTCTTTTCCCTATATATATATATATATATATATATATATATATATATATATATATATATATATATATATATATATATATATATATATATTGAAAGACGTACAAAACATTTTGTTTTAATACAAGCCCTTCTGAGGCAGATTTTGACAACTCATTCATAGAGTTCATTTCATTTTATGTGTGGATGAATCAGAAACTTCCTTTTAGCAACCTTCGTGATTAGGCCCCCCTTAATTCCAGACTTAGTTGCTCGGAGCAGTTCGTGAGCACGTACGGTCTTATGGCTGTGTTCACTCTGGTATAATGACCGGATTTTTGTGTTATCGAGCTGACCTGTTGCCCCATGCGGCCCAGCAAGTTTAAACGTATGATTTCATGCTCGAGATTAGGTCACACTAAAAGAACGTCTTGGAAAGGATTTTATTAAACCACTGTCTCGGAATACATACTTTGTATTAGGTATCGCCCGTTGTTTATGGATAATAGATTTTGAGATGATCAGGGTTCCATGGATGGGGAAGGGGTTTGCCCTCCATGTTTTCGAGCTAATAGGTGCCAAGACGACGCAAGTTGATAACCTTATATGGTTCTTCCCCATTGGGGCTAAACGCGCCGGTTTTGTCGTTTACATTCACTTTTTTAAGGACGAGGTCACCGGCTCGGAACCGTCTTTCTTTCACTCGAGAGTTGTAGTATCGTTGAACTCTTTGCTGATATGCTGTCATTCGTACTTGAGAAGCTTCTCTTACTTCGTCGAGTAGGTCTAAGTTCATCCGCCGCTGATCTTCATTTTGATCGGGTCAATGCCGGCTTGTCCTACTTGTAGGCATTCCGATCTCAACTGGCACAACAGCCTCGGCTCCAAAAGCTAAGGAGAAGGGTGTTTCCTCGGTAGCGGATCGAGTTGTGGTTCGGTAGGCCCAAAGCACTTCAGGAAGTTCCTCCGCCCAAGTACCATTTTTCTCTCCGAGCTTCGCCTTGAGATGGTTTTTGATAATCTTATTGATTGCTTTGACCTGACCATTGGCTTGTGGGTGGTGAGGAGAGGAATACACATTTTTAATGCCCAATCCTCTGCAGAATTTATGAAATCCTTCGTTGTCGAACTGTCACTCATTGTCTTTGATTATTTTATTCGGGATCCCAAAACGACACACAATCGCCCTCCAAATGAAATTCGTCGTTTTCTTTTCTGTGATGGTAGCCAATGGTTCTGCTTCCGCCCACTTTGTGAAGTAGTCGACGGCGACAATTGCGTACTTTACCTGCCATTTCCTCGTCGGAAGAGGGCCAATGATATCGACTCCCCATTGAGCGAACAACCATGGTCCGGCCATGGGAGTGAGCTCTTCAGGGGGCAGGTGAGGAATTGGGGTGAATCGTTGGCATTTATTGCATCTTTTAACGATCTCCCGGGTGTCTTGCTAAATGGTGGGCCAATAATACCCTTGCCGAATTACTTTCTGCGCAAGTGCTCGGGCCCCGGAATGATTTCCGCAGCACCCAAAGTGGATCTCACGTAGCACGTAATTGGTTTCTTCAGGTCCTAGACAGCGTAGACACGTGAGAGAGAACCCCTTCTTGTAGAGAACCCCATCGATCAATGTATACCGAGCTGATCTATAGCGGATGCGCCGAGCTTCTTTTTGGTCGTCGGGTAATTCGCCTGATTGTATAAACCGGATGATGGGATCCCTCCAACTTGGGGTTGTCAAGATTGGATAAACCTCAGCGAGTTCGTTTGACGATATGCTTCGTTGCGGGAGGAACTCGATGGGAACTGTCCTACAGAGCTCGTCGTCTGCTGACGATGCTAGCTTCGCGAGGGAGTCTGCATTCGAATTTTCAACTCTCGGGATCCGAATGATTTCATAATGGTCGAAGCGCGACAGTAGCTCTTGAGTTTTCTCCAGATATGCGGACATTCTCCCTCCTTTTGCTTGATATTCTGCAGTTACTTGTCCAACCACTAGTTGCGAGTCGTTGTATATTCTCACTGATCGGATTCCTATTTCGGAGGCGAGGCGAAGACCGGCCAAGAGGGCTTCATACTCAGCCTCATTGTTTGAAGCTTGGAATCCAAATCGGAGTGCATATTGAATTTTGATCCCATCTGGTGAGGACAAGACGAGGCCGGCTCCACTACCTTGTGAATTGGAGGATCCATCGACGTGCAATATCCAGACAAGTGTGGCGCTATTATTCTCAGGATTTTGGTCAAGTTCACTGTCACACTGAGCCTTGTGGGGTTCGGTTAGCTCGACGATGAAGTCGGCCACGGCTTGGCCTTTGATTGCCGCACGAGGTCAATACCGTATGTCTAATTCGCCGAACTCAACAGCCCATTTGACGAGACGACCCGAGGTTTTGGAATTTTGCAGCACCTGTCGTAGTGGCTAATCGGTCAGTACAGCTATCGGGTGTGCTTGGAAGTATGGCCTCAACTTTCGGGCCGAGGTGATTAACGCCAGAGCCATCTTTTCGATTTTAGGATATCATGTTTCCGAGTTGAGCAGAGCTTTGCTAATGTAATAAACGGGTCTCTGCATTCCTTCGTCATCCCGGACTAGTGCCGAATTGACCGCCGCTGGTGAAACCGCTAAATACAAAAGTAGTTCTTCTTTATGCGCTGGTTTGGACAGCAGGGATGGAGAGCCGAGGTAGGCTTTCAGCTCGACAAAGGCTTGCTCGCATTCTGAAGTCCAGGTCATCTCCTTACATTTACGCAACTGTTTGAAGAAGGGAAGACATTGATCCATAGCTTTTGAGACGAATCTGTTGAGCGCTGCGATCCTCCTTGTGAGGCGCTGGATTTCTTTCACTATGCGAGGTGAGCTCATGTTGAGAAGGGCCTGTATCTTTTCGGGATTGGCCTCAATTCCTCACTGATTTACCATGAAATCGAGGAATTTTCCCAAGCTTACTCCAAAGGCGCATTTGCTAGGGTTGAGCTTCATGTGATACTTCCTTAATATTTCGAACGCAGTGCAAAGGTCTTTGACATGGTCTTCCGACCGCCTGCTTTTGACGAGCATATTGTCCACGTATACTTCCATAGTCTTGTCAAGCTGATCCGCGAACATCTTGTTTACCAGCCGTTGATAGGTCGCCCCAGGATTCTTGAGTCCGAAGGGCATGACCTTATAGCAGTAGAGGCCCCGATCTGTGATAAACGCGGTCTTTTGCCTATCGGGAGCATACATCTGGATTTGGTTGTACCCAGAGTAAGCGTCCATAAAGTTGAGGAGCTCGTGCACAGCAGTTGTGTCGACGAGCTGATCTATCCTCGGTAGCGGGAAGCTATCTTTAGGACAGGCTTTGTTCAGGTCGGTGTAATCCACACAGACCCTCCATTTTCCGTTGGCCTTCTTGACGAGGACTACATTTGCCAACCAATCTGGATAACATATCTCTTGGACAAATCCTGCCTTGCACAGTTTCTGCACTTCTTCTTCGATCACCATGTATCTTTCCGTGTTGAAAGAACGCCTTTTTTGAAGGACCGGTTTAGTGGCTGGGTCGACATTTAACCGGTGGACCATTACCTCCGGACAGATTCCGGGCATCTCTTCATGGGACCATGCAAAGACATCCACATGCTCCTTCAGGAAGGTGGTCAAGCTCTCTCGCACATCGTCCTTCAGACACAACCCGATCTTAATGACCCTGGTCGGGTCGGTCCTAGACAAGGGAATGTCGACCAACTCCTCGGCTGGTGACCCTCGCTCCTTTTCATCTTCCCTCGGGTCTAAGGAGGATGCGTGAGAGACGGTCGACATCACGCCTCTATTTCTTCCTCATAGGGAAAGTTTGTAGCAACGACGGGCTTCCTACTGGTCTCCTCTGACCAAGCCGACCCCCTCGTCAGTTTCGAACTTCATCGCTAGGTGGTAGATGGAGACGGCGGCTTTGAGAGCTCGTAAGGTAGGGCGGCCGACGATGGCGTTATAGGCAGAGGGAGTATTTACCACAAGAAAATCAACCATAATCATTTTCTGGTTGGGTTCTTCTCCAGCTGTGACCGGCAGAGTTATCTCCCCTTCAGGCATGACGCTATCTCCTGTGAATCTGGTCAATGCTGTTTTGACTGGCTTTAATCTGGAATGATCGATCTTCATTCTTTCAAAAGCTGAGGTATATAAGATGTCAGCCGAGCTCCCTGTGTCGACCATCATCCTGTGGAGTCTCTTGTTGGTGACCACCATCGAAATGACAATGGAGTCGTCATGCGGGTGCACGATTCCTTTAGCGTCCTCTTCGGTAAACGTTATTGCCTGCGGAGTAACTTTCGCGACTTTTGAAGGTCGGCTGGTGATGTTTACCGATGGTCCTGGTCCCGGTTGGGACGTTCTTCCTTGTCGTACATAGTTTTTGCGGGAGTTCCCGGAATCTCCAGTGGTCGGCCCGCCGAAGATCATGTGGATTTCTTCCACAGGATTGTTATTCAGTTCTTCAGTCAGGTCTGTAGTTCGATCTTCGTTCCTCCGACTGTCCTGACGCTGAGCGATGTAGTCTTTCAGGAATCCCTGCTGGATGAGGGTTTCTATCTGTCGCTTTAAGTCAAAGCAATCCACAGTGTTGTGACCATGGTCTTTATGATACAGACAGTACCTCGACTTTGATCTTCTATCAGGGTCAGTTTTTATCTTCGCGGGTCGTTCGAAGGTGTGTTTGCCTTTCTCTGCTAAGTACACTTGTTCAATGGTTTTGTTGAGCGGTGTGTACTTTTTGAACCACGGTGTTGGTAATTTCGTTCCTCGGGTAGATCCGTTCCGAGCTGGCGACTTTCACTCCAACCTATGTCTTTTCGAGCTGCTACTTTCTTGACGTTCTTTATTCTTGGATGTCGGCCGGTGAGCGTTAACCAGTTCCTCGGCGTTGATGTGCTTGGCTGCCCAATCCAAAAATTTGGCCACGGACTGAGGTGGCTCCTCCCCAACAGACCAAAGGAATATTCGGTCCCGTAGCCCTCCAATCATAGTGTGTAACAGTACGTCTTGTGAGAGATTTTTGACTTGTACGGCTTCGGAATTGAAGCGCGCGAGATAGTCTTTTAATAACTCGTCCTCTTTTTGCTTGATCGCAACGAGATGAGTTGAGTGTTTCCTTGGGTATGTGCTTCCGATGAACTGAGTAGCGAAGACTCTGCTCAATTGGGAGAACGAGCTGATTGTCCTTGATTTTAAGTTGCGAAATCAAGTCCATGCTGAGCTCGTTAATGACAACGGGAAAGCCTTGCACATAATGTGTCCGCTAGCTCCGAGGAGTTCCATTCGAACTTTGAAATTTTCTAAGTATTTTGCTGGATCTCCTATCCCCGAATACTGCTTCAACTGGGGAATTTTAAACCCTTTGGGAAGGAGCTCTTCACGAACCTCGTTGGTGAACTGTGATTCAAATGAGTCGACTAGCGCATCTACTACAATAGGTGCCCGGGCCCGCTGTGCTCTTTGGATATCGCCCATTTATTCCCGGAGTTCTTTCAACTCGGCTTCCAGTGGGCTTATATTGTCGTCCATCCGATCGCTGGCTTCGTGACCGGTCCGTTCATGCTCGAGACGAGCCGTCCTCTTTTCCTCCAGCTTATGGCGCAGGTCGTTTGCGGGCAAATCCGCGGCCGGTCGGAACCTTGTCCCGGTTGACTGGCTGACGGCCTCATGTTCTTCGACCGGAGTTGGCCGATAAGAATGTTGGGGTGCCCGAGTTTGATGAGAGTGCTGGGATTGTTGAGGTAGGGGGTTAGTATGTCGAGGCACTTCATGGTCTTTGCCATTTGAAGCTGTCAGGCGGACCAGACCAGTTAACAGAGCTTTAATTTCGTCTAGCCTCTGGTCCACGTAGCCGAATCGTTCGTCAACACCTCCTAGCCTTTAGGCAACTCCTCCAACTTGCTCTTCGAGAAGGGATAACTTGATTCCTCGATTGCGAGGCCTCTGTTGCCCCTCCTGCTGAGTAAAGCGAGGAGAGTTCCCACCGAGCTGGATGGCAGGGGTGTCGGGGAACGATCCTTCATTCTCGGAGATTTGATCGTCTGAAGGTCCGGCGATTGCGGGCGCCTTCCCTTTATACTTTCTTTTTCCAGCCATGGTGAAAAATGTTAGGATCGTCTTGAGCGATTGGGTGAGAACACGGACTTCCTGGTTACAGGAAAAGTAAACGTGTTCCCACAGATGGCGCCAATCTGTTGATGCTGAAAGATGGTCAACAGAGGAGATGGGGTGACCTCCAACCTGGACGGATGGGTGCAATTGATCTCCTGCAGATGTGCGGTCTGGATCTGGATTGAAGGTTTTCTAGACCCTGTAAAGCACAAAGGAAAAAAAAGGGAGGTGGCTGGGGTCCAGCCGTTAGCCCTCCGATGCCTGAGTTAGTTTGATCTTGAAAGATTAACCATTTCTCTTTAGATCAGTTTTTGTCTCGTACCTTGATAATGAGGAGGACGCATCAATTTATAGACTTAGGTTGCAAAGCTATCTGCCTTTTTGGGGAGACGTGATCCTCGCGGGTTGCTAACCGAGCTTCCGAGATCTTAAGATTTTCCGGTAGCAAGTGGGGATCTTGGTCCTGGTTTATTGGGACCAGCGATTCTTACTCCTGATATCATGGCATGGCCCCACGATCACGGGATTGTCATTCAGCTCGTCGTAAGCCCGAGGTCAATCCCTGGAGCCTTATCTGAGACGGTCCTTATCGGGTCGGTTGGAGCCGACCCGTGTTCAGGGTCTATAGTGGTCGGCTCGATTCTATCAAGCCAGTTCAATTCGTACTTTCAGGTCGGCTCTTTACCCACAACACCATTAATTAAAAAATGAGATGAACTCACTTTGAAATAATTCTGTTGTAAGTAGGGTTGTCATTGGCCCCCACTAGGTGCTCGGCCAAGCAAAATCTAAATGATGGCCCGAACATTCAAAATCCTGGCCCTGTCTTAAATGGAAGTGGATTGTGTATTGCCCTGCTGGAACAGATATCGGTCCAGGTAAGGGTTCTGTGATGCCCACCATTGGAACCTTCCTAAGGCCCACCGCGATGTTTATTTGCAATTCAACTTATTCATTAGCTCACACAAACCAAATCTCAGCTTGAACCAAAACTTGTGTGTCCCCGGAGAATTTTTTAATGGTGGGCATTCAATCCCCACAATCCACTTGAGTCTTGGATGATCTAGAAAAATGGATGAACAGCATGGATAAAACCCATACATCATTGTGGGTCTTACAGAGCTCTACTCAAGACGGATTCCGTCACGGGGGCAGGACACAATCTGCTACCTTGTTTGTTAAATCGAATTCTGCTGGAAAATGAGTTCTTCCCATCTTAGGTAAAAACGATAATGTATTTAGAGATCTTGATCGAATTTTATATTAAGAAGGTTTCAAATCCAACCCGTTGAACATCAGTTTATGTCCACCCAGTAGATAACTTCCAACCTTTTAAGTCAATGCAATATCCAACCCTTCAATAGGTTGGCCCAACCATGAGGACCACCTAATAAAAAAATCATCCCCATCAACTCATCAAGTGGGCCATACCACAGAAAAAATGTATAGCCATTGATAAATAGAAAGATAAAAGTAGGGTCCACCCAATTAGTGGACGTGGCTGACTGAACATTGAGTCTAGTTTTTTAGATTTTCAAACAATGATAACTATCCCTGGATCATCTCCCGGGAGCTACTTAAATAGGCAGTTGTTGACTGTGCGTCGCAGTCGAATGGAGGGGATGGTGCACTTGGGTGAACTTGGGCCAGTACTCCCTCACTTGCCCCATTGCTTGTATGCACCGATCTAGGCTGATTCGCC
This sequence comes from Liriodendron chinense, assembly GCA_003013855.2. NCBI lineage: Eukaryota > Viridiplantae > Streptophyta > Magnoliopsida > Magnoliales > Magnoliaceae > Liriodendron > Liriodendron chinense. The sequence goes on along the minus strand of ML058381.1, from coordinate 921,817 downwards.
TGATGGCTATCGCTAGGGCATGCTTTTAGTCCTATAATTGCCTTGGTTGCAACCCACGAAGTCATTAAGTAGGATTCATGAGGGGGTGCCGTCATGTTAACGTGCCGCCACCTAGAAACGGTTTACGTGGGACCGTACCATGGATACAGTTTACCCACTACCGCATCTAGGGTGGGGTGTCTGCAATCTGATCAATGTGATTTTTTAGCCATACACCATCTGAAGTGGATTCGACGGTCTGGATGGAAGACTACAGCAGCCACAAAGGATACCCCTGGTGGCATGAATCTTTGGGGCCCAACAGTGATGTATGTGTCTTATCCACGCCGTCCATCCGTTTTTTCAGCTCATTGTAGGTCATGAACCAAAAAAATGAGGCAGATCCAAAGCTCAAGTGGACCACACCACAGGAAACAGTAGGAATAATGAAGCCCACTGCTGAAACCTTCCTAGGGCTCACCGTGATGTTTCTTTGCCATCCAACCTGTTCATAAGATCACAAATATCTCGAGGAAGGGTAGCTTGATTCAAAACATCCGTGGTCACCCAAGAAGTTTTCAATAGTAGGCATTTAATCCCCACTTGTTACTGTGGTGTGGTCCACGTGAGTGTTGGATGTGCCTCATTTTCGGACTCACGCTCTAAAATGAGCTAGAAAAACGAATGGACGGCATGGATAAAATACAAACATCAAGGTAGGCCCCAAAGAATCATTCCAGGATATCCCTGGTAGGGGGTGTTGTAGGCAATTAGCTTTCCCGGAAAAGGAACATAGTATTCTAGGAAGTGGTTTTGGGGAACCACCGACCTCAGTGCTTTCCGGGACTATGCGGCCCACTATGATGACTATCTTACCAAAGTTAAGGGTTGCATGATAACGACTAACGTATCTATCATATCTTTGACTCCGTGTTAGATTCCACTAGGAGATGGTCGTCGTGATTGTGGGGCCCACTTTTTTTTTTTTTGTTTTTTTGTGTGCGTGAAAATTCGAGCATTCCATTTTCCTCGTATGAATTTAGAGCTTGGGCCTACATTGATCCAAATCCAAAGCTCAGGTGGGCCACATGGCAGGTAAAAGTGCATATTGAACACAAGCCCTTCAAACCATTGTGGGGCCATGGAAATTTTAGATCATGTGTAAAATTTGGTGATCATGTTCAATCCACTAGGAATGATCTTCCAAATGGTAGGGAATGTTGTTTCAACTATGGTTTTAAAAAAAAAAAAAAAACCATTGACGATAGTTTCAACTGTGGTAAGCCACCAACTCACTTTTTACTGTTGTGGGACTGTATACACCCTACCTAAAATGAGAATAAACCACTATTCAACTTTCAGCCATGCTTTAATAAAAATGCCTCGGGAAGACTTGGGAACCATTGAAAGACCATACAAGTAGGGCAAAATGCATTTTCGACAAGTCCTGGGAATAATTGACGGACCAGATTGGCAGATAGGATGCCCGACCAATCTGATCTTGACCAAACCGTTTCGACCTCTCAGAGACCTGAAACGTGCACCACTCCGAGAAAACCATCTTTGGCCAACCCAAAAGACAATTTGCTGTTTATTAGTTTTTTATCTCCTGAGGAGAGAGGCAACATGGAACGAACAGTGTAAAAGTGAAAGGACTTAATGAGCTAAGGGGGTGGGATGAAAGCACTATTTGAAAAATAAAAAAGGAGCCATCTACTCTTTAAAATCTAGATGGATCAGATAGAAAAAGTAATCGACACAAACCAAAAATGATCAACAGACCGGATTGGTGGGCCTACAACTCTATAAAATCAAATATCAGTCGATTGTCCGGATTGTTTGAAAACTTCGACCAGGCGCAGCTTGATTGTATCACATTTAACTCCCCTAAAGACAGCGAAAATTCAAGTGGGTTAAGCTAAAAGGGTCCCAATACCTCCCGAAGATAATCACCAAACCCGATCAACCAACACCAAATTCAGTGAAAAACTGATTGCGGTCACTCATCCTAACTCTAAAACCCTGAAAACCCCTGTACGTAGGAGCTAACATGTAGAAACAGGAGGCCCTTCAAGGGCCACATGTCCAAAAGAGTTGCCTTTTGTTACAGGCTTTCTTTACCTAGCTGACAGAGTCAACAAGATGAAAAAGTAAGCCTATAGCCACATAGCTACCCTTTGCCCATAGGCCCTCTTTATCTGACTAATAAGGCTGACAACAGGAAAAAGTAAGCCTATAGTTTATAGGAGGCCCTTCACTGGCTGCCTGTTTACCTTTATTTAAACCACACAACTAGCACCCCGGGCCGTTAACAACAGGCAGAGAGAAGCTATGAGTTCGAGAGAGTGCATCGTAGAGGGTTTTGTAGGGTTTTGAGGTAGGGAGGGTGCACGTGTAGCACATACCCGAGGTTTCGGATTATCAGGAGATTCTCGACTGCGTCAAACTTATATTCAACTCAGGAGATGATTTCAAATTAAGAAAGTCTTTGTAGAAATGGGTCTCTGTCTCCTCTTTTCTTTCTAATATCTCAAGTTGATGTGCATTCCACCGCACATCCCAAGAACATTAGAAGTACATACTCATTTTTTTTAATTTTTTAGATCACTATCCTCTCTCTCTCTCTCTCTCTCTCTCTCTCTCTTTCTCACTCTCACTTTATTCCCTACCCGGGGTCTTAAACCCTATGAAGTAGGTTAGGTGTTGCTTATTTCCTTTTTGCCTATCCTAGGTGCTACTTATTTCTTTTCTTGCCTACCCCGGTCTTAAACCCTACGTAGTAAAGTTAGGTACTAATTTTCAGTTTTGCCTACTCAGGATCTTAAATCCTATAAAGTGAGGTTAGATATAATATTATCGAAGTTTTGTTAAATCCTCTAAAAATTGTAAAACCTCTTAAAGTAGAGACCGCACGTGGTGTGGGCAGAAAGAAAATGGCACCTAATCCCTTCGTTCCCTGTCATTAAAGCCCTTGGAATCTACAGTCACAAATCAACCGCATGAGTCACTTGAGTTGAGGAATCGTTCCCCAACCTTTAAGTGATTATATGGTTTCTAGCCAATTGAAGATACTCAGCTTCATTTGAATACTGGTAACTCCAAAGTCAAATGCATTTTATACATCAGTTAATACCTACACCCTAACTACAACGGAACACTAGAGAAAGCAGAGGAAGTGAGGGCAATTGCATCCATGTGGAGGCGTTCATAAGGATCCATCTATGCATTAGATCTGCTAGATTTTGGGCCCACACCCTAAAATGAGATGACAAAAATGGTGTGCAGTTCAAATTTGCGGCCTACATCACAAAAATAGACCCTGCCTAACTTTGTGGGTTTCTAAAGACATTAGTAAAAGTTTTGCTTTAAAAAATGAGATATGTAATTTAATTAATATGAAAATAATTTATTAAAATCAGTATTTGACAGATCGTATGAGGGACTAACAACGAGAAGAGCGACTTTAGAGCTAACATTGAAAAGAATTGGCGATTTTGGAGAAATAATTTAAAAGTATTAGTTTTTCAGTCCATAGGCCAAAACAAAGGCATCTTATGGGAAAATTCCTTAAAAAATGTTTATTGTCAAAGTGACCTAAGGTCTACCTTTTTTTTTTTTTGGTGGGGGGGGGTTCTACCTTTATTAAAATGTTTAGTACACACTATTAGTGCACTAATTTGCGCACCTTTTTATCAATCACGTGAGTCTGTGTGTTAATAAGTCGGTTGAGCCCTTAAAAGTTAAAGACCGAAGACACATGAAAACAAAAAGCATCAATGAGTGAAGAAACAGGTAAATCAGAGGTGAGTCTGTGTTAATAAGTCGGTTGAGCCTTTAAAAGCTAAAGACTGAAGACACATGAAGACAAGGAGCATCAATAAGTGAAGAAACAGGTAAATCAGAGGTGCCTTTGTGACCGTAACCTTAGAATCTAAACAACTTAGCCTCTAGATGACCGTACCTTAATAGGAAAACCTTTACATTGGTCATCTATCAGCCTTAAAACTCCTTAAGATCACATTTTGTAAAGCTTTAGAGGACCCAAGCTGTTGTAAAACAAACTGCCCAAAACAGCAGAAATTTGGGTGTCTTTGACCAATCAAGCAGATTCTCGATTTGTCTCGACCTGTTGACCTCGACTAGTTGAACTATCCAAAAAAAGTCTAACGAATTTTTGCCTGAAAATCGAATCAGGCTCGACAAGTCGAAGGGTAAGTTTGACCGATCGAAGAGGACTGTTGACCGGTTGAAGGCTCAAGTTGATTGATCGACAGTAGTCGTTTTCTGCCTTTTTTTTACCATTGTAAAGCTATTTCTTTATAAAGGGCATATAGGCTTTGGGCATTTGCATGGGTTTTTAATGCATTAAAAGCCTTCATGCTTCCATATTATTTTAGGCTTTAATCCTAAGAGATTAAAGTCATCTTCCTTGTGATTCATCACATAAAAGAGCGTCCTAAGCTCCTTTAAAAGATGAATTTGATCTCCTTCATTCTCTAGAGTTTAAGCACTGAACTTATAGACATATCCTTGTCTAAATATTTTAGAAAACCCATTTAGGTGAACCCTCAATATAGAACTAACTCGTATCCTTTGGTTGTAGAGATTTCACCAACTCACATTACCTTGGTCACTTCAATGGAGCATTGCATGCAAAGTGTTTGATTGTGGAGCTGAACCACTTGGCATCAATGATCGGGGGAGCATCGATGAGTTAATTTAAGCACGTGAGAGAATGAAGAAGCAATTCAAGCAAGGCTCATCAACGGGGCTTAAATTCGACAAGTAAGGTTGCCATTTGTAGAGCCCATGTACACCTCTTCCTTGTGTAGGACCGAGTATTAGAGTTTGATTGCCAAACTCGATTAGGTTCTTATGTAGGACCTAGGCTCTTGTGTATGGTTAAATTCACTGGACACGGGTGCATACGTGTTAGTCTCCACGAGGAGCCTTTGGTGAGAATAGACATAGGTCCTTATATTAGGATCAAGGTTGTTGGTTAGCCTTGAAAACCTTGGTGAGTGATTTTTGTATAGGATCACCACCGGACATGTGTGTATACTTGTTAATCTCGAGAGAGCTTTCGGCAGGAATATATGTAGGGCTTTGGATTAAGACCGCTAATGGTTGTTGATTAGCCGATAGAAAACCAACTAAGTCTTCGAGAGAACTAGTTCTTGTATAGGACCGATGCTTTTGGTGATCTTATGGAAAACCAATTGTAAAGGTTAGAAATGAACCTGATCTAAAACCTTCGGGATAGTGAAATCTAATACACTCGAGGGAAGAGTGCATCCGCCGGGAGTGGAGTAGGGAAACCGAATCACCATATATCATTGTGTTTTTTATTGTCTTTGAGCATCTCTTCTTAATTATGCATTTGTGTTTAATTAGTTGAATTGTTAATGCATGATTAAATGTATACTAGGAATGAATGAATAGCGCGCACACACACATAATGGTAGCTATCTCTCTTTATACTAGTTGCTTCTTATGTTGCATTTATTGTAGTCTATGTGATTGGACCAACTTGGCTTGGAAGCCTAAGTGTTACTCACCTTAGTAGCTTAATTGATAAATTGTTTAATTAGGCGATAATTTTTTAGTGATCCTATTCAATTCCTCTCTGAAGCTTCTGCAACGAATAACATGTTGGTTTCATGTTAAACTATCCCATGCAATTTCAATTAGTATCAGAGCGGATAACTTTAATAGAGCAAAAAACTACAATCCATTTTTTAATTGGAGCTTAGTGTGTGTTGCTTTTGAAGGGTATAATTGCCTAGAGTTGATCCAAAAAAGCGTTAAAATGATGTCTACCCAAGAGGGAAGTTCCATCACCCAACCACCATATTTTGATGGTTCAAATTATGCATATTAGAAAAACCAGATGCGTATCTTTTTTATATCCCTTGATCCACTTGTTTGGGATATGATTGATCAAGGATGGGAAGCTCTAATAGAAACGATGGTTAGAAATGGAATTAATGTCACTCCACCTAAGGAAATATCAAAATGGAGTGACATGGAAAGGTCTTATTGTAGTTACAATGCCAAAGGTCTCAATGTTATTTATTGTGCCATTTCGCCCGATGAATTTAAATATATATGTACGTGTGAAATGAGCAAAGAGGCATGGGACATATTAGAAACTACCAACGAGGGCAAGAGCACAATAAAATGATCGAAGCTTCAACTTTTGATCACACAATTCGATAACATTAAAATGGAAAAGTTTGAAACTCTTATGGAGTTCTACTCTAAATTGTCAGATATTTGCAACTCCATGTGGGGTTTAGGAGAGATAATCCCAGAAGGCCATGTATGTAGGAAAGTACTTAAGTTCTTTCCTGAAAGATTTAGCTCCAAAGTTACCACAATAGAAAAGTGTAGAGATAGACATGATGAAAGTAGAAAAACTTTTAGGTTCCCTACAAACTTATAAATTACACTTTAAGACCACACACTACGCCAAAATGGGAAAAAAAAAACGACACAAAAATGCTTCATTTAACGACGGCCTTGATTCGTCGCATCAAAATGCTTCGTTTAACGACGAATATAGTCCGTCGTTAATATTACGACGGACTGTATCCGTCGTAATTACCCAAATTACTGTTGCTAACAGGTAAGGGTGGGTTTTCAAGGGAATATTACGGAAAAGATATATTAACGACGGACTAAATTCGTCGTAAAATTTACGGCGAACCTAAATTCGTCGTTAATTTAAATTTTCTGACGGATCCGTCCATATGGCCAGAGATGGCGGAACGGTAATTATCGACGGACTTACCTGATTATAGCGACGAATATGGTTCGTCGTAAATCCTAAATTGTACTATTTTAATTCAAGTAATTTTTAAAGGAATTTGAGTTTGAAAAACTTTAATTATTTGACAACGAAAATTGAAAGTAAAAAAAAGAAACTGATTTTGAGAGAAAAATCGAAATTTCGAAAGAACGAAATTATGAAAGAAACATTTAAAAAAAAATTTGAAAAGTTTGAAAACTTAGAATCTTAAAAAAAATTGCGATTTTAAGAAGAAATTGAAATTTTGTATTTTGAAAAAAATTGAAAAGCTGGATAAAAAATGAGATTTTGAAAAAATTCGACATTTTCAAAACGAAAATTGAAAAGTTTAATCAAATTTGTGATTTTGAAAAAATTAAGAAGCTTGAAAATAAATTAACAATGTTTAAAAAAAAAATTGAGACTTCGAAAGAAATTGACATTTTGAAAAAAATTAAAAAGTTTTAATAAAATTGATTCCGTTGAGAAAAATTGAGAACATTAATAAATAAAAAATGAGATTTTGAGAAAAAATAATTAACATTTTAAAAATGAAGATTGATAAGTTTAAAAAATTGTGACATTTAGAAAAAAATTAACAATGTTTGAGAAAAATTGATATTTAAAAAATAGCTAGATTTTGAAAAGAAAATGAAATTTAGAAAAACAATCGTTATTTTGAAAGAAAATGAGATTATGAAAACAAAATTACATTTCGAAAAAAAATTGAGAAGTTTGAATAAAATTGATACGTTTACAAAAAAATCGTAATATTTAAAAAGAAATTAAGATTTTGTATTTTGAAAAAACGTGAGAAGTATGAAATATAAAAAAAATTAAATTTTAAAAAACTTGACCTTTAAAAAAATTGTGATTTTGAAGAAAAAAGTTCAAAAGTTAAAAAAAAATTAACAACTGTTTGAGAAAATTTAAGATTTAAAAAATATCAAGATTTAAAAAAATGAAATTAAACAAAAATCGAGATTTTGAAAGAAATTGACATTCTGAAAAAGAAAATTGGCATTTTGAAAAATAAAATTGATAAGTTTAAAAAAATTACAATTTTTAAAATGAAATTAAGATTTTGTATTTTGAAAAAACTTGACGAGTTTGATATAAAAAATGAAAATTTGAAAAATATTATCATTCTGAAAAAAAAAAAAAGTTGAGAAGTTTAAAAAAATTAACTTGTTTGAGAAAAATTGAGATTTAAAAAAGCTATGATTTAGAATTTGAAGTTTTAAAAGAAATAAATAATGTTTGAGAAAAATTGAGATTTAGATTTTCTTTTACATTCAAAAAGAAAAGTGTGATTTTGATAGAAATTGAATTGTAAAAAAAAATTTAGCATTTTGAAAAAAATTAGAAAGTTAGAATAAAATTGATAAGTTTGAAAAAAAAATTAGACTTTGAAAAAATTATGAGAAGTTTGAAACAAAATTAACAATATTGGAATTAAATTGAAATTAAAAAAATCAAGATTAGGAAAAAAATAATAATTAAAATTTAAAATAAAACTACGATTTTGAAAGAAATTGACATTGGGAAAGAAAATTAGAATTTTTAACAAAATTGAAAAGTTTGAAAAAAAATATAGATTTTGAAAAGAAATTTAGAATTTGCATTTTTAAAAACATTAAGAAGTTTGATTAAAAAGAACTGAGATTTAAAAAAAAAAAAAAAAAACTTGATATTTTGAAAAAAAAATTGATTAGTCTGAAATAAATTAACATTTGAAAAATATATATTAGCAATGTTTGAGAAAAAATGAGATTTAAAAACATCTAAGATTTTGAAAGAATTGACATTTTGAAAACAAATCAAGAAGTTTGAAAAAAAAATATTAACAACGTTCGAGAAAAATTGAGAATTTGAAAAGAAACTGAGATTTAAAATAATCAAGATTTTAAAAGAAAGTGAGATTATGAAGAAAAAAATTTAGAAGTTTGAATAAAATTGATAAGTTTGAAAAAAAATTAATTTTTAAAAACAAATTAAGATTAATTGAGAAGTTTGATAAAACAATAAGATTTTGAAAAAAAAATAGCATTTTAAAAACAAAAATTGGGAAGTTTAAAAAGTAAATTGTGATTTAAAAAAAAAAAAAAGCTAAGAAACTGACAAAATAACAATTTTTTTGAAAAATTGTGAAAACATATCAACATTTTGATAGAAATTGATATCGGGAAAATAAAATTGGCATTTAAAAAAAAATGAGAAGTTTGAATAAAATTGATAAATTTGGAAAAAAAATTAGATTTTGAAAAAAAGTTGCAAATTTTAAAAAGAAACTAAGATTTGTATTTTAAAATTTTGGAAAAGTTTGATAAATAAAAAATGAGATTTTGAAAAAAAAAATCGAGAAGTCTGAAACAAATTGATATTTTGAAAAAAAAAAAAAGAGAGGAGAAGTTTGGAAAAAATTGAAACAAGGTAAATCCAGCCAAGGTAGATCCAAATTTGAAGTGGACCGCATATTGGTCTACGCTTGCGGGGTCCACCGTGATTTGTGCGTTTTATCCTCACCATTTAGCTAGTTCCTCACATCAATTTAGGATGGTAGGCCAAAAATTATTTAGATCCAACTCTTCCGTGAGTCACACTAAAAATGGTCAAAATTATTCAGATTTCATCCATTTTTGTTGCGGCCCACTCAAGGGTTACATCCAAATAATTTTAGCATAATACCTTAAAATGATATTAAAACGACCTATAGCAAGGGCCACACCATCTCAGGTGAGGCCGAAGACTCATCAGGCCTGAAAGAGACTCACCCACACAGTTGGACGTCACCAAGTTTTGTGGACCCCACCATGATGTATGTGTTACATCCATACCGCCCATCCATTTGGAGAGATCATTTTAGGGCATGAGCCAAAGAACGAGGCAGATCCAAAGCTCAAGTGGACCCCACCACAGAAAATAGTGGGGGACAGTGATAGCCACCGTTGAAAGCTTCCTAGGTCCCATTGATATGTCATGTGGTCCACTTAGGCCTTCGATCTGCCTCCTTCTTGGAATCATGCCTAAAATTAGCTTTCAAAATGAATGGACGGTGTGGATAAACCACATACATCACGGTGGGCCCCATAGAGCCCCTGACAGGACCGTCCGTCTAAGGTTTGAGTAGTACCCAATCCGCCAGCGAGATTTTTTTTATTCTCGCGGGCTTGAAAGTTTCGCCTCGGAAAACCCTCCCTTTTCCCTCCCTTTTACCCTCAGCTTCTCCTCTTTCCTGACCTCCCAATTCGAAAAAAAAATCAAAATCACCCGGATCTGATAATCCTTCTCGGTTTCCCTCTCTCATGGCTTCCTCGATCTCTCCGTCCCTGACTTCTGGCATCAATGGTGATGGCGATGGCATCAATGATGGTTGGGCATTGTGTTAGGGCGTCGAGATAGGTGAGTTTTGAGGTGGGTTTTGATAAGGGGTCGCAATAGAGGCGGTGCTGGACGAAAGCGGTAGAGATTGAGCGGCAGGGATGTGTTTCTTCTTCCGACTTCTTGTGGGAAGATTTCAATCCCAATACCCAAAGGTATGGATTCGTCTCCTTGTAAGTTTTCTGAATTTTTTGTCTTTTCCTTTTGTAAATCTTGTGGTATTGACCTTTAAGTCATGGAAACGCCTCTTTTTATCTGTTTTTCCCTTCTTTTCTCTTTTGGGTTCTTGAAATCTTTCTTCATGTTGTTGGATGATTTTGTTTTGTTACATTCATTGATGGGTTGTGGGTAAGGTGCGTTGCATTTTACAAGATTCATAAGGCTGTCTTACAGTTGCAGGTGAGACTTCTGAGCATGTATATTCACCCTCTATTTATGCAAATGTGGGTCCTTGCTTTGTTGGATATGATTTACTGCCAAGTGTTTGATGAAATGCTGCAATGGTAAATGGCTTAGTGTAGTCGAAGGTGGTGGGATCAATTCCCCTAACACATGAATTATATTTTTACGATTTTTTTTTCTTTTTTCTATGGACTATAGTCAAATCTGGCCCCATCCCTAGATCATCCTAAAACACCATTTTCTGATGATCTAGCACCCTTGGAAAATCTCAATTTCTGGAACAATCTAGACCGTGGGATGATCCAGAAAAGAACGCCCAAAAGAGACCGTTGGATGGCTAGTTTTGTGACGTCCAAATGGGCTTCATAGAAAGGGTTGTTTGATTCATTCCAAATGACGTTTTGGGATGGATGGCTGGTTGGAAATGGATCAGCCTTAGGACCTTTTATTGATATAAAAAAAAATCATCATTTCTGATCTCTAGCAAATCTATGTATCTTGTGTTAGCAAATGAACTTTTGTACGGTTGGAATTGTTAAGATGGGACAGATCTAGTCACTAATCTAATCTGAAAATGGGCCATGTTAGATGATTAATAAAGGCCATTTAAAGTCACTCGAAAGGCAATCTTCGGATCTATGGACGGTCACAAGTCCAAAGATCGATGGATGGCCAAACAATCACACCCAAACATAGTTGTTGATGGATTCATGTATTGGGCCATATCTAACCATCTAAAAATCATCATTTTGGGGGAATATAATTCTCAAAAGAATCTCAAGATTTTCATCAAATCTGGATCATAGATCGATCTGGGAGTGATTGCCAATGTAGGGCCATCAAATGACCAAGTTAGACGTCCAAACCAACCAATTAACGGTCAGATTTGGACCTTTGAGGATGACATTTTTTGGATGGTTAGAAATCTGAGATTGGATAAATTTTAGACCCTAAAATCTGTTCTAAAAACTATTTGTTATAATATTTCATCAATCTCTATTATATACTTTGACTTTGATGACTTTTCACATACAATTTCTTCCAAACTTTTGATGATGCTATACTGGCAACGGTCCTTATAAAACTGTTTTGAAAGGTTTGTTCCCTTATGAATATTTATCCTGTCTCTCTCTCTTTTCTTTTCTTTTCTTCTCTTCTCCTTCTCTCTTTCTTTTTCATTCTTTGTGAGCTAATACCCACAGCGCCATTCTTTTGAAGCTGAGAGTAAGCAAGAGAAGGTTGAGTGGCGAAACAAGATAAGGAGTGTTATGCAGCCTTCAAAGGGAGCTCCTGGTAAGGAATGCAATATTCTGAATCTGGTCTGTCCATTTTTAGCATCACTATTTTCCTTTTGGCTTGACAATCATTTCAGCCTTTGATATATCAGAATTATTTACTCATGGGCTCTCCCATTTTTCACCCTACTGCAGATTTGTGATATGGTTGCCATTGCAAGATATTTGAATGTGATGCTTATAGTACTTAAGCTGGACAAAACCTCATTCTGGGCTGATCCAAGGTATGTTGTTGAGTCCTCATGATTACAGTAGTTGTTAAAACCGTCGAAGTTTTAAGATTATTGATGAGGTGTTTCTTTGGAAGTGCCATATGATTCATATATCGTGTCCTGTTGCCTAGATTTCCTTATAAGTATTACCTATTATGGCAGCGAGTTCAAAGACATATTTGATGTGGACCATTTCATTACTTGAGAGAGGAAGTTCGGATAAGAACTGCCGCCAAGGCTAAAGATGAATGAAGCTAGGAATGGTATATTCAATGCCACCCATCAGTTGGTCCAGCATTTCTTATTACCTTAAGCAGGTCAGTTTACTGTTCGCCGTAAAGCTTTCTTTGCTTTTTTTTTTTTTCCAGTCTACATGAAGACAGCTGGTGATTCTATTTGTTTGTGAGCAAATTCTCCCATTGATACAAAAGTACAAAATTGTGCATTTGCATCACAATTATCAGTCTAATGAATCAAAATTGTGCATTTCAGTTTCTGCTGAAAGAAAGACTCGTTGTTTTTCCAAGCGGAACATTGTGAAGAGCTGTATGTAGGGTTGATGTCCATATGCACTTTCACATAACAGACTTTTATTTCAAGCTGACGCATCTTATTTTGTAGTGAATCACACCTGTGCAAAGGTATGACCACACCAATGATGATCACCTGTTCCAAAAATCAGGACAAACTACTCATCAAGCATGATCATTCAATCTAGCTGATCCAACCATTAGGTGGCCCACCACATAAGTTTGGAGGTTTTTGGGTGGCTATTCACTATTTTCTATGGTGTGGCTAACCAGATGATTGGATTAACTTGACTTCTAATGCTGCCAATTTTATCATGGAGAAACCCTATTGAACGGCTTTGATGCCATTTTATAGGTAAGGGTGGAATCTACACAGGCAAAATGAACTACTCAAATGAAAGTATTTCTGTCATTTGATAGTGTGGACACCTATTTCAATCAAAATAGAATTTGAGCTTCTAGTAGTATTTAACAACTAAAAAGTTAGAAGTAGATCACGATTTTGTTGGAATCATGTAAAAATCTGGGATCTTCTTCTCAAGTCGCTTTCCAAGATTTGCAGATGCTAGGCCCATGTGTTTGAAGCCTTGCCATCTGCAAGCAAGCACACCTGCCCACATGTGTTTGAAGGCACGGAGTTTGTCTTGGTCTATCAATCAAGATTATATGAACAATGTGAATTGTGAAAACAGTCAATTCTGTTGAGGGGAAAAGTAAAAAAATTGACAATATTTCCTGCTGTTTGTATGTGCCATTCAATTGAATTACAATACTAATTCGGTCGTCACAACCTCAATGTGAATGCTTAGGAAGGAAATTAGAATTTGGTTTTCCCTTTTCAATTACGATTGATTGCAATTTAATTCTGTAGTGCATCCAAATGAGGTCTATGAAAGAACTCACAATCAAATTCATTTATCATAATTGATGTTATTCATCAAAATATACTCATAATGTAAAGCATCTGACTCTTGTGACAGTAACATAACAAGGGGAATGATCTTATGCAACCAGTTTTGAACATGATACAGTGTAAATGAGGTGCCTTGGACAATCATCAATCTAGAGCGTACTAATTGTCCAGCTCATTCTTCATGGGTGGTCAGGACAACTGAAGTAATTGAGGTCCCCAAAACTGATTTCATCAAGGTTAGTTTTTGTTCTTTATTTAAGCAATCCCTTGGATTGGGAAGCCAATTATCAGATTAGTAGTTGCCAATGATTTCTTTTTCATAATGGATGATATTGACTTCATGGAAATGTAGAAAGGTAAAATACTAGAAAATACATTAGCAGATATGTAAGAAGTTCCTTTCTAGTGAAGGTATTTTCACACACTATTTAATGTTAGAATTTCTAGTTTTTTTTTTTTTTTTTTGGGGTCTGTTGTAGTAACTATGAAATGGTTTATCATTATTATTTTTATTATTACAGGTTGACAGTGCTAATAAGCATGGGAGCTTGTTAAAGGTTGTGCAAGTTTCTTAACTGATCTGAACCTTACAATTAGTAGAGCTTACATCTCGTCAGATGGTGAATGGTTTATGGATGGTAGGATTTTGATATACGAGGATTTTTTTTAATCATTTAATAGCACATGTTGGTCAATCTACTACTAAAAAAGTTGACAATGATAATAACAGAGCTCTTGGCTGTATTTGGGTGCAAAAGTGAATGGAATTGACGGAAATTACGGTTTGGTCATTCCACTTCACTAGACTATTTTCTATGGAATTGAATTAAATTATGGTTTGAGCTATTATTTTGTGGGGTTGAGCGAAATTATGGTTTGAATTACAAGATTGAAGGGGATTCTTGGCTCAGAAGATTCAAGTTATTTAGGCCACCAAATTTTACGAAATTATTGCCAATTTATTTGAAAGTGTTTTGGATTTCATAGGGAATTTTAAGTTATTTGAAAGTGTATGGAAGGAGGTAATGAAGTTTTTAATGTTATCATGCCTATCCTTTTCAATTTTAATATCTTATTTTCCTTTTTTCTTTTTTACACATCCCTTTTCCTTAATTTGAGGACATTTATGCTAACGTTTTTCAAAAGAGAAGGGTGAAACGTGAAAGAAAATCCAGCAATAGCTGCACTAGTAAACCAATGGATTTTGACATTGTACTCTCTCATTTCTAACCAGTAGGATGGTCATTCCAGACCTCACCTAATTTCTCTTGTAATATTTTCAAATGGTGGACAAGCTTTCTTAAAACTCGGTCTAACTTTACAGTGGCAACTATGAATTGACTATGGATGGAATTCATGAAAGCTTTTTGCAGCTCCATTATCATGATCCAATGATACACAAGACTGTAAGTCTTAGTTCATTTTCTCACGTTGTTGCCTTCATTAACATTGCTCTCTATCTTGTGTTTACTGGAAGACCATAATAACTACTACATCTTATGATTTGAAGGTCAAGTGCTTGAATGCTTTCGGTGTTTCTGATTTAATGGGCCACTATTCAAGTAGGACTCAACAAATGTCCCTTTATGGTAACTCCATACTTTATTTTCTCTAATCTTTTACTTTCCTGTAATGTAATTAGTCAATTTGATACTCTTCTAAACCATCTTTTACTTTTTCAGTTTACCAAGCTTCCATTGTAATCGCTATTTGTTCTATTGTAACACAGGTAGAAAAACCAAATATTGAGTGGCCAAAGTCATTTCAAAGGTACATAACCTTTCTTATTGAACTTTCCGTCCATTATTGTTATAGTCAATAGCATCTTTCAATATAAACTTCTAGACAACGAGCAATGTAGGACCACCTTCTAAAGTTATGGCACAACAACATAGCATTTGGGCCTTAGAAACAGTTCGTTCCATTTTATTGGTTTAGTTTGAGTTGATGTATTGAATTAGTTTTTATTGTTTTGATGATATCAGGTGTAAGAAATTCAAAATGCAACAAATGCAAGCCGATTTTTTTTAAAAATAATAAGACATTAACGACGGACCCAATTCGTCGATAACGTTTCAAGATTTTAAAAAAGAATCCGCCGACGATATTCCAAAATTACCGACGGATTCTAGTCCGTCGTTTTACTAAGATTACCGACGAACCTAATCCGTCGTAAAATCTCATAATCCGTCTTGTTTAGAGTTATACGACGAACCACATCCGTCGTACATTTAACGACGGACCACATTCGTCGTACTTTACCGACGGATTAGATCCGTCGTTTAAAATTAACCACTTGCAAAAAACGAGTGACCATGCGACGGACTTAGTCCGTCATTGTTTTGCGATTTTGGCGTAGTGACATCTAAGAAAAAACTCACTGTCTTAACGACTTCACATAAGCACTCACATAGGCATAAGAAGAATGAATTTGAATATGATAGAAATGTTGGAGATGAAGATGAAGATGAGGAGTTTGCAAGAAAATTTCAGAAATTCCTCAAGCTTAATAGAGAAAAAGGTTGCTACAAGAAGAAAAGTCGATTGAATCGAAACGTAAATTTGTTAAACATCCTAAACAAATCCAATGTTACAACTGTGAGGGTTATGGTCATGCTGTCTCTGAATGTACAAGTAAATCAAGAGCCAAAGGAAAAAAGGCCCTGACAGCAGCATGAAATGATATGGAGGAGTCAGAATCAGAATCTAGTGACTCCCCTAGTGATGGAGACCAAAGGCCATTGTGTATTCTTAGGGCCTCCACTACAACCTCTCTCCTTAGTAATATAAGAGAGGATCCCGACCATATCACCTTCTAAAGAAAGCGTTCCCAACCCCCCACTAATTGATCCACCATAAGAGGGAGTTCAGGAAATAGATTACCCCAGGATTGAGCAAAATAAGAAAATCTTAGTGAAGGTAATTATATTTAGAACTCATAGGCAAATCAAAGGAGTTTAGACTCATTAGCCTAGTTTATAGTTTAACATCAGTGTTAATTTTGATATCCTAGTTTGCTAGACTATACATGATTATTCCTGCTAGATAAGGATATCATTTGAATGATCATATGTTGCATGCTCCATATTTTTAATGTTATATGCACCTTAATCCCCTATTAGTATGTGCTTATAGTTAAATCTATGACGTTTAATGTTTTCCATAAATTCTGAAATTATTGGTAAATGATTTATTGTTTTATGGAACCAACTCTTTATCAAATACTGATAAAAATGGGAGAAACATCGAATCCCACCAAAACAAAATGTATGTTGCTTTGCAGGTTCTTTTGTTACAGGAAATTGATGAAGATAAGGGGAACAATTTAGGGGGAACATTGCAAGTTTACATGTCTTGTTGTAATTCGAGTTGTAAATATTTATATTTGACATGTAATAGTTTTATTATTTTGGTGTGTCGTTGGTATAGACCATGACATGACCTAGATTAGGTTTTTGTCACGTAATTGACAAATGGGGAGAATATTAGTGCACTGATTTGTGTACCTGTTTATCAATCACGTGAGTTTGTGTGCCACTAAGTCAGTTGATCCCTTGAAAGCTGAAGACCGAAGACACATGAAGACAAGAAGCATCAAGGAGGGAAGAAATAGATAAATCAAAGGTGCCTTGGTGACCCTAACCTTAGGATCAAAACAACTTAGCATCTAGTTTTTTTCTTTTTTTCTTTTTTTTGTTAGTCATGCAACACACCCACCTTGTTAGCTGCACAACACACCCCTGCAGGTCAGTCACATGATACACCCACCCACTGGTGGGGTTAGTGTGTCTCCTTAGCATTTTGAACCTGAGACATGCTGTTGAAACACCTAAGCATCTTCCAACTTAGCATCTAAATGACCGTACCTTAATAGAAAAATCTTTAGATTGGTCATCCATCAGCCTTAGGACTACTTAAGATCACGTTTTGTAAGGCTAGAAGACCCAAGCTGTTGTGAAACAAACTACCCAAAATAGCAGAAATTTGGGTGTCTTCGACCAATCGAGCAGATCCTCGATCTGTCTCGACCAGTCAACCTCAACTGGTCAAACGATCTAAAAACAGTCCGGCGAGTTTTTTCCTAAAAATCAAATCAGGTTCGACAGGTCGAAGGGTAAATTCGACCGATCGACAATAGCTGTTTTCTACTCTTTTTTTCCATTACGAAGTTATTTCTTTATAAAGGGCATACAGGCCTCAAGTATTTGCATGGGTTTTTAGTGCATTAAAAGCCTTCACACTTTCATATCATTTTAGGCTTAATCCTAAGATACTCAAGCCATTTTCTTTTTCATTCACCACATGTAAAAGCATTTCAAGCTCCTTTAGAAGATGAACTTGATCTCCTTCATTCTCTAGAGTTTAGACACCGAACCTATAGGCATATCCTTGTCTAAATACTCTAAAAGACCCATCTAGGTAAACCCTCAATAAAGCACCAACTCATATCCTTAAGTTGTAGGTAAACCCTCAATACACCTTGGTCACCTCAATGGAGCATTGCATGCAAGGTGTTTGATCGTGGAGTTGAACCACTCAACATCAATGATCGGGGGAGCATCGAGGAGTTAATTCAAGCACGGGAGAGTATGAAGAAGAGATTCAAGCAAGGCACATCAATGGAGTCCAAATCTGACAAGTAAAGTTGTCATTTGTAGAGTCCATGTACACTCATTCCTTGTGTAAGATCGAGTGTTAGAGTTTGATTGTCAAACTCGATTAGGTTTTATGCATGACCTAGGCTCTTGTGTAGGGTTAAATTCATCGGACATGGGTGCATACATGTACGTGGATCCTTGTATTAAGACTGAGGTTGTTGGTTAGTCTTGAAAACTTTGGTAAGTGAGTCTTGTGTAAGATCACCACCGGACACGGGTGTGTACATATTAGTCTCGAGAGAGCCTCCGGCGGGAGTATGCGTAGGGCCTTGGTTAGACCACTAATGGTTGTTGGTTAGCTGATGGAAAATCAACTAAGTCTCTGAGGAAGCCGATTCTTATATAGGACCAAGGTTTTTAATAAACATATGGAAAACCAATTATAAAGGTTAGAGGAGAACCTGATTTAAAACCTCCGAGATAATGAAATTCGGTAAATTCGAGGGAAGAGTGTGTCCACTAAGAGTGGAGTAGAGAAACTAAACCACTATATATCGTTGTGTTTGTGGTTGTCTTTGAGCATCTCTCCCTAATTATGCATGTGTTTAATTAGTTGAATTTTGAATGCATGATTAGATGTATGCTAGGAATGAATGAATAGCGCATATACAATGATAGCTATCTCTCTTTAGACTAGTTGCTTATAATGTAGCCTCTATTGCAGTCTATATGATTAGACCCACTTGGCTTGGAAGCCTAAATATTACTTGCCTTAGTAGCTTAATTGATAAATTATTTTGTTAGGCGATAATTTTTAGGTGGTCCTATTCACCCGCCTCTTGGACTTAGCCAAGATTCTAATCTTTGCTCTCAAGTTTCCACAACTTATAGCTCGTCGATGACGTGTTAGACTACCCCACGCAATTTCACGCACCCCACTGTTAGTACACCCACCCCATTGTTAGTCACACCGTCATGTTAGCCACTCCACTTGAGAATCGATACCAAGACTTCTGTGTTGAAATGAGGTTATTTTCACTCAGTTTACCACTTGAGCTATGGATTGGGGTATATTAACTAGGTAATTAAGCAGCCTTTTAAAATTGTTTTTGGACCTCTAACAACTTTTGAAAAAAAAACTAACGACGAAAATGCTCCTATTTCTTCTCATCATTCTTCTTTTTACTTTCCTTTTTTTTTTTTTTTTGAAAAAAAGATAAATAAATTAGAAAAATACTAGTAATTAGCATTAATATTTTTGTCTTCTTCTTCTTCTTTACAAAATAAAAAGAGAATGAAAATAAAAAAATATCATATAAATAAAACAACTTACCTTCTTCTTTCGTTCTTTTTTTTTCTTCTTCCTCCTTTTTTCAAAAAAAAAATGATAAATAAATTAAAAAATTAACTAATATACAAAAAAATTCTTAATCTTTTTAAATAAAAAAGAATAAAAGGAAAATCAAATAAATAAATTAAACAACTTACCTTCTTTTCCTTCTTCCTGATTTTTCTAAAAAAATGACAAATAAATAAGAATTTTAACTAATAAATAGAAAAAAAATTCTTTATCTTTTTAAATAAAAAAGAGAATGAAAATAAAAATATTAAATAAATAAAATAACTTACCTTCTTCTTTCCGTTTTTCTTCTCTTTTTTTTTTTGAAGAAAAAAGATAAATAAATTAGAAATTAAGTACACTGTAAAGGTCGTAGTTCACTATTGGTACACCACGCTACAGGGTCATAGTTCGTTGTTGGTACACTAGTGCTGCGGGGGTCGCTATTCATTGTTGGTACACTGTGCTGCGGGGGTCGCTATTCATTGTTGATAGACTACAATGCAAGGTCATCGTTGGTATTTTTTTTCCTTAAATTTCATTCTTATTTTTTATTTAAGAAGATTAAAATATTTTTTTTATGTTTATTAATTAATTTTCGAATTTATTTGTTATTTTTTCCAAAAAAAAAAAGATGAAAAAGAACGAGAAGACAAAAGATCACTGTTTTATTTGATTGATATTTTTATTTGCATTATTTTTTTACTTTTCTAAAAGATTAAGAATGTTTTTTCCTATTTATTAGTTAATTTTCTGATTTATTTATCCTTTTTTTTTCAGAAAAAAAAAAAAAGACGAAGAAGAAAAAGGAAAGGAACAAAAGAAGAAGATGAGTTATTTTATTTATTAGATATTTTTATTTTCATTCTCCTTTTATTTTCTAGAGGAGAAAAGGAGGGGAAGAAGATATTGAAGGTAATTATCAATAAAAAAAAATTATTTGTCATTTTTTTTAGAAAAAAAAATGAGGAAGAAAAAGAACAATAACAAGAAGAAGTAAGGGCATTTTCGTCCATAGCTTCAAAAGCTGTAAGAATTCTAAAAATTAAGATTATAGAAGGCTACACAATTACCTAATTAGAGTAGACCTTTGTTCTACTTTGGTAATAAGCCCCCCAAAAAAGTGATAAAGAGGAATATAAAAATGAACCGAAGAGAACACACTAGTTGGAACCATTTTCTTCTCATGTATAATGAAAGCTAATGCTACTATTTCGAATTTGCCATCACAAAATTAGTTTTTGGGGGTTAGTTTTGGAGCTGTAAAGTGGCGTTGTTTTTGGGGCTTAGTTTTTTCGTTGATTAGGAATTCACAAGAAAAAAAAAAAAAAAAAAAATGAAGCCACTTAGATTCAAGCAGTTCACACATTTTTTATTATCCTACCTCCTCAATTAGTGAGGGAAGCGTTTCTCAAGGATATTTTCCTCCCCCCTTCTTGTAAGCAGCCTGCACAACACTCCACAACTCTCCATTTTTGTGTGTATCAAGGGCATAGTTTTTCCTCACTTCTTGCAAGTAGTTTATACCAACTCTCCTTTCTCAGTATGGCCAAGAAGGTTTTAGGAGTCCATGCAACAAATACTTTATGAGGCCCCATGCAATGACAGTGATTGTATTACATCCACTCCATACATCTACATCTGTTACACCGACTCAAGTTAGAAGGTCATTCGCTAAAAAATAAGAGGATCAAACACTCAATTAAGCCACAAATTTGGACATAGTACTCTAAACATTCAACCATACTCTCTCTTCTCCTTCTACGTGTACCTAAGTGTAGCCTCACCCTTTCCCTCCATTTCTCTCCTTTCTTTTCTCCCATGAGAGAATCTCTCTATTCCTCTCTCCACATGCATCCTACGTATGGCTTAAAATTTAAATAAAATTTATTGAATAACACCATTTTCATTCTGTTCTAGGGCAATGATAGATATTTAAAATGGATGTACATAAATAAAACGCAAAATAGTCAAGCTGGGCCAGTTGGTGGACCACTTCATTCCTTAACTAAGGTTGATCCACCCCTTTTTTTCCCTCTTATTAAAACAAACATTCGCTCGAATCTGACCCAGTCAGTGGGCCAATTTGATGGCTCTTGCTGAGTTGAAACCGAGTCAAGGTCAATAATAAGTTTCCTTATGACTCGAAAATTGACTCGACCAAGTTTCAAGCCACTGGGTATTAAAACTCTGGTTCCACCCTATCAATTCCAATCTAAACATTATCTGATTCCAGCCATTTTGACAGCCCGGCACACACCAGCGGGCACATGTTTGGGACAACTCAGCCATTCATATGGTGATATTCACCATGCATGACCACCCAGCACAAAGACCACACCCATTGGGCTGTGCCAACCCTGAACCAAAAAAAAAAAAAAGAGTGCCAAAAAAGCGTACGGTCCACATTCAATTTATGCCCGATGAACATATCGGCCTGATTTTTTGTGCCATGTAACCTCAAACCACATTATTTTCATGGAATATATGATAAGTTGGAGACTTGCATATATAATTAGGCATAATACAGTTCCTGATTGTGGGCCATCATTCTTATTGCATAATATACATTACATGCTCTTTT
This sequence comes from Liriodendron chinense, assembly GCA_003013855.2. Lineage (NCBI taxonomy): Eukaryota > Viridiplantae > Streptophyta > Magnoliopsida > Magnoliales > Magnoliaceae > Liriodendron > Liriodendron chinense. The sequence continues at coordinate 899,794 of ML058381.1, read as the reverse complement.
AGTCATATATAAGCTCCAAAATGATGGTGGCCCACCTGACCATCCAAAGCTATGATCGCCTTACCTACCTGCAATCAAGCGGCTGCATCTGAAATAGAAGAGACCTTTTTGAGGACATAAACAGGATCGCAGACTTTAATAACTTTTCCTTTCCCTGAAGTAGGGAGGGACTCCTTGCAGACCAAATTCTGACCAAAGTACACCTGCATAGTTGCTTAGATTATTTTTTTAAGCATAAAAGAGGTATAATATTCATGGATTGCGTCTGAGCTGACTCAGACTTGGACCTGATCCAGTTCGATACCATGAGTCAAACCCAACTTAGGTGAGTTGGGCTGATTTACCCGACTCAGGCGAGTAGTGACTCAACTCGAGACTGGCCAAGTCAGGCCGAGTCACCAAGTCTTAAATCCTTGATTATATGAGGCCCTACTGAAGCATCACTTTGTTTGACCCAGCAATTCTATGAGTAGGGTCCACCTTCTTGTAACCAATGCCATTGATCTGGTAGACCCACCATGGGACAGGCCATGCCCTACTATATCTCCAATCGGATGAGCCTAGCTTTCCAGAGAAAACAGACAATTACGATCGATATGGAACGTGGGCCCCACATGTACAGTTTATAGGGCTTAATTGAACATTGTATATTTCATCGAGAAAAAATTCATCACATGCATGGATAGGAGGATATTGTAGTAATATGTAGCAAGAAGAGTTTACCTTTCCATGTTGATTTCTGGTTGGGCGTAAGACTTTATCTGACCGGAACTTCATCAGTGTTTCTGTTGGCTCAGTGCCCGCAATTCCGTTCTCTTGATTGATTGTGGGTACCTAATGAAACAAGATCCATATAAAAACTACTGACACTGATTCGACATTTGAGCCTAATACAATAATTAAGATCTCATTTCTATTTTTACCAGTGAGATGCAGGATCCTTCCATGGCGCCCGTTTTTCCAATTATGAAGCATGGCTAAGCGATCCCATGCAAGCGCCAATAAGGAGAGTGCATGCCAAATCCACTTTGTTCAATTGGTGGGTCCCACAGTGAATGTGCAGTGGGTCTGGTATTGGTGGGCCACACCTGAATGGAAGAAATTGACCAACAGACGACATTCATCATATATGCATCACCCACCTGAGACTAAACCGGCCTGATTTTCAGGCCACGGAACATGCACGGTGGACAAGAATATCCCCCATCTTGTACAGACATGACACATTAATATTTCTGGGGAGAAGGATTTGAAATTCCACTCATGAAAATAGGATTCGCAGTGGCCCCTCTTTGCCTGAAGGAATATATATGTTGAGAAACCCCTAGATGAGAGATTGTCTTAAGGACCCATTTGGCAGCATGGATTCAGAGAGATTTGTTGGGATTTCTCTTTTCATTTCTTTTTTTTCTTTTTTCCTTCTTTTTCTTTGGGGCATTTGGTAGCAAGAATTTGGAGGGATTTGGAAGAGTCAAAATCCCTGAAAAGAGCTTCTTCTTTCTTTTTTTTTTTTGCATTCCCACCTTAAAAAGCTATCTTGCAAAATCCACTCAATCCCAGCGAAGCAAAATACACTGGATTCCACAGGATTTAAAATCAATGCCGCCAAACGTCCTAAAATTAAGAACAATTATGGTAGTAAGACAAGAATCATATCGATGGCATATGATATGGTCTTCCAGTGTTCTGTTTTCAAGAATAACAGTAGATGGATTAAACCATCTATTAGTACATTCTTGATTCTAGTCTTGTGGACCTGTTGTTTTCATAAAAGGTGATACTATACCAATCTTCATGTGGTAAGATATGAAGAATGTTTCTATCCAAAAGGACAGAACACGAAAATGAAACTTTACCTTACAGCGTGAGCATAGCTTGACTCCATTAAACGTTAGGTTGTTAATTTTCAGAACTGTCCACAAGTCCTCTGAGAATGGTTCACATCCATCAACAAGAATGCTGAAACATCGAAAAGGATGAATTAGAATCATTTAAAACCTTGTCGTGACCACCTAGTGATATGGATATGCTTGATTCCCATTGATAATAAAGCACTTCTAAGATGTGGATGAATTGGGATGTGGCACACTCTAGTGGTGGTACTGGGCAGAGATGGGGCCCACATGGTGTATCATGTATGTATCACATCCAAGCTGTCCATCAGATGCATCTCCTCAGGTTACCACCAGGGCCCAAAAATCAGATGGGTCCAAAACTTTAGTAGGCCACAGAACAAGGTGGGAGGGGATCTGATCTTCGGAACAGACTGTTACTTACCGGTCCTAAATCCATGGCAGATGAAGGGTCTGGATGGATTCCATATACACAACACAGTGGGCCCCCAGGAAAATCAAGAGGGCATTACCCTCTCAATTTGTTCCCCATGCTGTGGCCCAGCTGAATGTCCATTTGGGCTGATGTTTGTACCCTTAAGAGCAAAGTGAGTCGTCTCGTCTGATTGGCAGGTCGGATGTCTTGAATACATCACGTGGGCCTCACTTCTGCCCAGCACCACTGTAGCTTATGGTGGCACCAGCACCACCAGAGCCCACCCCAAGTAAGTGGAGGAAGTATATGATTCTCACCCAAGAGCATGTCTTTTGTGTAGTGTACTTGAGTCCTCAGTTTGTACATATGGGGCCCACAATTTGGTCATCCAGACCATTTATCTGATGGGCCCCACTGGGATGGACCATACCTTAAAAATCTCCCGCATAGAACAATCCATCCAATTGATGCCTCACAAATAGATGGTTAAGAAAAAGACACTTCAACAGCCCACATCAAATAGAGAAACCACCGGAGATTTTATGCCTATGATCTTCCTAATCGGGGCATGGTCCATCCACAGGAGCCATGTCACCTAAACAAGGACCTGACTTGTATACTGTCAAACAACCACTTGATCTAAAAGCTAAAGCTGTTAGAAGTTAAGTGTATCAATGTATATCAAGGGACTTTAACACTCCCCCGCACGTGCGGGGTGGAACTCCGCACGGGAACATACAGGGCTAGGGTGGAGGGACACTCACACCATAAATGGCCCCCCATGGGAGAATATATTACCGGTGGCATATTTGCTACTTCTAGGATTCAAACACTTAACCTTCCGCTCTGATATCATGTCAAACAACCACTTGATCTAAAAGCTAGAGCTGTTAGAAGATGGGTGTATCAATGTATATCAAGGGATTTTATCATATACATATCCATAAGTTGGGATCATAGAGTTTCTCTAAAACAGACAGATATAGATATCAAATACCCACTTGGGTCGGAAGCGATTGATTGGTAAGGGCTCTGCGAGAAGTTCATTCAATGCATTCAACGATCCCTGCAAAAGATAAAACATTATAAAATATCATCCCTGCAGTTTGAGATTATCTTGAGGTTCTAAAGAGTACTTATTTCTTCACTTGACTAACCTGGGATACCAACAGGAAAGGATATCCATCAGAAAACGTAGTTTTGTATCCCCGAGCAAAATTAGGATCCACAGTCCTAGTTTCTGATGCTGCAGCAGTAACCAATTTACTCAATTTCTGAGCATAATCAGGATCTATAGCCCTAGGAGATGCTGTAAATTTACAGAAACATTATGGCCCTGTTTGGTAGCAGCCTTAAAATGAATTAATCTCATTTTAGGTCCCGGGAGCGATTACTGGTCCAATTATAGGTCTCGGGAGCAATGACGGTCTGATTATAGGTCCCGGAAGCGATTACAGTCATATTATAAGATCTGAGGTTCCGGGAGCGATTATGGTCTCAATATAGGACATGGGAGCCATTAAGGTCCGATTATTCGTCCCAGGAGAGATTACAGTCCGATTATAGCTCCCAGGAGCAATTACGGTCCGAGGAGAGATTACAGTCCGATTATAGCTCCCAGGAGCAATTACGGTCCAATTAGAGGTCCCAAGAGCGATTGTGGTCCTATTATGTTATCGGGTTAATGGTAATTATGCATTAGAGATCTCGATCTTAATGCATAATGAGTTCATGTTAACAGTAATTATGTACTAGATATCAAGATCTCTCATACATAATTACTGTTAACTAAAATGAGATGAACTCATTTTTAGGCGTCTACCAAACATGGCCTAACTAAATTAGATCATACATATATATGGTTTGTCATATACTAATCATGAATTCAAACTAGTTAGCCAAGTATGGCATCAAAGGGAGAAATTATATGATCCTATGCTCGAGGATGACTATAGTATCGAAGAGCCTAATTTCCTTTATGTTGGCCATGGTTAGGTTTCCAAACCACTGATCTGATGGGACCCATCCTAAAGCATGCCCCAAATCTCCTGGTTTGGAATATCCTAGAAATACAAAAAGAATTGGCCTTTTCTTTGTTCTCTACTCTCTCTTTTTTTTTTCTTTTTTTTTTCTTTTTCCTTTTGTTCTTTTTTTGGCTCAACCATCTAATTGACAGTGTTTTAGTAGGTGAAGGGAGCCTATACCTTAAGGGCGTGTTTGGATACATGGAATCCAAAGTAAAAGAAAGGAAATGTATAAGATTTTTCATTCATGTGACACTCTGTGATGTTTGAATAACAAGGAAAAGGGAGGATTCCACATGGCAATCATTAGTACTTTTCCATAGGTGCAAGAAATTATGTGACCATTGTCTCACAAGTATGAGAGTTTCTCTTGGCATCCAAACAAGACCCCTAATGGGAATCCAATGGAAAATAGCGCTCAAGGAAATAATCATTATTATTCTTTTCCCTTAGCTTTCCATTTCCAATGCAATCCAAACATGCCCTAAGGCTTGCCTCAAGGCAAGGCTCTCCCTGGAACACCCCCAAGCACAATACTTGAGGCTTACTATAAATGAAGCTTATGCCACAAAGAGTATGCCTCTTGTACACTTTGCACCCGTTAAGAGGCTTAAGCCTCTCAATTTGTTTTAAAGGTCAGAAATCATAGAAGTAAATTACTCTTCTTCTTCTTCTTCTTCTTCTTCTTCTTCTTCTTTCCTACTTTACTTTTACCTTTCACTCTTCCAATGACCATGCAAGATATGGTTAAGGAGTTGAATAGAACATAATTAAGAGGTACTTTTAACACCACCAAAGATTTCTCCCACTTTCTCCTGCCTTTTTCTTCTACATAATGGATGGATGAGCCCCATAGGTATTTTATTTTCTTGTGCTAACTGTTCTATGTTCAGTACTTTATGGAAACATAATTAAGAGGTACTTTTAACACCACCAAAGAGTTCTCCCACTTTCTCCTGCCTTTTTCTTCTACATAATGGTTGGATGAGCCCCATAGGTATTTTATTTTCTTGTGCTAACTGTTCTATGCTCAGTACTTTAATGTTTCCATAACTTTATCTTTTGCTGGTTATTCAGGTTGTGGTTATGCATTTCTATCAAATAATCACAGGTTATGAACATCTTAACATTTAAATGCAGTAGTAACAGAATAGATATACAAAATCATGTAATTCATATGAAATATTAAAGGGGGATCTATTCGAAACCGTTAGAAGCTTCCACCAAGCATCCAATTGTGAACTGTGTCGAAGAGATAGTGAGTTATGTCAGCTTCACCATTTCATTTTATTTTTTGTTTCCTCACATTGCTAGGGTAGGTAATCTGAAGCAGATGAAGCCTGGTATGGATATTTGTGCAGCTAAAATTGAACATACATTTTGCAGGCATGCAATCCAAAGCATCCATCAAGTGGGGCCAGCCATAAACATTCTCTAGCACCAAAAACAGGCCAGTCCCCTCATCAGGTGGGCACAAGTACAATAAAAATGAAGGGAGGATTGATGGTGGGGCCCACTTGATGAATGGCCCAAATCTGGCATATGTGTGCCCCAGTTGCACATGTGCTGCGAAGAAGATCCCCAGGTCCTGTAATGTGTTATCCTTCAAATTTCTCCTACCGCACAGGACATAAGTTTGAACAGAAATAATCTTTTAAATTAGACAAAATGAAGATCTACCTGTATTGAAGCGCACTAAACGACTTGGTTTCCCAAGATACTTTGAAAACCACTCTGATGCTTCAGATCCCTCATCCAATGCAGAACCAGACCACTCCCATACAGTGATGTCATCAATTGGTTCACAGTTTTTACTCAATGGTACCTTCAACAAATCCATTCTGGGGGCCCTTAATACTGCACAAGAGTAGAAAGATAAGCTAATGACATACTGCACCATGTCTAATGAACACCATATCATATTATAATTTACCCGAGTAACCATAATCAATTAATCGTCATAGCCTTTTACCAGCTATTTGGGCTGGGCCATCCAAACAATCAATAGAAACCATATCTGTTACATGCCAACAACATTCATGCGAATTTTAAAAAAAAAAACAGCAAATACATTTAAACCCCTTGGAAAGTACAATAAGTACATGGGGCACTTTGGCCACATCGAAAAAAATACAAGAGTATATAAGTTCCAAGATAAGTGATGATGTATATTTTTTCCTGCACATCTACATCTAATAAAATGAAGAGCAGTTAATTTATCCAAAGACAGTGCACATGAATGTGTCATGAGGTTTACTAGGGAGACTTGCTGACCTCCTTGGAGATTAGGCTCGTCTCCAGCATCTCCATAATATGTATCTAGGGCAATCAGTTGATTAGTTAGCAAAAGATATGGGCAGGCTATATGGCAAAAATCACAGTTATTTGACGATCCTACGCAGTTATTTTTTTGGAAGGCAAGCAAGAAATCTCTCTTATCACCAAGGCCAAAAGCCTAAAGAAAGACAAAGGATACATCAAGGGTTGTGGACCCTAATCAAGCAAGAAACAGAGAAAGAAAAGAAAAAAAAAAGAAAAAAAGCCCACACCCCAGGCCAAGAGGAAACTAAGAGAGATCTGTCCACACCCCTGGCTAGCAAAGAAAGCTGCCCATGCCCTGGGCCAGGGGAAAGATTGCCCCAGCGAGGGAGGAACATCCGACCAATACAATCTTCCCTCATAGAATACAGGACCTTGGTCAAATAAACTTGAACACAAAAGCCACTCTCACTTCTACTCAATCATCCATCAAAATAGTGTGAGATTTAGAAGAAGAAGAAAATAGATAGAAAGAGAAGAAGAGAATGTGAGATGAGGAAGTTATCTTTCCCCTATCATAAACATTGATCTTATAGAAAAGAATTACAGGTAGAGAATGCATTAAAAGAGAGGACTAAAGAAAGAGATAAAGGGAGATAAAAAGGAAGAGAGTATGAATTAAAACAAAAGACTAAAGAAGAGACAAAGATGGATTAGAGCGACCTAATCTAAGCCTAATCCTAATCCTAATCCTAAACATCTAGTGTACTCCACGGCTGATAAATCTGTGTAGACTGCAGGTGTTAACTAAATTGTTGTGTACACCTGCAAGTGTTCTCAAGTCTATGTACACCAACACTCCCCCTCAAGCTAGTGCATGGATATCATTCATGCCGAGCTTGATACTAATGGCCTTGGGGCACACTGTTGACGTGGCTTTGATGAAGACATCGGCTAACTGATCTTCTAAACAAACAGGAGGTGTATGTAGAACCTTAGAAACTAATTTTTGCCGGATGAAATTATATTGATTTCAATGTACTTCGTGTGTTTGTGAAAGACCGGGTTGGATGCAATGATATGGCTGCTTGATTATTGCAATGTAGTAGAAATGAAGAAGTCATCACGAACCCCATATCCTGAAGGATGGCTTTCACCCATAGTAATTTGCATGCTGCATGAGCCATGGCCCGATATTCAACTTCGGCAAAGGAGCGAGCAACAACGGATTGCTTCTTGCTTTTCTAAGAATTTAGATTTCCTCTTACAAATATACAATACCCTGTAGTAGAGTTAGAGGAAGAGCCAACCCAATCGGCATCGCAAAAACCATTAATATTCAAATGACCATGATTTAAATAGAGAATACCATGACCAGTTGCAGCTTTCAAATAACAAAGAATTCGATAGACTACTTCGAGATGATGATGACAAGGTTGTTGCATAAACTGGCTTACAATTTCAACCGCATAGGAGATGTCTAAATGAGTAAAGTTGAGATAAATTAATCGACCCACTAGTCAATGACACATGCCTGGATTATCAATTTCATCTAATTGTCTTTCATATAACCAATGTTTTAAATATCGAGGATATCGGCTGATATATCCCATGATATATCTTGTATCCCACCTGTACGATACGAAATGCACAAGTAGTGCCGATATATCCCACTTATTCAATCCGGTAAGCATTTTCAATTTTTGGAGCATATCGCACTGATGATATGAAAAATCATGGATTTGGAGCTTCAATTTCAAGATTTGGGGGAGATGGGCCAAGTTGCAAAAATTTGGGAAAAATCGAAATTTCTCAATTTCTCGCAAATCAGTTGCAATCTTTATATCCTAACACAAACTCAAACATGTATGTAACCTGATCTAGTGATTCTTCTTTTGATTTTGAATGTATTGCTTGTGTTTCCATACATTCTTCTTACGTTTATAAATTATATGAATAGACTTTGAATATACTTGCATCAGTTCAGTTGGACAATGCATGTATTAGGACCCCATACAAAGGAAAGCCCTATTATGTGCACTTTTTTTTTTTTTGTAATGTTTTGATTTCTATGTGTGCATTGATGTCTTTTTCAACAATCCTTGAAGTTTCATCGAAAAATTCGACCAAATTCCCAAGTTCCCATGTTTCCCAACAACAGCGATACATTACGCGATACAAACGATATATCCCATGCGATAACCAGTATGTATCTGTATCCCAAGGGTGTGATACATTACACGATAACGATATTTAAAACATTGCATATAACAACACATACGACAAGAATTGCCATGTTGCCATTCATATGTTTTACAAATACAAAATGGTCAAAGGCACTTCTTTAAAATCCGATGTTAGAAATCATATTGCCAAGCTTTCCAAACGAAGCCAGAGGCGACTATTTGAGGTTGTACAAAGCTTTCTGAAGACAACAGATGTTGCTAGTTTCCCCTTTATGTCAAAAGCCACAAGGAAGAGCTATATATATATATATGCCGTAATTATGATACATGCTCATGAACATAATTAAACAGCGGAAGATAAAAGAAATAAATAATCTAAAATTCGGAATCACTCATCATAAACTAAGAAAATTCACAAGGAGCTTGCAATGGATTAGGCCAACCGTCACAACCACGAAGTTTGAGTTTTAAGTATAGCTAGGGTTGGATTCGGCGAGGGATAGGACATCCCAATCTTGCATGGCCATACCCAATCAATCAATGAAGATCACTAGTCCGAAGAATCAGGAAGTTCTCGGATTAGGGATTTGAGAATTTGAAGATTTAGGGTTTAGGTCAATTCTCAAAGTTTGATCGAAGAAGGATTAGTAAAACTAGAGCTAGAAAGAAGAAATATAATTACCTTGAAGAATTTGGAGGGGACACAAGAAGAAGTTAGAAGAAGAAGATCAAGGAAAGATAATAAGCACCATGAGAGAGAAAGAAGAGAGAGGCCACCAAAGAGGTTTGCTTTTTCATTAATAATCAACTAATCTCGTTTTTAGGGCTTAGCCCTCTTAAATAACCAATAAGAAAATAGGAAAATACCAAAATACCCATAAAAACTAAGCAAAAATGGAATAACAAAATAACTTGCGCAAAGTTTGGGCGCTCGGTCGGGCGCCCGAAGATGTCTAAAAACGTCCAGTGAGTTTCGGGCTCCAGGCAGGCAATGTTCAGGGCACCAGAAGACAGTGGTCGGGCGCTCGAAGACAGTGAAATCTGTCCAGCGGGTCTTCTTCCTCCTACACATGTATCCTCCCAATGTAGCGTCTTCAATGTGTCAAATCATGTGTAGGGTCTTCAATGCTCCTCAATAGTCGCCTAGCCACAAGGAAGATGCTTGTGGTGGGCACTTTCTTCGTTGGTAGACTTTAAAAAGGTCTTGTGTCTTCATCAACTCTCCTTGGGTGAGAAAAACTTGACTCCGACGAGTTAAAGCTCTTGTGACGCTCTAACAAGTCTGGATCCACGCTCTGCAACTCTTCTTCAGTTAACCACGTAGATTCTGATGGTGGTTTATTCTTCCATTTAACTAAGTACCTCTGAAAACCTCCGTTTCTCATAGATATTATCTCCTCATCCAAGATTTCCTTAATTTCTTCTTTATGGACAATAGGTGGAGGAAGGGGTGGAAGGGGTTGTGAAGCAAAATCAGAAAAAGGCCATAAGAGAGATGATGGATCAACGATGGGATAGTGAGAACGGACTAGATCTTCCACATTAAAGGTTGGGTTAATGCCCATTTCAGGTGGGAGGTCAATCCAATACGCGTTGGACCCGACCTTTTGCAATATCTTGAATGGTCCAGCACTACGCGCTTGTAACTTTTTAGCGGAACCTTGTGAGAACCGCTTAGGCCTTATTATCACCATTACAGTCTCCTTCTTGAAAGTCTTGCAGTCTACGATGAGAATCAACTAAAATTTTATAATTATCATTACTCTTATTTATCCGCTATCTAATATGCGTATGCAATTCATGGATATGTCGTGCAAATGCATCGGCTGATTCAAAAGACCTTTGGGTGACTGACATGGGTAAGAGATCTATTGGCATTCTAGGTTTATACCCACTAACAATTTCAAATGGACTCATCCCTGTAGATCGATTTACTGACCCATTATAAGCAAACTCGGCAATTGGTAAAATTAGGTCCCAAGTCTTAACATGTTCACCCACTAGACAATGTAGAAGATTTCCAAGACTTCGATTTACCACTTCTGTTTGCCCATCTGCTTGAGAGTGGTAGGCAGTAGAAAACTGTAAACTAGTACCCACAATGTGCCATAATGTCTTCCAAAAATAACTGGAAAATTTAACATCACGGTCAAACACAATGGTCTTAGGTAATCCATGGCGACACATCACACCATCAAAAAAGACACGAGCAATATGAGACGCATCTGACGTTTTAAAACATGGGAGAAAATATGCCATTTTAGAGAAGCGATCAACAACAACAAAGATGGAATCGTGCTTTTTTATCGTCTTGGGAAGTCCCAGCACGAAATCCATACTAATGTCATGCCACGGAGCATGTGGCACTGGCAATGGCGTATAAAGCCCAGTATTTTGATTTCATTGCTTTGCCAGCTGACATGTACGACACCGCCCTAAAACTTTGGCTACGTCTCGCTTGAGACTTGGCCAATAGAAACGATCCTCTACGAGGGCAATGGTCTTATCACAACCAAAGTGGCCAGCTATCCCTCTTGAATGAAGCTCCCAGACGAGGAATTCACGAAGGGACATACGGAGAATACAGAGTCGGTCTCCTTTAAAAAAGAAACCATCTTTAAGCACAAAATCACCCGTACTACGCTGATCACTAAAGAGTGACGCATAAGTACCCACAAAATAAGGACATGTGGGGTATTCATCTTTCAATTGCTCAAATCCGACTACTTCTATACTTAAAGAATTGAGCAACGTCACTCTTCTACTAAGGGCATCCGCTGATTTGTTTTCGACCCCGGCCTTATGTTTCAAGACGAACGAATATTCCTAAAGAAACGCTACCCACTAAGCATGCGTTGGGTTGAGTTTCTTCTGAGAATGTAAATATCTCAAGGCCTCATGGTCAGAAAACAAGAAGAATTCTTGCGGTAGGAGATAGTGATGCCAATGTCTCAGGGATTGCACTACCGCATAGAACTATTTATCATAGGTAGAGTACTTATGTTTTGCTTCATTCAGTTTTTCACTGAAATAGGCTACTAGGTGGCCCTCCTGGCTCAACACTCCACCTATACCAACACCTGACGCATCACACACCACCTCAAAAACTTTAGAAAAGTCAGGTAGACGCATGACAAGAGCTTCTACCATTTTGCCCTTAATTTCCTTAAAAGCCTTGACTGCAGCTTTAGACCACACAAACTCTCTCTTTTTCATGTATTCAGTAATGGGAGCCATGATCGTGCTAAATCCTCTAACGAACCAAGGATAAAAAGTTGCTAAGCCGTGAAAGCTTCGCACCTCATGAATGTTCCTCGGTTCAGGCCACTCACCTATGGCCCTGACCTTTTCAGGGTCTGCGTGCATTCCTTCTGAAGACACTATAAATCCTAAGAACACAACTTAACTAGACATGAACGCACATTTCTTAAAATTAGCGTACAACTTTTCATTCCAAGGACGCTACAGACCTGCTTCAGATGTTCAAGGTGTGATTCCTTAGTGGTACTGTAAATAAGAATGTCATCAAAGTACACCACTAGAAATTTACCCATGAACGGCCTCAAGACTTATGTCATCACTCGCATAAAAGTATTGGGTGCATTAGTCAAGCCGAAGGGCATGATCATCCACTCGTACAACCCATCTTTGGTTTTGAATGCCATTTTCTACTCATCTTCTGAGCGTATGCGGATTTGGTGATATCCACTCTTGAGATCAATTTTAGAGAAAATTGTGGACCTGGTCATCATGTCAAGCATATTATCAAGCCTAGGTATAGGAAACCTACACTTGACGGTAATTTTGTTTATGGCATGACTATCCACACACATGCGCAACGTGCCGTCTTTCTTTGGCGTCAACAATGCAGGCACGGCACACGGGCTCATACTCTCCTGGATAAAACCCTTTTGCAGAAGTTCATCAACTTGCCTCTTCAACTCTGCATGCTCTACAAGGTTCATCCTGTAATGAGGAAGGTTCGGAAGAGTTGACTCTGGGACGAGGTCAATGGCATGCTAAATGTCCCTCATAGGTAGTAACTCGTTCGGTAAATCTTCAGGAAACACATCACTGTATTCCTTTAGAACCGACGTTACCTCATAGGGTAACTCTGATGGAACCTTGGGTGTAATCTCTCTTGCCACAAGGGCATACACCATAGAATCCTTCCTTAGTCTCTTTCTCAAATTCTCTCGCATTGATTATATGAAGAGACTTGGGTTTGGATTTCCCCACTTCCTTAGGCTCACTTGCCGTCTCATCATTTTTCTTCCCTAGTGTGCTATTAGGTGGCATAGGATTAAGTTTGATCTTTTTACCGTTATGCATGAAGGTACACGCATTCAAACGACCAAAGATCATGACGTCATTGTTGAATAGCCACGGCCTATCTAGGATAATATGCCCAACATCCATGGGTATTACATCACACCATAGGGACTCCTTGTAAGACCCAAACTCGATAGGAACTAAGCACTGATGGGTGACAGGAATGGATGTTTTGTCAACCCAAGAAACTTTATATGGGTCAGGATGGGGTGTGGATTTCAACCTCAAACGATCTAAGGTGCTAACGGAAATCACATTCTGACAGCTCCCACTGTCCACCATCACCTTACAATTCTTTTCTCCACACTTGGTGAGGGTATAGAAGATAGTGTTTCGACGCTAGTCAACACTACTCCTAGACTGAGCTAGCACACGCCTGACTACTGCAAGCGTTGCTTCTCCATCTACATTGTCTTCATCAGTAAGACCTCCTTCAGGGTGATACTCTTCAACGTCATAGTCACCCTGATCATCCACATCCTCGTGGGACTCGCCTACAACTAAGGCTTTTCCACGGTTCTTCATGGGACACTGATTGAACATGTGACTGAGATTCCCACATTCATAGCACCTCACTTGGCTACTCCCACCAGGACCGGCACTAAGAACCCCTTTGCCCTTGTCCTCCTAAGCCTAGGCGGAACAGTCACCTACGCTCTAGGTTGACTACCAACGTTAGGTCCTAGTTCCTTGGGAACCAAATCTAGCATTAGAGTCTCAGGGACTCAAAACGTCTAATGATGGGAGCTTTCAGGTATTGCTCTAGTTCCTGCACAACTTAATATGCTTCATCCAAGTCCATTAAGGGCCGAGTCATAAGCTCGCGCTGAAGATCCGCTCGAAGGCCCGTCTTGAAACACGAGAGCGTTACTAGAGGGTCCTCATGGATATCACATCGCATCACAAATTCCTCAAATTTGGCGATGTAGTCAACGACGGGCATTGACCCTTGGCATAAGGATTGCCACTTGGTCAAGGAGCTTCTGTCGGTATGAGAGAGGAAGATATTTCTCCTTCAAGCTTCTCTTTCATCTCATACCAATCTGTAATAGGGGCTCTACCAATTCTTTCTATCTTTCGCTCAGTGTTGGTCCAAAACAACTAGGCCTGGCCCACAAGTTTCATCTTTGCAAACCACATTTGACGGTTTTCTGACATGCCATACCACTCAAAGTAGTGATCCATGTCAGCAACCCAGTCAAGGAATGCCTTGGGAACCAGACGCCCATCAAAACTTGAGGCTTCCACTCTCACTCTTCATCGCACGTTCATCTGGATCGTAACGGTCTTGATGATCATATGTGGCTTATGCCTCCCTGCACAACACCACGACCGGTTCCACAATCTCTACCACTATTGTCTCCACGTGCGAGAGCGCGTTCTTCAATGATCCCTCCCACTTGGGAGTGCGCATCATCCCCAACAGCGGGGTTCTCCCTTTGGGATGGCTCTAACTGCTCGACCTTAATCATGGTAGTGGTGAGTTGGTTATCTAGGCGAGCGAACTCACGCTTTTGACTCGTTTCTAAAGCGGTTATCTTTTGTATCAAGTGAGCAAGTTGCTCAGATAACTGCTCGTTGTTCATGGTGGGTTGAAGTCTGAAACCTCTACCCCTTCTCGTGGGCATACAAGTAAACTCAAACCAAATTCTACCCAACTTGACCACTATGGATATGCAACTTACAAGATGAATGCGATGAATGTAAACTATGATGAACTGACAATTAATGAATTAAAACAGAGAACTACTCAAATCTGGAAATTTCCAAATTAGAAAACTTTCTAAAATTGGAAACTTTCTAAATCTGGAACTTTCTTAAAACAGTCCTAAAAATCAAAACCCAAATTTGATAACTCGATCTAGAAAAAACCATGCAAGCCTATTCTCTGATATCAAATTTGACGTAGGATGCCCTAATTATGATGCATGTTCATGAACATAATTAAACAGTGAAAAATAAAAGAAATAAATAATCTAAATTTCAGAATCACTCATCATAAATTAAGAAAATTCACAAGGAGCTTGCAATGGATCGGGCCAACCATCACAACCACGAAGTTTGAGTTTCAAGTATAGCTAGGGTTGGATCCGGCGAGGGATAGGACCTCCCGATCTTGCATGGTCATATCCAATCGATCAATGAAGATCACTAGTCCGAAGAATCAGGAAGTTCTCGGATTAGGGATTTGAGAATTTAAAGATTTAGGGTTTAGGTCGATTCTCAAAGTTTGATCGAAGAAGGATTAGTAAAACTAGAACTAGAAAGAAGAAAGATAATTACCTTGAAGAATTTGGAGGGGCACAAGAAGTTAGAAGAAGAAGATCAAGAAAAGAGAAGAAGCACCATGAGAGAGAGAGAAGAGAGAGGCCACCAAAGAGGTTTGCTTTTTCATTAATCATCAACTAATCTCGTTTTTAGGGCTTAGCCCTCTTAAATAACCAATAAGAAGACAAGAAAATACCAAAATACCCCTAAAAACTAAGCAAAAAACGAAATAACAAAATAACTTGCGCAAAGTTTGGGCGCTCGGTTGGGAGCCCAAAGATGTCCAAAAACGTCTAGTGAGTTTCGAGCGCCAAGCAGGCAACGTTTGGGCGCCCCAAAGACAGTGGTCGGGCGCCTGAAGACAGTGAAATCTGTCTAGCAAGTCTTCTTCCTCCTACACATGTGTCCTCCCAATGTGGGATTTTCAATGTGTCAAATCACATGTGTAAAGTCTTCAATGCTCCTCAATAGTCGCCTAGCTACAAGGAAGATGCTTGTGGTGAGCGCTTTCTTCGTTAGTAAACTTTAAAAGGTCTTGTGTACTCATCAAAATATATATATATATATATATATATATATGAGTAACACTCACACACAACTAGTTGGACCGTCCAACTAGCTTAGTTAATTAATGCTAATTAATGTTTAGAGAGTGATAATTAATGCTAATTAATTTTTAGATAGAGGGACGAGTTGCTCCACGATGGCGTTTCAAAAAGTCTTTGCAAAAAGGATTGGTAACCTAGGTGGGCCCTACCATGGTGTTAATGTGAAATTTCCTCGATCATCGCGTGTGTCACCCCATGTTAGATCCAGGGACTGAAAATTAGCTCCATCCATGGTCCATGTGGATTGCACAATTGGAAAACATGTAAGCAAAAAGCATACCCTCGAAAATGATTCCCTTGATGGGGCCCACTTAAATCATGTATAGACCTGATTTTGGGGTCCCAAACCTAACCTTTGGTTTGATATCTAATGGTTGGAGTGGATTTCACATGCTCATAACCGTGGGCCTTGTAAAATTCAAGGGTAGACATCTCTCTTTCAACTTCTCCATTGATGTGGCCAAGCCTTGATCACATGTCATCCTGAGATTTTGGCTCTGGACCTAGAATAAGATTGCACATGTGATGGACAGAGTGGATCTCATGTACACATCACCGTGGGCCCTATAAAAAATTAAGGTTAGCCTTTGTTAGGCCGTCCGAGAAAGCATGCATTCCTAAAAAGGGTGCGAATTAGGTGTTACCCAGATCACACTTTAGTGGGTGTTACCCTTACCGTGTGGGTCCCACCTTGATGGAGGTTTTGTATATCAACGTCGTCCGTCCATTTTTAAAGTTCATTTGAGGATGTTATCCCAAAGCTTAAGCAGATCCAAATCTCAGGTGGACCACACCAAACAAGAAGTGGTGATAATGACACCCCTAGTTGAGACCTTCCTAGGGCCCACCGTGACGTTCGTTTTCCATCCAACCTATTCATGAGGTCATATAGACCTGGATGAAGGAAAAATACAAATATCAGCTTGATCCAAAACTTCTATAACTTCATATGAGTTTTTAACGGTGGTTGTTCAAGCCCCACTATGTGGTCCACTTAATGTTCATTCTCTAAAATAATCTTGAAAATTGGATGGCCAGCATGGATAAAACCCATACAACATGGTGGGCCCCATAGATCCAATGCTATGGAGACACAATCCATTTCTAACAGACGTGGATTGCCTGCCAAAGCCTCGGCGGATTGCCCGCAAAAGCCTTCACATGAACTCCTGTCACAGGAAGATAGGTGGGGGCCACCATGATGTTTGTGATAAATCCACTCCGTCCATCCGTTTTTCCAGATCATGTTACAAAATGGGGTTAAAAATGAGGCACATCCAAAACTCGTGTGGGCTACACAACTGGAAAAATTGAGTAGGGGATTCCCTACCGTTGAAACCTCCTTGGGTCCACCGTGATGTTTATATGCCATCCATATCATTGATAAGATCATTCTTACTAGGATGAACTGAAAATTCAAAAATATTTGCCTGATCCAAAACTTCTATGGCCTCATGAATGTTTCAACGGTGGACATTCAATCCTTACAGTTTTTGTTGTGTGGCCCACGCAAGTTTTGGATTCACCTCATGTTTTGGCCCATATCCTAACATAATCTAGCAAAACTAATGGACGGGGTAGATTTATCGCAAACATCACAATGGCCACACCTAGCTTCCCATCGCCGGAGAGGTTTTTGGAAGCAATCCATGCTGGTTTTCAATGGTCACGGAGTAAAAGAGAGGGCATTAAATGAAGAGGGAGAAGAAGAGAGTTTTTTTCTAAAGAAAATTGGATAATTATAGAATTTCTACACATGTGTGATATAGTCGGGTGACACACCACATGCGTAAGAAATCCAATCCGTTAATTAGGTAGGATCCCTTGTAAACTTGTGAAAGACATAAAATATAATTTTTTTTTTGTGATCAATAGTTAAATATTATTCTATAAGAAAATGAGTTGTTAGAAATCCATTTCAACCGTTTAGATTCAACGCACATGTATGGCTCCAGTGACAAGGCCCGTTTACTAAATTTTTTTATAGATAAAAATTAATTAGTGGGACCTATTCAATGTATGGGTTAGATTTGTGACATGTATTCCCATGGTATCTATGTAAGACTTAAAGTCATGTCTCCTCTCATGAGGGGCATTACATGTAAAAAAGAGAGATTTTTACGATTTAATGCACAGCTAGTTGGACCAAATTGAATTGTAACTAGTGTGTGAGCATCTCTCTCTCTCTCTCTCTCTCTCTCTCTCTCTCTCTCTATATATATATATATATATATATATATATATATCTTCATGAAGAACACCATATAAAAATAGTTTTTGACATCTAGTTGATGCAAGGGCCAATTGTCATGACAGTGGACAAGAGAATGCAGAAAAAATTCAATTTCATCACCGGGGCAAAAGTTTCATCGTAATCTTCACCATACTTTTAAGTGAAGCCCTTGGCCACCAGCCATGCATTATATCCATCTAATACCATGTGAGATTTAGAAGAAGAAAACAGATAAAAGGAGAAGAAGATATCTGAGATGAGGTAAGTTAACTTTTCCTTCTCCTTAATATTGATTTTATAGAAAATGATTACAAGTAGAGAATATGAATTAAAAGAGGAGACTAAAGAAAGAGATAAAGAGAGATAAAGACAGATTAGAGAAACCTGATCTAATCCTAATCCTATATATAAACTATACTTCAAAAGTGTACATAAATCTGTGTACACCACAATTGTACTCTAGTCTGAGTACACCAACAAATAACACATTGTAGAAGCCTACTTGTGTCTTTGAGTGTTAAAAGGGTGATATGAGAACAACTTCGGATCTCATACATGAGGAAGAAAGCACAAAAATGTTATGTAACTCCTATAGAAGGTCTTCATAAGAGGAATCTTAAAATATTAATATCATTGTTAGACATCAAAGCCCAACATTAGAAGAAGCCACCTTTTGGGGGGGTGTGTATTTGATATTATCTACCTAGGTATATAACAAATTTCAATAGAAACATTCACCCCAACAAAAAAAAAGCACCCTGTTCTATGAAAATAGTACGAGCCTTTAATTCTTTCAAGCAATCAGAAAATCTTGAACAAGGCAAAAAGAAAAGAAAAGATGACACATTGAGTCCGTCAGTGTCCCAATTGTAAAATTTAAATGGTACAAAGAAAAAAAAAACTTTCATAGGCACCTCTCAAAATCAATGCTAGTGAAAATCCATTAACATATTGTTATAAGAGCATTGGCATAAAGAGAACACAGAAATCAAAACCAAATTCTTCCTCAAGTTACAAAAGTAGCCACAAGGAGACTCAAAAACCAGTCTCTAGTGATCCAAAGGCCCCTGAAACAAGAACTCTTCGGTATACGAATCAGCCACTTGACGAATCTCACTACATAAAGCAATCACCTTACTAAGTTAAGCTTCAGCGCAAGGATCTTCTACCCAAGGTATCACAATAACTACTTCCCATGTGTTGATAGGACAAAGTCAAGGTCAATCTCATGGATGGTCAGGATTGAAAGAAATCAAGTTAGAAAGTTCTATCCAAGGGTCTTGCATGCATTATAGCTTACGACCACCATAACTTGCATGCATTATAGCTTACGACCACCATAACTTTGCAATCGGTTATCCATTTCGCACATATACGATGTCATTGGAAAGCTATCGGCGAGATCTACGTCCTAGCCAATGGCAATAGCAATTGGCCCCCGAACTGTTTTTCAACAAAAAAAAAGGTAGTTTTAGGGGTTAATTTTAAGTTTAAAGTTATAATTTACTATCTCTAGTAAGCTATGGGTTTTGCTATTTTAGGGTTTGGAGACTCCCGGAACAGCTTAAAGTCTTGGTTTGAGTTTGTTTAGAAGTAATTTACTATTTTTAATAAATTTATTATTTTAGGAAGATGTAGCTCCAGTTCCTTCGAAAATGGTAAGATCTTTGGTGCAAAAGGGGGTTAATCCGTATCATCTTGACTTGGTTCTGCTTCCTCTCTTTTTTTAAACAATATCGAGACGGTTTCTTCTCGTACCCACATCAAATAGAACATGCTCAACAAAATCTTCTTCCCTTGGAAGTCGAAGACGGTAATCAAGGCGTCACGAAGAAATAGTGGCCAACCTCTAATTGAAGCAAATGTAATCAATGAGAGTACACTGGTCATCTTTGCAAAAGAGACAAAGGTCTCGTCAAAATCAACCATCTTGATCATGCATTACCCTTTTCAACCAAATTCACTCTCTCCAGTGTGCCATCTGATTGAGTCTTCACCTTATACACCCGAGCAAGTGACTAAACAAGACTACATCCAAATCTCAGACAATGGCAAACACTTTTGGGAAGTTATGAATTTAGGATTTAGGACTTATATAAGTCACATGGAAGGGATTTAAAACAAAATTTTCATCAATAATATTAATTTTTATCTTTCATTTTCAAAGATTTCTCTCTGTGTATTCAAGGGTTTCTTTTTAGAAGAGGACAATGATCTCTTCTCTTTATCCGCGACCCGCTACGTTATTTGGCATCAAAGCAAGGTCTTTCCTTGGGTCAATAGATTCCAGCAAAAGATTGGGCGGCAACAATCCTTCAAATGGTCATCCAAATAATCTGATAGTGACTAACGCGATGTCCCAAGCTTTTCATTAAGAAAACTTACAATCAATGTGAGAGATAATAGTATCAATTAAACGATTGATTGATGCAATGGATCACACAAATAGTCATGGAAACAAATGACCCACAACCGTCGGCGGGGCTCGCAGTCAGTTATTTTGTGGCCAAGCAACCATGCCAAGTTGCACACCACAATCCTATGTAAGCAATGTTAACTCCAGGAGCCAGATGCTTTTTGCCCATTTATATATTAAAGATAAGAGATGAAAATCTTGAGGAAGAAAGAGAGTGGACCTATGCAGATGGAGTAGCTATTGAGGACAAAGATGAGAAGTGGACCCATGCAGATGGAGTGCCTCTTGAGGAATCCACCATTGGATTACTTGATAGATCCACAGATGGATAAACTGCTCCAGACTTGCATCAACATGTGTCATAACACCAAGAGGAATCCATTGTTGGATTCCTTGATGGATACACGGATGGATTGATGGGTCCATCTAGAAAAATTTTAACTTGAACTAAAGCATTAGTTGATGGATATATTGACAAAAGGGATCAATGGATCAACAGTAAAAGATGATTTACTGCCCAAGGAGATGGATCCATTTGTGGTCATCTTGGAGTGCACAGACCAAAGGCCAATAGTGACGATGATAGTACCTAAGAAAGAATGATGAATGAAGCAACAATCGACACTCGGGCAATCCAAAATCACAAATTTATTTCTAAAAAAGTGGTGGAGGTCGACGCGGCCAGATACAAAGGAATCCAAATAAACGGGAGGTGAGATTTCATTTTGTAAAGTTTCACCATAACTATAAAATTCCAATCCGATGTGTAAGCCTTCACCATCAATTGATGCCGAAGACAAAGAAGACGCGCTACAAAGGCAAGTCAAGATGATCTGCTACTAATGTTCTAAATTTGAGATCTCTAAAAAAAAGTTCTAAACTCAAGGACCAATTTAATTTTTCAAGTGGGGGGTTCTGATGTAGGAAAAAGTCAAGGTCAATCTCATGGATGGTCAAGATTGAAAGATATCAAGCTAGAAAGTTCGATCCAAGGTTCTAGCGCACATTATAGCTTCCAACAATCATAACTTTGCAATTGGTTATCTGTTTCATGCATGTAGTGTCATTGGAAAGCTATTAGTGAGATCTATATCCGGGCCAATGCCAAAGGTTAATTGACTCCAGAATCGTTTTCCAAAAATAGGTTATTTTAGGGGTTAATTTTGAGTTAAATTTTACTATTTTTAGTAAGTTATAGTTTTTTCTATTTTAGAATTTAGAGTCCTGGAATAGCTTAAAGTCCTTGTTTGAGTCATGGGAAAAAGTTTTGAGTCAATTTAGAAGTAATTTGCTATATTTAGTAAATATACTATTTTAAGAAATTTTACAATTTTAGGAAAGTTACAAATTTAAGGGTGTAGGACTTATATAAGTCGTATGAAAGGGCTTTGTAAACGAACTTTTCATCAATAATAACAAATTGTTTCTCTCATTTTCAAAGATTTCTCTCCTTGTGGATTCAAGGGTTATTTTTAAGAAGACGACAGTGATCTCCTCTTTATCCACGCACCCACTGTCCTATGCATTATAGTTGCTGACATTTAAAGCAGACGCTTCTCTTTTCCTGCATCAGAAATGGCTCATGCATGCATTCATGCAATGTGCAACTACGACTCAAGCATACCAGCTGTCTAGGGTCACCTCAGCATATAAAAATCATTTCACATCATCACTTGCTTCATAAAGAAACTCCGTTAGTTTTCTCCTGTCGTTCTTCTCACCATACCAACTATGGATAACATAAAAGATAGTCAATTAAACTAAAGTTGCGGCAATAGCAATTCTAAAATAAATTCAGCTACTTAGAAAACTCAGATAAATAAAATGTCATATGACTGATGTCTATAATAACAAGTTAGTTTAAACATCCAAACAACACGTATAAAGGTTCCTCCAATAATTGAACGTTGAACTGCACAACAACAGTTTCCAATCAATAGTTTTACTGATGGTCACAGATGGCAAGTACTGCGACATATTTCATAGAGAAAATATGAGAGATCTGAAAAGCTTAATGAAAGTAATTTTTTTCTAGATAAGCTCATTCTGAACAAATAACTGCTTCCATACCTAAATATGAGTTTTGTGTGGGCTCCCAACCCTCATTAAATGCCTCCTTTGGCAGCTCTACCTCAACCAGAGAAAGCTTTGGTTCAACTCTTTGGGTATATGCCCTTCCTTTGGAATTGACAACCACCCAATGTCTGTCCCATCGAAATCCTACAAAAGGAAGCACAATAAATTACTAGTGGGAACAACAAGTCTAGACGAAATTATTGTTTCCCAACTTGTCACAACACATTTCATCACTCAAGATGAATGAATTGCATGGGATCTCATAGTCTAGCGCTATAGAATAACTCAAAAGCAAACAGTTAAACCTTTTGAGCTTATTTCAGCAAGTTCCAGTTGGTGCAATCTCCAATGGGACAAGGATGACAAAATATAGAACTAGTAAAAGATATCGAAACAACAGATGTTTTTTTAAATATCTGCCAAGCTAGGTTCGGTGCGTTTGGAAGTTACTATGTACGCATCGAAAGGAATGGCCATTGTGCTCAATCTGGCTGCTTGCAACATTGAGCAACTAACCATTTTGAGCCAGTTTGGACTTTCTCCATTCTAGAAGTGTTTTGGGCCTGCTCTTCCAAAAACAATAGGCCATTTGAAAAGACAAGTGAGAACCATTCAAATATTTTCAAATGAGCAATTTGCTCTTAGAAACTGAGCCATATAGTCATGGATTGAAATGATCAACAGTTTAGGTTTCTGTTCATCACTTAATTCGGTGTATAAATGGACAATTCATTATTACCTATGCCTAAATTCACCTTGTCAGCAAGAAACCAATGGAAAAGGTGTGGCTTTCTTTTGAGCATTCATTCTAATATTGTTTTTTAGGAAAACCCCAAAACAGAAAAGAAACGAAGTCCTTATGGAGCACCAATACATAAACACGCATACTTGCAATAATAATAGATATGATGCATCACAGGTGCACAAAGTCACACAACAAACACATGCACACACTCAATCTCTAACAGGAACTACATTCACATCTGCGTCCCACACCAAATCCTACATGTGCAAATGCAGTTACTAATGAGGAGAGTTTGCTCCTATTTTTGGTGATTCAGCAAATGATTTCACACACCAGGCAATCAGTGAGCTACAACAACTGGCTGCTCTCAAGGCATCTATAAGTTCAGAAACTCAGGTAGAGTGGACTGTCCAGGTACTACAACTACGAATTATATGTCGTTTCAGCCCTTTCCTTCCACATCCTTAGTTATTCACTCAAGTGCCTCAAATCATAAGACCCATAAGAGAGAAATTTTCTTTTTTCCATTCTATTGACATAAACCGCCTAATGGGACCAATTCAAATGCCACTGGGAAAGGAATATATCAAGTTTCTTCATCATTTTCATTACCTTCCGTTCAACATGTTAGTTCATTTCCTATAAATCTTCTGTCTATCAGTTCTCAAACAACTGGACAGTAGCATCATATTTTACCCTTCAAATTTTGTTGGGCTCTATTTTATTGATGCAGTAGATCTACAGCTTTTGTGATAGATTCTGTCAATAAAGATCATGAGTGCCTGTAGCACAAGAATCTGGGTCATGCATCCATAAAGGCTCTTCAGTTATTGTTTCCAAATAAGTTTGACAACACTTTACATTTTCAATTGAACATTTCAATTATCCAAACATACTAGAACATCACTTCCATTAAGAATAGAAGTTCTAGTTGTTTCTCTGTTGTTCATTCTGATGTGTGGGGCCCTTGCTCCTGTGGTTCCCCTTTCTGGGTACACATACCTTATATCCTTTGTTGATGATCATTCGCATATAATATGGATTATCTGATTAAACAAAGAGATGAGCTTCCTTCTATTATGAAATTGTTCCACAAAATTATCATTAACTTAGTTTGAAAAGAATATCAAGGTGTTTCATTGTGATAATGCACATCAGTATCTATCAAATGATCTACACGTATACTTTGTAGGTGTATCTGCTTTGTTCATGTTCTAGGAGCATCCCAGAACAAAATAGGTAGCCAGTCTACTAAATGTGTTTTCTTAGGGTATGCTCATTCATGGGAAGCTTATAGTGTTATTGTTTTGTGTTGAAAAAAACAAGGTCTCAAAAGATGTTACAATTTTTATGAGCATATCATACATTTTTTTTCACAAGATGTCAGTTTTCACTGTGTTCTCTAAATGCGACAATTGTTGATTCTCCACTATCCTCATTCCTCAGTCACAAGCATCTCGATGAAGAGCACAAAAAACTGCAGGTCTACACCAGACAGAAGAAGATGAATGTAGCCACAAAAATGACAAATGATGACCACGACCCTTCTATTCCAACTTCTGCAGGTCCACCATCTTCTATTTCATATCCTTCGATCTTCCTATTGCTCTACAAAAAAAAAAAAAAGCAGAAAGGATTTATAAATCATATCCTATAAGTCATTTTCTATCTTATCTCTCCATTTCTCCTTCTTTTCAATATTATCTGTTCCAATACTTACTAAAGTTGTAGATGCACAAGCTGATCCTAAATGAAGGGAAACTATGTTGGAAGAAATGTCTACTCTCGAGAAGCAAAGTGCTTGGGATCTTATCCAAACGCAAAAATGGAAGAATATCATGGGATGCAAGCAGTGTTCCAAGTATCAATTATATCATCGACAATATCCCCGATATTATCGTTATCTCCAGCTCGGCGATACCGATAACATTGTAGTATCAAAAATTCCAAGTATCGGCAATATATCGCCATTATTTTCGACTGTGTAAATTTCAGGTGTCGTTTGTTTTGGCAATATTTCAATAATATCACCAATGTATCGTCAATGCATTGGTATCACCAAAAATCTGCTTCTTAGAAAAAAAATTCATATCAATTTTTTATGGGTGCATGGTCGTATGATGAAATGCATGTTTGTAAGTGTGTATATGTACGCATGCATGGATAGATGGATGGATAATGGATGTATGTATTTATGTATGCATGCATGGATGGATGGATGGATGGTTGGTTGGATGGATAGATGTGTGTTTGTATGTGTGTTTGTATGTGTGTTTGTATGTGTGTGCATGGATGGATGGATCATGCATGTGTATATATGTGTATTTTTTATTTTATCTATGTATGCATACATGTTGAATGGATAGATGGATGGATGGATCATGCATGTGTGTTTGTACATATGTATGTGCATGGAAGGATCGATGGATTGTTGGATGGATGGTCCCCGTGTTTCCCCAATGTTTCCCTAAGTCAACGATACATGCTTTTACGCCCCCATTGAAGGAAAACTCATTATTCGATTTCTAAATATGCAAATATGCTTCTTTTTTGCTATTATTTGATTCTTAAATATGCATGTGTATTTTAGCATCTCCTGAAGTATCATTGACAAATTCTACTATTTTCCCCATGTTTCTCGAAAGTTTCCTTGAGTCAGCGTTACATGGTTTTAGACCCCCATTAAAGAGAAACTTATTTTGTACGCGTCTTTTTAACAATTATTTGATTTCTAAATATGCACATGCGTATTTTAGCATCTCCTAAAGTTTCATTGAGAAATTCCACCATTTTCCTTGTTGTGTTGACTATCAATAACCTCCAGAAGCGGGCTCTGCCGATGCCCAACATGTATTGCTTTGTGAACGAGATGCCAAATCTGTGGACCATCTTTTCCTTAGATGTCCTTTAACATCTAAAGTGTGACCTTTATTTCTGTCCATCTTTAGTGTGCCTTGGGTCATGTCTAAGTCAGCTTCTGACCTTCTATGGGCCTAGTCCGGGTATGGGGCTTGCAAAAAGAGGAGACCCATCTGGAATTTAATTCTTCCAGCTATCTGGTGGTCTATTTGGGGGGAGTGGAATTGGCAACACTTTCAAGATACTGCAAGATCTATGGTCTCTATATTGCTGAACATCAAATCTTTTATTTTGGATTGGGCGGCGGCTTTGAATGTTGATCTAGACCTTGTTAAGTCGATCTTAGGGATATAATTTGTCTCTCCTTTCCCTTTTGTATTCTTTTACCATTTGCTTTGCTGTGGGCCTTCAATAAAGTTTTCCATTATCCTTCAAAAAAAAAAATTCCAGGTATCAGTGATAATATCCATGACATCGATACATGTTTCTATATCCCCAACCACTGATACATGTAACGATGCTGATACTACACACATTGAATGCAAGTGAGTATTTACCTAGAAACATTAGCCGGATGGGTCGATAGAACGATACAGAGCTCAGCTTGTTGAGGACAGAGGTTTCACCCAACATTCTGGGGTGGATTTTCAAGAAACCTTCATGACAGTTGCTAGTTTAAATTCTGTTCAAGTTCTTATCTCTATTGCCGCAAATATTCAGTGGCCTCTACATCATTTGGCCGTTAACTTATCATGGTAATCGTTATGAAGAAGTTTATATGGATGTTCCTCCAAGTGTTTCTCCAACAAGTGACAAAGGGAAGATATGCCGCTGAAGAAGGCTAGATATTGTCTTAAGCAGTCCGTAATAGCCTGTTTGAAGTTTAGATTTGCAGTTGTGGAGTTCAGATTTCAGCAAAGCGCTTCTGATCATTCTGTACTCATTAAGAAGAATGGTGAAGCCACAACAGTTACTGCAGTCTATGTTGATGACATTGTTGAAACAGGAAACAGTGATGAGGAACAATCAAAGTCCATGACACAGTTCCTCAAATAGTCCACTTTCAAAAAAAATTCAGTCACGATTCGTGGAAGATCTAAAAACAAATTGGCTTAAAAGATCAACTAAGTGCATACATTCACTACATTATATCCACCTTCAAAAACGATGAACATCATACCAATCTCTGAGATTTTTTAATGGCGTTTCAGCCCAACAATCGTCAATTGCTCTCGTACTCCAAGCTTTTCCATTGGTGTTAGCTTCCATAGTGACCAGATTCACCCTACAAGTTTGTGCAAAGTAACCTACTTTTTCCATAGCAATAACAACCCTTTCATTAGATTTAGTATCCACTTCTTGTCATTATTCCCACCATTGTTGGTATCTCCCTGTCTTTTGCATCCTCCCCTCAAGGCTTCTCCTTATAGTCCAACTTACAATTTTCATTGGCATCCTTTGGAAACAAGGACTCCCTATCATCAACCTTTAGACCATTGTTCTGCAAGCACCATATCATAATACTTGCGAGAATTTTTAACTTGTTGAATGATGGCAGTGTAGCCAGCTGGCAGCTATTACACATGCTTCGTACTCTAGGCATAAACCCCTAATTAGG
The DNA here is from genome assembly GCA_003013855.2 of Liriodendron chinense. NCBI lineage: Eukaryota > Viridiplantae > Streptophyta > Magnoliopsida > Magnoliales > Magnoliaceae > Liriodendron > Liriodendron chinense. The sequence goes on along the minus strand of ML058381.1, from coordinate 871,902 downwards.
ACTTCTTGCAACTTGGGTTTCATAACCCAGTTATTGGGGTCCAATTGAGTCAACACATGGCATTTGATTTCTTTATGAATAGGAAATACTCTGAAATTGAGTTTTTTCCCCCGCTTAAGACTAACAATCATCTCATGATGGTGTTCGGCCACCATGGGCCAAAGCGTGGGGCAGAATGTGTGTGTGTGTGTGTGTGTTTTCAAGAGCAAGTGCGGGGCACAATGTTTTGCCTAGGGTAGAAGCTTTTGCTTAAACAGACACAGCAAACAAAATTCTGACACTGGACAATTTGAAGAAAAGGTGAATTGCATTCCCAAGTATCTGTTTTACATGCTGGGAAAATGAGAAATCCATCGATCATCCATATCTTCATTGTCCCTTGGCAATGAGGTTCAATGATATTTATTTGGATTGTTCTGTATCAAGTGGGTTCTGATGGGTCACTAATGGATTGCATGTTAGGATGGTCGAGTGGCCTATTTTTTAACAAACAAAGAATTATATGGAAGATGCAGAGAAATAAAAGAATTCTATGGAGGATGGTGCCTTTCCCATTCTATGGAGGCTGTGGAAGGAAAGAAATGGGAGAATTTTTTACTCAATCTTTATAGATTAGAAATGTATGGTGATGCTGTGGCACTCTTCACTGTGTGGTGAAACTAAGATTTGGTGATGCTACTTTGGTGTACATTCTCAAAGTCATGTGAATTTATTCAACTGGGTTACAAGCACACTGGAAATGCGGCCATGTCAAGGTTAAGTACACATGGTGTGTTAGAGAAAGATTAGAGAAAAGCGGCCATGACGATGACATTATTCTACAACTTCAGTAATCTGAATTGAAATTTGGCTGAGTTTGGACCTTGACAAGATTCCGATTTGTGTTACAAGGAAACTTGCTCGTGGGTGTGACTGGGCTGAAATTGACAAGACCCACCAAGTTGCCTTGCTGACTCAGTCAACTCGTTATGATTCACAGTGACTCAATCCGAGTCACTCACCTGGTCAACCAACAGTTCTTTTTCCAATAAAAGTAAAAAAGAATTGGTGACTGTCAAACTAACAACCTTACCAAGGTATTCCAAAACGGTTACGATACGGCCGTATCGGCCGATACGTAAAGGAAACGGTGGTGGCCGTTACGCGTTACGGGGTCGTAATGGCCATAACGGCCGTTACAGAAAAAACAGGCCGTAACGGTCCTGTAACGGTCCCCTAACGGTCATGTAACTGCTTTTTTTTCAGAAAGTATCGGCCGATACGGGGTCCGTAACGGCCGTTACGGCCCGTATCGTAACGGTAACGGTGGTGGCCGTTACGGCCACCGTTACCGTTATGGAACACCTTTAACCTTACTTAATGAAGCAGATGGACTATATTCATTTCGGCTTCTTCTTCTTTCTATTTTTTTACCGAAATATAACTATTTTTATCTATTACTATTACTATAAATACACTTGAGTCTAGTCAGCCGAGTCTTCGAGTCAAACCAACCCAGCTAAACATCAAGACAAGTTAAGTTTTCGGGTGTTTAAACTATGGATGATGAGTGTTACATGTTTGTATAAGAGACGTTTGTGGCTTTGCGCTGTTGATAGCTCTTCTAGAGTGTCATAAGATTCCATTCTTTTCGTCTTCGTCATTTTTCAAACATGTCATATTCATCATTTTTTCCACAAGAAATGCCAAAGCTTACTTGTTCATGTCAATTGTATACTTTTTGCCACATGTGTGAAAGATCCAGAGCATTAATAAGATGTGGCCCACCATGAAGATGCCTTGGACCAAAAATAGGCCAATCCACTCATCACGGGATGCGGATTGTGTTGTGAGAAGCTCACCATGGTACAGCGTGGTGTGGATTCTATGTGGAGCCCACCGTGGTGTATGTGTGTTAGTCACACCGTCTGTCTGTTTTTCCAACTGATTTTAGGGCATGAGCTCAAAATCTCAAGTAGACCATACCAGAGGAAATAGTCGGAATTGTGCACCTATGTTGAAAACTTATTGGGGGCCACAGAAGTTTTGGATCAAGCTGATATTTGTGTTTTCTCTTCATCCAGGTTTGTGTGACCTTATGAACAGGTTGGATGACAAATAAACATCACTGTGGACCCTAGGAAGGTTTCAACTGGTGGATGTCATTATCCCCACTGTTTTCTGTGGTGTAGTCCACTTCAGCTTTGGATATGCTTCATTTTTGGGCTCATGCCCTAAAATGAGCTGGAAAAACTGGATGGACGGCGTGATAAAACATATACATCACGGTGGGGCCCACAGAGAATCCACACCGGCACCGCACTATAGCGCAGTGAGCTCCTCACTACACAATCTGCGTCCCTCATCAAGTAAACCACATGTGTATACAATCAATATGGACAATTGATCAATTCCCTTTAACCATCCATCTTTTCTGTGCATGTGTGGCCCACCCAGTGATCTGACCAGCATAATCGTTGGGGCCACGACAAAAAAATCAAGGAACAGAAAATTTTGGATAGAAAATGAGGCATGTCTGTAACTCAAGCTAAAACGGCCAGATAGTGGGCCTCAGATTAGATGGTTTACGGAACAAAATTTAGACTGAAGCGATGCCCTTGACTGTTGCATTAGCAGATTTCGAATTTGAATCTCAACATGAAAAACAATCGAACGGTTAGAATTCAACAAACAAATTTCCATAAAATCAGAGATTACAACAATTCAATTAATATCGTAACCTATCTACAGCAGTTTTCCACGATTCGGACGGTTTAATTCCACGAACGTGCATGCCACGTGTACAAAAGCAAGTGCCTGCGTATGATCCATCATGATCTGGTAGAGTAAGAATCAAACAAGAAATGGAGTTACCAGTGGAAGTGATGGAGGCTTGAGGGACGGAGATTCCTCTGCATGACTTGATGGGATATATGAATATTGAAGTGACTTTTGCTTCTGCTTCCGATGGAGTACTGCCGAAAATGGAACTGATGATTGAGGAAGCCTTCTCCATCTCTCTCTCTCTCTCTCTCTCTCTCTCTCTCTCTGTGAGCTTCGAAGGAACCGATATCTGTAGCTCGCCCCACGAGAATCACGCCCTTTTTGAAAACTGGCGTCCATTTTATACTCTGGCGGCGTGGGGCGCTTGACGCAGGATCACAGAAATTGTACACGTGGGACGAATTATGTGAGTGAAGGAGTTTTTATATATTACACCATCACTTTTCACTGTATGTCAAATGAACCCCTCCTGTTTAAGTATTATCCAAAACCACCTTTCAGTTTTGCGTATACGGTTATAAGACATCATCTTAAAAGTTGACTTATGAAATGTATTAGCCTTTAGCTATTCATGCATGGAATGAAATGATGCTTTTGCTCCTAACTTTACAAAAGAGAAATGTTATTATTTTACTTCCCTTTTAAGTATTATTCAATACCGTCTTTCATTTTTGCATATATGGTTATAAAACATCCTATTGAAGTTAATTTATAAATTAAATGCATTAGTCTTTAGCTATTCATGCATGAAATCATGTTTTTACTCTTAACTTTGCAAAAAAGAGACAAGTTATTATTTTACCTCTACACAAATATAAAAAGTTTATATTATTTTGGGTGAGACCACACTGCTTATTATATAGGTCCAATTATAGCTAAATAAACTAAACCATTCAACGGTAAGTTATGCATGACATGTGATTTAAATCATTCTAATAACATATATAATTCATGAAGAGAGTCATCTATAAGATACGACTTAAGCCGCCTAGATAAGGGATTGAGCTAATCCATTAGGTGAGTCATGAAGGAATGCCATTAAAACATTTCAGGGGATCTAATGTATCTATAATGTAGACCGCTACGGCATGTGATCTAAATCATTCAAATGATAGATCTAAACTGTAATACACTAAACAAATTTTAGAGGTATAATTTTTTTTTTTCCAAAACAATGATGAATCTTGACCATTGGATGGGTCATATGACTCTTGACCATAGATATAAGTTAATTATCCAATGAAACACTAATCCAAACCATAGATTGACCATCCATGACGTTTAAAACGTAAACCTACATTTAAATCGCTAAAACAAAATGTATAAAAAGTCAAATCGATGGATGAATGATTTAAACCCTTAAAATTAATCATTTTATAATATGTCCATCCAATGATCACGGGTCATTTTGTTCATCTTGTAAAGACCTTCAAAATTATAGAAGTTTGATAATTTTCTCCCAAGTGGAACTTTAGATCCAAGGCCAAACATGTGAATGGCCATAGTTTAACTAGAGGTATTGGACAATCTAATCATCTGATTTGTGTAAACTACTTTCATTAGATTTATCTTGAATAGATTTATCATGCTATCTAATTTGATCATATCTAACATGCTTAAATCATGCTAGATTATGCACATGTACAGTTGGACATCATTTTGACTATCCAATATCTCATCTATCTGCAATATTTATACTTGGCCATTATTTTTTCATATAAATACAAATCATAATCTTCAATTTTATAGCGATAGAATTCATTAGTTTATAGCCATTTATGACATGCATACATGACACGAACACACACATGTGTGCACCCTCAATCCTTGATAGTTGAGGTGTACAAAATATATCCTCAAGTCCATAGAAGGCCATGATTACTTAGGAGAAATCTAAATGGCATCTCACTATAAAATGACTTTTTGCATACATGAAGTTATCTAAGGAATCAAATGGATGGTGTGGATCGGGACTATAGGTGATGGTGGGGCTCATTCTAGCATGGCACGTACACACTAGGGGATAAACCACAAAATATCCAAGGTTTACCTCTTAAGAAAGAGACGTCACGCGCATGGGAAGAGACGTGGCGCACATGCCTTGGGGAGCGGATTAGGTGAGACCCTGGATCCACCGAGGTGGGTGGGACCTCGGTCAGGGGCTCACAGTGATGTATGTGTATTAAATCCACACCGTCCAACCATTTTGAAAGATCATTTTAGGATATGATACTAAACATAAAGCTGAATCAAATCTTAGGTGCACTACACCACGGAAACAGTCGTGATTGAATCTGCTACCATTGAAAACTTCATCGATTTTCATTGGATTCCACCAGAATGTTTATTTTCCATCCAACCTGTTGATAAGGTCACAAATGCCTAGATGAAGAGACCACATAAATATTATCGTGATCCAAACCTTTTGTGGCCCACAGGAAGTTTTTAATGGTCAATCACCCCTTTTTCCTGTACTATGGCCCATCTGGGATTTGGAACTGCTTCATGTTTTGGATCATACCTAAAATGACCTTCCAATACGGATGTATGGCGTGGATTTAGTCACATACATCATAGTGGGCCCCACAGTCAGGGGTCCCACCCACCTCGGTGGATCCGGGGTCTCACCTAATCCTCTCCCACCTCGTTTTCCTCATTTAATGAGAGAGAATCTCTCCTTTATCTTAAAATAATTTCTTTTGCAACGTGATATATTGTCATATATTATGCGTGCCACTTTCAGAATTGCGGTCCACACGTCAGGTGACTACGATCTACCCATCCATTTTACTCATTAACAAAAACAATATGTAAGAAGATTATTTTGTCCCATAAATTTGGTAGATCAAGGGTAGATTGATAATTTTTGTGGTGGGACTCATGATCTCGAGGTTCTACCTTGATTGAAGATCATATCTATTTGATCTGGGGTCCACCACAATGATCTCAATCTTCCCTGAGCCATATTATAAGTTTATATGTACAAAACTTACATAAAATGACAATAAAAATCAACCTATCATAATCTAACAAGTCTGTGATCATCAAGGCCCACCAGATCTGACGATTTAGGTCCATGATCATAGTAAAAATCAACTAATTAAATATCCAATTAAATCAGATCTAAGAATTTTTCCATTGAGATTACCAGATTATCAAAAATATAATTTAAAATGTATGCACACTGTTGATTCATTGTGGGGCTCAACACTAAAAGAGGTAACCATTCAAGTGGTCCACTCCACTATGATGTGGTAGTGGAACAGATCTGTCCACTCTATATCAGGGTGTGGGGTCCACATGGTCCACGCGTTCCACATGTGACAAGTGTGATGTTCACATCTCTGTCCTAGAGATGAGGTATGGAAGATCTATCACATTCATTTGTAGGGTCCAATCCATTCATGTAGGCCCTATGTTTCAATCCTGACCTTGATCAGACGGATATATGGCCCACTGCTAGTGTAAGGCCCACAACTCAGGTCGTGGTCGTGATTAAGTTACTCAGCAAGAGCTCTTTAAATTTGGAACATACCTCACTAGGACGGGGAAGAAAGGCTTGGATGGCTTGGATGGCTTGCATCTGACGTGGGGAAGTGGGCTCCACTTAGATCTGCCTTCTAGTGAGAAGATGTGGTTGGGGAAGGGCACCCCTTCTTATACACTTGGCTTGTACGTACAAGGCATGTGGCGCGACTTGGGTGAGACCCCGGAACTAGCGATGTGGGTGGGACCCTGAACCTAGGGCCCACCTGTATGTATTTCTTGTAGATCCATGCCTTTAATCTGCTTTTTCAGATTATTTTATACTATGGTACCAAAAATGAGGAAGATGAAAATTTTGGGTGGACTACAACATAAGAAACATTGGTTAATGACCATTAAAAACCTTTTGTGAGCCACAAAATTTTTCTATCAACCTGGTATTTGTTTGTTCCTTTCATCCCTGTCTACATGACCTTATCAACAGATTGGATGGTCAATAAACATTACGGTGGACTCTAGGAAGTTTTAATGGTCACGGTTGAATGAGAACTGTTTCTTGGGGTGTGGTCCACCTAAAATTTGCATCTACTTCATTTTTTGGACTACAGCTTAAAATAATATGAAGAAACAGATGGATGGCATGGATCTACGAAGAATACATCCAGGTGAGCCCTAGGTTCAGGGTCCCACCCACATTGCTGGTTCCAGGGCCTCACCCAAGTCGCGCCCATTTTGGGCGTGGGGCCAGTTATGAGTGGACCACGTTAAAGGGAATAATGATGAATGGACACCTACCATTTAAACCATTGGATCAGTGATCCAACTTATTATCACCGACCATCAAAGGTCATATTGATAAAATAGGAAATTAAGTACATAGAAATCTAGATCCAACCAACTGTACCCCAAATCAATGCTCCTAATCAAGGTTTAATGGTCAGGTCAGATGGATCTTGGACCTATGTAAAGATAGACCCAAAATGAACAGTTAAGATTGGTAAATCATGGACCATATGTACGACAAAACAAAACCATTGGTACGGATCGATACTTTGAGAATTTGATCATTCGATCGACGGTCAAATTTATATATTAAGTGAATAATAGTTGAATAATCGTGAGATTGAGTATGAAAGTAACTCTATTTCTTAAATTTGACATGATATCTCAAATGAAAACTCACTAAATCAACAAATCAAAGAGGACTGTATTGACAAGTCCAAAGCCGACCAAAGAGGGACAACGCTCTTAGGTAAGTAACACTACACAGATGGTATTTCCAACATGCATTCATGAATTATATGATATAATTGCAAATGAGATGTGTTGTATACAACTATCTAAGATATGGTAAATGCAATCATTTAAGATATGATGTTAAGATTAAACACTAGACAACTCGGGATTGAGATCCCTTAAATCTCAAGCAGAGTTCTCAACTGGAACCCGAGTGGTACTAATAGGGTCTCCTCTACAAGGCTGCGACCCAGGATTGGGGAAGGAGTTTAGTCAGTTCCAAAGTAGACTACTCATCACTAAACTCCAAGTATCTCACTACAGGCGAGATAAATCAATCCAAGCTCAATGAGTTGGAAATGTATTCTCCTCCAAGTGTGGGCTTGGGAGAAGTTATGTTGAATGTGTGTTGGCAAGCAAGAAGTTGTGCGCAGCCATGACCTTGGTGATTCCTGGATACTGAACTGAATATGAGATATTTGACATATTGCTTTTGATGCTGTAATATATCATGATTTTGTGTTGAATCATGCAAATTATTACTTGTTGAGCTTTTTAACTCATTATGGTGTACATAGAAAACCATCCAAGAAAAGATAAAATAGGTGTTTCCGTGAAAGGATCGACGACTTTGGCAAACAGTGGTTCGAGATGATGCTGGAGGACTTGATGGATTAGCCTTTTCATTTTATTTTCTGTTATTAAAAATAGGCCTGAGGGCCCCTGGATGTTGATGTTTAAGTGTTATGTTTGGATTATTATGTGGTAGAGATAATGATTAGTATCTTAAATTTCATGGTGGAATATATATATATATTATGTGTTGGTTTATGTCATTATATATCGGTTTACACATTAAACTCAATACCCAAATTGATGAAATTCGGATATGCGAGGTTGGGGTGTTACATAAACCATTTAAATGATGAATTTAATCTATTTATATTGTGGATCATTCATAGCATGTGATCTAAACTATCTATGTCCATATGGTGGCTAATTCCAATATGTTATCTAAATCAACCAAATGGTGAATCTAAGCCATTCATATCCACCTTATTTAAACCATCCATGATATGTAATTTAAACCATCCAAATGAACAATCTAAGATATCCTAATTGTAGTTTGACCGGCCATAATATGCAATCTAAACCATCCAAATGAGCAATTTAAAATATCCTAATTGCTAGCTCATCGACAACTTGTAATCTAAATTATCCAAATGTTGGATATAAACCATCCATGGCATGCAATCTAAGACATCTAAATGGTGGACCATCCACAACAAGCGATTTAAACCTTCCATGTAGTGGTCCATCCACGAGATGCAATATAAACCTTTCAAATAGTTGATCTAAGCCATTACTGTGGTGGGCCATCCAGGGAGAAAAAACCGTCCAAATGGTGAATCTAAGCCATTTATATTATGGGATTTGGATAACAAGCAATATACACCATCCAAAGGCTTGATCTAAATGATGGATCATCTATGACATGCAATCTTAACCATCAAAATAGTAAATTTTAGCAATTTATATGATAGGTCATTCACGACATGTAATATAAACCATCCGAATGGTTGAAAAATTAAACTAGTCCTCAAGTTTAGAATGGTAATGGTACATTGTGATGATACGCCTTTGTAGCATCTCTTCTTCAGTTATTGCAGCAATCGATGATGAAAGCCGATATGCCGAATCAGAATTTTGTTCATAAAATAAAAGTTTATAAAATGTTATCTTACCTTTTTGTTTCTTTGCAATCCTTTATGCATAAGGTGTCAAACTCCACATTTTTTACAACAATGTATTTGTATTCTTCACTATTGTTGATTTTTGTAAAGTTTGATTGATGGTTATGAAAACGTCAATCTTCTTAACAATGGAGTATTTAGTATTCACCAATCTATGAGTTGATTCAATTTAAATTTTTTCAGATTGCTCGTTAATCCATCAATTGATTCATCTGTGGATCTATAAAGTAATTTGACAATGGATTCATTAAGAGGTACTCCTTCGTCTCCCTAGATCCACTCCTCTTGTTCATCAATGGATTTCTCAAGAGGCACTCCTTTATCTGCATAAGTCCACTCTTCTTCTTCAACATCTGATTGGGTAAAACGCATTTAATTCGTTGAGTTGACTTGACTCCACAAGGTCATGGCCATAATTTAGCATGGGAGTTGTTCCTATTGGACCCCAAAATAGCTAACTACGAGCCATTTCGGCTCTCATGGCTTAGCGGGAGCTTCTAGAGTATTGATTTTTTATTGGCACGAATAAGCATGGCAACAGGTCATGTTGAACCGTGTTCGTGTCGTGTTGTATTCTTGTCGTGTCAAAAATGCCCTCACCCAAACCCAACTTGTGAACTAATGGGTCAAAATCTAAAAACCCAAACTCATTCATTAATTTAACGAGTAATCGACAACTCGACATGTTTTACCCGTTAAATAAACAGGTCGTGCTTTCTTGGGCAAAGAGATGGGTAAGGGGCTCAATTCGACAGAGAGTTTGGAGCATGGCCATGTGAGGCCATGGGCAGAAAGATGGAGAAAACTCCTAAGTGTGTGTGTGTGTGTGTGTGTGTGTGTGTGTGTGTGAGAGAGAGAGAGAGAGAGAGAGAGAGAGAGAGTCTTATTGGATGTTTTAGCTTCTTAAGGATTTCTCACCACACTAAAAATAATTACCAAAATACCATCACTAATGGGTTAAACAAGTTTTACAGGTGAAACAATTACCCGACCCGTTATCTTAACGGGTCTTGATGGACCAACCTGTTAGTGACCCGACACGATAAGGCCAGACCCGAACACTGATTTTTTCATGTGGGTTGGCGGGTCGTGTGGAATTTTGCCAGGCATAGGCACGGAGGGACATGAAATAAAATTCTTGGAGTGTTAAATACAGTGGATGCTTGGGTTCTCATTCTCACAACACGAGTTTCCTTGCCCCTTATAAGTTTTTATATATGATTTTCCATTATAGTCGCCCTCTCAACAGAAGTACTGATAGGTAAGTCTATAGGCAGAAATGTGATGTCAAATCTATTAGTAGAGATGAAGAAGCAGAAAGTCATTACTATAATGAAAAGTCCAAAAGTATACAATGTCGAAGGGAAGTAAGAGTACATGTAGACACAAGGAAAATAATCCGATCAATGTGCAGGTAACATGATCTCTCTTCATAGATCTAATTCTATATTTTACCTTAGAGATGAGGGGAGGAATGTACTCATTATAAGTTGTTTGTTTGACGTCATGCGTGACACCAAAATGGCTTTTTAATTACATATGCTCTGTATGTAGGCCAATGTTTTAAAAATATGTGAATGTCTTATAAGTGACAATTTTCCTAAAGTCCTGGTGTCACTTAGAGTAAACCAGATATTTCGGGTTTAATCCTCAGTAAAGTCGCCTCATTGTTGACCATGATTTTGAATCAAATATAACTATTGAATAAACATTATATTAGAAATCACATTTGTTATCATTCATTTATAAGACATTCATAAAATATTCTCATCACATTATCATGTTCGTATAAGAGAGATAAGAGCACGTGTAGTTAGAAAGTCTTTATTAGTATTATATGGATTTTTATTACATTTCAAGCCATGATTTACCACAAACTCTTAATTACATTTTTCAGAATACCATTAATCTTAAGGTAAAATATAATATGGTAACAAAATAGTAACAAATTGTGGACGCTTGCCTTTCCGCGCTCCCGACCCTACCTTTCGGAAAAAGGGGGTGTGCGCGAATCGTCATTGTGCCACTGGCTCGCCTCGTTCCCGATGGCTTTTTCAGTTGTCGTGTTAAATTGAATATGTTTGGATGAGTTCGTATAAGACCAGAGTCGCCACTAGCCAGTTACTTTGAATCTACAGTCAACTAGACCCCGTAGAAACGTTAGAGAAGGGAATCCGAAGATTCATTCCTCTAAAATGACTCTTTTTTATCTGCGGCCATAGATTTGAGGTAAGGGATCACTGTTACAGGGTGGGAAGATGTTAAGCACCCCGCTCTGCCCGTACTGAAGTACGGTCTCTACTTCACAGAATCAAACTAATACTTGAAAGTCTGATTTAATCCTCTTACACTCTCATGAATGATATGATGCATGAATGTAGGTCTGAACAGTAAGAGTTTTTGATGGGCAGGTTTCCATTAACAGGCAAGCCCAGAGCATACGCTCGAATTGACAGGTGATTTATGTGGGATACATGCTGTGTATTTAAATAATCAAAGTGTTTGCAGTGATATGATAAGCAGGGGGTTAGAAGAATAGTAAATGTTGCACTTATACTAGATGCAAATGAGATGATGCTAATAAAAGAGTAGCTGGATGGACAGAGGTGTCGCAAGGGTTTGCTTCGAGTGGCTAAGATCAGGACTTATGTAGCTTGGGAGACTTGGACCAGGGTCAGGCTGGGCTAGGTCAGGGTTAGGCTTTTCTCACTCGGGCTCTCCTTGGTGGAGGAATGGACTAAAGGGGGTGGATATGAACTCGGAATTTACGGAATTTCTCTGAGAGTTGAGGGATGCTGAAACAGGAGAGAGAATGGGATATTTATAGTTGCGAGCAGTGGCAACCTGCGTAAATAGGCTTGGGAGACACCCTGGGGGACCGCCCATATGGACTCTTTGCTCTAGCTTCGAAGTGTACGACCCCCTAACCTGAAGCAGCAAAGCCCGAGGTTCGAGGTTCGGAGCTACTCCGAAGCTGTGGCTCGAAACCAGGTGAGTTGACTGAGTTTGGAAGATGGATTAACACGGTGGGTTGACTGGGTGCAAGGGCTGGACTGACTCAGTGAGTTGACTCAGTGATTTGGCTCAGCGGTTTGACTCACCAAGTTTGACTTTTTTAGAAATTTTTTACTGATTTTTCTTATGGAGGGTTTTTTGGGCTGATGTTTAGGGGTGAGTCGATTGGGTTCAGGCTTGAGCTGGGCTATGGATTGGGGCTTACAAGGGTGAGTTTGGCTGGGTTTGGACATGAGATTTGGGGGTATGGTCCTTCATTCATTCAGCTATCTCTACCAACATTGTAGCCGAAGGTGGGGTGTCTACACAAATAATTCTATGGTTACAAAATGGGTGAAATTTAGTAGAATGCAAGGAATGCATGATATGAAAAAATGTATGCACTTATGACTGCTCTTTCACAATCTTGGGTTTGTCTATACGATCTATGGTTTAAGCTCTATGGCCTCCTCACATGATGAGACATTAGGGTTAGTACCCTTATTTGGTGTTCTTATTTTCAGTAAAAAATCATAATAATAAAAGAAATTTAGGATAAGAGAATGTACACTTATCACGTATTAATCTCATAGGCAAGGAGTGTATGATTGTGTTTATATTTAAGAATGCGTTATCCGTGTGTTGGAGAAATAGTGCTAGAGCATTATATTGGACATCGTATGTGGGATGTATCCACAAATCTATACTAGATCTGAGAATGGAGAGTATCTCCCTTTCATGGTCTATTTGAATCACCGCGGTAGTAACCATGGGACTAGATTTAGTGTATTAGTTGTCTAATGTTGTAAAAGAATAGAAAAATAAGTAATTAATGTTAGATGAAATATTAAATATGAGCCATATAGAGGATGGTGTGGCTGCATCATCACCTTAAATGGCATAATGGCATAATAGCTAAGGGCTTTGCACATATGCTGATAATGCAGCATTATAGGGGGGTGGCATGGCTTTCCTTTACTATGAGGGGGTGGCACGGCTTTTCCTCTGAGTCAAGATGGTGGCATGGCCACTCCTTTACCGAAGTTGGTGAAAATAGTACATTTCCTCTAGAAATTCACTTGGGGAAAGTCATATAATCCTTAGGGCTCAAAACTCGAGGGGAACGAAAAACCAAAGTGATCAAGTACCTATAGAGAGGCCCCCATAGGGTATTTGTAAACTTTCTCAGGGGTCAAATGATGATGTGCCGTTCCCTTATTGACTAAGAGTTGCACCACGTGGAAAATGCACCATCTAATATGAAGTGAGGATGATGTAGCAGAAAATGGATTTAAGTCGATCCACGTGGTAGGGTGATGGCACGACTTGGTCCTAGAGTCGCGCCTTCGTAAGTTTGGGCCACGCCATCAGTCTGTGCCTTAGCAATTTTTAGTCGTGCCTTGGGTACACTGCCTTCCACGTACTTAGGCATATTTGCAACTTATGCAAGTCAATCCTGCACTTCCATTTACATAAGTTATTTTTATATAAATAAGAAAGTACCCACTATTTGAATCCAATAAAAATACTAAGAAAATCAAATTTTCAATAATAAGAAATCTAATTTATCAGATAGAAAACAAATCATGATTTTTTTGGTAAAGTTCAAAAACTTGAACTTTTAAATAAAAAGATTTTTTTTTTTCTAGATCTTAACAACTCATAATTTTTGCTAATATTAAAACAATGTTAAAATATTGGAGATCAGTAGAAAAATACTTTTAAATCATGATTTGCCCCTTATGATATTTTTTCAATCCCAATAATCCAAAGCAGGTCTACCTAAACATATCTCTTTGTTTATTACAATTAGGAAAATTTGTCATCACATCCCTCATAAATTGTTCCGAGCACTAGGCTTATGGTAGAAATTTCACATAATCCAGAGCAGGTGCACTCTTAATTTTCATACAACAATATATTCAGATAAATTATTAAATTGAAAATTAAAAAGGATATTCATATTGCAATATATTCAGATAAATTATTAAATCAAAATTTTAATATAAACGAAAGGAATTAAAAAAGTAATATATCATGGTTTCAATAAGAAAGGGATCATGATTTTAACATAAGGGCAATCATGGTTTTGACGACGAAGATCGTTATTTTATTGAACGGGTGATTGCAGTTTTGACGAAGGGTAAATCATTGTTTTGTCGAAGGCTTTATCACGGTTTCAATAGTGGGCGATCACAGTTTCAACGTAAGGCAGTCATGATTTCTGCGATCGTCCTATCATTGGAACCACGATCACCCACAACATTCTAACAACAATCACATCCTCGTTGAAACCACGGTCACCCCTAGCATTGTAATTGCAATCATCATTATGTTGTAACAACCATTGCCATAAGATTGTAACCGCAATCGATAATGATCGTCATAAGATTGAAACCATGAATGACATAGAGTTGAAACTACAAATGTCATTTCGAGGAAACAACAATTAACCTAGTGTTAAAACCGCGTTAAGAATAACGTTATTGGATTAACTGCAAAGGATCACTCGTAAGACAACAATCACTTTATCAACCTCTTATTTTTTTTCCAAACTATCTAATATTCCTCCACGAAAACACACTTACAAGCTACAACTACCTCTCTTCTTACCTCTTATGTTGAGAGAGTTGCAATGAGAAAATGAGTTTTTTCGGAGAGTAATCAGACTGTTTGAAGACTAGTTTAAGTGGTCTTTTTCTAGGAAAAGGAAGTGCTGGACAAGAGAATGCCTGATTGATTGTTAGGAGGCATGCTAGAGAAGAGGTGGTAGCTGAATTTTGGTCAGAAAATGCTAGGCCCACCATGGAAGCTTCGGAGACAAAGGGTTTTTTTTTTCGATTTTCCTTCTGTTAAATCACCACTTGATCTAAAAGCTCGAGCCGTTAGAAGATGGTGTATCAATGTATATCAAGGGACTTTAAAACTCCCCCTACATGTGCGGGGTGGAACTCCACATGGAAACATACTGGCAAGGGTAGAGGGACACTCACACCATAAACATGTCGAGTTTGATCTTCCAATCCCCGAGCTCAACTTGATTTTCCTGACATGATCCATGCCATATATTCACTTTGGCTTTTAAAGTTAGGGCATGGCCTTAAAAAAGGGTCAAATCCAAGTCACAAGTGGTCCACAAAATAAGAAACAATGTGCATTGAACGACTCCCATCGAGGGTTCTTGGTAGCCATGGACGGTCTGGATCAAGCTGGTAATTGAGTATTCCAACCATGAACATCTGTGGGACATTCTGAACAGTTTGGATTGCTCGATAGGTGGACCAGATGAAGGTTTCAATGGCCCACTGATGTAATACATGTGAATCTTAAACTTAATGCGGAATAATCGGATCGTCTATGCATCGAATAATGGAGATTCCATACTGTAATCTTAAAGCCATACCTGATTGGGAAGACATTCCCAATGCCGCCGTGTTGCCGAGAAGAACTCTTGGTCTTCCGCACCTTACACCTTTAGGAGAATCACTCAATGTGACTAGGGTTTTCTCTTGTGTGTTGGTGAGAGGACCAAGACATATATTTATAGGAAAGAGGGCCAGAGAAGCTTACCCATCACACTTCTCTCCTCTAGGGTCTCCACACCGTAGGTTTCCATATCTGGCTTAATAACCGTGAATAGGGACCACGGTTCAAGCGTCCCGCCCCAAACCTATTTGTAATGATCACAACTATAGTGGGGCCCACTGAATCGCTCAATCTGAATAATCCAACGGTCATGATCTAAATCGATGATCATGTGTGGCCCACCTAATGGAGTCTTACATTCTCCCACTTGGGCTACACTAATCTCTGAAAGAAAACAAAATATTTTATTTTATTTTGTGAAAAATAATTTTATAAAACGCATTTGTTTCAAAAGTTCCTAATGGGCGCCCTACTAATTTCAAAACAATACCGTTGGATAATTATGAGCAACGCTTGTCAGATCCGGTCCATCAAGACCACTGATATTAAACCATGGTAGTCAGCACAACATTTAATATTTTTGAAGTGTGACGAATCGCAATCACAAATACCAATAGCCTTAACGACATGGATCAATGATATGGGGTGTGGTATGAAGATTACACGTCTAAAGTGATCATACGTGTTTATCTTCAAGTGGTCCTACTGAACGTGTCTCCAAGACACAAACCAAAGTCTTGCTTACCGTAACGTCCTACAAATTCACTTACAGGTGTTGCATCATAAGGACTGTACGTATAGCTGTGCTTCGCCTCGAACCTATTTGTTACCTGACTCCACGGCCCCATGGTGGGGCCCTAAGCATTCCAATCGTCCGTAGGATCCTTGATGAATCACTGATTGGCACAAAACTGGAGGTGTCCCTTCGTCTTAGTGGGCTTGCCAACCCATGCGGACGATAAACCAAATCGAGTGGCTAAATCCCTCGATTTGGGTTCTGAGTGTGGTGCACATGAGTTGTGCAAGTGACTGAGACTAGGAGTTCTGTGTATGCTATTTGGGTCATGGTCCACAGAAGGGATTAGAACCGTTGAAATGCTGTGAGATTTAGGCCCCCTACCACCAATAAATTCATAAGCCATTACCTAGGGCCGCTCATCCGATCGTGACACGACGACCGTTAAATCACGTATCGCACTGGGGCTGTTGATCGCCATGGTTGGTCCAAGAGATATGTCCACCCAGGGTAGATCTCCACTTAGCCGATCTTATGACCGGTTGGGGTTGGATTGTGTGGTACCCAGTGGGCCCTACTAAGCATAACAGCCCTCCAAAGGACCGAATTCCAAATATTGCAAGTCATAGGGCTATCCAAATATTGCTAGACCTATAGATAGGAAATGTTGAGGCATTTCCCCTCAACATTCACTCACCCATGTGCTTGGAGAGAAGTCTTGGGAGCTAGGTCACATAGAGGAAGTGAGATTCGAAGTGGTGGGGATGAGATAGGATTTTGAAACTCGAGATCCAACCTGCTACTCATCGTTGCTATTGCGTTGAGCCGCCAACGATTACTTCAACCACCGGTCGAGTGTCAGTAAGTATCGATCTCCGTCTCTTATGTCCTAATAAGTGTAAATGGTGGTGGTCAACCCTAACCTCGACATATTCGTGCTCACAGCTGCGTGATACGCCAACCCTAACCTAGTGTTGCGAAATCATACGAAAACCCGAAACCCTAAGGTGCGGATTATGTTTCTAGGTTTGTTTTTATCAAATGCTGTCAGTTTAGGATTGATGTGGATGCTAGATTTTGGACGATTTGTAGTTAAACTTCTTGAGTTAGGTTTTATTGCAAGAATATACTGTTTATCAATTTGTGCAGTCCATATGTTTGATAAAATGCTTGAATGAATTAACTGATCATATAACTGCCCTGTTGTGATCTCCTATTGTGGAACATGCTCACATGTGTTTTATATTTAAGTAAGTTCTCGCATTCAAGATTATTAGTATTTTCTTAAGTATCACTGTGTAGAGTTTCCATCAAGTGTAGGTTGAGTCATGATATGAATTCTTTGGCTAAACCCTCTGAGACGGGCAACCTGTGTGGTTGGTCACCCGAGGCGTACCCGATTGGACAGGGAAAATGGATGGTGGGCGGTAGTTCGCTACACTGGTCTCAGATGCCCACGTCAGACCAAACGGAGGCTCGAGTGTCAATCGGTTATGCCTCAAGACGGCAACGTGGATGACTGATGGTTGTGTAACAGAGTCCTACGAATTTAGGGTACCCAGGGGCCTAAGATGTGTTTGGTCCATCGAGAATTGAATGTGCAATAATATCCGGACAAGTCTCTTGGGCCGGTCATGGCGGTATGGGACACTGTGGCCGAGTCGTCGGCCTATGCTGGGGTGGTGCACCTCCCCATAGTGTCCTTGGAGCAACCCGGAGAATGCCCACTGTATCGGTATGATCGAGACAGTTGGGAGGACTCCGTGCAAATCAGTATGAAGGGAACCATACATTGTGTGTAGAAGAAAAAGGGATACGTGGGCCACCGACGATGATTGACGACGCATCGTCGGAGCCGGGTGGCTCAGTGTTGGACAGGTGACTGGACCAGGTACCTTGAATTCACCAATCTTCTGTTTGAAAAGGGGACTAATCATAATACAAGGTTAAAATCATGCATGCATGTCACGGATCACCCAGGTAACTGTCCTACTGTTAAAGGCCAGGATACCTAAGGATGATTCACTCTCATTTCCACGTTGGAGGTTCTGGGGTGCCCGGTTGCTTGATGTGGCGCCAGGCTATCTCGTGTTCCTTGTTGTCATCCGGAACATTCACCATATGTGAACTCATGTCATGCATGCATTAACTCACTAGACTAGGAATTCTTTGTTTTGCTTGTGGTCAATGCCTAACTCTTCTTCGTTTGATAACATGTTAAACTTCGAACTATAGTCCTCACTGAATTGATCACTCACACCCGCACCTGGGTCGGTGTTATGACACTATAGTCCTCACTGAATTGATCACTCACACCCGCACCTGGGTCGGTGTTATGACACACCCCCAGATGAACTTATCATAGATGCAGTTCAGGTGGAGAAGGAGGCGCTGCAGGCTGAATTCGAGGACTTTGTCGAGTCCTCTTACTTTCAGCAAGTTGATGATCAGATCTAGGCGGGGGATCAGGCCTAGCCGGCCTCAATTTGGGGAGCAGTGGCTCCGGGTTGTAAAGGAAATTGCTATACATTGTAACCTTTCTTTTTGGGCTGGGTGAGGTCACCCGTGATGTGGGTGCCTCATATTTTGGACGACGATGGCTTGTAGTTGGATTAGCACCCTATTACCACTTACTTGTTATTATGCATTGTCTATGGTTGATTCTACATTAGCACACTGATGCCAAGAATGTTTTACGAACAGCACGCTTCCGCATGGCAACCGTAATACCCGAAATACCAAGGCCTGACGTCATAATCGGGTCTTGAGATTTGGGGCGTTACAAACTTGGTATCAGAGCGCGAGTCTAGAACTAACTGGGCTGTGGGTAGGGACACGTAGTAAGCTTCCGCGGGCACAAGTGTGACTGTGATGTCGTGCCCAGTAAGCCTTAGGAGAAATCCCCTGTGAAGGTAGGTGTGAGAACATTGACCTAGGAGCTAAACCATGGGACCGCTGGTCCTTGTGTTGGTAACCCCTAGTACATCATAAAGACGGGGTAGCCGAATTTAAACGCCGCAAGAAAACGGGTATGGATTCGGAGACTTCATTAGGTCCAAATCTCAAATGGGGTTGGTGTAAGACTTAGACGCGTCCTCCAGATTGGCGGATCACCCAAAGGTTCGAAACTTGATGGTCCTGAGTGAGATAGTGAAGTGGGGGTGTACGACGCGCAAGGGGAGGTCGTTTCCCTATACCTTCCCTAGATTCCTAGGGTGTTCTTTCGGTTGTTTGGGAGGTCAACAACGACCGGCCGATCGGATAACGACCGGATGACCGGTTGTCGCTGGACAATTGGAACAAGAAATCAGAAAAAATTGATTTTTTTTTAAAGGGAGGATGATCCAGTAACAACCGGCCAACCGGATTCATAACCGGCCGACCGGATTCGCAACCGGCCAACCGGATGGGCCGTGGGAACCACCAACCCAAATGACCCAGTAACAACCGGCCGACCGGATTCATAACCGGCCGACCGGATGGGCCGTGAGAAGAGTGGGCTGTACAGGGGCAACCGGCCGACCGGTTGTGCAGCCGGTCGCCCAGAGGGGGAGCATTTAAAGTGAAATGGGGTCTTTTGAAGGACCAAAACCCTTCATCCCCTTGCCTTTCCTTCTCCCATGTCATCCCCTACCCCATTCCACCAAACCTAAGCTCCTAAAACCCTTTGAATCCTTCAAAATCTCCTTCACCCTACAAGAAATAGAGATTTTGTTTTCTCTCTACCTCAAGAGAGGAACTCCATAGGGATTCAAGCAATGGGGATCCTTAGTTCTTTGGTCACTACGTGGGTGATGATGCCATTGATGGTTGCTCTAATGGCAAAGAAGCGTCCCACCAAGGGAGAAGAAGGACGGCTTAGGGAAGGCCGCACCAAACGAGGAGAAGATGCAAGGGCAGGTACTTCTACCTCTACCCACACCCGAAACAAGAGAGCCCCAAAACGTGGCTGTGGGAGTTCATCCACGTCGCGTGACGTGCCGACGATGCCACCCCAGACGGTGGCCGAACAGACCATGACCGTGTTCTTGGGGAGGTTCGCGGGCCGTCTAGTGTGTTTCGAGCGATATGTAGAAGGTGACCTGATTGCCGATCAGCCCATCCTTGCGGGGCTCACGGCCCTAGGTTGGGATCCAGTGTTTACCCTTATGATTATGCAGATGAAGAGATGGTGCGTAGATTTTTCGCATCCATCCGAAACCCCCGCCAACAACCGCTGGGTTTTGACACTGCAATTGGCGACGGCCTACGACATGTGGATGCCGACGTTGTGGCAACGATTTCTGGAGTTCCAAAGGGGGGCATTAGGGTTCGAGAAAAGGAACCGAAGCGGCGAGGTTTTCGAGATGAGAGGACGATACTAGTTTGTGGTGAACTTAAGACATGGGAGCAGAAAAACAGTTGCTTGAAAGTCTCCAAGATGCGTCGGGAATTCAGGATGCTTCACCACATTTTCATTACCAACTTGTACCCAAGGGTGGGAAATCATTCTCAAGTGTCTCAGTACATGTTGGAGATTCTCTCTCTGATTGGGAAGGAGGAGCTTGTTTGCTTCCCATCTATGGTGATACAGCACATCTTGGGTGCTGCGGCCCCCACCAATAACACCAGGTCATTGCCATTTGGCTGTTTAGTTTGTAAGATGGCTTGAGACTTCGGCCTCCGAAGCCACCTGGATGCCAAGATGGTGCCACATGCAAGGATTGGTATGAGCACGTTTGGCCGGATGGGACTGGCTGACTCGACACCAGGATCAGAGGAAGGCAATGAGGAAGAAAGAGGGCGGAGCGAAGATCAAGCAGAAGATGAAATATTAGAGGAATTTACGGCGCCTCTTGACCTAGCGGAACGCCTGGACAGGATGCAGGAAGGGTTGGATAGGGTGGAAAGAAAGACGGACAAGGTGTACCGAATGGTCAAGAGTATCTTGTGTTGCCTACAGGATAAGGGGGCGCCGTCCCCTTCGTCAGACTCTTAGTATTGTTAGACCTTACTTATGTTTCGTCGTTTGCGTAAAAGTATGTTTGTTTTGACGGTTAGTAGTTGACTATGTACGGTTGGCGTGGTGACATGCTTAATGAATTGTTGCCCATTTTGGGGGTTGTATTTTAAAAAATTTCAATCTTTGGAAGAATGTTTGTGCTTTAATTATATAGTTGAGTATGTGCAGTTTTACACCCTAAGGGGATGGGTTGGAATGTGTGACCTATTGCTCAAGTTGTACATCATGCGATGTTTGTTTTATCTTTCTTCTACAGGACATGCCACCCAAGGGCAATCCAACTTACGTCCGGCTTGCGCATGGCGGGTTGGTTGAGGTCCTGGACCTTTCCGGGATCGGCAGCCAAAACCGGCCTCAAGAAGGGCATGGGGTTGAGGTGGAACCTCCGACGACAGGGGTAGCCAATGGACCTAGCGTAGATCCTTCCCCCATTGGAGACCACGGGATGCTACCGCCCCCACCGCCTCTTCCTCAGCTAGCGCCCGGTACTGATGTGATGGGCCATATTTTGTTGCTTATGCAACAACAACAGCAGCAATCAGCCCAGCACATGCAATAGCAACAGGCTGCTCAGCAGCATCAGGAGACGCTTACAGCCCTTGTAGGGGCGATCACACAAAGGCCCAGCACCTCGGGTTCACTCAATGGACCAGGGCATGTGGCCTCTGGATCGAGAGAGGGACCGTTCGAGCGATTCCAAAAACTACGTCCCCCAACGTTTGCCGGGTCGCACAATCCAGCAGAGGCGGATTATTGGCTGAGCCGCATGCTCAAATTGGTCCGACAAATGAACTGCATGGAAGCTGAACAAGTCAATCTAGTCACCTTTATGGTTGAAAAGGAGACGGACATATGGTGGGATGGCGTCCGAAAGTCAGTCGCCGATAACTACGTGTGGTCGTGGGATGCCTTCGAGGCCAAATTCCACGATAAGTATTACCCCCACACGTATCGCCACGAGCGCGAGAATCAGTTCCTCTGCCTCCAGCACGGAAACATGTCGGTTGGGGAGTATGAGAGCAGATTTACAGAACTCTCGAAGTACGCGCCGACAATTGTAAAGGAGGAGGAAACTAAGATGTGTCGTTTCAAGCAAGGGCTTCATGCGGACATCCACACCAAGATGTGTTGTGCGGATATCTCCACGTATGCTAAAATGGTGGAAAAGGCCTTGGAATCTGAGCAAGATGGAATAAGGGTAGCTAAGGCCCGACTGCAGATGGGCCAACGGATGGCGCCGAGCTTCCCGCGGCAAGAAACGGTGGCCAAGCGGCCTCGTATTGGGGCAACCCCGACAGTAACAGCATCGTCGGTTCCCCCAGCTCGTCCTACACCTCGGATGGACCGATACTGCACGTATTGCCGCAAGCCCGGACATACGGAACAGTACTGCTTTGTCCGTATGAAGGATAATGGCATCACGCCACCTTGCCGGGCTTACAGTCGTCCACAACAGCCTCCTTCAATACCGCCTCTATAGGCTATCCGTCCTCCTCAGCAACAGAATCGATCGAGTCAACGACCGGCGCCTCCACCACAAAATCGGGCGTAGCAGACCAGTGTGCATGCGATGGTTGTCGCAGACCCTGAAGAAGTCCGTCTTGTGCCGCAAGCATTTGAAGGTACGGTCGTAGTAAACGGGGTCCCTTTGTATGTTCTAATCGATACTGGATCCACTCACTCACTTGTAAATCCTTCTGTGGTGAAACACCAAGGATTGGCGACGACCGCCATACCCGAACTTACAGTCACCTCTGCATTAGGGCATTCCTCTAGCACCTCTAGAGCCTACGTTGGATGCCCTGTTGTATTGGGGGACAATGTATTCTTGATAGACCTGATTGTGTCAAAAATTCACCATTTTGACCTCATCCTTGGCATGGACTGGTTGACTGCGGCAAAGGCTGAGATAGACTGCAAAACCCGAAGGGTGACCGCTCAAGGACCTGATGGGGTGTTTGTCTCTTTTCCCATTAAGGTTAGTTACCCGCATCGAGTTATATCATTTGCCATGCCCGAAGAAGTCTCTGAGGAACCGTCATTAATCAACACTCCCGTAGTGAACGAATTCGAGAGTACATTTGGGGCAATAACCGGGCCTCCCCCGCATCGAGAAATAGAATTTGTGATTGATCTGATTCCGGGTGCATCTCCCGTCACATTGTCAGCCTATCGGTTGGCTCCATGTGAAATGGAGGAACTTAGGACCCAAATACATGACCTCTTGGACCGTGGGCTTATTCGGCCAAGCGTGTCGCCATGGGGTGCCCCGACCCTGTTCGTAATGAAGAAGGATGGGTCGAGGCGCCTCTGTATTGATTATCGGCGACTGAACAAACTAATGATCAGGAACAAGTATCCTTTGCCAAGGATTGACGATCTATTTGATCAACTCCAATGTGCAAAGTTCTTCTCCAAGATAGATTTGCAGTCGGGTTATCACCAACTCCGAATAAGGGAGTAAGATGTGCCAAAGACGGCCTTCAAAACCCACTTCGAGCACTACGAGTTCCTCGTCATGCCATTCGGTCTTACGAATGCCCCGGCCGCGTTCATGGATCTCATGAACCGGGTCTTTAGACCATTCCTTTTCCGGTTTGTGGTAGTGTTCATCGACGACATCCTGATTTACTCCCAGAACCAGGAGGATCACGAATGTCATTTGAGAGCCATGCTTGAAACTCTGACAGAGCACCAGTTGTTCGGACAGT
Source organism: Liriodendron chinense (assembly GCA_003013855.2). Taxonomy (NCBI): domain Eukaryota; kingdom Viridiplantae; phylum Streptophyta; class Magnoliopsida; order Magnoliales; family Magnoliaceae; genus Liriodendron; species Liriodendron chinense. The sequence goes on along the minus strand of ML058381.1, from coordinate 847,794 downwards.
TTAAGCCTTTTGGAAGGAAGAGATTAAATTCCTCGGTCACGTTATTTCAGCACGGGGTATTGCTGTGGACCTTGCGAAGGTGGGGACTGTGCGAGATTGGGAACAGCCTGCATCCGTTACGAAAGTGAGAAGCTTCCTGGGATTGGCGGGATATTACCGTCGGTTCATTATGGATTTCTCCAAAATTGCTAAGCCCCTCTCTCAGCTCACTTGCAAGAATCTCAAATTTGCTTGGGATGATAGGGCCGAAGTAGCCTTCCAAGAACTGAAGGAAAAGTTGACGTCAGCTCCAATACTGGTACTGCCTGAGCAGGGTGTCAGGTACACGATCTATACGGATGCGTCCCACGTGGGGCTAGGATGTGTGTTGATGCAGGAAAGCAAGGTGATTGCGTATGCCTGTAGACAACTGAAGAAGCATGAAGAAAACTACCCCACTCACGATCTGGAGTTGGCGGCGGTGATCTTCGCTCTTAAGATGTGGCGACACTATTTGTATGGAGAAGAGTTCGAGCTGTTTTGCGACCACAAAAGTCTGAAGTACATCTTTTCCCAAAAGGATTTGAATATGCGACAACGCCGATGGATGGAGACTATGAAGGATTTCAATTTTGAAGTGTCGTACCACCCGGGACGGGCAAACCTAGTTGCGGATGCACTGAGCCGCAAGAGAGCCCATGTATTCGCCGCCCCCCTTATGTTAAGCGAATGGCACATGTTAGCATTTGTAAGCGCTTTTAATGGACAGCTCACCCTTTCAGAAACAGAGGGGAAGGTATTGCGTGTCCAAGTAGAACCAGATGTAAGGAGCCGAATAATAGAGGCCCAGAAGCACGACCCAGCGTTGATGAGGATGAGAGACAAGACGAATGATTGTACGGATGAGAATTGGTACGTCGATGCTGATGATGGTTTAAGATTCCAGGAGCGTTTATGCATTCCCAACTCGCCTACTCTGAAACAAGAGATAATGGACGATGCTCATCGGTCTAAACTGGCGATCCACCCTGGAAGTACGAAGATGTACCAGGATATGAAGCGAACGTATTGGTGGGACAATATGAAGAGAGAAATTGCGGAATTTGTCTCGAAATGCCTTACGTGCCAACTGGTCAAGGCTGAACACAGGAGGCCACCAGGACTCCTTCAACCTATGCCGATTGCCGAATGGAAATGGGATTCCATATCCATGGACTTCATTTCCGGCTTGCCAAAGACCAAGAAGGGGCACGACTCAATATGGGTAATAGTGGACAGGTTAACGAAATCCGCTCATTTCTTACCCGTTAAGGTGACTACCCCAACCAAAGATCTAGCGAAGTTGTACATTAAGGAAATCGTGCGGTTGCATGGAATACCGAGAGAGATAGTGTCGGATCGGGATGCTCGATTTACATCAATTTTCTGGACCAAAATATAACAAGCCTTGGGGGCCAAATTGAAATACAGTACCGCCTTCCACCCCCAGACTGACGGGCAAACGGAGAGGGTAAATCAGATCCTGGAAGATATGTTACGAGCCTGTGCTCTGGACTTCAAGGATAGCTGGGATGAGAGCCTCCAGTACGCCGAGTTCGCCTATAACAATAGCTTCCAAGCTAGTATTGGTATGGCGCCTTATGAAGCGCTCTATGGGTGGCCTTATCGCGCTCCCCATTGTTGGGTGGAGGTTGGTGAGAAGCAGGTTATTGGACCAGATCTTGTCCAACAAACGTCGGAGAAAATTGATATCATTAGAAAGCGACTCCTCATGGCTCAAAGTCGACAGAAAAGCTATGCCGACAAGCAAAGGAGGGACTTGGAGTTCGCAGAGGGTGACCACGTGTTCTTGAAGGTGTCACCTATGAAGGGACTTCTAAGGTTAGGAAAGAAAGGAAAGTTGGCACCTCGATTCATAGGTCCGTTCCAAATCTTGGCACAAATAGGCGCCGTTGCTTACCGCATAGCACTACCCACCCCCTATCGGGTGTGCATAATGTTTTCCACGTCTCCATGTTGAAGAAATATGTGCCCGATCCACTACACATCATCAGCTGGGAACATGTGGAACTCAGCGAGAGTGCGACCTACATTTTGGGCCAACCAGGATCCTCGACCGGAAAGAGCAAGTGCTTAGGAACAAGGTGATTCCCTTAGTCAAAGTTTTATGGACGCATCACACAGAAGAGGAAGCGTCTTGGGAAACAGAAGCAGAAGTTCGCAAGAACTACTCACAGATCCTCGATGAATACGAGAAGGTAAATTTCGAGGACGAAATTTCTTTTAAGGGGGGTAGACTGTAACGTCCTACAAATTCACCTACAGGTGGTGACGTCATAAGGACTGTACGTATAGCTGTGCTTCGCCTCGAACCTATCTGTTACCTGACTCCACGGCCCCATGGTGGGGCCCTGAGCATTCCAATCGTCCGTAGGATCCTTGATGAATCACTGATTGGCACAAAACTGGAGGTGACCCTTAGCCTTAGTGAGCTTGCCAACCCATGCGGACGATAAACCAAATCGAGGGGCTAAATCCCTTGATTTGGGTTCCGAGTGTGGTGCACATGAGTTGTGCAAGTGACTGAGACTAGGAGTTCTGTGTATGCTATTTGGGTCATGGTCCATAGAAGGGATTAGAACCGTTGAAACGCTGTGAGATTTAGGCCCCCTACCACCAATAAATTCATAAGCCATTACCTAGGGCCGCTCATCCGATCGTGACACGACGACCGTTAAATCGCGTATCGCACTGGGGCTGTTGATCGCCATGGTTGGTCCAAGAGATATGTCGGCCCAGGGTAGATCTCCACTTAGCCGATCTTATGACCGGTTGGGGTTGGATTGTGTGGTACCCAGTGGGCCCTACTAAGTATAACAGCCCTCCAAAGGACTGAATTCCAAATATTGCAAGTCATAGGGCTATCCAAATATTGCTGGACCTATAGATAGGAAATGTTGAGGCATTTCCCCTCAACATTCACTCACCCATCTGCTTGGAGAGAAGTCTTGGGAGCTAGGTCACATAGGGGAAGTGAGATTTGGAGTGGTGGGGATGAGATAGGATTTTGAGACTCGAGATCCAACCTGCTACTCATCGTTGCTATTGCGTTAAGCCGCCAACTATTACTTCAACCACCGGTCGAGTGTCGGTAAGTATCGATCTCCGTCTCTCATGTCCTAATAAGTGTAAATGGTGGTGGTCAACCCTAACCTCGACATATTCATGCTCACAGCTGCGTGATACGCCGACCCTAACCTAGTCTTGCGAAATCATACGAAAACCCGAAACCCTAAGGTGTGGGATTATGTTTCTAGGTTTGTTTTTATCAAATGCTGTCAGTTTAGGATTGATGTGGATGCTAGATTTTGGACGATTTGTAGTTGAACTTCTTGAGTTAGGTTTTATTGCAAGAATATACTGTTTATCAATTTGTACAGTCCATATGTTTGATAAAATGCTTGAATGAATTAACTGATCATATAACTGCCCTGTTGTGATCTCCTATTGTGGAACATGCTCACATGTGTTTTATATTTAAGTAAGTCCGCGCATTTAAGATTATTAGTATTTTCTTAAGTATCACTGTGTAGAGTTTCCATCAAGTGTAGGTTGAGTCATGATATGAATTCTTTGGCCAAACCCTCTGAGACGGGCAACCCGTGTGGTTGGTCACCCGAGGCGTACCCGATTGGACAGGGAAAATGGATGGTGGGCGGTATTCGCTACACTGGTCTCAGATGCCCACGTCAGACCAAACGGAGGCTCGAGTGTCAATCGGTTATGCCTCAAGACGGCAACGTGGATGACTGATGGTTGTGTAACAGAGTCCTACGAATTTAGGGTACCCAGGGGCCTAAGATGTGTTTGGTCCATCGAGAATTGAATGTGCAATAATATCCCGACAAGTCTCTTGGGCCGGTCATGGCGGTATGGGACACTGTGGCCGAATCGTCGGCCTATGCTGGGGTGGTGCACCTCCCCATAGTGTCCTTGGAGCAACCTGGAGAATGCCCACTGTATCGGTATGATCGAGACAGTTGGGAGGACTCCGTGCAAATCAGTATGAAGGAAACCATACATTGTGTGTAGAAGAAAAAGGGATACGTGGGCCACCGATGATGATTGATGACGCACCGTCGGAGCCGGGTGGCTCAGTGTTGGACAGGTGACTGGACCAGGTACCTTGAATTCACCAATCTGCTGTTTGAAAAGGGGACTAATCATAATACAAGGTTAAAATCATGCATGCATGTCACGGATCACCCAGGTAACTGTCCTACTGTTAAAGGCCAGGATACCTAAGGATGATTCACTCTCATTTCCACGTTGGAGGTTCTGGGGTGCCCGGTTGCTTGATGTGGCGCCAGGCTATCTCGTGTTCCTCGTTGTCATCCGGAACATTCACCATATGTGAACTCATGTCATGCATGCATTAACTCACTAGACTAGGAATTCTTTGTTTTGCTTGTGGTCAATGCCTAACTCTGCTTCGTTTGATAACATGTTAAACTTCGAACTATAGTCCTCACTGAATTGATCACTCACACCCGCACCTGGGTCGGTGTTATAACACACCCCCAGATGAACTTATCATAGATGCAGGTCAGTTGGAGGAGGAGGCGCTGCAGGCCGAATTCGAGGACTTTGTCGAGTCGTCTTACTTTCAGCAAGCTGATGATCAGATCTAGGCGGGGGATCAGGCCTAGCCGGCCTCAATTTGGGGAGCAGTGGCTCCGGGTTGTAAAGGAAATTGCTATACATTGTAACCTTTCTTTTTGGGCTGGGTGAGGTCACCCGTGATGTGGGTGCCTCATATTTTGGACGACGATGGCTTGTAGTTGGATTAGCACCCTATTACCACTTACTTGTTATTATGTATTGCCTATGGTTGATTCTACATTAGCACACTGATGCCAAGAATGTTTTACGAACAGCACGCTTCCGCATGGCAACCGAAATACCCAAAATACCAAGGCCTGACGTCATAATCGGGTCTTGAGATTTGGGGCGTTACACTTACTCAAAACTAAATGTGCACACTGAAGGAGAAGCAAGATATAAACTGAAAAAACAGAATCATCAATGCAAAAAAGATATGTCTGGACATAATCGGATCGTACATGAAAACTCCCACTACTAAAATACATTATTGGGATCAACAACTCCCATAGACGTCACATGCTCCTTAAAGATCGTGATAGGAAGGCCTTTAGTGAGAGGATCGCTATCATCAGCCTTGTGCCGATGAGTTCTACAGACACTTGACGATTCTGAACTCTCTCCTTCACAATAAGATATCTGATGTCAATGTGCTTTAACCTCGATGAATGCTTATTGTTGTTGGAGAAGTTAACTGCAGCTGAACTATCACAATAGATTTTCAATGGTTTCAGGATCATCTGCATAACCCGTAAACCAGAGAAAAAACTCTGAAGCCAGACCACCTGATTCGTGGCTTCATGACAAGCTACATACTCTGATTCCATGGTAGATGATGCCGTAATCGACTATTTCACGCTCTTCCATGATACGGCTCCACCAACCATCATGAATACATAGCCCGAGGTGGACTTCTTGCTGTCGAGACAACCAGCAAAATTAGCATCTGTATATCCTACCAACTCCAAATGGTCGGATCTCCTATATGTGAGTTCGAAGTCCTTTGTCCTTTGCAGGTAGCACAACACTTTCTTTACAGCTATCCAATGATTCATTCCTGGATTGCTAAGGTACCTGCCCAACATTCCAACCACAAAAGCAATATCTGGACGCGTACTGACCTTTGCATACATGATGCTCCCTACTGCTGATGCATACGGAATAGCTTTCATCATGTCCTTCTCTAGGTCATTCTTAGGACACTGAAATTGACCAAACTTGTCACCTTTTACAATAGGTGCTTAGCCTGGAGCACAACCTTGCATGCCAAACCTTTCGAGAACCCTATCAATATAGGCCCTCTGCGACAGGCCAAGTAATTCACGTGATCTGTCCCGACTAATCTGAATGCCGATGACAAAGGAAGCTTCACCAAGATCTTTCATCTCAAAATTTTGAGATAGAAATTTCTTAGTCTCACGCAACAATCCAATATCACTACTGGCCAATAAAATGTCGTCAACATACAAGACCAAAATGATAAACTTACTCCCACTGATTTTCACATATATGCACTCATCCGTAGTGTTTTCAATGAAACCATATGAGGAAACAACTTCATGAAACTTTAGGTACCACTATCATGATGCCTGATTCAACCCATAAATGAACTTCTTAAGTTTGCAGACCAGATGTTCTGAGCCTTTGGCTTTAAAACCTTCTGGCTGCAACATATATACGTTCTCCATTAGATCTCCATTGAGAAACACAGTTTTCACGTCCATTTGATGTAGCTCTAAATCCATATGAGCCACAAGAGCCATAATGACCCTAAATGAGTCTTTCTTAGATACATGTGAGAAAGTCTCCTTAAAGTCAATGCCCTCACGCTGAGTGAAACCCTTTGCAACTAGTCTGGCTTTATACCTTTCGATGTTGCCTTTAGAGTCCCGTTTGGTTTTAAATACCCATTTGCAACCAATCGGCCTAATCCCTTCAGGCAATTCAACAAGGTCCCAGACTTTGTTGTCCTTCATGGATTTCAATTCATCCTTCATGGCATCGAACCAATGAGAAGAATTCGCACTTTGTTCGACTTGTGAAAGGGATACAGGATCCTTCTCAACCCCAATGTCAAACTCATGCTCCTGCAAATAGATGATGTAATCATCTGGTATTGCAGATCTTCTCTCTCTATGTGATCGTCTTAATGGCTCATTATTCTGAATTGGGTTTTCTATTTCCTCATCAGTGGGTTGTATTTGAGGTTGTGCATGGTCGTCCATAGGGATCTCAGGGTCCCCTGCTGGACGGACAACCATGCTACTCTGAATGATTGTGGTGGGAATCACAATCCACTCTTCCTCAAATACAATATCTCTTAAATTTGTGCTCCCACTATCTTCAGTGTTCTCAATAAACCTAGCATTCCCAGTCTCAATGACTCTCATGAAAAATGATGGACAATAAAATCTGAATCCTTTTGATCTTTCTAGGTATCCAATAAAGAAGCAACTAACAGTTATAGGGTCAAGTTTTCTTTCATGCGGGTTATATGGTTTGGCTTCTGCAGGACAACCCCATACATGAAAATATCGTAGACTAAGCTTTCGCCCTGTCCACAATTCATATAGAGTTTTCATGACAGCCTTACTTGGGACCCTATTAAGGATATGCACAGCCATTTTTAACGCATTGTTAGTGCACTTTTCTGTGGTATACTAGTGCACCTTGTTTGTCAATTACTTAGGTCAGTAGATCTAGTGTCGGTTGAGCGTAATGAAGACGAAGACCGAAGACTCAAGTGGCCCGGCTGCATCAAGAAAGAAGAAACAGGTAAATGTGATGCCTTGGTGTGCCTTGCCTTGACCAAAACCTAACCCATAACCTCTTAGATGACTTGGACCAACTAGGTATACCCTTAGTCATCATCATTAGTCTTAGAACTCCATGAAAAACATGATAAGATAGACTAATTTAAGAGGTGGAAGCTGCTGCAATAAAAAAGGCTCAAACAGCAGTTTCCGATAGGTGTTCCGATAGGACTCCGATCAATCGGAAACTGACTCCGATAGGACTCCGATCAATCGGACAGAAGCTCTGATCAATCGGACAGAATCTCCGATCAATCGGAAATTTTTCCAGCAACCTTGAAAATCCACTGGACATATTTCCGATCAATCGGACAGTCTTCCGATCCATCGGAAGGGGTCCGTCCGATCAATCGGACAGTGTTCCGATCAATCGGAATATCTTCCAGAGACTTCACTGGATAGATTTCCGATCAATCGGACTTGTCTCCGATCAATCGGACAGGTCTCCGATCAATCGGAACTTCTTCCGATCAATCGGAGATGCGCGAATCTGCCCGTTTTTTGACCGTTGGAAGAAAATCTATTTAAAAGGGGGATTCGTTTTTTGAGCGAAAGGAGGGAATTTTGAGGAGATAGAAGCCACCATTGCTAGAGATCATTAGAGGCTCTATCCCAAACCTAAAGCAAGTCATTCTCCTTGTGTTTTCATCACAAGTTTGGGCCATTCAATGGCATCTTGAGAATGGACTTGTTCCCTCTTGATTCCTAGGGTTTAGACACCTTGATGATAGTTAAATCCTTTGTCTAAACACTACCTAGGAGTCCATTTAGGTGCATTCCTCTAGGAAACCCATTTCCTACCATTTGTAGAGGTTTCACCATTCCCTAGCACCTTGGGCATCTCCAATGGAGCATCACATGCAAGGTAGCTGATCTTGGAGCTAAAGCCTTGGCAAAGCAACGGCGTCAAAGATCGGGGGAGCACAAGGGGAGCTGATTCAAGCACGGGAGAGCGAGAAGAAGCAACCCGAAGCGGCGCTGAACAAGGGGCTCAATCCGACAAGTAAGGTTGTCCTGTTAAGAGTCCATCCACTCAATTCCCTGTGGGAGTTGAGTGTAGAGTTTGTTTGACAAACTCGCCCCGGGGTCGTCAGTCGATCCTTGGCCTATTAGTTGGGCCTAAAATCTAGGGACGTCAGCCGTTCCTTGGCACGTCAGTCGGGCCTAAAACATAGTCTCCAAGGGGGAGCCACCAACACGGGTGCAAACGTGTAGGTTGGGAGGAACCTGTAAACTCCCCGGTTGGGTGGATCCGAGTTAAAACACCTTGGTTGGGAGGAACCAGATTTAAACTCCCCAGTGAATGCCGGTGTGCTCAAAGGGGTTGAGTACTTGAACCGGGAGTGGAGTAGACAAGTAGTCGAACCACTATACATCCTTGTGTTTGTGATTGATCTTGAGCACATTTCTCTTTAATGCATTGAGTTTAATTTGTTAATTATGAATGCTTAGTTAGGAATGTATGCTAGGCACTTGATAGGCACATCCACACTCACAAGATGTACTTTCACTCCTCATGTTGACTTGAGCATTTCTTGATCCATCCTCTCTAGTCCACATGAGTTGATTAGACTAGGTTGTTAATTGCTTTATCTTTTGCTAGTCTTTTAATTGGACCCACTTAGGCTTGGAAGCCAAAGTGTTAATCGCTTACATATTTTAATTTGCTGATTTGTTAAAGTAGGCGAAAAGATTTTTTTTAAAAAGGTCCTATTCCCCCCCTCCTATAGGTTCAGCCATAATTCTAGTTGCTCCTCAAGCTTCCGCACGCGTATGCGTAGGGTGTCGTGTTAGGCTACCCGATGCAATTTCAATTGGTATCAGAGCGGGTTGCTCTTCAAGGACGTAACCGTCTAGAGTAAGATCCGATACCGGAGCACTAGCATCATGTCTAACCGAGATGGGAGTGCCACCAACCGTCCACCTTTCTTTGACGGGTCCAACTATGCTTATTGGAAGGCGAGAATGAGAATTTTTCTCCAATCCATGGACCGTCCGGTGTGGCTTAGCACACAAACTGGATATACCTTGCCCACCGTGCAAGTGGAGGTTGATGGGAAAAATATTGTCATTCCCAAAGATGATTCCAAATGGGATGACATAGAGAGAGCTCAATACATGGCAAATGCCAAAGCTCTCAATGCGATTTGCTGTGCGGTTTCTCCGGAAGAATTTCAGCGCATTCTCACATGCGCAACTGCAAAAGAAGCGTGGGATATACTTGAGGTTACCCACGAGGGAACTAGCACAGTAAGACGCTCGAAGCTTCAGCTCTTAACCACCAAATTTGAAAACATTAGGATGGGAGAGACTGAAACTTTCATGGATTTTTATACTAAATTGTCAGATATTTGCAACTCCATGTTTGTCTTGGGGGATCGGGTTCCGGAAGGAAGGATTTGTAGAAAAATACTTAGGTCCCTCCCGGGAAGATTTGACTCCAAGATAGTTGCCTTAGAAGAGTGTAGAGATATAGATAGCATGAAAGTAGAAGAACTCATAGGTTCCCTACAAACTCATGAACTACACTTTAAGGCCCCCTCTAGGAAGAAAAACATCGCCCTAAAATCCTCTCACAAACATAAGAAAATTAAGAGTGAGTCGGAAGAAGATAGCGATGATGAGGATGATGAGGAAGAAATATTAAACAAAAAATTCAAGAGATTCCTCAAATTTGATAGAGGGAATAGCCGTGACAAAAAGGACAAGAAGGGTGATAAACATAAAGGGAAATCATCCAAACCTTCATCCGTCCGATGTTACGGTTGCGGTCAACGTGGCCATATTGCCCCGGACTGTCCGGAAACGCCTAAACCGAAAGGTAAAAAGGCGATGGCTGCCACGTGGGATAATACGGAGGAGTCGGACTCCAAATCCGATGATTCTGCTAGTGATGGGAGCCAACATAATGATCTAGCTCTCTCGGCTTCCACCACTACCCCTCTTCCCGCTTATCTAAGAGGGGATCCCAACCGCTATCCCTTCTAGGAGTAGAAGGAGTTCCCAACCCCTCACCTCATGCTACATTTTATGAGGGTGTTGTGGAAATTAGTTACCCTTAGGCTTATCAAACTAAACATAGTTAGTGAGGGTAGCTAGAAATGCTTATATAGGTAAATCTGAGGATTTCAGCCTCATTTATGTGTGTATGGGCAAATCAGAGGATTCAAGCCTCATGAGCCCAAATTTTGATAATTTAGCCTTGCTTTTAATTGATATATTTGCTTGCTAGATTATCACCATGCTTAGATTAGCTAATCATCTTGAGTTTTATGCTTCATTGTATGCTAATCTTTGCTTAGTATTGGTCTTGATATACCAATAGGGGAGGTTGGTTGATTGGGCTATAAGCCCTTGAGCTTTAATGCTTAGTGTATATCATAGATGACCAATTTAGCATGATTAACTATGCTTAGATAGTTACATTTTCTTGTTAATCATGTTCTTTAGCATGCTCCATGATTTTATGTTCATGCACCCTATACTCTCTCTAGTTAGCATGTGCTTATAGTTATAACTGCGACATACTATCTTCTCTTACCTTAATCTTAATTGATATATCATTAAGGGGGAGAGAATAGTTTGTCAATTGCTAACAAAAAGGGGGAGAAAGATCAAGTCCCACCAAAACTAGTTTGCTATGTTTTGTGATGCAGGGATTGACAGGTTATGGGGGAGCAATCTGAAGAGGAGCAGCTTAGTTTAGGCATGTCAAGAGTCCTGTATTTAATGCTTTATCAATGTAATCTCTTGTACATATATTTTGTTTTGGTAGGTTAGGTTTTTGTAAGTAATTGACAAAGGGGGAGATTGTTAGTGCACTTTTCTGTGGTATACTAGTGCACCTTGTTTGTCAATTACTTAGGTCAGTAGATCTAGTGTCGGTTGAGCGTAATGAAGACGAAGACCGAAGACTCAAGTGGCCCGGCTGCATCAAGAAAGAAGAAACAGGTAAATGTGATGCCTTGGTGTGCCTTGCCTTGACCAAAACCTAACCCATAACCTCTTAGATGACTTGGACCAACTAGGTATACCCTTAGTCATCATCATTAGTCTTAGAACTCCATGAAAAACATGATAAGATAGACTAATTTAAGAGGTGGAAGCTGCTGCAATAAAAAAGGCTCAAACAGCAGTTTCCGATAGGTGTTCCGATAGGACTCCGATCAATCGGACAGAAGCTCCGATCAATCGGACAGAATCTCCGATCAATCAGAAATTTTTCCAGCAACCTTGAAAATCCACTGGACATATTTCCGATCAATCGGACAGTCTTCCGATCCATCGGAAGGGGTCCGTCCGATCAATCGGACAGTGTTCCGATCAATCGGAATATCTTCCAGAGACTTCACTGGATAGATTTCCGATCAATCGGACTTGTCTCCGATCAATCGGACAGGTCTCCGATCAATCGGAACTTCTTCCGATCAATCGGAGATGCGCGAATCTGCCCGTTTTTTGACCGTTGGAAGAAAATCTATTTAAAAGGGGGATTCGTTTTTTGAGCGAAAGGAGGGAATTTTGAGGAGATAGAAGCCACCATTGCTAGAGATCATTAGAGGCTCTATCCCAAACCTAAAGCAAGTCATTCTCCTTGTGTTTTCATCACAAGTTTGGGCCATTCAATGGCATCTTGAGAATGGACTTGTTCCCTCTTGATTCCTAGGGTTTAGACACCTTGATGATAGTTAAATCCTTTGTCTAAACACTACCTAGGAGTCCATTTAGGTGCATTCCTCTAGGAAACCCATTTCCTACCATTTGTAGAGGTTTCACCATTCCCTAGCACCTTGGGCATCTCCAATGGAGCATCACATGCAAGGTAGCTGATCTTGGAGCTAAAGCCTTGGCAAAGCAACGGCGTCAAAGATCGGGGGAGCACAAGGGGAGCTGATTCAAGCACGGGAGAGCGAGAAGAAGCAACCCGAAGCGGCGCTGAACAAGGGGCTCAATCCGACAAGTAAGGTTGTCCTGTTAAGAGTCCATCCACTCAATTCCCTGTGGGAGTTGAGTGTAGAGTTTGTTTGACAAACTCGCCCCGGGGTCGTCAGTCGATCCTTGGCCTATTAGTTGGGCCTAAAATCTAGGGACGTCAGCCGTTCCTTGGCACGTCAGTCGGGCCTAAAACATAGTCTCCAAGGGGGAGCCACCAACACGGGTGCAAACGTGTAGGTTGGGAGGAACCTGTAAACTCCCCGGTTGGGTGGATCCGAGTTAAAACACCTTGGTTGGGAGGAACCAGATTTAAACTCCCCAGTGAATGCCGGTGTGCTCAAAGGGGTTGAGTACTTGAACCGGGAGTGGAGTAGACAAGTAGTCGAACCACTATACATCCTTGTGTTTGTGATTGATCTTGAGCACATTTCTCTTTAATGCATTGAGTTTAATTTGTTAATTATGAATGCTTAGTTAGGAATGTATGCTAGGCACTTGATAGGCACATCCACACTCACAAGATGTACTTTCACTCCTCATGTTGACTTGAGCATTTCTTGATCCATCCTCTCTAGTCCACATGAGTTGATTAGACTAGGTTGTTAATTGCTTTATCTTTTGCTAGTCTTTTAATTGGACCCACTTAGGCTTGGAAGCCAAAGTGTTAATCGCTTACATATTTTAATTTGCTGATTTGTTAAAGTAGGCGAAAAGATTTTTTTTAAAAAGGTCCTATTCCCCCCCTCCTATAGGTTCAGCCATAATTCTAGTTGCTCCTCAAGCTTCCGCACGCGTATGCGTAGGGTGTCGTGTTAGGCTACCCGATGCAATTTCACGCATCACCCCACAAAGATTTTGGCAACGTAGAATTACTAATCATAAATCGCACCATGTCCTTTAAGGTGCGATTACGCCTTTCCACTACACCATTTTGCTCTAGAGTACCAGGCATGGTATACTGGGCGACGATGCCACAATCTTGTAGGTATCTAGCGAATGGACCTGGATTACGTCCAGATTCGTCATACCTTCCGTAGTACTCACCACCACGGTCGGATCTAACGACTTTGATCTTCCTGTCGAGTTGATTCTCGACTTCAGCCTTATAGATCTTAAATGTATCCAGGGCGTTTGATTTTTCGTTAATAAGGTATAAGTACCCATAACGAGAGTAGTCATCTATAAAAGTGATAAAATACTTCTGCCCATTCGAGGATACTGTAGGGAACGGTCCGCAGATGTCTGTATGAATCACTTCTAAGAGTCCTATGCTCTTAGTGGCACCCTTTTTTTTTTATTCTAGTCTGTTTACCTTTAATGCAATCAATACAAACCCCAAAGTCTGAGAAGTCCAGAGAGTGAAGAATTCCTTCACATACAAGCCTTTCCAATCTCTCACGAGAGATGTGGCCTAATCGCCTGTGCCATAGCATGGAAAAAATTCTCACAATCTAAACTTCGTTTGATGCCTTTAGTGTTTCCATGTGAGGAGTTAATGCTGTATACATGTGAAACATCCAAATCTAGATAATAAAGGTTATTAACTAAAGTGCCAGAACCAATAACAGCCGAATTATAGCAAATACTTAATTTTCCATTTGCAAATTTAAACTCATAACCAAATTTGTCCAAACAAGAAATGGAAACCAAATTGCGCCTTATAGAAGGCACACAAATAGTATCTACTAGATCAAGAAAGTGTCCTGACGATAACCTAAGCCTACAGACTCCAATAGCTTCCACGTTTACTCTAATGCCGTTTCCCATATAGACTGATCTCTCTACATCAGTTGGTGTCCAGCTTTGGAGCATATCCTGCATAGAATTACAAATGTGAATAGTTGCACTAGAATCTATCAATCAGGAGTCTGTGGACATATCAGCTAAATTTGATTCAAAACAGACTAAAATATGGTCTTTACCCTTAGAAATGAGTCATGCTTTAAATCCTTCACAATCCTTCTTCTGATGACCAGGCTTATTGCGGAAGAAGCAGCCATCATTAGGACATTTTCTTTTCTGCTTAAATATTTTTTAAGACTTAGGCTAGTTGCCACCCGCAGTACCCGTAGAACCTTTTCCTGAAGTGTGCTTTCCTTTCTTATTTCCTTTTCGTCCTTGACCAGATGTCACTAGGTACGCACTTTGTGTCTTGCTCGACCTTCTGAGTCTCTCTTCCTCCTGAACGCACTGAGATATCAGTTCGTTCAATGTACACTTTTCCTTTTGAGTATTATAGCTGATTTGGAATTGACTGAACTGTGGAGGGAGGGAGTTCAGAACCAAGAAGATTAGGAGTTCATCCTCAATCTTAAGGTCTAATGCGCGAATTTTAGCCACCACATCAGACAATCCACTGATAAGTACCTAATATTGTATAATTAACCCTGGTTGTTAAGGGCATTATCACTGTTTTTCCGGTTAATTATCTCTCATTAGGTGAATTTTCTGTCTTCAGGTGATCAGGAGAAGTTGGCAAAATCCGAGTCAATCAGGACGATTTAGTGCCCAAAAGTAATCAACGTCAAGTGTGTGACAATCCTAAGGGAAATCAGGGCGTAAAGATCAAAGAGTGAACCATATTCTGTGGTGGATCTAAAGTCTCAGAGGGCCTCATCAAATCGACATATTTTGGAGGTCCATCTAAGACATGTTATGATGATCGTGATCAAGGCCTTCACAAAAAAATGAATGATCATGCTTGGATGGTCAAGATTGGATGTCCACATGAGGGACCAACAATGCATCAAGGCGGGCCACACTTTCATGAGCATCAGATCAGCTAAAGTGGACCCATCAGCGTCCAGCTGATTCTGATCGTCCAGCAAGAATGGACTTCCACTCCTCACACGTGCTGCAAGCACATCCCAGCTGCAGCAGTTGAAGTCATCTCCACCATCCAGTGAGGGAGTCATCTCCACCGTCCAGATCTTCAACACCCATCATCCAGATGGTCCAGATGTGGACCCGTCCATCAATGGCCAGCAATCCAGCCATTGGACCGTCCAACAAGCCTCAGCGGTCCATCAGTCCAGCAAGGTGGTCCCCACCTTCCTCGCGTGCCAAGCTACAACAGCAGGTGGACCCACCTTCATTTCCAACCGTTCAACTCCATCAGTTCCCCACCTGTTGCACGTGCAGCAACCCCAATCCAGTGGATGTTCAGCTGCTGCACATCAACGCCGTCCATCAAGCAGGTGGACCCACCGTCATTTGCAATCGTCCACCAGGGCTGGACGTCCAAGACCATTTCCAGCTCCATCAACGGCCAGCAAACAACACCACAGCATCCATCAGCCGTCCATCTGTCCAGTTCAGTGGACCCCATCATCACCGTCCAGCAATGGACATCTCCAATCATCAGCCGTCCATCCAAGTCCAGCTGGTGGACGTCATTAACTTCAGCAGGCCCTACCTTGCACGTGCAGCTGAACCAGCTCAGCCGTCCATCAAGATAGGCCACATTCCAACCGTCCAGATGGTGGGATCCATGGTCACCTCACGTCCAGTCCATCTTCAGCTACCGTCCAGCATCAGACATCACCATATGAACAGGACCCTCATCTCTCCCTCATGTAGGCAGTGGCAGCTCAACGTCCATCCACCATCAATCAGGTGGACCCCATCACACCAACTGTCCAGCTGTCCATAACCGTCTTCCATCACCAACGGCTGATCTCCGCCCAGCAGAGAGTCCAGCAATTGACGTTTTCCGTTCTGCAACTCCAGTGGACCCCACACGAGCTCCAGCAGGGAGATCACCCATCATCACCGTCCATTCAATCTCACAAGCTCCCACATCACCTCATGTATGGAGCATCTCAATGAGCAGTGGACAGCACATGCTGAACTTCCATGTCCAGCACATGACTGGAAGAAGATCTTTCACTCCTATAAGTACAGTAGCCGCACGATCTTCACCAGCCAGCAAAGGATGGACAGCACTCTCATCTTCAATGTCTCTAGAAGCTGGGACATTCTCGGCCATTCTCCACCTAAAACCCAGCAGCGGCAGCTCAAAAGAGCTTCACACATGAACTTCCTCAGCTTCATCATGTCCAGCAACCTCCTGAAGAGGACGTCTCCTCCATCACTTGCATTCAACAACCAGCTGAAGAATCTCCACTAAATCAGCTCCTCCATCCGGCCAGCAAGCAAAGCAACTCTCTCTCTCTCTCTCTCTCTCTCCACACATGTGTAAGGCTTGGAATTGCCACCTCATCATCCAAGCCTCACTCCAAGCCCAAACCTAAAAGAAAAGTTTGCTTTAGGCTTGGAGTGACACCTAGGATTGGAGTACTTTTCTTGCCACATCCAAGCCTAACTCCAAGCCCGAACCTAAAAGAAAAGTTTGCTTTGGGCACTCCAAGCCTAACTCCATTCCCAAACCTAAAGAAACTTTTGGAGTGCCACCTAGGCTTGGGAGCCTCTCAAAAGTCTATAAAAGGGAGCTCCATCCCTCAAAATCTCAGATCATCCCATCCAAGAGTTCTCTCTTCTTTAGTCTTCTCTTCTTTCTTTTGTAGTGTAGAGTAGTGTAGTTTTTCCTTTGTAGAGAATTTAGTCTTCCATTGTAGCATGGTTGGCTAAACCTCTAGCTAAGGCTAGGGGTGAAGCCTTTGAAGAAATTTGCAAGCTTTGGTTCTTTTGGTTCAACATTGGTGTGTGAATGTTGGAGTTTTCTTTGGTTGATTGGTTCGGTTATCCACCTCGGCGGACGCTATTGTTGTGCAAGCCCCTTGATCCATCGTCGACTCTGGGTACGTTGGATGCTTGGGATCCCTTGCACACTAATTAGCTAGTTCATGATCGATAAAGTCCCTTGATCCATCGTCAACTCCGGGCACGTTGGATGCTTTGGATTCCCTACGGTCATCGAGCTAGTGCAGGTAAAGTCATCGATCTGTAAAATCCCTTGATCCATTGTAGACTCCGGGCACATTGGATGCTTTAGATTCCCTGCGATCGATAGACAAGATCTTAACGGTTGGATCGGTCAATCAAAGCCTCCTATCTTGTAAGTATGCATTTGATCGTGTGATTTGTGATCTTATCGGTTGACTTGTTGGCAAAGTTGTTGATCTGTACAATTCTTTGATCCATTGTCGACTCCGGGCACAGTGGATGCTTGGAATTCCCTGCGATCAACTAACGAGTGCTTCATGGTCAAATCAATCGGTTCAGATCACCATCTTTTATGAAATATGCAGTGGTTTAACTGTTTCATCTTCCGATTGGAATGAATCTTTATTCGATTCCAGTTGAGTTATAGTTGGACCAATGAATCAAATCCTGCGGAATGAATCAAAGGTGGATCCCTAATGCCTTAGCCCCTTTTCTATTTTTGTCTTCTACCACACACAACTTGCTCCACTCTTGTGGATTAAACCAGATTTCATCTCTCTCACCTAAACTAATTTCTCTAAGTGTTCTTAACCCCAATCCCTGTGGATCGACCTCAGTCTTACCGAGTATTTTACTATTTCGCTACCTGCACTTGGGTGTGCAATCTTCGGGTTGTAGCATCCACCAATGTACTCCCTGATATTTCCTTGACCGTTATAGGTGGCTTGAGTCAGTTTATGTAAAAGTGAACTCAGCTCAGCTTTATCCGATTTCTGAAATCGTTTTCCTATTTCAGTCAAGAAATCTTTAGCTTTCTCAGTGTCGGGCATGACACCCTGCATGGTCTCAGAAATCGAGTTCTTTATGATCTTAAGACACATCTTATTTGACTTGGTCCAGGCCTTGTAGTGAGTCTTTGCTGATTCCGTACTAGAATCAGTTGGAATGGGAGGCTCTACTTCCTCCAGGGCCAGGTCCAAGTCCATGCAACCTAGGACTATTTCAACGGACGACTTCCATTTGGAATAGTTGGACCCAGTAAGCAAAGGTATAGAATTGAATTGGGTTGGAACATTGGAAACAGTCATAGCTGAATATTCAAAATATAAAAACTCACATTAATAAACAAGTCCCATATAACAGTGCATAAACATAAACCACAAATTTTATGCATGTATAAACATTCGATTGATTTGGGCCTTCAATCAAATGACCCAGAATGATGATGGGCCATAATCATCAAAATCTGGCAAGAGCCCAGCGTATCATCACGATTCCTCCTTTGGCTGAAATTGTAACATACAGGAGGCTCTACTGAACATGAAGCTGATCAATGCTAGTGAAATAAATTTAAGACGCTCATCATCTTTGGATGATATGGGTCTCTCAAACCTATATCACTATCACCAATCACTTCATTCCGCTCACACCCAGCCAAACGATGATACTTCTTTGTTCTGACCACCGCTCGCCTGGATATGAACGCAACTGAATGCAATCTTATAATGGAGGGTTACTGAATTCCAAGTACAGAAGTCTAGAAGTACAAATCGTTGCCAATTGAGGTCACTTTGGTGGCTAACACAATAAGCTTCAATCCCACTTCCAGACCCAAGGATTGCTACATGGTTCTGTCCACAACGAACCATACTACAAAAGTCCTGATTTGGCCAAAATATGATTGATGTTGATCGCCTAAAATCTCAAATATTTACTACAGTGATGGTTGGCTTAAACCTTTAATTGTCAACTCTGAATATCTATCAAAAGATATAAGTAATGGCCTTATTTTGGGTCAAATCAGAGTAATATATAATCCACATTTACTGAATTACTAGGGCCGCCTTATAAAACCTGCCAACCATCAATTACTTTATTTAGGTTTTACTTAAATTGATGGCCCAAGTAAAATTAAAGTGGGCCACACAAGGTCCAAAGAATGAATGGAAAATATGCCTAGAGATTTGGCTCAGACAAGCATTTAATTGGCCCTAAACTGGGCTGGATTGATTTGGCTTGGGTCGGGCTGGATTGGGCCAGCGGGCCTGGCTTACTGCATTGGCATGCTGGCCTGGCCACTAGATTGGGCCTATAGACTCAGCCCGATCCCAACCAGCTAGCCCACTGGAAACAATCATAGCTCACAGCCCAATCTTTACATGCCCAAAATAGGGTATTAAGGTGGGCATGAGATTTGCCCAATCGAGCCCAAAACCCGGCCTTAATAACTGAGGTCCAATAAGCGCCCAAAATAGCTGGGTCGTAGTTGCTGGCCGCATCATGAGGGCTCAACTCGTGGCCCAATAGACAAGCCCACAACTCATCCAGTTTCTGTAATAGGCAGACGCAGTCTCTGCACCATGTATTTCCAAAACAGGAAACCTTTGCCAAAACCCTCTTTAGAAACGAAACCTCTAAACCCTAGTCGCCAGCCCATCTGCCATCACTGGACGACATCCAAGTCGCCGCTGTCGAGAACGGCTGCCGCTGATAACCATTGCTCGGAATATCATGTGGACGATGGGTCGTTACTTGCAGACCTAGCTGCAACGGATGAAGACAATGGCGATGGATCTGCGATAGGTGGGTTTCCAGCCGGATGGGAGATGATTTGGGGCTGACGGTCGTGGCCGCTAGAGGACCACCATTAATGGGTTTGGGGAAGGGGTTTTGCACTGGAGCAGTAGCCATTCTCACAACCTCCACCGTCACAACCCTATCTGTCCACGCTGACACCACTGTCGACCTCGCCTGAATTCATGGCTGGAAACGCAGCTGCGAGATCTAGCTGTAGCGCAACAGAGGCTGATGAAAGGGAAGATCGCCATTAACGGCATCGCAGTGGCTTCAATGGATGCTGAAGATGGCGACGCTTGCAAGGTTCCAGTTAGGGGCGGTGACTATTCATGGTGGCTGACAAAAAGATCTCGCCGGAATCGATGGTCCGGTGGTCGCTTCCGACGGTGATCTCCATGGTCGTCCAGACTGCTACCCTCTTCCCCCCCCCCCCCCCCCCCTTTTTTTTCTTTTAAATCTGAATGACGCCGGGGATTAAGGGCGGAGATCCTTCAGGAATCTCCGATTCCATCGTTGGCTGATCCTAAAATCCGTGGTTGACGACTCCCAATCAAGGGTGCTACTGCTGTCGGCCCTTAATCACGGCATCCGGAATCCATACCTATCGCAATCTCCGTTGAGTATTAACGATGGCTAGGGATGATGTTGAGTTTGGAATCAATGGCTGCGATAGCCATTGGTTTGGCAGCAACAGTCCAAAACAACATATTCAAGAATAGGTTTTGGAGATGACCCTTACGGCCAGAGACGGAGGTGGATTCCGACGGATCTAGAGTTTCAGTATATATATAATTTGGAATCCCCAAGATTAATGCATAGGAGGACTCTGATACCAACTGTGAATCTTAAACTTAATGCGGAATAATCGGATCGTCTATGCATCGAATAATGGAGATTACATACTGTAATCTTAAAGCAATACCTGATTGGGAAGACATTCCCAATGCCGCCGTGTTGCCTGAGAAGAACTCTTGATCTTCCGCACCTTACACCTTTAGGAGAATCACTCAATGGGACTAGGGTTTTCTCTTGTGTGTTGGTGAGGGGACCAAGACATATATTTATAGGAAAGAGGGCCAAAGAAGCTTACCCATCACACTTATCTCCTCTAAGGTCTCCACACCGTAGGTTTCCATATCTGGCTTAATAACCGTGAATAGGGACCACATGTTCAAGCGTCCCGCCTCAAACCTATTTGTAATGATCACAACTATAGTGGGGCCCACTGAATCGCTCAATCTGAATAATCCAACGGTCATGATCTAAACCGATGATCATGTATGGCCCACCTAATGGAGTCTTACAATACATGGCCCCAGCAAATCATCTCTCACATGTAACGCCATTAATGAGCGCAAGGCTCGGAGTAATGTGTCGAGGGGCTTTTTGGTCGCAAGAATAGGAAAAGGCTACCAGACGTTTAGAAAAATAATTATTTGGAAAGGGATGCTCTTTCAAGTCCAACAACAAACTTCATATCTAGTTAGGGAAAAAAAATCAATTAACACCAATGCCCAGCATATCAACTTCATCAACCATGTCAATGTTAGATAGAAATATTTAATATTTTAGTTAAAAATATTATTATTTAAGTAAATCATAAAAGTAGGGTCGAATAATTGAGTACTGGATATGGATACAATAATAGCCATGTCCGACCTGATTGGAAGCCGGGTAATTAGATAATTAGGTAAACATACCTGATGCCAGATTGATATATGGATTGATGGTCCAAGTATCAAAATGCAATCAGGTGTACTAGATCATTTGTCGGTTAAAAAAAATCCTGACCTTTGATTGAAGTACACGTTTTTGCCGAATTTGCACTGTTTTATCTTTCCTACCAACCGAAGTGGGCCCAAACTATTTGGACGGTTCAAGACATGGCTTGTTGACAGCAGGTGATTATTTTGGTTCATAGCTACGGCCCAACCGACTACGCAATATCAAAATCCCTTCTGTGTAATGAGGAACTATATGAAATATGGTGGCCTGAATCTTTGCATATCCTAGCAAGTGGGGCCCACGCTACCGCAATCCGAACAGTTGTTGTGTTGTGTCCCGTCCTCTCTAGATAGATAGTTGACAAGTAAATCACAACACACTCAGCATTATTCTAGGAGTTTTTCGGTTCATTCTCTATCCAGGGTGGGCCTCAATAGATCAATGGTCTGGATTGCCGAACCAATGGCGGTAGTTTCCAGAATTGAAAATCCGTGCACACTGTACAAAGATGCACGCGAGATGTGATTCTTCCTGTGCTGTTTGAAATTTGAATGCATATCTCTATCTACACGTCAGCAGGATTTCTATTTCTGTCATCATCATCAGAATGGATCCAATGGCTATCAATTTCCAAGCCTTTTGTGCATATGATACACATTGCACATGCATACTGAAGGTTTTTGCCATGGATTTTGTTTGATATTTTCAAATAAGAAAGTATTGTCATAAAAATTTTAGAAGGGATTTTTACGTAAACACACTCAATTTTATTTATTTTTACTTAATTAGATATATATAACCATCCAAAATAAGGAAATTTTTACTTTAGAATTTTTCTGAATATACAATCTTACAAGAAGATGCTTTGATGTTGGATATTCACTCAAACATTCCTCCAACGCAGTATGAACAAATGGTGAAAAGTATACTTTAACCTTGAGAAGAGAATCATGCAACCTAAACCAAATCTTCATAAATGGAAGAAAATCTGGAGCGATGTGGGCCCACCACGATGTATTTTTGAATTTCATTCTAACCACCAGTTGAGTGGCCCAATTCTAGGTGCAGGGCTCAAAAACCATCTCCATCGGTGATTCAGGTGGACCACATGATTAGAAAAAGGTGTACAGGGCAATGCCCACCCTCCAAACTATTTCCCTCCGTATGGCTTACCTGAATAAGGAATTGTACTTAACGATGAACTGTACTAAATTTTGGGCTCCAAGATTACTTCTTTTTTTTTTTATCCAATAGTCCGAGTGGATTTTAGATAATCATCACGATGGGCCTTATAAAAAATCAACGATGGACGTCTTTTTCTCAATTGTTTCCTTTAGTATTACACATGCACCATAGGTCAGCCTGATTTTTTTTTTTTTTGTAGGCCTAACATGGAATTACATATCTAATGGTTGGAGTACATTTCAAATGCGCATTAAGGTAGGCCTCAGCCCCCAAAAATCCGCAGGCATTGCTCTCAGACTTGGATTGCCTAGCAAAGCGTAGCACACAACACCGATGTCGGTACAGTGTGGTGCTAGAAAGATTTGTGAGACCACCATGATGTATATGTTTTATCCTCACAGTCCATCCATTTTGCTAGATCATTTTAGGGCATGATCCAAAAAATGAGGCAAATCCAAGTCCCGGGTGGACCACACCACAGGAAACAATGGTGATTGAACACCCACCATTAAAAACCTCCTAGGGCCTATTGTAATATTTATTTGCCATCCAACCTGTTGGGCAGGTCACACAAACCTGAATGAGGGAAAACACAAAGATCGACTTGACACTAAACTTTTATAACCCTGTAGACACCCCACCTTAAGTGAGATTAAAACCCACTCATCGACTTTAGTTGAACACCAATTGAGGTAACCATACGGCCATAGGTAAACCTCGAAGATAACCATCAAGTCATATTAGTCAACACCTAGGTGTACAATTAACAGACCAAATGAGGGAGTACGAAACCAAGATCACTCACAGAGCGCCACTGAGTTTTAAAAGGTCTATGCAACCTATAAACAGACCAGGGTAATTTATTTCTAGTTCAAACAGTTGGCCAAAAACCATTTTTTTTTATTATAAAGGTCGCCAACCATCCATTTCTAGGTCTAACCCGCCATAGCCTCTGGATATCATGCTCGAACCTGCTCCTCCTTTAATGTGACCTCGGTTCAACATGATCCGATCCACGCTATAGCCATTATGTGTCATTGCTCGTTGCTTATTTAAGGCAGCTCGTTACAAACAACAAGGGAGGGCGGAGCATGAGGAAGTCTAGAGACGACAAGGGTGCTTAGGGAGTGACACGGTGCAAAACTTCTATCCATTCTTCAGAGCCAGTACTTAGCTGTGGCGTGTGCTCTCTCCCCATTTTTTTTCTTAATTTGCATATACTCCATGCCCACGTGACCCTCTGCCACCTTTGGAAGTTTCTCTTTCCCAAGCCAGTATTGACTCCCAAGTGGGGGTGGCTAACATTGCGGTGTGACTAACAGTAGGGGTGGATGTACTAACAATGGGGTGTGTACTAACCTTAGAAAAAGCTACTCTAGTCAGTCAAAGTCAAAGCTAGAGAAATACTAAAGTCAATGAGTATGGTTGAAATTCGGGACATCCAACGATCCCTTTTGACAAAACAATTGTGTCTAATTTTCCATTTTCCTTCTCACATATCGAATCAAGTCATATTCCGCTCCGCACATACCTTGAACATCAACAACATTTACATCTAGGCACATATTCTATTACTTTCTCATATATATATATATATATATATATATATATATATATATATATATATATATATATATATATATATATATATATATATATATATATATATTCACCTACCCAGGTCTTAAAAAACTTGTGTAGTATGGCTTAATATTGTATATATGCTGCTACTGCTTCTTTATTTTCTTTACTTGCTTACTCAGGCCCTAGGGCCCAATGTAATATGGCTTAACTCTATGACATCGGAAGTTCCCACGGGTGGATAATGATGCCTAACCCCTTCTTTTTCTGTAACTGAGGCCCTTACTCCAATTTTGTGATGCAGACTAGTGCAAGAGTCATTCAAGTTAAAGAATTTTTGAATTTCTCATTCCCTGGGCAATTCTATGGATCCTAGCCAATTATAGATTCCAGAGCCGCATTCTGGCTAGTGGTAACTCCAAACTGGCTATTCTATCTACCTTGAAAAGGTATTGCACAACCAAGTAAAACCAAGCCAAACCAATCATTTACACTTGGGCACCGTGCTAAAAGAGTGATAGGCAAGTGTGACTCTCCATTCCTTTCTCTCCTTGCGACAGGCAACGTCAGAGGATAGAAAGGTCAGGACTTGTGCAGGTAGAATTCACAAGCTCCCAAGATGTTTTTAATGGTGGGTGTTCAATCAATAAATTTGATGGCAGGTAAACATTAAAGTTGGCCTTAACAAGTTTTTAATGGTGGACATTCAATTACCATTGTTTTCCTATGGTGTGGTCCACCTGAGATTTGGATCTGCCACATTTTTTAGCTCATACCTTAAAACATCCTGACAAAATGGATAGTTGGCATTGATAAAACACACACATCATGGTGGGCCTGTTTGATTTTCCAATTCCTTAGTAAATACTCTGGAAATAAGTCATTATTATTTTCTCACCTTGCTTGAAAATTCTATGTAATTTCTGCTTTGAAAACTGGTTTTAAAAAAGTGGTTTGAAATTGTAGGCCCCACCGTAATATATATGACATATCTACACTATCTACTAGTTTTACCATAATATTTTGAGGCATGAGCCGAAAATGAGACAAATCTAACACTCAAGTGTCCCACACCAAAGGAAACATTGGCTCCACTTAGTTTTTAATGATAGATATTCAATTCTTTTTTTCTTATGGTGTAGTCTACCTTAGCTTTGGATCTACGTCATTTTTTTGCTCATACCCTGTCATTTTTTTCCTCATACCCTAAATTCATCTAGCAAAACAAATGGACGGTATGAATAAGCTACATACATCACAGTGGAGCCCACCTATATTTTACACTAGACTCAGTTTTAATAATAAAAAGTTGGCAGTGAAATCAGGTATAGGGAACGGTGCATTAATTACCTTATGCATTTTCAATGAATTTATCAAGGAATTGAAAAATCAAACTTCCCACCAAATTGGATGCAATTGCCACCATTATGTATATGTCTGATCCACACCATCCATTTATTCTACATACTCATTTTAAGGCAAGATCCAAAAACTGAGGTAGATCCAAAGTTCAAGTGAACCACACCCAAAAAGGGTAATTGAATGCCTACCATTGAAAGTTAAAATAAACCGAGGGCACACAGCAATGTGTAGCTATCATCTAACCTGTTCATCGCCTCACACAAACATGGATGAAAGGAAATTACAAATATCAGCTTGATCCAAAACTTCTGTGGCCCGTAAGTGTTCAATTCTTTTTGGGTTCATGCCCTAAAATGAGCAGGAAAAACATACGGACGGCATAGATCAAACGTATACATAATAGTGGGCCCCACGGATAATTAGCAGATAAAAATCTTCTTTTCTAGGTAGTAGGCTAGTAGCGTTGCAAACGAGCTTGCTGTCAACGCTCAAGTAAAATCAAGTGTAAATGTAAGGGTAAGTAATAATTACCCATTTACATGCTGTTTAGTTATAAATGGAAAAACAAACAGTCCCCGAGTGCACTTGACGTTGCTCCCTCATCTGATCCTTCCAATGATAAAAGATGGCAATCCAGACCATTCAAAAGTTTATGGACAACTATTTGAACCGTCCAATGATGGTAGACAACGATTCGAACCGTTCAAAAGTTCAAATTTTGAACCGTCCTAGATCAGATGACCCACCTGATAAGATCAACACCTTTAATCGTTTAATCAGAGCCAATAGACAAAAGTGATATCCCTCATCCTCATCCAGTCCCTTTCCACAATTTGAATTCAAGCCGAAGAATGAGAAGGAGAAAACATGTGGGCCCCACAAGAATCTCTCTCTCTTTCTCTCTATCCCTTTGCGTAGGAAATAGAAAATGGAATAAAGGAAAACTATAGTAGATTCTCCACTTGGAATATTGGCTCCTTCTGCATAGCCACTCGAGGTGTAAATGGGGACCAACTCCATGATGGATGAGTTTGTATTAGAAACCGGACCCAGTGGCTCAATTATTAAATGAGTCCCGTCAGGTATTTGTACTTTTCAAAGTTGACTCAACCTAAGCGGTCCTCACCAAGCCTGGAAGTGGGTTAGCTTTAGAGGGAGCGGATTGGGTGAGACCCTGGCCTCCCAAGATAGCCCTTACCATGGGGCCCACCTTGATGTGCATATTCTGCATCCACATCGTCCATTCTTTTTTTTCCCGATCATTTTAGTGCATGATCTGAAAAACGAAGCAGATCCAATTATCAGGTGGACCATACCATGGGAAACAGTGGTGATTGACCATTAATGAGCCACAAAGGTTTTGGATCAAGCTGATTTTTTTTTTTTTTTGTTTTTTTTGTTTCCTTCATCCAAGCTTATGTGACCTTATCAACAGGATTGGATGGGAAATAAACATTACAGAAACATTAAGATGCGCCTAAGAAGTTTTTAATGGTAAAGCGTTCAATCACCACTATTTCCTAGAGTATGGTCCGCATGAGATTTGGATCATTTTCATTTTCTGGATCACGCCCTGAAATGATCTGGAAAAACAGATGGACGGCATGGATACAGAATAGATATGTCAAGGGCGGCGCCACAGTAAGGGCCGCACTGTCTTGGGTGAGACCCTGGTCTTACCTAATCTGCTCCCCTTCTGGATTGCCACTGGAGGTGCAAATGGTAACCAACTCCATAATGGATGAGTTTGTATCAGAAACCGGGTCCAATGGCTCCCTTCTCAGTTAAAAATAGCACCTTGATTTATTGAATGGGCCGGATTGGTCGGGCTGGGCCTTTAAAGTTTTCAAAGTTGACTCAACCTAAGTAGTTCTCAGCAAAGTTGGAAGTGGGTTAGATTTGAACTATCCATACGTCTGGGTCTAGCTCTATGGCTAAGTGATAGATAGATTATGTTTCAATGCTGAGATCATGGGTCAAGTGCCCATGTGGGGTGGGTGTGTGCATGACTGTGTGGGGTGTGAAAAAGAAGAAGAAGAAGAAAGATTAGAACTACCCAAAAATAGCCGTATCCAAATCAATAGAAAGTAGATCTGAAACTATTCCTTCAATTAGGTAATTAGGTCAATCAACCATAATGTAAACTCTTATAGTAAATATACATGGAGTCTATATTAGATAAAAAAAATTATAAATTAGATCAATTCAATTTACGCTTCACTTGATTTGAATCTACAAGAGAAAAGAAAATGATGGATGAAATATAAATCCTCTTCTTCTTTTTTTTTTTTTTTTTTAATTTCCATAGTAAATGGTGGTTATTATGGGTAAATCTGACTATGTCCCTAATCATGGCCCAGAAGATGCTCAACCAGTTGATATGTAGGCCCATCAAGGCCAACTCATCACACGTGTCAAAGAAGTATCTGAGCTTGTCAAGGCATAGAATCCTCATACTCAACTGGGGCCACGGATACAGTTCTAAGGCCTCGGGTTTGGCCTCAGATAAGAGACAAAGTACTCCAGAAGACTCGGCTTCAACCTCGGACAATGGAAAAGACCTGAGGCCTTAACTTTGACTTCAAGTAACAGACATAGAATGAGGCCTTAGCCTCAAGTATTGACACCTGCCATATAGCAGTCATTCTATCACGATGACTCAACTGAAAATGCTGAGGGCCATCCGCACTAGACATCCTCGGATTTGAGCACTTACCGCACCACCATATAGAGATAACGATTAGCTTCAAGATGCGCGGGATCCAGACATGACAAATATAATCTCTCATAATCCGAAAACGTATCCTAAGTGGGATCTAATCCGGAAACATATCCTAAACGGGATCTATGGATCCACCACCATCGGCTGTGGATCATCACCTATAAAAGGACACCTCCACATCACATCCTAGATATGCATTCACGCACTACGCAATACACTACTAAGTTCTTATGCTCAATCATCTCCCCTATTGACTTAGGCATCGGAGGGTCCCTCACCGGCACTACTAGCACTGCCTCACGATCTTTCTCTTTGTAATCTCAGGTCCTACAATCGACACTATTCATCTCCACGTATCCATCGAGCGACTAAGATCTACAGTTGATCCCTGATCAACATCTACTATCCGATTTTGGACGTTAATAGTGGTAAATCAACGATAATTACATTTCTCCACCGTTTGAGAGAGAAAGATTTATCTGGTGAATTGTGCCCTAATTGCATTTTGAAAAACGTGTTGGCTCAGTGGGGATTGCGTGAGGATAATTAGTGGGTTCCACCATGATGTGTGTCTGTAATCCACACCGTCTATCTGTTGTAGCAGCAGATATGAAGCTCAAGTGGGCCACCCCATACAAAACGGTGGCAATAATGATATCCATCGTTGAAAGTGGAATCCCTATTAAGGCCCACAATGATGTTTATTTGTCATCCAATCTGTTAATAATATCATACCAACATGGATAAAAATAAAACATAAAATTCAGCTTCATCTAAAATTTCTATGGTACTCAAGAAGTTTTAATGGTGGGCATGCAATTTCCACTATTTTCTATGATGTGATCCACTACAGACATGGTATAGTCCAATTTTTGGGTTCATGCCGTAAAATGAGCTGCTAAAACAGATGGATAGTGATATAAGCCACATATCACGGTGGGCCCTATAATTTTTTGCTTCCCTCCTTAATTTTAGGGTTGAATAACTTTAACATTGAGAATACTGCCAAAATTAGGGCTTGTTTGGATATACCTTACAGATGCGTTTGCAAACAAAACACCCATTGATATAATGGTCATTTTGATCCAAATGGCAATTCATGTTATGCATTCGGATATACACTGCAAACACACATTTCATCTCCTGCTTGGCAAATTGCAGCAGGCTTGAAACCTCCCTTTTTTCAAAAACTCCCCTTTTGCAGGAGTGTGTCCAAACTATCCTAAACCAGGCTTACTTGGAATATAGAATTAGTCGAGGGATTGAAGGTTTCAAGCACATATTGAGCTCTGCCTCTACCTATGCTAAAGTTAGAGATGGGACTAGTCAAGTA
The DNA here is from genome assembly GCA_003013855.2 of Liriodendron chinense. Classification (NCBI taxonomy): domain Eukaryota; kingdom Viridiplantae; phylum Streptophyta; class Magnoliopsida; order Magnoliales; family Magnoliaceae; genus Liriodendron; species Liriodendron chinense. The sequence continues at coordinate 818,075 of ML058381.1, read as the reverse complement.
AATGCTCGGCCCAACAACTTTTAAACTTGCTTTGTGTGGTCCTTTTCTCCAACACTTGCCTGCCATCCAATAAAATCTTATTAAATCGCATATGTATTCAATCACACCTTATCTCTAACAGTATATGCCTTGTCTATAAAAACTGTCTACGGTCCAATCAAATTCCATCAGGCATCCAATCCACATCCAAAGATTTGGTATATGTGGGGATCATTATTCATTGTTATCCTCTCCACTAGAAAATTCTTACCATTCAGTCAGTGTCATAGAATAGATGATAAGAAAAGATATCACAGTGATCCACTCTCAATGGAAGATAAAATGTGGAAATAGGCCAATGATTGACGGCTAGGATCTTCCAACCCAGGAGATCCATGGTGAGGCCATCAGAAAACGGTTTCGATTAGTGCACCATGCGCCGATGCATGCATAATCCTTCACCAAACCCATGGCATGATCAGGACCATCTGTTTGGTAGATTGATTGTGGATAATGTCATGGTGTAAAGATTGCATGATTCTCGGTCCTCAGAATGTGGACTACTCCATGAAGAATCTGATCAATGGTTGCCAACGATGATGTCTAGGAATATGAAGCATGACAAATATTGAAGGGCTTAAACATCATCTAACATGAACCCAAATGTAATATATATGGTTCCCATGTATCCTATAGCTAGTAATACATGAGGATGTGGGCTTTTCTGACTTAGAGTGTGGGCTTTTTTCTTTGCTCTTGATTCTTTGATTTTGTTCATACTTGCATCAAAACTATCTAATCACAGTAATTCAGTGGCAAAATGAGGGACCAAAGAACCAGGTCCGCACAATCAGTGAGCCCCACATCTCACTATCGTAGGATCTATACTGGAATAAGAAAGGCTTTGATGTGCAGATTGAGAAAGATCATATGCGGGTGCTCAGAAATTACTTAGAAATTGCCAACGTGGCATGCGTAATTTAAATTATGATTACCAGATTAAATGTGTAGTGGACCAAAAATTATGCTTATTTTATTAACTGACCACCAGATTGGTAGATATATATTGGACAGTTAAAAAAGATAAATGGGCAACGGTCTTATTTCATCAGGTAAGTGCCTGTGATTTATGTGATTTAGAGGTCAGGATTGTTCAACCAATCTGAATTTTAAACTATAACTTAGGACATCGGTTTGTACAATTTAGTCAATTTAATATTTAATATGAGTTAATATGGTCAGTACTCCATTTCTAAGTGCCTGAGTATAAACATCACAGGTGGCCAGAGTGGCCAGAGTATCTAATAACTCCTGTATTAATGGATGTGAATTGGGTAGTAACCCTATGGGCGCGGATCAGCTAGTCCCATTGGGACTAGAATAAGGGGTGGTTTCAAATCTCTGTGGGCCCCACCATGATGTATGTGTTTTATCCACGCCGTCCATCCATTTTTCCATCTTATTTTAAGGCACAAGCCCAAAAATAAGATAGATCAAAATCTCAGGTGGACCACACCACAAGAAAACAGTGGGGATTGAACTTCCATCATTAAAATCTTCCTAGGCCCACTGTAATGTTTATTTTCCATCCAACCTCTTGATAAGGCCACATAGATCTAGATGAAGGGAAAAAACAAATACCAGCTTGATACCAAACTTCTGTGACCCCCAAAAAGTTTTCAACGTTAAGCGTCAATCCCCACTGTTTTCCTGTGGTGTGGTCCACCTGAGACTTGGATCTGTCTCATTTTTGGACTCTTGCCTTTTGGTAAGATGGAAAAATGGATGGACAGTGTGGACAAAACACATACATCATGGTGGGGCCCACGGAGATTTGAAACAACCCTTATGCTAGTCCCAGTGGGACTAGCTGATCCTCGGCCTACTCCCATGGAAGAGGACGCGGATTAGGACGCGGATTAGCTACTGAACTGGACAGTTGCGTGTCTTGCTACTGAAGTGATGTCACCATGTTTTGTGAGCCCCACCATGATGTATGTGTTGTATCCACATCGTACATTCATTTAGAGAGATCATTTTAAGGTATGAGCCAAAGAATGAGCCAGATCCAAAGTTCAAGTGGACCCATCTGTGGACCCTCGCTGTTTCCTGCGCTCCCACACGACGTTCTCGCCCCTTCCACTTTCGGGAAAAGAAGGAGAGGAAGATGCGTGAGTGCAAAATCGCCGTTTGTGCCACTGGCTTGCCTCGTTCTCGAGGGCTTTGTTTGGTAGTTGTGTTTAAGCTGGATGGGTTTAAATGAGTTTATGTAAGACCAGAGTCGCCACTAGCTAGTTACTTCGAATCTACAGTCAGCTAGACCCCGTAGAAACGTTAGAGAAGGGGATCCGAAGATTCCTTTCTCTAAAATGACTCTTATTGATCTGCGGCCAGAGATTCAAGGTAAGGGATCACAGTTACAGGGTGGGAAGAGGTTAAGCACCCCACGCACTGCCCGTACTGAAGTACAGTCTCTACTTCACAGAATCGAACTAATACTTGAAAGTCTATTTTAATCCTCGTACATTCTCATAGATGACATGATGCATGAATGCGGGTCTGAACAGTAAGAGTTTCTGATGGGCAGGTTCCAACAACGGGCAAGCCCAGAGCATACGCTCGAACTGATAGGTGCTTAATATAAGACGTATGCAGTGTGCTTGAATAATCAAGGTGCTTTATAGTGAAGCATGAATGCAGGTCTGAACAGTAAGAGTTTCTGATGGGCAGGTTCCAACAACGGGCAAGCCCAGAGCATACGCTCGAACTGACAGGTGCTTAATTTAAGACATATGCAGTGTGTTTGAAGAATCAAAGTGCTTGCAGTGAAGCAGGGGGGTTGGAAGAAAAGTAAATGTTGCACTTATGCTAGATGCAAATGAAATGATGCTGGAAAAAGAGTAGCTGGATGGACGGAGGTGTCGCAAGGGTTGGCTTCGAGTGGCTGGATCAAGACTTGGATGGCTTGGGAGGCTTGGACCAGTGGTCAGGCTGGGCTGGACCAGGGCTAGGCTCTCCTCACTCGGGCTCTCCTTGGTGGAGGAATGGGCTAAAGGGGAAGGAGGACTCGAATCGCACTCGGGCTGAATGGACTTGAAGGGATGTTGAAATGAGAAGGGGAGGGGGGTATTTATAGCAGCGGGCAGTGGCAGTTTGCGTAATTATTTTTGTGCAGCCCGCTGTAGGCCGCCCGTATGGCCATTCCTCGATTTCCAGCGAGGTACGGTCGCTCCCTCGAGGCTGCTGTTTGGCTCGGTGGGTTAGTGAGTTGACTCAGCGGTCGACGGTGATTGACTCAGCGGGTCGACTCGGTGATTTGACTCGGCGGGTTGACTCGGTGTTTTGACTCGACGAGTTGACTCAGCGGGTTGACTTAGCAGGTTGACTCAGTGAGTTTGACTTTTTTAGGATTTTTGACTGGCTTTTCTTATGGGGGGTTTTTCAGGCTGATGTTTAGGACTGGGTTGACTGGGTTCAGGTTTGAACTGGGCTATGGAATGGGGCTTACAAGGGTGAGTTTGGCTGAGTTTGGACTTGGAATTTGGGGGTATGGTCCTCCATTCATCCAGCTATCTCTACCAACAATGTAGCCGAAGGTGGGGTGTCTACAGATGCCCCTCTTTGGCAGAGGTTGCGTGCAACCGAATGCCAAAGTGAGTGGACACCCCACTTCTGACCCAGTCATTCATAGATCATGGTCTGAAATCTTTGCTTGCCTTTGCATCTGTGCCAGTTGATCGTTTGGAAATCGATCACTCGCACATACCGCGGGAGTTTGGAGAAAACGTTGCGATTGTCCCTGCATGCGCTGCAACCTGGGTACCCAATCGCAACCCTTCCATTCCCGATCGGTACTAACATCGGAAAGGTACAGCAGAGCCTCTGCGTCGCTAGTCTTACGAGGTTACTGACCCTGTGATTGATTGTATGTTCGATGTTCTCCCAGATCACTCCAGGAGTACTTGTTTCGCTTGACTGTCAAAGTGGTTAGACGCCCTGCGTCAGATAGTCTTACGGGATTCTACTACGCCGACTTGGACTCAGTCAAGGTACTTCAGGCATCCACGCCTAGGTATGTGCGGGTGGACTCTTTCCACCCGACCTGCTGGTTTCGATGCTTGGTTTGCAATTCATTCTTTCCTTGATTGTGGTCTGGAATCTTTGGTATCCTTTGTATCTGAGTCAGTTGATTGTCTGGAAATTGATAACTCGCACATACCGCGGGAGTTTGGAAAAAAACGTTGCGATTGTCCCTGCATGCGCTGCAACCTGGGTACCCAATCGCAACCCTTCCATTCCCGATCGGTACTAACATCGGAAAGGTACAGCAGAGCCTCTGCGTCGCTAGTCTTACGAGGATACTGACCCTGAGACTGATTGTGTGATGTTTGATGTTTTCCCAGATCACTCCAGGAGTACTTGTTTCGCTTGACTGTCAAAGTGGTTAGACGCCCTGCGTCAGATAGTCTTACGGGATTCTACTACGCCGACTTGGACTCAGTCAAGGTACTTCAGGCATCCACGCCTAGGTATGTGCGGGTGAACTCTTTCCACCCAATCTGCTGATTTTGATACTTAGGTTTCAATTCATCGTTTCCACCTGTTCAAATGGTTTCTATGACCGAGCCTTTTGGCTTTCATCTTTTTGTATCTTGGCATGTGGTACGACCGCACTGACACTGGAGTTCAGTTCGACCGTACTTTGAGTGCATTGGATCCAATGGTCTCCGGGGAAACCGCGAGACATCGGATCTTATTTGATTTTTACGTCGGCTCCTACCCAGAGATATGGAAGATCTCCTGGTGTTTTGGAGACAACGCTCTACTGAGAAAATATTTTTGGGTTTTTGAAAAGATACCCACTCTGAGGAGTGATACTCCGTGGGGTTTTTATTTGCAAATAGAAATATTTTTTGTCTTTTGAAATGGAAATCGGGTCTACACATGCCTCCACTAGGGATGCCTGTGGGGTTTTTGGCTAACCGACTTTTATTTTGAAAGCAGGTAATCATGATGATTGATATGATGGATGCTGATGCATGGAGATGCATGATGAATGCACGGCTTTGGCTCATTCTCTTTCAGTTTGATGATTTTGCTTTTGCTGGTGATGCAGAGAACTTGGAGCTTATTGCTTCCAGGGTTGTGCTTCCCTGGGGTTTTTCTTTTTAATGCGGATGTTTGGTCAGCGGGTTGGTCAAGATCCCGACCCGTGGTCGATCAGGTCCATCGTCCCAAGATGCTGTTTCTTTGCTTATTGAGAATGTACGATGATTAAATCAGACATCAAAATGTTCTTCTGGGCATAAATGCGATTGAGACGGTGCTTGGTCGCCAGTTTTGGTCAAGATTCCAATTTGCAGGCGATCGGATCCGTCATCCCAAATTGTGAAGAGAGTGGAGTTCAAGACTCCTGAAGTGTAGTGCTGGGGGATAGTGACAATTTTTGTGATTTTTGCAAATATGTGGTCCGAATCTTTACCTGAGTGGTCAGGATAGAGATCGGTTATTGAAAACAAAGGAAATATTTTTTTGTGATTTTGAGGATATTTGGCTTGAAAGCAAAGGAAATATTTTTGTGTTTTTCGAAGTATTTTCTTTGAAAGCGAGAGAAATATTTTTGTGATTTTTTTTTATAACATTTTGTTCGAAAGTAAGGGAAATATTTTGTGATTTTTGCAAATATTTGATTTGAAAGCGAGGGAAATATTTTTGTGATTTTTGCAAATATTTGATTTGAAAGCAAGGGAAATATTTTTGTGATTTTTGAAGAGGTGATTTTGCAATGTTTTTGTATTTTGTGATTTTTCTGAAATGCAGGGAAAAGTATGAAATTTTCATCCACTTCCAGCTTCTACTGCTGGTAAGGCACCCGATCCATTTTACGTCAGCGAGCAAGACGAGTCTCACACAGTTAAGTGCCGTATTTTTACATCTTCGGATGAGGAGATTTTGAGGGTTTTCAGTCAACACACCCACAAAGTTGTCCGTTCCTTATGTGCAATGCACATAAACCACGTATCGTCTGACGGACTCCTTCGGCCACAGAATGAGGCACATCCTCACATTTCCCTTAGTCAATCCAGTTTGGGGCCTTACGTTGCTCACAATTCCGTGAGGGTGCACTCCACCTCCCAACAGCCTTAATCCCCTTCATGAGTTTTAGGAACAGGGAATATCCGTCAGATTCAACAGCGACTTCCAAATCCAGGTTGTCTATCACGGTGCGTTCAACACGAACAGGATTGCGGAGTTCTGCCCGCCTCAGCCCTTACCTCACTATAAGAAATAAGACATTTAGCTGCGAAATTTTTAGCCGCCATTTAAAAGTCGCCACTATAAGCTACCTTTAGTTGCGACAATTTGATGTCGCCACTAAAGGTATTTTAGTATGCACATTTAGTGGCAACCCAAAATGTCACAACTAAAAGTCCTTAAATATGATCACTAATTTTATGGCGGGAAATTATGGTATTCCCACTCTTTGGAGGGAAAAACATTTAGTGACGAGTTTTAATTATTCGCCACTAATCATGTAGGATTTAGTGACAACGTATTGTTTGGTCACTAAATGCTTCTTCTTAGCCACAATTTTTTTATTTGCAGTTATATTTAACTTTTTGCGACAACTGTATATTGCCACTAATAGTCTAAGATTTAGTGGCGACAATCTATGCTGCCACTAAAGGTATTTTAGTGGGCACTTTAGTGGCAATAAAAAATGTTGTAGCTAAAATTCCATTCCCGCTCTTTAGAGGGAAAAACATTTAGTGGCGAACTTTAAGTTTTTGTCACTAATCATGTAGGATTTAGTCGCAACTCGTTGTATGGTCGTTAAATGTTTTTGTTAGCTGCAATCTTTTTAGTTTGCGGCTATATGTAACTTTTTGCAACAACTACATATTGTTACTAATAGTCTAAGATTTAGTGACGACAATCTAATGTCACCACTAAAGGTTTTATAGTGGGCATTTTAGTGGCAACCGAAAATGTTGTAGTTAAAATGACATTCCCGCACTTTGGAGGGAAAACATTTAATGGCGAGTTTTAATTTTTTGTCACTAATCGTGTAAGATTTAGTGGCAACTTATAGTTTCGTTGCTAAACCCTTCTTCTTAGCCATGAATTTTTGTATTGTGGCTATATGTAAATTTTTGCGGCAACTATATATTGTCAGTAATGGTTTAAGATTTAGTGTAGACATCAGAATGTCGCCATTAAAGGTATTATCATGTGCACTTTAGTGGTAACTGAAAATGTCGCAGGTAAAATTTTCATTCCCCAGGTTAAGATTTTGTGGCGACATAGGCACTTTAGTGGCAATTGAAAATGTAACAAGTAAAATTTTATTTTTACTCTTTAGAGGAAAAACATTTAGTAGCAAGTTTTAATTTTTCACTATTAATAGTATAAGATGTTGTGGCTAGGGGTGCACAAGGAACCGGTAAACTGTATCGGAACTGGTTAGTTCGGTTTTGAAGTGCATCAGTTTCAGTTTTGGTTTCGAAAATCAAAGAATCAATTAGTTTGGTTCGATTCTCGGTTTGGGGTTCTATAGAATCGGATCGGACCGTAGAACCGAATGTGGAATCAGACCACATAACCGAACCGTGGAACCGAACCCTAAGTGTTCAACCCTCACTGTTTTATGTCAAGCAGTCCACTTAAAATTTAGATCTATCTGATATTTTTTAATGTGGCTCACCTAAAGTTTGATTAGCAATGAGGATGGATAATGTAGATCTAACAAACACATCAAGGTATGGATGATCTGGAGAAAAAAAAAACCATGCAATTGGGTCGGATTATAAAAACAAACCATGGGATGGATTATAAAAAGCTCATATAGTAGAACCGAACCGGGTTTATACGGTTCAGTTCTAGTTCCGGTTTTTCTAAAACCGTTGGAAATGGTTCGGTTTCGATTTCACCTTAGAACTGGATTGAAACAAACATTGTGCAACACTATTTGTGGCAACTTATTATTTTGAACGACACAAAGTTTTGTCAACCATTTTATCAACCTCCAATAAATGATCTAATGATATAGACTAATGTAGATCGTTTCATTAAGTTCTGTTAATGCAAAGATTTGTCAATTACCATGGTTAGTGTGTCGTCAAGTCTCCTTGCGGCTGAAGACAGAAGCTACTCAAAGAAGATCACTCATCCAGTCAGCTTCAAGCCTCTCCATCCAAACCTTTGATCCCAAAACCCTTCTATAGATGGCCCAATCCTTCCTAGTTACATCCTTAGCCCCATCTATAGTCCACCTTCCATAAAGATCAGCTATGGAAGGGTCCATTATGGCAGATGTTGCTTAAAAGATGAAAAACAGTATATCTGCTGTCTCCGATAGGTGTCCGATCCATCGGAGATGTGTCCGATAGGTGTCCGATCAATCGGAAGTTCTGTCCGATCAATCGGAGATTTGTCCAGCAACATTGAAAATCTCTCTGGACATTTTTCCGATCACTCGGAGGACTGTCGATCAATCGGACAGGATGCTCCGATCAATCGGAGAATGATCCGATCCATCGGACGGAATTCCAAAAAATCACATAAACTCTCTGGAAGAATTTATGATCAATCGGAACATTTGTCCGATCAATCGGACGAGGTGCTCCGATCCATTGGAAGGACATCCGATCCATCGGAGGAAAATTCAGAAAAATACATAAACTCTTTGGAAGAAATTACGATCAATCGGACCATCTGTCCGATCAATCGAACAGGGTCTTCCGATCAATCAGAACTAAGTCCGATCAATCGGAGAACCTGTTTTTCAGCAAAAATTCAAATCAAGCTAATCCTTATGTCCGATTGATCGGATCCTATCGAGGTGACCGTTTTCTGACCGTTGAATGTCATCTCTATATATGGAACTCGGTTGGATTTTGTGAAAATCACCTTGAGCATCATCTAGGGTTTGTTTGTGCTTTCTCCTTGAGATCCCCTTCTCTCATACCCTGTGATTTGTTGAGTTCATACTTCAATCCATGTTGATCTGACCAACATTGAAGAGCATTCAAAGCTTGGATTGAATCATGAACTCAACCCCTCTTTAATGGCATCTTGACCTACCTCTCAAAGTTATACTCTTGTCATCAATGCCATTAATGGTGGTTTAGGTAGAAGCTACTCCTCATATAAAAGCCATATCCCAATATAGCCTCAACCAAACCCTAATCCCTCACCTTGGAATCTACAAGGAGTCATCCGTAGCAAGGTTGCTGATCGAGGGAGCTGAAGAAGGTATCTTCCGTGCAAGCCGAAGTTTCTTCAACAAAGGCATCATCAAGGGGCTCAATCAGCTAAGTATATTTAGTCTTTCGAGTCCAAGAAACCTCCTGAAGTTGAGATTTGGGTTTCAGAATTTGAAGACCCAAACTCGTAAGAGTCCTTGCATAGGACAAGTCCTTGAGTAGGACAAGCCCTTGTGTAGGACAAAGTGGTTCATGGATTAGTCCTATGGAAGGATGAATCCATGTGTTGAGTTTTAAGTCCTTTTGTAGGCTGTTAAGGTTTATGGTTAACCTCATTTAAAACCATAGTGATAGTGAAATTCGGCCACTCAAGGAGTGAGTGGATCAGCCGGGAGTGGAGTAGGTACATAACCGAACCACTATAAAAATCTCCTGTTGTGTGATGAATGGATGAACTGTTTTACTTCTTTCACTTGTGCTTTTATTGATTTATATTCTGCATATCTTGTGTTTGAAGAAAGTTCTCTAAGAATACTTTGCATGATTACAAATGTGTAATTTGGTAATTTTAAAAAGTGTCCTATTCACCCCCCTCTAGGACAAGGTAACTTGTTTCTTGCTTCTACAAAAGCGGTAATCAAACTTATACCGCATTTTCAAGTTCTCGATTGATGATCGAATAGTGCGCATTACCAATTATTGCCGATCGACCTTCCAATCAACCATCAGATGACATAAAGTGTTGTCGACCATCCCATCAACCTCTCATCAACGATCGAATGGTACAAACCACCGTCAATCATGTCATCAAGTCACCGATCGACGATCGGATGATACACATAACCGATTATCACCTGATAGACCTCTCAATCGACGATCGATGGTACACATAACCCTATGGGGTCTACCATGATTTATGTATTTTATCCACTCCGTCCATCCATTTTAACATATAATTTTAGGGGTTGAGACAAATATTTAAGCATATCCAAAGCTCAAGTGGCCCACTGTTCACTTCCCAAAGTGTAGGGTTGCGATGTAGTAATAATCTCGGTAAGATAGAGGTCGATCCACAGGGAAGGAAGTAAACAATTCCAACTATCTTAATAACTAGAATCTAAAGAGGTTTGTGAAATTGGTTTTGAATATAAAATAGAAAATCTGATAATGAAAAGATAACTAGAGCATCAAGGATCCACTTATAGCTTTCCTTAGATGTATAATTCGCTATGGTTTCTCACTTTCTCAACTAGAATCGATATTAAGATCTATCTAGCCGGATGATAGAGCTGTTAAACCAAACAATCTGTCATATGTAAGTTCAATGCATAGGATTCACTCAATGTAGGCTGAGATGAGCATACTCAATTGCATAGGTCATTCCCCTTTCCTAAAGGTCTAGTTCACAATCATAACCATCCTCAAGTCCTGTCACAATACAAGGCTAGATCATGATTTGAACTGGATTCAAATCACATGCACAATCCATACATATTACAGAAATTCAGAAAAGTAGAACTTTGGTAGGAAGTCCCCACATGAAGATCATAGTACTAGAGCGCACTCCGATTCCTCAGATCATACAGGTCTAGACGGATGCAAACCAATTAAGAATTTAAGTAATTCTCCCAAACATCCATGAGTCATCATAAGACTAAGAAAAACTACTTAAAGCTTGTATAAACTTCAAACCATAGTTCATAATCATGAATTCCATACTTAAAACCAACTAGCTACGAATTGAAACATCTTGGATCCACTACAAGCTTCACCTCTTAGCCCTAGCTAAGAGGTTTAGCTGCTCATGATCCAAGGAAACATGAAACAACTATAAAAAGCATGAAAACAGCAAAGCAAACTAGAAGGAGTTGTGAAACTCCGAAATCCACTTCCACAGCCTCCAACCTCGCTTAAACCCTTCTAGGATGCCTTAGGAACGATTCCTAGGTGTCCTGTTATAGTCTGGAGGCTCTACAACTTCGGAAGAATCGAGAAATTGCGTAAGACTTACGCAGCGCAGAGAAAATCGGGCTGTATTTGGAAACTTCTAAGTTCTTACGCATGGCCGACCGGTCGGCCTCAAGTGACAGTCACTCCAGCAAGCATATCCGACCGGTCATGACCGGTCGGACGTCTACATTAGCTTTCTTCTTTCTTTGCTTCCTTCTTCTTTGGTCCTCAAATGTTCTTCATCAAAATAGTCCCAAATGAGCCATTTTTATCTTCAATTAGGTGGAACCACTCTCAGTCCTGTAGTCACAAAACATGCATTAGATTAGCCTATAAACCATACAAACCTTGCACAATGAGTGATGAATTGGGGTTAGAATATGCACAATTAAGAGCTCAACACACCCCCCAACCAGCATTTTGCTAGTCCCGAGCAAAACATGCGTGAAGCTAATACCATTCTTCAAAACTCAACTCTCTTTCAGAAACCATCCTTCTATACATTCCAAGGTTCATAAGTGTAAGATTCAGGAAGATTTGGCGTCAAAGGTTGAAACCGTAAATCCTCAAAACATAATAAGCATTCATATAAAATTCCCGCTGATTGGTTGATAAATAGAAGGACTTGAACAAATTCAACCTAGTGTGGGTAGTGAAAATTCATCCCACGAGTTTCTAGAATTACCTTCTTCATAGATCAACTAGACTATAGAACTCAAGGTACATAGAGCTACATCAAGCCAATGACAGGAATTTGCCTTACCGCCCTTCCGACGACTTTCACACTACGTCCCATTTCCGGCTTTGGTTACGGGTAGACCATCCCCCGGTTAGTAGTAGGTAGCCCTAATCGGAATTTTCCACCGTTTTTCCATCATTCCCAATTTCATCCTTCCTTTTCCTTTTTCTTTTTAAATTATATAGGATTTTTAAAAATCCATATCTTTCACTATTTTCCCATGGACAAGGATGGACAAAGTACCCCGGCCTGATTTCTCAACACCTTAATTCAAAGTCTAGCTAATCCATAAATCACATAATCCCTTCAACTCATGAAAATCGTGTAATGTGAACTAGGTGTAAAAGTGTTCAGATTTTCTATCAATCACAAAAATAGGGGAGTTCACATATAAAACCATTGTGCTATGAGAGATTCCAGACATACAGCCCCATACACTTCATATCCCCTCCTCTTATGCTCATATCAACTTGAATGCATAGAACTGATGTTTTCCAAAAGAGTTTCGAATTTTTGAAAAATCGAAAAATTTCCACATAATTGATTGAAATGTTGCAAAACGCTGGATTCATCCAAGCAATCCTACACCCCCCCCAACCAAATTTTGCATTGTCCTCAATGTAAAAGATGTGCAATGAGCAAAACATGAGAGCAATTTGAAAATAAAAGGGAGTGAGGAATGATAGTACCTAAGAGAGTGAAAAGTGGAAATCTTCCTCCTTCTAACAAACCTATGAAAAAGAAAACAAAAGCAGCAAAATCCTAATCCTAACTACTCTATACCTCCATCAGACTAGGAGATCAATCATCCTGATACACAGGATCATTCAGAGGTATGGACATACCTTCTGAAGGAAATTTCTCAAAGAACGGCTTTAATCGCTGCCCATTTGCTTTAAAAATGTTGCCGTTCCTCGGATTCAACAGCTCGACAGTCCCATATGGATAGACAGTTTCTTCCCATAGACAAGTCTATAGGGAGACATTCCAATAGGGGTTTTGAAAGCTGTACGGTAAGCCCAAACCGCATCGGTAAGCCGAAGCGACCAATCCTTGCGATCGGGGTTCACCGTTTTCTCTAAAATGTGTTTAATCTCCTTATTGGATATCTCAGCTTGTCTACTAGTTTGTGGGTGATAGGGAGTACTCACTTTGTGTGTTACGCCATATTTCTTCATTAAGGTTTCAAAAGGGCGATTGCAAAAGTGAGACCCTCCATCACTTATGATGACTCGAGGCGTTCCAAACCGGGAAAGAATATTTTCTTTTAAAAATTGAATGACCGTTTTATGGTCATTATTCCGGCAAGGGATGGCCTCGACCCATTTGGAAACATACTCGACGGCAAGCAAGATGTATAGGTTTCCAAAAGAAGATGGGAATGGGCCTATGAAATCGATGCCCCAACAATAAAAAATTTCGATTATTAAGATGGGATTGAGTGGCATCATATTTCTACGGGAGATTCCCCTAATTTCTGACAAGGTTCACATGCTTTGCAAAACTCATGTGTATCTTTGAACATGGTGGGCCAATAAAACCCACATTGCAGAATTTTCGCTGTGGTCTTTTTAGCCGAAAAGTGGCCACCACATGCTTGAGAATGACAGAAGGAGATGATACTTTGTTGCTCATCATCTGGGACACATCTCCTTATGATTTGATCGGGACAATACTTGAATAAGTATGGGTCGTCCCATAGGAATTTCCGCACCTCCGTGAAGAATCTATCCTTATCTTGCTTTTTCCAATATGTAGGAATTGTACCTGTAGCAAGATAGTTAGCAATGTCCGCATACCATGGCAATTGGGAAACAACAAAAAGTTGTTGATCAGGGAACATGTCATTGATTGCAGTCGTTTCAGGGGAATCAGTGAGGACAAGTCGAGAGAGATGGTCAGCTACTACATTCTCTACTCCTTTCTTATCACGTATTTCTATGTCGAATTCCTGGAGTAGAAGGATCCATCTTAACAACCGTGGTTTAGCATCCTTCTTAGAAAGAAGATACTTAAGCGCGGCATGGTCAGTGAATATAATGATCTTGGATCCAATCAAGTAGGACCTAAACTTGTCCAAGGCAAAAACTACAGCTAAAAGTTCTTTTTCAGTGGTGGTGTAATTTGCTTGGGCTGAGTTTAGGGTTCTACTTGCATAGTAGATGACACATGGCTTTTTCTCTTTTCTTTGGTCTAACACGGCTCCAATAGCATAGTCACTAGCATCGCACATAATCTCAAAAGGAATGCTCCAATCAGGTGGTTGCATTATTGGGGCACATGTCAACATACCTTTAAGGGTGGTAAAGGCCTTTTGACATTCTTCATTCCACTCGAATGAATTTTCCTTTTGAAGTAGGTTACATAAAGGGCGAGAGAGTAAACTGAAGTCCTTTATGAACCTTCTGTAAAATCCTGTGTGTCCTAGAAAGGACCGTATATCTCGTATGCTTTTGGGTGGTGGAAGGTTAGAGATAAGATCAATTTTCGCTTTGTCCACCTCGATTCCATTTTGTGAAACGATGTGACCAAGTACAATTCCCTTTTGAACCATAAAGTGACACTTCTCCCAATTGAGCACAAGGTTCTTCTCTTCACATCTCTTCAGCACAGATTTCAAGTGCTCAAGGCACTCATCAAAGCTACAACCAAATACGAAAAAATCGTCCATGAAGACTTCGAGAATGGTCCCCCACCATGTCAGAAAAGATGCTCATCATACAACGCTGAAAGGTGGCAGGGGCATTACATAGTCCAAACGGCATCCGTCGATAGGCGAAAGTGCCGAATGGACATGTGAATGTAGTCTTTTCTTGGTCTTCACGGGCAATTTCTATTTAGTTGTACCCTGAATAGCCATCAAGGAAGCAAAAGTGGGAATGACTCGCCAATCGTTCTAAAATCTGATTAACAAACGGTAGGGGGAAGTGGTCTTTCCTCGTGACAGTGTTTAGCTTCCTGTAGTCAATGCACATTCTCCAACCAGTAGTGACTCTAGTTGGCACGAGTTCGTTATTGGCATTGGCTACGATGGTTATTCCGGATTTCTTAGGCACCACTTGAGTTGGGCTCACCCATTGGCTATCGGATATTGGGTAAATGATACCTACATCCAATAGTTTCACCACTTCGGCCTTAACCACATCCTTCATGTTTGGATTTAGTCGTCTTTGTGGTTGCCGGGATGTCTTTGCATTTTCCTCAAGGTGTATGCGGTGAGTACAAATTAGTGGATATATGCCTTTGAGATCCACAATTGACCATCCAATGGCACTCTTGTGCTCTAATAGAGTGGCTATTAGCCTACTCTCTTGTTCCCCATCCAAGTGGGAAGAAATCACCACTGGATATGTCTCATCTCGACCTAAATAAACATATTTTAGCTCACTTGGCAATGGTTTTAGGTCGAGTGTTGGTGCCTTGATGTTGGATGGGAGGGTCTTGTTCTCATTTACAGGCAAAGGCTCAATTAGGGCCCTCCATCTTTTATTCTCAAGCACCGGCATTACATCTAGAATGGCATCCATCTCTTGTGCTGTGTCATCATTCATCTCATGAGGATGGGCCACACATGCCTCCAAATGGTCGGAAAATAGTGACAAGGGGACTGTATCCTCCACGAATGATTCAATCATGTTTAATTCGTGGACATCATCATCAACCTCCCGTGGTTGCTTGCATAAATCAAATATGTTAAGCTCAAGGGTCATATTTCCAAAGGACATTTGTACAAGTCCGTTTCTACGATTGATAATGGCATTTGAAGTAGCTAGAAACGGCTGTCCAAGTATGACGGGAATTTGTGCACCGGTGCCTATCACGGGATGTGTATCCAAGACAATAAAGTCTACTGGGTAGTAGAATTTATCAACTTGGACTAGAACATCCTCTATCATTCCTCTCGGTATACGGATGGATCTATCAGCAAGTTGGAGTGTGGTTTTGGTGGGCTTCAATTCACCTAACCCAAGTTGTTCGTAGACCGAGTATGGAATGAGATTCACACTTGCCCCCAAGTCAAGTAGGGCTTGTTTAATCCGGTAGTCTCCTATGATGCATGAGATGGTTGGACTACCCGGATCCTTGTATTTTTGGGGCACCTCTTGTTTGATAATGGCGCTCAAATTCTCAGTCAAAAGTACTTTGTTATGAACATTGTGTTTCCTTTTGACTGTACACAATTCCTTTAGAAATTTGGCATACGATGGTATTTGTTTTATTGCATCTAACAACGGGATGTTGATCTTCACCTGCTTAAAAACTTCTAAAATCTCTAGATTTTTGTCTAAAGGTTTAGGTGAAATCAACCTTTGTGGAAATGGAGCAACCGGCTTGTATTGTCTTTCCGGTTCTTTATCTTGTGGGGTATTGTTCGGGCTATCATCCTCTTTGGAAATTTTTGGATCCTTAGGCTTTGGGGCCTTCACCGGATTGGATTTGTCAATCTCTTTCCCACTTCTCAAAGTGGTGATAGCTTGAACATGTTCCGTATGGTGGGAGGATGAGCTTGCATCTTGTATCTCAAACTGGGTTCTTGGGTTAGGAAGAGGTTGGGCAGGAAGTGTGCCCTTCTCTCTAACACTAAGATGAGATTCAACTCTAGCCAGTGATGTTTTCAATTCATTGATGGCTTGAGTTGAATTTTGATTGAATTTCAATTGCTCTTGCATGAACCCATCTATTTTGAGAGAATTTGTTTTGTTGTACTCAGCTTGGACCGATACGAATGCACCCAACATCTCCTCTAGTGATACTTTTGGAGTGTTGTTTGCATTTGCAGTGGGTCCATTCCTCCAACTGAAGTTGGGATGGTTCTTCCAATTAGGATTGAACGTGTTTGAGTTTGGAGCACCATATTGCTGTTGATAACTGTTTATAGCATTTGTTTGTTCTTGTAAGATGCCTTGGACTGCTGAAATTGTGGGACAATCTTGTGTAGTATGTTGAGTTCCAGCACAAATTCCACAAACAGTTTCAACATCAGTGGAGTTGATCGCTTCACTTTTCCTTAATTCCATGGCTTCGACCTTTCTTGTGAGGCTAGCCACCCGTGCACTTATGCTATCTTCCTCTGATAAGACATACATTCCTCCCTTTTCCTTTTGTTGGCCAGTCTTGAAATTTGTTGGTTTAGATGTGTCCCAAGACTGTGCATTCTCAGCCAATTCTTCCAAATAATCCCATGCTTCATCAGCTTCCTTATTCATGAACTCCCCATAAATACATCATTTCTACAAATTGGCGCATGGGTGAAGTCAGTCCTTCATAGAAAAAGCTTATAATCCGCCAAATTTCATAGCCATGATGAGGGCATGCGTTTAATAGGTCCTTAAACCTCTCCCAACATTGGAAAAAGGTTTCATCTTCCTTTTGGGCAAAGTTCATGATAAGGCGCTTTAGCATATTCGTTTTGTAAGTAGGGAAGAATTTCTTTATGAATTCTCTGTGCATATCAGTCCATGCACCAATTGATCTTGGCCTCAATGCATAAAGCCAACCCTTAGCTTTATCTTTAAGAGTGAAAGGGAAGAATTTGAGTCTCACCACATCTTTCGTCACATTTGCAAAGTGCATGGTGGTGATTACCTCATCAAACTCCTTAAGGTGTTGATAGGCACTTTCACTGTCTAATCCATGGAATTTAGGGAGCAGTTGAATCACTCCCGGTTTCAAATCTACGTTCCCTGCATTTGGTGGAAATACTATGTATGAGGGAGTGCCCGTTCTTGCGGGTTGCAAGAAATCACGTAAAGTCCTTGGTCGGGGAACATTCTCAACAACATTCTCCCCTGTTTCAGTTTGATTTTGGACCGGGTTAGGTTGATTTGCAGCCATATTTTCAGATAAAATTGGAGAGTCTAGATGTCTCCTAGCACGTGGCTCTCTATCAATTCCTTCTACTATCCCCCCTTCACTTATGAGTCGGTTATTGGAATCCCGAGCCTAATGTGGCATGCAAAACCAAAAATAAGAAAAAAGAAAGAAGAATTCTTCCTCCCTTTTCTTTACTCTTCTCTAAGACCGAAGCACAAGGTGTCTTGCAATGGCTAGGCCAGAAGCAAGGATAGAGACCGATTTCTCCTGGTCAATAGGGGTTCAGAGAACTCCCCACCCACTCTTTGAATCTTTTGAGAAAAAGTGCAGAAAAAGGAGAAAGAGGAGTAGAGATGAGAAAAGAAATCTCTGAGCACAAGGTGATCCAAGACGGCAGAGCCGACCAATAGAAATCCAGGTGGCAAAAAGGCCGACCTTTTAGAGATCCAAAAGGAGTCTCCACCCACTCTACAAGAGATGAATAAGATAGGAATGAATAGGAGAAGGAGAAGAGTAAGGTTTAGAAAGATAGAACCTGATTTGGCACTTGAAACCCTTGTATCTTCTTCAACTTCCTAGAAATCCCTGAAAAGAAAATCAAATAAACAGGCTAAATTAGTCCTAAAATCCTAAAAATCCTATATAGATACTAATTTCAGATATTTGTGATAAACCGTCAAGGTCCCCGGCAACGGCGCCAAAAACTTGTTCGCTTCCCCAAGTGTAGGGTTGCGATGTAGTAATAATCTCGGTAAGACTGAGGTCGATCCACAGGGAAGGAAGTAAACAATTCCAACTATCTTAACAACTAGAATCTAAAGAGGTTTGTGAAATTGGTTTTGAACATAAAATAGAAAATCTGATAATGAAAAGATAACTAGAGCATCAAGGATCCACTTATAGATTTCCTTAGATGTATAATTCGCTATGGTTTCTCACTTTCTCAACTAGAATCGATATTAAGATCTATCTAGCCGGATGATAGAGCTGTTAAACCAAACAATCTGTCATATGTAAGTTCAATGCATAGGATTCACTCAATGTAGGCTGAGCTGAGCATACTCAATTGCATAGGTCATTCCCCTTTCCTAAAGGTCTAGTTCACAATCATAACCATCCTCAAGTCCTGTCACAATACAAGGCTAGATCATGATTTGAACTGGATTCAAATCACATGCACAATCCATACATATTACAGAAATTCAGAAAAGTAGAACTTTGGTAGGAAGTCCCCACATGAAGATCATAGTACTAGAGCGCACTCTGATTCCTCGGATCATACAGGTCTAGACGGATGCAAACCAATTAAGAATTTAAGTAATTCTCCCAAACATCCATGAGTCATCATAAGACTAAGAAAAACTACTTAAAGCTTGTATAAACTTCAAACCATAGTTCATAATCATGAATTCCATACTTAAAACCAACTAGCTACGAATTGAAACATCTTGGATCCACTACAAGCTTCACCTCTTAGCCCTAGCTAAGAGGTTTAGCTGCTCATGATCCAAGGAAACATGAAACAACTATAAAAAGCATGAAAACAGCAAAGCAAACTAGAAGGAGTTGTGAAACTCCGAAATCCACTTCCACAGCCTCCAACCTCGCTTAAACCCTTCTAGGATGCCTTAGGAACGATCCCTAGGTGTCCTTTTATAGTCTGGAGGCTCCACAACTTCGGAAGAATCGAGAACTTGCGTAAGACTTACGCAGCGCAGAGAAAATCGGGCTGTATTTAGAAACTTCTAAGTTCTTACGCATGGCCGACCGGTCGGCCTCAAGTGACAGTCACTCCAGCAAGCATATCCGACCGGTCATGACCGGTCGGACGTCTACATTGACGTTCCAGCATGACCGGTCGGCCTCATTCAATATTGGTCCAGCAATCATGTCCGACCAGTCATGACCGGTCGGACGTCCTCACTCCTGTTCCAGCAGCCATGTCCGACCGGTCATGACCGGTCGGATGTCTTCAGCAGCTTCCCAATGTGCATGGCTGATCGGTCACGACCGTTCAGGCCTCTTTTTCTTCTTGTTTTCTTCCTTTCTTTCTTTTGCTTTCTTCTTTCTTTGCTTCCTTCTTCTTTGGTCCTCAAATGTTCTTCATCAAAATAGTCCCAAATGAGCCCTTTTTATCTTCAATTAGGTGGAACCACTCTCAGTCCTGTAGTCACAAAACATGCATTAGATTAGCCTATAAACCATACAAACCTTGCACAATGAGTGATGAATTGGGGTTAGAATGTGCACAATTAAGAGCTCAACACCCACACCGCAGGAAACAATGTGAATTGAATCTGTACCATTGAAAATTTATTGGAGGTCACAAAGGTTTTGGATTAAGCTGATATTTGTGTTTTCCCTTCATCCATGTCTTTGTGATCTCATGAACAGGTTGGATGACAAATAAACATCACTGTGGGCCCTATGAAGGTTGCAACGGTGGAAATCATTATTCCCGTTGTTTCCTATGGTATGATTCATTTGAGATTTGGATATGCTTCAAATTTGGGCTCAACCGCTAATATGAACCGGAAACACGGATGGACGGTGTAGATAAGCCACATACATTCACAGTTGGCCTAACTGAGTTTACTCAGGATGATATAAGAGCGTCCTGAGTATACTCCGTTCCCAATCCGATTTCGTCTGTCGGACGTGGATTGCCTGCGAGAGCCTTTACTAGGCATCTCCTAAGCTCGGAATCTAAGTGGGGCCCACTGTGATATCTGTGAGCAATCTACGCTATCCAACCAGTTTTGTGAGATTATTTTAGACATTTCAACGAAAAATGAACGGGATCCAAGACTCAAGTGGGCCGCACTAAATCAAAAGGTGGGTAGGGAAATTCCTACCGTTGAAACCTCTATGGAGTCCACAATGATGTTAATATGCCATCCATACCGTTCATAATGTCATTCCTCCTGAGATGAACAGAAAACACAAATATTATCCTGATTTGAAACTTTTGTGGCCCAACGAATATTTCTACCGTGGAAGTTCAATAGTCACGTTTTCGGCCCACTTGAGTCTTGGATCCCGTTCATTTCTTGTCGCAACGCCTAAAGTGAGTTCACAAAACGGTTGGACGGCGTAGATTTCTCACAAACATCACGGTGGGCGGGCCCCACCTAGATTCCGAGTGCAGAGATGCCCGCGAAAGGCAATCCGCGTCCGTCTGGAGGCGCGCGAATTAGGTGTTACCCTGGGACGTGGATTAGCTAGTGACATATTGAGTAGCAATCTAGCTACTGAAGTGACATCACCAATTTATGTGGGCCCCACCATGATGTATGTGTTGTATCCACACCGTCCATTCATTTGGAGAGTGAAATACAAATATGACAGAAGACACATATAGATATGACAGAAGACACGTACAGATATAAGTATGCTACAATACATCTCACTGTATTACTTAATCTCTCGTTACATTGACTGTAAGAAAGACTAACTACTGATTACAAAAGACTAACTACTAAACGACTCTCATTAAGCTAAGCACTCTGGTCGGACTGATCTGATTACAACTGAGGGAGAGCCCTCTATTTATAGCCAAATGTAAACACACTGTAGATGCGGACTTTAGAGCCGTTCGAATCCGCGAGAGGATAGACATCGGACTTGAAAAATGTTGAAGTCCGGAGAGCTGAGCTGGTAGGCAACGTGTCGCTTCTGGTCGCATCGGACGGATCAGATTGAATTAACTGCAGTAGTTGGAATTTATTACTGTCTGACAACCGAAGGCGTAACAGGGCACGTTATCTCTGCATGAGTGAGAAACGTCGCCATCGATGAATAGTAGATAACTATTATGAATAGTAACACTATTCATGATGATGACTTTTTGTCATGAGGTGGCATGAGCAATAACTTTTGTGGGACCCACTAGGACACGCGAGCATGTGAGGTCCGCGAGCACTATTCATCTGGCACTATTCACCAAGACACTATTCATCGCCAGAGTCTTCATTGGAGCTTGAACTTGTGGTTGCATCAATGGAGTCGAAATGAGCGGTGCAGTATGATGCGAAATGCTGAAGACCAGTGTCATAGGAAGCAGGTGAATGGATATTCCCATATGTTCTGAGGGATATCTCGCCAGGGGACATGATTGAGGTCACACATGTGTCTTTTGAAGAGCGTGAAGACTTCACGGTGTGACTGCCATGATCTTGAGAGGTTATACGGGCGCCATTGCCGGATCACGGTGCGATCATGGGCGTAAGGAACATAGTACGAATCACCATCTGGAACATGTATCAGATCTCTGGGATTTCTGAATTCAATTTCCACATAGTCAGAATGATGATCGTCGAGAAGAGATCTCCAGACATGTAATGGCTAAAACCATTCGAAGAATTTGAGGAGACCACGAGTTTCTGTACTCAGGTGATTCATCCAAAGACTTGCATGGATGAAGTAGAGCTGTAACATAGCTGCATCGAAGATCACAGTGATCATCCACTGTTCTGTGAGATACCAGAGAAAACACAAGGCTTCTGGAGGAATGAACCGGAGATTTTGAAAGGTTAGGGGAGTCAGATATGGATAGTCTGGATGAGGAATTCTTTCGAAAACGGGACGGTTCCGACACAGATGTATATCGAGGAAGGTTCGGATGTGTTCAAGGGTACGATGCCTGAAGTGCAGATCAGAGATCATGTTACGGATCTCAACAGGAAGGGAATGGATTCTCTCGAGAGGGAACAGGCAAGGAAGGCTGAGCTGATGCACCGGAAGTATAGGATGTTCTTTGGGTAAATGCATTCTGGACAGAAAGTCAGTGAGGACATTGTTTCTGCCTTTGATCCTGTTCATAGTGAAGTTCCATTGAGAAAACCAATTCGACCATCTCAACAACTGAGGTTGAGGTAATGTCTTGTTCTTGAAGTGGATCATGTTTGGGAAGGCTGACGTGTCCATTTCAATGATGAAGTGATGGCCGACGAGATGAAACTGGAACTTGGAGATACCATTCTTCACGGCCAGAATTTTCTTGTATGTGGAGTGGTAATGTTGTTCAGACTGTTTGAAGTAGCCACTCTTGTATCCACATATCTGGCGCGTTCCATTAACGTCCTAAAGGAGAACAGCACCCCACTGAGTATCACTTGCATCAGTCTGCAAGATGCGTGTTCCTTGTTTGTTCGGGATTTGCAACGGAGGAAGCTGAGGAACAATACGTTTCAGGGCCTGTACAGCAGGGGTGTGATCCTTCAACCAAGATGGAGCATCTTTCCTGAGAAGTCGAGAGAGCAGACTTCTGTAGCGGCTGACATGGGGAATGAAGTCTGAGACATAGTTAACTATGCCTAAGAACTGCTGAATTTGCTTCGCACTAGTCAGCTGATCAAGAAACTAGAGAAGATGGTGCGCAATATGAGGCTGAGGCACATATCGTCCATCTTTGATGTGCATGCCAAGAAAATCAATGTCTGTCTTGGCAAGGTGCATTTTTGCTTCAGAGAACATAATGTCATGTGCATAGCAGATATCATGGAACTGCTGGAGAAGTCGGGCATGAGCGTCATGATCTAGTGAAAATAAGAGAAGATCGTCAATATAAACCAGACAATGAGCAAGGAGTGGTTGGAAAAGCTGAATCATCGCCTTTTGGAAAAGGGACGGTGCAGTTTTCAAACCAAAGGGCATTACTGTCCACTGGTAGTGCGCGTTGGGGACGGTAAATGCTGTTTTAAATCGTTCTTCCGGGTGAACACCCAATTGCCAAAATCCTTCCTTGAGATCAAACTTGGAGAAAATCCGGGCATCGGCAATATACTGGAAGAGAGACGATTTATATGGGAGAGGAAACTTGTCATCCTGAAGAAGCTTGTTCAACGGTTGATAGTTGATGACAAGGCGCATCTTTCCTCGAACTTGTTTACTTCTTTTGTTCACATAGAAGGCTTCACAA
The DNA here is from genome assembly GCA_003013855.2 of Liriodendron chinense. NCBI lineage: Eukaryota > Viridiplantae > Streptophyta > Magnoliopsida > Magnoliales > Magnoliaceae > Liriodendron > Liriodendron chinense. The sequence goes on along the minus strand of ML058381.1, from coordinate 794,467 downwards.
GCCCATGGACTGTTTGTGGGCTCGATGAGGGACTGAGCAAGAAGTCCTTCTAATTCAGAATTCGCAAGGGCCATGTGTTTAGGATTCATCCCTTGATGACTGGCTTTCATGGGAGTAACATGAATGTTATCTTTGAAAGGGAGACGGATAAAGAACTCTGAACGTGTCCAGAGTGGAGACGAATGCTTGGACTAGAATTCTGCATGTGAATTGGCGCAACAATGGTGAACGAGTTGCTGACGGATATGAGTAAGAGGTTCCGCATAATGTAAAGCTGGAATTGTGGACCATGGAATGAAATGTGAATTATGGCGGAGACCTGTTGGAGACCATTTGAGCTTTTTGATGTTCTGGAGTATATCAAAACCAATGATAAGATCCTTACCAGAGAGAGGAGAACCTAACAGACAATGGGTGACGGTAAGGGTCTGAAAGATGGAAATGGAGACTGGAGAACTGACTTTGTCAATGTGAAAGACATCTCCATTAGTGGCTTTGAAGTACTGGGAGTATGGTTTCCAATAGTGAGATGGTAAAAGGCTAGGATTGATAATGGAGCAAGAGGCACCAGTATCAAGGAGAGCGATTACCAAAAGAGGAGGAGACTAAGCAGACAGGGACAGTGAAACTTTGACCAAAGGAGACTGTTGAATATGAAGATCTCCGGGAGATGAAGGAATTTGGAGAGCTTCAAATATTCCGTTAATTCCAGAAGTTTCAGACTGCTCGTAATCGGATGAAGAGTTGCTGCTGTCGGAGTCTGTATCCACTGAATCCACAGAGTCATAATCTATTGCTAGAATGGCTCCTGGATCGAATTCATCACAGAGAGAGACGACGGATTTAAGATCCACACCGTCTTCGTCAGGAATCATAGCCATCGCTTGTTCAATCATCTTAGCATATTTGGCTTTCCTGCATTGGGGACAATTTTTGGAGAAGTGTCCTTTCTTGCCGCACAGATAACAACGATCTGTGGCAAGGCGGCGGGTTCCCTTCTTCTTTAAGAATTTCCACCGGCGAAATCCTTTTGTCCTTTTATGTTGGAGCTTACGAGGAAGATCCTTTGCTTTGAAGGAACGGGACTTTTTCTTTGAACGACAATCACAACGGTCCTTATCTTTGCACTTGATCTTCAGATAAGGCTTGTCACATGCTGTGCCGAGTTCCTTGCCGAGCTTTTCGATATTCTGAAGGAACTTGTGATTGTTGCAGAGCTTCTCGATTGCCAGAAGAGAAATGTGATGGATCTGACCAAGAGACAGATCAAACAATTGTTGATTTCTTGCGGCAATGAGCTTTTCAGCTTCGTCACCAAGAGGATCTGGTAACGAGTTAAGATACGTCTTCTTGAGATTGACGTCATCTATGCCGTTGATCATGTAGAATCGTCTCGACATGTTGATGTAGTGTTTGTCGAGATCAGTACGGCGATATGAACAGACTTTCATGCGGAGGAATTCATTCCGAGCTGTATTGATATGATCTTCATATGTACCAAGGAATTCCTGGTAGAGACAACCAACAAACTCATTGATGGAAGCAACATTGAGAAGTTGGAGACGGCGAAGATTTCCGAGGGCCATCCACCAATCTCGTAAGCGCCCAGTAAAGCGAGCTGAGACTTTACACAAGGTTTGGCGGAGATTACCACCAGGGCGTTCAATGTCGGCTGCAATCCATGCGTAAATATCCATCAGTCGGTTGTGCCATTCCGCAAATGGGACATCATCAAGAGTGAAGAGCTTCTTGATGTCAGAAGTATCTGGAGGAACGAATCGAGGATCTGGATCGGGCATTGCCTGATCGTCCTGATGTTTGTCGTATTCATCAACATGAGGAGCAGGTTGATGATACTGAGCACCTGGATGTTGCTCATGGAGGAAGAGACTCGAGAGATCTATATCAAGATCTTCTTCTGTAGTGTCAACGTCGCTGGAAGGGACGGATGGAGGAGTAGCAGGCCTTAAGGCTTGGGCATGAAGAAAGGAATAGAATGGGTTAGGAGGGTTCTTTGGAAGCTTATCAGGGTTGTAGGTTGATGAGGCCATCGCATCAGGAGAGGTAAAAGGATGTGAGATGAGAGGTTCTTTTCCTTTTGCTGAGGGGACTGGCCGAGAGGAAGAGGCTTGACTGGGAAAGGGGTTCATTCTCGGCTGAGTGGGTAAGAGTAAAGGTCTGGGTTGTTTGATAGGAGGTTCAGGGAACTGACCAAAGATAGGTTTGCTCTGTAGAGGCTGTGGCCGGAAATGAGGGATATGGACTAGCTCTGGGTAAGAGAAAGGATGATGGGATAGATGCGGGTTTGGAAGAGGGAGAGGCGGCGGCTGTGGCGACTGTAGACTCTTTAGTTGGAGCTGTAAGTAGTTTCTCTGGTTCTCAAGAGCGGCGGCAGTCTGGAAGTCAAGACGCGAAGTTGCCAAATAATGCAACTGCTGTTCAACGTCCTCAAGTTGGGACTTGCAATGATTGATAAGTGAGTTTTGTCGCTGAACGTCAGTTGTAAGCTTGCGTTGCTCATCCAGAATCTGTTGGAGAGCATGATTCTGATGAATGGCATTCTCGGCTTGCCAGTTTAATGATGCTTCTGCCTGAGAGACTTGGCGAGGGGCGCCATCAGAAGAGGTACCCGTGGGAGTACGGATTTTCCATACGTGCTTTACTCGGTGCTGAGGATATTCAAAATCGGTAGGCGGAGCAAAGACGAGAGAAGTGCCCGAAGATGTTGTTGCAGTAGGTGCCGATAAGGGAGTAGAGACTGGTGCAAGAGGAGAGCTTTGATCTTGCATACAGACCATAGGATAGTCTGTAGGGAGCCTGTCTTGAAGGGTAGGCTTCTTTGGAGGAAGCAAAGATGCTCGCCCGTTGAGTGCAGTGAGCGCTTGCTCATAGTAAGCATGAGAGTAGTCTTTGGCGGCAAAGTTGCTGGTCCTGAGGAAGAGGAGGCTGCAGCTCTCTTAAACGATGGATACAAGACATAGTAGTCGAACTTGCCAGAGGATTCTCCAAGAAGACCAACTTCTGAATCACCAGCTTCGTATCTCGCTTGAAGCATAGCGTGGGAAGAGGCTTTCCGCAACGGATCAGACATCTCATACTTCAGCTGGAAGTTGTCACGAAAACATTTGTTGCAATCGTAAACATCCCAGTAGATGTGGCGATCTTGGCTCTGCAGCCATCGAGTGTAACAGACTGAAGTCGGAGCTGGATCCATAGCGTTCAGAAAGTGTTGCTCACCGTCTATGAGAGACTGTGTGAACATCAATGGAGTGGTTTCTGAAGCTCCTGTAAACGGCGTCGGAAAGACTGTGGCTGACTCGGCTTCGTCAGAAGGATTGAAGCGAGTTTCAACCGTCATTGTCTTTATGGCGGATGTAGATCGGGTGATCATGGTGCATCACCTTGGAAGACGCAAAGTGCTTCTCATAATGGGTAATTCAACTGTAAGGAAGGATTGCTTGAAGCTGTTCAGTAGATAATTGACGGGGAACGAACGTGCACTTGGGTACAATGTTCCGATCTACTGAAATGAGAAGAGCATCTTCATGGAGTCGGTTATCCGGTACAGGGAGATCGATAGCATGATTCTGCACCCGGAAAGCGACCTGATAATGAAGAGTGGCGGCCATGGTGTTAACATCTTGTGAAACACCGGCTATCTGGATCTGGACCTTCAACGCATCAAAGAGACGTGAATCGCTGAATGGAATGTTATAGTTTGGATACAGCGTCACAAAGACCGTGCCGGCGTTGAGAGTAGTCTGGATCGTGCCTATGGAGGCATGCTGATATTCTTGGAATCGAGTATCCAAGAGCGCCATCTTCGTTGCAACGGGAAGACCTTTTCGACCATGGAAAGTGAGACAAAGGCGTACTGCTCCAAAGTGGAGATGGGAGTACCCTTCTGCTTGCCACTGAGAGAGTAGTTCATGAGGCAACTCGATAGGAATGAACTGTTCGAGTTGGTTGGCCGGGATGGGACACTGGCCAAACTTTGAAGCCATAGCATATTCTTTTTTCTCAGGGTTTGGAGAGGAGATGAGCTTACGGACAACAGTGGAGACTGTGCGATGTGGTTTTTGAAAATATTTATAAGGGTCCATGATGGGATAATCCGTAACAGGGACCTTACTATCCTTATATGCAATCTCATATAGATAATCTAACTTATGGGCAGACCTACTATGTAAAGACAAAGATGAAGTAGACGGACTGGACATATTGAAAGAAGATTTAGAAGCCATGAGATGTGAGAAGGATAATGATGAGATCAGTCTTGATGGGGCAAGCGGTGAAGCACAGCAAGGTAGTTCCGGCAAAAGTTCTTTGAAGTCCGATATTGTGGTATGGCCAAGTGGGCTCTCCGAGTAGTCATCCTGTATGGATGAGCTCTTATCATTTTTTATTTTGTTTTCTTTCTGTCCAGTGACTCGATTACTCATGTATATGCTTATTGTATTCCAAATCTTTCTAACTGATTGTGGTTTAGGTTTTGTTAATCCAAACCCTGCAATTTTCTCCTCGGTCAATTTAAGCCGTCCATGACGATTTTCAGGTAATACCTACGTCAGGTATGTGGGTTTTCTGATCGTTGTCTCCCCCTTTCCTCTGTAGTATCTTCAGTATGATATCCCTGTTCCGGCTTCGTTATACTATCCCTGATCGGTACTGGTAATCACAAGTCCCTACGATGTATACGTGTCATTCTGGACCAGTATGCTGCTCACCGTTCCTACGAAATATACCTATCAACGTTTCCTGATTAGTATGCTCTGCACCTGTGCTTTCTAAGTGATCTCTTGCATCAGAAAACTGGAAAATTTGATATGTAGAAAACTGGGTTGACAGTGAACAACAGAAAACTGTCTGATATGTAGAAAAGTGGGTTGAAGTTGATATGCGGTACCCGGACGACGTTATATTCCGAAACCAGGTTGACGGTGATGATCAGAACCGTTACTACAGGAAATACTTGTGAACTTCAGGCTTATGCGTAAGATCCCATGATGAGGTTAGCTAAGTCCCCGACCAGCGGACGCTGAGGCAAGGAGGCCGTTTAGTCTGCGATGGGGTGGAAAACCCAAGGGGATGAATACCGTAGCATGCCTGTTGTAGCTGTTGGTGACTTCACAAGTATGATGCTTATACATCTTGTACAGAGACATTTGCCAGAAAAACCATACACCTCGTCTAGGAGTTTTGCCTAGTTTGTCATGCTTTCAGCTTCTGTTCGACCATGAGAATGTTTTGCCTACTTGGATAACATCTTGGACCTCATATATCGGTTAGATCTATCATCTTTCTATCATTAATCTACATGAGCCAGATCTGAGTTCCACTGATAGAATTAAAACATCTAAAAAGGGATAACCTCGTACTTCTGTGATGTTTTCTTCCACAGCTACTTTGACTCCACACCCACAGCCATGTGGGACGCTTCATCTTCTCACCAGACACCTTCGTTTCCTTCTCCCCGTAGTTTGTTCTCCTCCAGCACCATAGACATACCTGCTGAAGAAGCTAGTATTCTTCAGGCTCTATGGGATGCACAAGGTGCACACACGTCTCCACTGATGGAGCAATCCCTTAACAGGCTGTACTTGTATTTCCAAAGGAATAATAGATCTCCTCTTCCAAAACCAAAAGTGGAATCCCTTTACAAGGATTCATTTTTCCCCCACAAGAGAGAAGCTATTTTCCAGTTAGCCCGACAATGCTTACCTGCACACCTTGTCTCAGATATACAGGCCCGTTCTCGCACCGACATCGACAAGTGGTTACTTCGCTTCAAGGCCCTCCATGAAATGGCTAGACCCGCTGAGCCAGGGCTAAATCTGTCAGGAAACCCGTACAACAACGGCAACGTCTACATAGCAGAATCCTATGTAGACCAAGACTTGAAGATCTCCAAGGACTACCCAACTGCATCAGTAGCAGCTGCAACAAAATCCGAAGCACCACAGGCTGCATGTACCTATATCTGCAGATCACATCCGCGCCCCCAGAATGGAGTCCAGATGGCATAATATATTACCCATCTTACCATCACATTGATATCCAGAGCATTCCCGTTAACCTTTACTGGCCAACTCGATATCGAGAACTGACATACGACGACGAGCTCCTACTCCAGACATCGGTAAACGGGTTCATGGCCATCTATTGCAATCTCAGTCTGGCCACGCGCAGAACAATTCAAGAGACTGACAGAATATGCATCCAAGTCCAGGAAAACGGCTTGCTTGGGACGTTGCGACAGAACATCTACGAAGGAGATGTTTTTGCCTCTTCAGATACGAAGCGTCGATTACAAGAATCTGTTGTAAACAAATACGCTAAGTATTGGCATAAACCCCCAAGAGATCCGAGCATGCTACCACATATCTGTCCCAGTTTCTATCTTCCCCAGTGGATCGATGCTCTCGTTGAAGACCACACGCGCGCAGATCTCGGCTAAACATCAAAACACTCACACCGTCTACAGCCCACTAATTTCTGTGTTACCTTTGTGCTAGTTATCTAGTTTTATTTGTGTTTCCTTTTCTCATGTAACTCGAAGAGATCAGTCCGACTAGAGTGCTTAGCTTAATGAGAGTCGTTTAGTAGTTAGTCTTTTGTAATCAGTAGTTAGTCTTTCTTACAGTCAATGTAATGAGAGATTAAGTAATATAGTGAGATGTATTGTAGCATACTTATATCTGTATGTGTCTTCTGTCATATCTGTTTAGTGTTTTTTGCCATTTTGTTATGCTTCCGCCCATCTATGTTTTCTGTCATCATCTAGGTTCATTTGAACCTCTGTTTAGTTAGCTTGATGTTAGCGTCCTTAACACGTTGCTAGGGTTTTAACGTGTTAACCTGGTTTAGGGTTTAGGGTTAGCCCCCTGGGGACAGTGAAAAAACCGTTGAAACCTTCTTAGGGCCCACCATGATGTTTATTTGAAATCCAACCTGTTCATAAGTTTACACAGACATGGAAGAAGGGAAAACACAAATATTAGCTTGATCGTAAACTTTTGTGGCCCCAAGAAGATTTTAATGGTAGGAGATCAAGCCTCACTGTTTTCTTTAGTGGGGTCCACTTGAGCTTTGGTGAGATACCATTGAAAATTTCTTGGAGGTCACGAAGGTTTTGGATTAAGCTAATATTTGATTTTTCCCTTCATCCATGTCTTTGTGATCTTACCAACAGGTTGGATGACAAATAAACATCACTGTGGGCCCTATGAAAGTTTCAACGGTGGGCACTCAATCCGCACTGTTTCCAGTGGTATGGTCCACTTGAGATTTGGATTTGCATAATTTTTTGAAGACCAAGTTAAAATGGGCTGGAGAAACAGATGGACGGAGTGGATATACAAAATACTATCCATGTGGGACACACGGTAGGGGTAACAGGTGTTACCGGGTTAACACCCAGTAAGCTGTTACCGGGGTAACACCTAATTCGCTCCCCCCGTCCGACAGAGGCGGATTGCTTGTGAGAGCCTTTTGCCGGCATCTCCTGCGCTCGGTATCTCAGTGGGCCCAGCGTGATTTGTGAGAAATCTACGCGGTCCAACCGTTTTGTGAGATTATTTTATACGTTTCAACAAAAAATAACGGGATCAAAGACTCAAGTGGGCCGCACTAAATTAAAAGGTGGGTAGGGAAATTTCTACCGTTGAAACCTCTATGGAGTCAACAGTGATGTTTATATGCCATCCATACCGTTGATAATGTCATTCCTCCTGAGATGAACTGAAAACACAAATATTACCTTGATTCGAAACTTTTGTGGGCCCACGAATATTTCAACTGTGGAAGTTTAATCGTCACGTTTTAGGCTCACTTGAGTCTTGGATCCCGTTCATTTTTTGTCACAATGCCTAAAGTGAGCTCACAAAATGGTTGGAGGGCGTAGATTTCTCACAAACATCAAGGTGGGCCCCACCTAGATTACGAGAGCAGGAGAAGCTTGCGAAAGGCAATCCGCGTCCCCGTCTGGAGAGGAGCGGATTGTGTGGAGTCCGGGTGCGACATGGGTGAGACCCCGGAACCAGCGATGTGGGTGGGACCCTGACCGTAGGAGCCCTCCTTGATGTATAAATTGTATATCCATGCCTTTCCTCTGCTTTTACAGCTTATTTTACATATTACTACAAAAACTGAAGCTGATGAAAATTTCATGTGGACCACACCATTAGAAACAGTGGTTAATGATCGTTAAAAACTTTTGTGGGCCACAAAAGTTTTCTATCAAACTGATATTTGTTTTTGAGTTTCATCCCTATCTTAGTGACCTTATCAACAGATTGGATGGTAAATAAACATTATGATGGATGCCAGGAAGTTTTTAATGGTAGGTGTTCAACAATCACTGTTTCCTTTGGTGTAGTCCACCTAACATATTAATATGCTTCAGTTTTGAGGCCGTATCCTGTAATAAGCTCCAGAAACAGATGGATGGCGTGGATATACAACGAATAAATCCAGGTGGGCCCTAGGTTCAGTGTCTCACCCACCTCGCTTGTTCCGGGGGTCGCAGCCTAGTTGCGTTCGTGGAGTCCCACCCGTACTGGACGCCTTTTGGCTATTGACGCTGGGAAGCGGATTAGGTGAGACCCCCTTTCCACCAAGGTTGGTGGACCCCTGATTTTGGGGCTCACTGTCACTGTGATGTATATAACTAAATCCACGCTGTCCATCTGTATTGAAAGCTCATTTTAGGGTATAATCCAAAAAATGTAGCAGCTCCAAATCCTAGATGGATCACGGTACAGGAAACATTGGATTGAATGTAGTAACAGTGTAAATTGAAAAATTCTTGGTGGCAATAGAAGCTTTTGATCAAGCTGATATTTTTGTTTTCCCTTCATCCATGTCTTTGTGATTTTATGAATAAGTTGGATGACAAATAAACATTGTTGTGGGCCCTTGAAAGATTTCAACACTAGAAATCATTGTTCCCACAGTTTCCTATGGTCTGGTCCACCTAAGCTTAGGTTATTCTTTAATTTTGGGCTCAACGGCTAAAATTATCTTAAAAAATGAATGAACGGGGTGGATTTCTCACAAACATCATGGTGGCCCCACTTAGATTTCATGAGCAGAAACTTCCAGTAATATGCTTTAATTTCGCGTACACGACTCCAAACTCTTTTCCTAGTTAGTGCCAAACTCTTTTCCTAATTAGAGCATTGTGAAGGAATTGGAGCCGGCTGGAAGAAACAGGTATTTTTATTTTCATATTCCTTTTACTTTCTTTCTTTTAAAATCCTACCCATGTGTCCATATAGCATACAAAATTTTGATACATTGGCGGATGAATTCAAAAAACTTCATAGGGTCCATTGACACCCTTCATCGGGTATGACCAATCTAGTCACCTCTCAGTTAACATCTTTCAATATATAATTTATCAAGAGGCATCATGGATGTTCCACTGCAATGATAATGAGATGTTTTTCAGTAAGTTCATTAGCAGGCCCTTTTGTTCTCTCTTCTCTCTGTTTTTTTTTTCTTTTTTGTTGAACCAGAGCATTAAAAAGGAGGTGAATCAGGTGATTTTCATGTTGTGAATCAGGTGATTTTCATGTTCTTAAAAGATGGATGAGTAGGTCATCATCACATCATTCATGATAGGGCCCACAACATTTAAAACTCAAGACGGCCCTCACATGGTTAGGGTAACACCCACTAAGATATTCCCAGGGTAAGAACTAATCCGCTCTCAAGGTTTCAACTCCGGAGGGATGCATATTTCCTGCCAAAGAAAGTTCCTTTGCTGGAAATCTAGGTGGGAACCACCGTAATGTTTATGAGAAATCCACACCGTCCATCTGTTTTGTGAGATCAATTTAAGACATGTGACCAAAATTGATCCGGATCCAAGACTCAAGTGAGCTGAAAACATGAGGATTTAATGTCCACAGTTGAAATATTCATGGGGTCACACAAGTGTTGAATCAGGCTAATATTTATGTTTTCAGTTCATCCCAGTAGGAATGACATTATGCACGGTATGGATGGCATATAAACATCACTGTGGACCCCATGGAGGTTTCATGGGTAGGAATTTCCCTACCCACCTTTTCTTTTAGTGCGGCCCACTTGAGTCTTAGATCTGGATCTTTTTTGGTCTCACGTCCTAAATTAAGCTAAAATATGAATGGACGACGTGGATTTCTCACAAACATTACGGTGGGCCCACCTAAATTTTTGGCGCATGAACTTTCTACAAAAGGCTTCAGGTTGGATGTCAAATAAACTTTAAAGTGGGCTTAGGAGGTTTTTAACGGTGGACATTCAATCACTACGATTTTCTATGGTGTGGTCCATCTGAGATTTAGATATGCTTGAGTTCAAGCCATATGTAAAAATGGATGGATGGTGTGGATATAACAAATACATCCTTGTGGGATCCACGTAGCATTGATAGTAGCTAGCTGAAAACTTGCAGCGTGGCTGACTAAAACTCGACCAGAAGAACACGGATTTCCTTTAAAAGCTTTCCCAGAAAGTTCCTAGCAACAAAGCTAGGTCCGCCCCATGTGATGTTTGTGTGAAATCCACCCCATTTATCCGTTTTACGAGTTTAATTTAGGACATGTGATAAAAAATGAACCACCTAAAATGATTGGACGGTGTGGATTTAATGCACATACATCACCCTGAGCCCCACAGTTAGGGGTCCCACCCACCTTGGTGGATCCAGGGTCTCACCTAATTGGAATTGGATTGCGTGCGAAGTAAACTCAGTTGGGCCCACCTAGAATGTATGTGCTTTATCTGTTCCGTCCATATGTGTGTTCAGCACATTTTAGTGGTTGAGACCAAAATTTAAGCATATCCAAATCTCAAGTGGACCATGCCATGGGAAGCAGTGGGAATAATGATTTCCACCGTTGAAACCTTCCCAGGCCCTACAGTGATGTTTATTTGTCATCCAACCTCTTCGTAAGATCACATGGATACGGATGAAGGGAAAACACAAATATCAGCTTGATCCAAAACTTCTGTGTCCTCCGAGAATTTTTCAATGGTAGACATTCAGTTCACACTTTTCTTGTGGTGTGGTCCACTTTAGATTTTTATATGCTTCATTTTTTTGCAACATACCTAAAATTTTATGTTAAGATGGATGGACGGAGTGGATAAAATATGTAAATCATTGTGGGCCCCACAGAGTTTACTCCGCACGCTAGCGTGCGGAGTTAGTCAGTACGCAATCCGCTTCCCACCTAATCCGCTCCCCAGGTGGAGTAGCCATCTCGCTCCTGAAGTGACGTCACCAACCTATGTGGGCCCTACCATAATGTATGTGTTGTATCTACACCGTCCATCCATTTGGAGAGATCATTTTAGGGAATGAGACAAAGATTGAGGCAGATGCAAAGCTCAAGTGGACCCCACCAAAGAAAACAGCAGGGACATAATCATGGAGCCCACAGTGATGCATGTGATTTTTGAGACCCTGCTTTGGGGGATTCCTGACCGTGGAGCCTACAGTGATGTATTTTCTTTACATCCACACCGTCCATCCGTTTTGACAGCTCATTTTAGGGCATGATCCAAAAAATAAAGTGGATCCAAATCTCAGGTGGACAACACCATAGGAAAAGGTCACGAAGACCTAGACGAAGTGACTACACATATATCAGCTTGATCCAAAACTTATGTGGCCCACAAGAAGTTTAATTTTAAATGGTCAATCACCACTGTTTTCTGTGGTGTGGTCCACCTGAGATTTGTATCTGCTTGATTTTTTGGTACCATACCCTACATGAACTGTCAAAACGGATGAACGGTGTGGATGTAATGCACATACGTCACAGTAGGCCCCACATTCAGGGATCCACCAAAGTCGCATCCTCATTTTGGAAGTTTTAGGAATGATTTTATACTGTGCAGCCCACTTGAGTTTTGGCATAAAAGGAGAATAGGAGGGAAAACACGTGATGGATGTATTAGATCTCACTAAAACATGATGGTGGGCCCCACACGTTGATTTGTAGGTTGGGATTATTCTTGAAACATTTGTATTTTTTGTATTGGATCTAGGCTTTTTTTTTTTTTTTTTTTTTCCTTTCTTTCTCGAGAAGCATAGGCCCTCGGTTCCACCAAACCTAATGCGAGCTGTTGGTGACAATGCTCAAGGTATTAATCACTGAGTTGGGTATTATTGTCAGAAATATGGCCCCGCTCCGTTTTTCCAAATGGAAGGTCATTCCAGACGATGACAAGAAGAAGATGTGGCAAAGCTATGAAGATAAGTAATTTAAATTAAGAAGATTGTGTTAATTCGAATATTTCTAGTTACATTTGATGCTACGTTTATAATTGCATTTAATTACTTATACTATATTTTGCAGTAAAAGTTTACTCTTAAGGAGGATCCCTATATCCAGGAAGCTGTATATTAGTAGTTAAATCGCCAGTATAGGGATTATCGGCATACGCTGCATAAAGATCATTATTGCAAGTATGACACTAATGCTGTGAGAATGCAAAAAAAACCCGAAGACGTGAGCCAGAATGACTGGGAGGATCTTGTCAAGTACTTTGGATATGAAGACTTCAAGGTATGCATGTTAATTAAGTTATGTTGTCTGCGCTTTCAATCGATTATTCATACATATATTACTTATAATTTTTATTCTTAAATGAAGAAAATAAGCAAGAGAAATAAAGAGAATCAGGGGAAGCAAAGTATCGGCCATGTCACTGGGACGAAGGCTTTTGCTCGACTCAGCTATGAGAATGTAAGATTCATTTAAAATGTTTATAGCACTTATGTTAATAAATATATATTAAATGTATTAACTTTGCTAATGATAGCGTAATCCTGAGACGGGAGATGAGCCCTCCCGAACTAATATGTGGTTTGCTACCCGGTTTAGCAATAAGAAGAACAGTTGGGTTAATTTGAGATCTCGTGAAGTATACGTATGTGATCATGTCTTTCTATATTTCCTTGTTAATTTCTTATATATTACTAAATTGATAGATAATAATCATTTTACAATTAGTTTTCAAATGTAGGAGGAGCTTCAAAGACTACAATCTCAGCTAGTAGAGGAAGGCGCTAATCCCTTTACTGAGGATGAGAGGTTCGAGGTAGTGTTCGGACCAGAGCGGTCCAGATATATACGTGGCCGTGGGCCGGTCTAAAGCCTAAGACATCTACATCTGGGCAGAAAATTCGTGCACAGCTACAGAGAGAAAATGAGGAGCTTAAGAGGCAAGCTGAGGCAGATAGGAAGTAGGTTGAGGCAGATAGGAATCGCTTGGAGTCATTGTTGATGGAGAATATGAGGCGGGCTGAGGTAGATAGGAGTCGCTGCTTACAATTTATAGAATTACAGATCCCACCCTTCATCCAACAGTACAATGAGTCAATGCGAATGCCTACCCCTTCTCATTCTAACAGGGTAAGGTATCTTTATTCATAAGTTCATTATAAATTTAATTATGAAATTAAAAAATTATTATCTCTCTAATTATTTTTTTACTTGTAGGTCAGAGACATGTGATGCATAGCTGCTGAGAAGCTCGATGGTCATGACTATTTTTATTTTTTTTGTATTTTTATTTTTTTATGATGATGATGTGTTGCAAACATACAATTCAATTGGGTTTATATGAGAATTTTGTAGTTATATTAATTAAATTTGAAGTTATGTTTACTTGATTGGTGGTGATTAAAATTGTAAATTATCATTTTTATATAAGTAGGTATATCATTTCATTTATAAGTAAGTTTATCAAAATATGTGCAATAAAGAGAAAAAATATAGAGCCGCAACTATAAAAAGTGGCCATTAAAAGTTTGACCAACAACATAAAGCTGCGACTAAAATTTACCACTAAAAGTTCATTTTTACCGCGACATTTAAAAGTCGTCATTAAAATTAAACTTGTAGCTATGACTAGAAGTTGCCACCGAAGGTGAATTTTTAGCCACAATTATATTTTAGCCGCGTCTTTTGAACGTCGTTACTAAAAGTAAATGTTTAGCTACGACTAGAAGTTGTCACTGAAATTAGACTTTTAGTCGCATCTTTTTTCGCTATGAAAAGATCTCTTTTAGTGGTGACTTTAAACCTTCGGTGACAAGCATTGTTTCAATTAGCGGCGGAAAACGTCGCAATTAAAAGAGACTTTTAATGGTTACTTTTCTGAAGTCGCAGCTAAAACATTTAGCGACAACATATATTGCAGCGGTTCAGCGGCGACAGAAAAGTTGTCACTAAACTTTTAGTGGCGCTTTTAAGACGTTTAACAGTGAAATTTTTTGCGGCTAAAAGTCTATTGTTTACCCACGACTTTTAAAAATCGTCATTAAAAGTAAACGATTAGCTGCAACTAGAAGTCGCCACTAAAAGTAGACTATTAGCTGCGACGTTTTCCGCCATTAAAATACAACTTTTAGTGGCGACTTTATACTTTCAGTGATAAGACCGGTTTCAATTAGCTATGAAAAATGTCGCGGCTGAAAGTGGACTTTTAGTGGCGTTATTCTTGTCGTGGCTAATTGTCTGACTTTTAATGGCGACTTTTTTTGAAGTCATAGCTAAAACTTTTAGCCACAGCACATATTGCGGCGGCTCAGTGGTGACGAAAAAGTCGCCACTAAAACTTTTAGTGGCGATTATAGGACTTTTAGCTGCGAAAATTGTGGTAGCTAAAAGTCTTATTTCTTGTAGTTCCTGTTTAAAAGATTCCAGACACCCGTATGATCAAGTGTCAGCCATGTCTGGAACAGGTTAGGAAAGAAAGCCCCCGAGAAGTTAATCCCAGTGTAGTTTTAGGTCTTCGGACCGCTGGAGATAAATTTGTGCAGTTGAAATTAATGGTGAAATTTTTATTTTTTATTTTTTTTATTTTTTTGTATTTTTGAAAAAGTTCCAGATTTCAACTCAGGTAATCAAGCTTAATGCTGGTTTTTATGGAAAGCTCAAAAAATCTTTTTGGTATTTTTTTGAAAATGATCCGGATTATCGAACCTTGATCCCAAGCGGTTGAGGCCGATGCCGATTTTTGGTTGAAAGCAGGAAAAGATCCCCCGAGAAATTAATCCCAGTGTAGTTTAAGGTCTTCGGACCACAAACTGTACAAAACAGGGCAAACACATTTTTTTATTTTTTTTTTTTTTATTTTTATTTTTTTGGAAAATGTCCGGAGTCATCTGATCTTGATGTGAGCAAACAAGACCGATGCCGCTTTTTATTGAAAATCTCTCGGGATGTTGATCCCGACGTAGTTTAAGGTCTTCGGACCCAAAACTGTACAAGAGAGTGCTGGAAATGCATATATATATATATATATATATATATATATATATATATATATATCATATATTTGTGATTTTTGAAAAGTGTTCGGTGTCGTCGGATCTTGATTCGAGCAATCGAGACCGATGCCGGTTTTTATTGAAAATCTCTCGGGATGTCGATCCCGACGTAGTTTAAGGTCTTCGGACCCTAAAATATGTACAAACTGAACATACATTCTTTTTGTGTTTTTTTCAAAATGATCCAGGTCGTCAGATCTTGGCCTGAACGGCTAGGATCGATGCTGGTTTTTATTAAAATCCCTCGGGATATTGATCCCGACGTAGTTTAAGGTCTTCGGACCACAAAACTATGTACATGTAAACAGTAATCAAGGGCGGAGATTCTTGGGATTCTTCTTGGAATGGTTTGGATCATTTAATTATGCCTTTGGATGGTTAAGATCACTGTTTGACCAAGTCAATTTTTTCTTTCTTTTCCTTGAAAATTCCATGAAACTTTTCCACATCATTGTTAGAACTTAGAAAAAGAGTAGGGAAAGATAGATAAGAACTACTCGTCAGCAGTCCTTCTTTCTTTTCTTTTCTTTTCGTGTTTCTTTTATTCCGGGGGAATTCTGAGTATAGAGACATTCATAGACAATCATAAGCAATCACAAAGTGTACACAAGAGAGAGATATCGCAAGGCGAATTTTATTCCAGAGATTCTGAGATCTTTTACATTCCAGGCTGTGATACTGGTCACGAGCCTTTAATTACATCAACGGTTGATCACCCTTGATTGGAAGGCAAAAGACTAATCCGCCGGGGATTATGGTCTTGAGTTCATGGTCATTTAGACCTTTGTTTTCTTGTTATGGACTGAGCCACATTCGTTAGACACGCCAGATGTCTATGTCCCATTTTCTTTCGGTATGTCCGGGTTGAGAGAGTGTCAGGATTCGAGTGGTGCAACTCGGGGCCCGCGCCTGTTACTGTGAACAGGTGACCGCTGGAATACACGAACCTCGAATGTTGGTCGGCATGACCCAGGGCCCGCGCCCGTACTTTTATGACGGGTGACCTTAGGAAAGCACTTCGCAACGTTCCCGAACGAGGGTTTTAATCGAGTGGTGCAACTCGGGGCCCGCGCCTGTTACTGTGAACAGGTGACCGCTGGAATACACGAACCTCAAAATGTTGGTCGGCATAACCTAAAGCCCGCGCCCGTATTTTTATGACGGGTGACCTTAGGAAAGTAATCCGCAACTACGTCATCAGCTCAACCGACGGACCCGTTGTCGATGGCTAGGGCATCGACAGTCTTTTTCATAGTGGCAGTCCATAGCAAGATGTTTCAAGCTTAGTTAGAACTCTTTGTTTGTGGTTTCTCGTGGTAACCATAACCCCTTAGGTTTAGCCTCGGACCTTTATCCGGGATGAATAGAGCTTTGTACAGTAAAGTAAATGTATTTCTTCTGGAGTCGGGCGACTCGTCTTCGAGAACACTCTTTCTTCTGAGTATTTTTAATGATCTGTTTGGGATCAAGTAGGATTTATTGAGCCAAGATCTTTTAAGGATCCAAATTCAATGGGTTAGATCGGCTGCTTCGATGCCTGTAAGTGGCTAAGTATAGGATCCGATGGGTACCTAAATATGCCAATTTCTTATGAATAATGGGGATCGGTGCCCCGTGAATGCTTGAACCGGCTGTTGGATAGCCTGAGTACTTCAGCTTTGCCTCAGTGTCTTTGAGATCGCGGTTGATTTCAACTGGCACTAGTCAATTCTCAAGCCAACAGGGCACTTCCCAGGGCTGAAAACGACTAAGTAATGGACCTGCTTGCGGTTTGATTAGAGAAATCGATGAATATTATCGATAACTATCTTTGAACAGGGGTGGATTACGTCCACGAAGATCGCTGTGCGATCGCATTTCAATTTGCTTAGCAGAAGTCAATTTTCGGGCCAACAGAGCACTTCCCAGGGCTAGAAATGACTAAGTAGTGGACCTGTTTGCGGTCTGATTAAAGAAATCGGTGAATATTATTAATAACCGTCTTTGAGCAGGGGTGGATTACGTCCACGAAGATCGCTGTGCGATCGCATTTCAATTTGCTTAGCAGAAGTCAATTTCCGGGCCAACAGGGCACTTCCCAAGGCTAGAAACGACTAAGTAGCGGGCCTGCCGACCGCTCGATTAGGGTATTCGAGGGTCCTGAGATCGGATAACCTCATCGCAGTGCATGATTATGGTGTATCATGTCATGTAGAAGAAAGGTTTTTCTCTCGGGCTCGGTCCAATTCCGCCCGATTCTACTCGTTTTAGGCCGTTTTCGGCTCTTTCGGAGGGATTTTCGGGGCTGCCAAATTGGCTAAGTGTTGGTCATTTTGGACCGAAACACTGGTTTGGGCCACTTATCATTGACCGTTGGAGAATCTGATCCGTTGGATGGATAGATCTCATCGAGACGCATCCGGCAGAGGTGGTTTCATCAAAATCGGATTCCGGACGAAGGCGGGGCACACGATCGAAGGTCCACCCCTCCCATCAGCGTCCAGGCGCATGGGGGAGTGTGTACAGGCGCATGTGGCCATTTTTCAAGCGCATGTGGAAATTTTACAAGTGCATGTGGTGTTGCATCATCTGTCAAGCGCATGTGGTCATCATCCGGGAGCATGTGCCCATTTTGTACAAAAAACAGATGAAGTAGAGGTGTTCCGGGCGCATGTGGCAGTGCACATGCGCCTGGACCTAAGGAGTAAGCGCATGTCCCTCCCAGACTTAGAGAAAATTCAGGATTTTTTGGCCAGAAAAGCTAGCGCATGTGGGGGAAAAAGCCGGCGCATGTGGGGGATATGCCGGCGCATGTGCTCAGCACTTAGAAAATTTCAGGATTTTCTTCCTGAACTTAGGATTCCGGCAAGGAAATCCCTTTCCGGCGAGGGTTTCCGGTGAGGGAATCCACTCCGGCCAAGGCATCCGGCGAGGGGAGAGAAAGTAAGCGCATGTGGTGCTTACATCACTCTGAGGTCGGCGGGGGATGATCTCGTGCTGATGAATGAAGTGACTTCACTATTTATAGGGGATAATCGGGTCGGGTCCGGCGGGTATTTTCCGGCGCATGTGGTAGAAAACAGAACCAAGCGCATGTGGCAGAAAGCAGCCAAGCGCATGTGGTGGATCCGGGCGCATGTGCTTTACCGGCGCATTTCCCGGCGCTTTTCGGAAAAATGTTTAATTCACTAGAGTGAAAGCGCATGTGGTTGGAGGCCAAGCGCATGTGGTTGGAGGCCAGGCGCATGTGCTTTGCCGGCGCTTTCTCACTACTTAGCCAAATTTTCAGGATTCCAGCACTTAGAAAATTTCAGCATTTCAGCTCCGACGAGGGACTTCTAAAGGACAGCTACCTTTTCTAGACATGCACTCACTATCACCAAACCACTTCTAGGCTAGAATTGACCTCCTGAATGAACGGGGTGGGGTGTGGAAGTCCATATGTTGCCAATTTTGGTACTTCCTTCCTAATTTGGAGCCTCCGGGTCGGCTTGTCGTATAGGAACGTTGTTCCGGGGAGCGCGCGCATGGAAATACGCATTGTAATGACTTCAAACTTGCTATTTAAGGGTTTTGGGATGCTTCGGATATTTGGCACCAAAGCGCATGTCCAGTTCCGCTCCAAAATGGTAGCTGTAGGCTTACGGACCCTTTTTGGTCAGCTCCAAACGGGGATGAAACGCATTTCGAGGTGCGCAGGTAAAAATATGCATTGGATGACTTTGAAACTTGCAGGTTAAGGGTTTAAGGACATTTCGGATCATTTGGTACTGAAGCACATGTCCAGTTCCGCTCTGAAATGGTAGCTGTAGGCTTATGGACCCTTTTTGGTCAGCTCTAGACTGGGATGAAACGCATTTCGAGGTGCGCAGGTAAAAATATGCACCGGATGACTTCGAAACTTGCAGGTTAAGGGTTTTAGGACATTTTGGATCATTTGGCACTGAAGCGCATGTCCATTTCTGCTCCGAAATGCTGTTTATGGATTTTGGTCGCTACCAAGCGATCAAGGTCGTGCTGGCGTTTTCGGGGCTCTCTCGGCCTCGAAACTTATCCAAATCGTTGCCACTAGACCATGGGATGTCGTTTTATAATGGGTACAAATTTGAACCCCAACAATCATCAAGCCAATTTCTCACCAATTTCTCTCAAGGTGAGATTTTGGTGAGATTTCTTACTTTTTCTCACCATTCTCTTCCATCACTTCATTCTTACATGGAGGTATAAGATTCACTTGTAACCACCCTTCCCAAGGAGGAGTTCTTCCCAAGGAGAGGGGGTGAGAAGTCGTTTCACATAGGTAGAGGGTAGGACGGCCTCCTGTGCCCCGCCCGAACGGTCTCTGACCCCCGGTTTCTTTAGTGGGCTGGGTAAAAGGGTGCCCTCCCCTTTTCTATATAACATGGGGCACCCTTGCCCCCTTCAACGTGCAATCTCTCTCTTCTCTCTCTCTCTCTCATACTCTCTCTTTCTTCAAGTTTCCTTTCTCTTTTTTTGTGGTTCTTTGCCCTTTTCAAGTGGTGGGTTGGGACAGCAAGGTGGTCCCTCTTTGGTGAGTGGTAAAGGTATGGACCACTTCCTTTCTCTTTCTTGTCCTTTTCCTTCTTCATTGTTTCTCATGGTTCCTTTCTTTTCTTCATGTATCTATTTCTAAAGAAGTGAAGGTGAGCCCAAGTATTTTTTGGGCCATTTTCTAGATCTCAAGTCTCTTTCAAAGGTGGGCATGGAGAAGGACATTGCAAGCTTTCCGTTCTTCCCTTTTTCTTCTTTTCACACTCCCTTCATGTGTATGTAAAGGGTAATTTTGCCATGTCCATCAAGTGTGCATGGCAAAATATACTATCTCTTTCATGGGAGTTGGGCCTCTTTTCATATGTATCAAATGGGCTCAAAGTGAAGTCATGGCCCTTGGTGTATTTGATGGGCCCAATGCTTCATTTTGGGCTCCCTCTTACTTTCTTGCCCTTGTTATTTCCTTTGGAGCTTTCTTTTTCTTTTCCATCTTCTTTCCAAGATTTGGGCCCATGGGCATGGTAGGGCCCATCTCAATTTTTGGGCTCATGGGGCTCACTTTGGGTGACCCCATCTTTCTTCACATGTGTATGGACCAAGGTGACTAGCCCATTCTTCACTTGGATCTCAAGTGGGCTAGATTTTTTTTTGGTTGGGCCTTTATGGACAAGTAGCCCAAGTCTTCCACCATCTCTTGATTATGATGTACATCCTTATGTACAAGGTGTGGTGGGTTCCTTAGAATTTTTCCATATGGATGGGCTTTTGGGCCTTCATTGAAACTTGTGCACTTCTTTGAACCATGTGTGCCCCACTACACTTTGTTCATGTAGGATTTTTTCTTTTCATGCTTTTTCTTTTGATGGATGGAGGACTTGAGTTACTTGATCATCTACAAGTCCCATGAGTGAGTTGTTCCAACAATCTCACTATGTTCAAATGTTTTTTTTTTTTTTTGTGGGAGGAAAGTGGTCCTCAAGAGCTTCATTAGATGTCATCAATCTCAAATGGATGATTCTCCTTCAAGTGAGCTATCCATGCAACCATAGCTCCTTGAGCTTCTCTTGGGGTGTTTGGTGGGTCATCTACCATCATTCTCATGTATGAGTGATTTTCCTTTAAATTTGTGGGAAAGAATGATACCCATAAGTTGCCCAATTTTGTCCCATGCTTTGGGGCATTTTGGATTTTGATCTTCAAATGGGCTATGTATATCATTCTTAGCCATTTTATGATGGTTGGGTGACTCATCAAGCCATGCCCTTTTGTGCTCAAATGGTCCCCTTGCTTTGTAAAGAAATTGGTGCACATAAGTTGCCCAAACTTGCCCTTATATGGGCATTTCCAACTTTGACTCCTCATGTGGGCTATGTGCATCAAAATTTTTACCATTGGCCTCTTTGATCCATATGTTTGTGGGTAGACCTCCCTGTTGTATTCTCATGGTCAAAACTTTCATCAAGATGAGGCACATAAGGTTGCCCATGGTTGATCCATGAATGGGTTCTCATGCTTTAAAGTGGGCTACGTGCTCCCTCCAATCCATTGAGATGAGGCATTTGGGTTGCTCTTGGGGGCCCATTTCCCTCCTATTCTCCATTTGTCCATATACATGTGTAAAAGGTGGGCACATCCTAAGTGAGAATCATGGCCTTGGCCTAAAAGTGGGCCAATCCTTGGCCACATATGGACTTTGAAGAGGGGCTTCTCATGTGAAGTAGGATTCTCATCCTTTGTTGATCTCATAGCACTTGAGTGCATTTGTTGTCCAAAATATGTCCTTGGATGGTGGACTTTTCTTGCCTAAGGCATGTCATGCAATCTTCTTTAGGATGGGCCTTGCTTTTTCCAATGGGCCCAACACATATCCTTGGTGACACATGGAGCTGGACTTTAGATCTTGCATTTGAATGTGAGTCCAGTCCCGTGGGTTTCCTGGATGATAATTTGGATTTTAACGGGTAAGGGATAGGGACTTACCTTGCCAAGCTTGTAGGATTCAATGGCGGACGGTACCAGAGGTCGTCGAGTGATTGATGAGGATTATCCTACCTTCATCATCCGCCGAGGGGACCACATGTGTTCCTTAGCTATGGAGCATCAACCTCTTCCTGCTATCAAGGGTCGAGGTACCAGGGATCACTGGGACAACTGGGTGAAGGATCCATAGCCCTTGCTTGAACGAGTACTTGCTGGTACTTCTTTTGCTGGCCTCCTCACCTTACGTTTTCATAACAACGATGCTAACCGCATGATACTCGGTGCCCTTTGCGAGAGGTGGCGGGACGAGACCCACACCTTCCAGCTCCCTTGTGGTGAATGTAGAATAACTCCCCTGGACATTTATATGTAAGTAGGCTTTCCGTTTCATGGAACAGTTGTTCCTCAAGTCAGCTCTCTGGCTCCCCTCACTTCCACTGACTGGCTACGGCTCGTCGGTGATGTCCCACCCGAGGGTGAATTCCAAGGCCATCAAGTAAAGATGCGATGGTTCTACAACACTTTTACCTCCGTCATCCCCACCAACGAGCGAGAGGCCCTCCACAAAGCACGGGCCATGATCACTTATGCCTTCGGGTCCTTCCTTCTCTGCCACGCGAATGAGAGGGTTGATCCTAAATTTCTTCGTTTAGTCGAGGATCTTCATCATCCCTATAACTGGAACGGGGCTATCTTGACCCATATCTTCCAAGGTCTGGACAAGACCTGTCGGCATAGCCGGTCCTTCATAGGTTTTTGGCCTGTTGTTGAGGTATCTCTCCTTTCACCTTCCTTGGAGTCATTTGCCTTCTTTCTCTCTCTGATCATTAGGTGTGCTTTTTGCCCAGACCTGCTTTTATGACCATTTTTCCCATCTTGCTCCGAAGATACGGGATGATGTTGAGCCGCCTCTGTATCGCCACATGTACTGGCATCAACGAAATCGCCAGCGGAACTCTCGAGTCTCCGGGGACAACTGGCGCGCCGACATAGATGGGTTGACCGTCGAAGATGTAAGTGTCTTGCTTTCCTTATCCCTTATGCTGCTCTATAACTGATTGTGATGACCTCATTTACTGTAGCTTGCTCGGATGCCGTATGCCAACTTCCCCCTCTACTATACTCCTCAGCATGTGGAGGCATATGATGCTTCATGCCTCCGTATCATGCTTTCTGACGCTGAATCATTTCAGTGGTACTTGGGTGAGAGATTGCTTCGGCAGGTTACTGGGGTGGCACGGGTCCCTTGTTCTGCACCTCCACCAGCTGCTCGGATCCCGGCTGATGAGAGAGCTGAGGCTCTCGTGGGCCAGCCCGGATTTCGTTTCACGATCTCGGATCGTGACTATGATGAGTGGTATCTGCTGTACGGCCAGGGGCCTCTGCTTCCTTCGCTCTATGTTCCAGGGGGTCGTCGCAGATATGCTGGAGGCTCGGTGACTTCTCCTTTGATGGATCTTTACCGTCGGGAGTGGGATGAGAGGAGGGGTGATGACGACTATGTTGGTGACTTGTAGCCTGCTTTTGTATTCAGTTTACTTGATGGATGGACTTCTTCTTTTTGCTTTTACCCACTTTTGTATCAAAATCTTCTGAATGAATACACAATCTTAATTCTTCTCAGATTACTTGATGACGCTTGGATGCTTTGATTTCTGATTCAGTCTTTAGTGATTTGTAGAGGATGAGCCTTCTTAATTGCATGGATGATGGCTTGGATGGTTCAGATTGCTTGATTTGGCCTTGTGGGCCCACTTGATGATTAGATCTTGGATTCTGGCCTTCTTTCTTGATGATCAAGCCTTTGATCTTGCTGTTTCGTGACTTGTATGAGTTTTTCCATGGTTTACATCATGCTGATCTAGTCTTTGAATGGCTCAGATTGATAGATTTGGCCCTGTGGGCCCACTTGAGACCTCGGCTTTCCCTTGAAGTACCTCTTTTTGATGATTTGTGAGGCTAAGAAGGCTTCTCATGGTGTGGATGATGACCTAAACTGCTTAGATCACTTATTTTGGCCTTATGGGCCCACTTGATGATCAGATCTTGGACTCTAACCCTTGTTTTGACGATCCAACCTTTGATCTTGCTGTTTGATGACCCATGCGAGCTTTTCTATGGTTCAGATCATGATGATCTAGTTTTTGAATGACTTGGATTGCTTGTGGCCCCCACTTGATCACCTTTCCCTCTCTTTGACTTGATCAGCCATGTTCTGGCCGCATTGCTTCGTGATTGGACCGGTGGGGCACCTTTTATGATCTTGATTAACCTCAATCGAAATCTGAAGTGGACCGGAGCCTTGGGCGGCCCACGGGGTGCCATCTGCTGACGTGGACTGTCAGCCTCACCTGCCAAGAACCCTGGAGCCAATCTCGTGGAGAGAGAGGGAGCGCGTCCGTACGGGCGGCCCAGAGCAGGCCACCCAAGGCTCGCCTCTTGAGCAGCCTGGGCTGGCTCGTGTTCGGACATTCTTCACAGTCCACTGTCTTTGTCCTCTCATTCCCTGCACGTCCGGGTTCGATTGCAGCCATGAATATTCTCCTTGTCTCATCTTCCCTCCTCCTTTTGTCCTTTTCTTAGTTTGTCTTTTCTCAAGCAATGGATGGTGGAGATTCATAGGCTGTAGGGGCTGCCCATGGTGGGTCCCACATTTCAGGAGGTGGTGCAGGCTTTAATGATGTTGGAATTTCTTTAATGGATGGTGGAGATGGGGCATTGAATGGGGGCATTGATGAGGGGCTAGAGATGGTAGTTGGTGGAGCTTTGAATGGCCCCATTAATGGCAGCCATGCTGAAATTCCAGATTTGAATAGGGCTTTGATTGTGGGAGAAATGGATGGCATGGATGAGATGGGAGGATGGGACATAGGTGAGGCTATGCATCCCTTGAATGTGGGCCACATGGATGATGTGATTGATGGAGGTGATGGGACCATGATGGAAATTGATGGGCTGATCTCATGTCTGGATGGTATGGACGGTTCGGATGATACCTTTGACGGTTTGGATGCTCTTGATGAGGGCCGAGATGTGCGGCATACTTGCTTGGGTGGACTTGATGTGATCATTGATGATGCCCCCCTCATGATGGACGGTGTAGATGCCTCGATGATCCCTTTGATCGGACAGGATGATGACTGGATTCATGATTTCTTGCTGGAGAGGGCCGCAGGTCCAGATTTGACCGTTGATTCTTCGATCGGGGTAGCCGGGATCCTTCTTGATGGTTCAGATGTATTTTTCGACGGTCGGATTGGTCAGGATGCCACGATGTACGGTATGATCTTTGCTGATAGTCCTTTTGATGGAGAGCATCGTCCTTCTCCTGATCGTCGATCCTTTGCGTACTCTATTCATGAGGTGGGCGAGTCCTCCCATGCGGCTGAGGTTGTGACAGCTTCAGACAGTGATGCGACTATATCGGACATAGTCATTACTGGGGACAGGTCAGGGGCTGTTGAGTCTGCAGAGGTTCCAGCTTTTCCTTCTCTTTCGCCCGTTGACCTTCCGATCCTTGATGAGTTATCGTTGATTTCTGGGCCTTTTGTTCTGGAGGGGGTACTAGTGAGGACTTGTCAGCTGCTTCCCCATCCTTCTTGCTCGCCACGGCTGCTTGCTTGGCTTGACAGCTTATCAGCCTATGAGATTCGGGACTTGGAGTCCTATGGCCTTGGCGGTCTGATCCATATGGCTAGAGTTGACATTGATTGGAGGATGCTCGGAGCTGCTTCGATTGATTGGGTCCCTTCGTTGAACTTATTTGTGTTCAATGATATGGAGATGGGACCTTCTTTGGAGGAGCTTGCACGCTTGACAGGCCTACCCTTGGATTATACTCAGTATTTCTCGCCGAAGACGGCCACACCGCAGAACTGGTTCGGGATCCCCTATCTTGTTCGGCCTGCCGTTGCCGGCCAGGATGCTGTAGTGTTCTCCTTGGACTTGCTGTATGATCTTTTTCGAGTCCTCGGAGTGTGGCCGGTTCTACCTTCGCTCGGAATGCACTGATATTTTGCTTGATAGCTGAGGTGCTGCTCTCGAGATGGCACAGGTCCCAGACTCCTTTGCTTTTTGAGGTGATGAGCCGAGCTATCCGACGGCAGGGGATCATTTCTCTCATCTTGGCCGAGCTGTTTGATGGACT
This sequence comes from Liriodendron chinense, assembly GCA_003013855.2. Lineage (NCBI taxonomy): Eukaryota > Viridiplantae > Streptophyta > Magnoliopsida > Magnoliales > Magnoliaceae > Liriodendron > Liriodendron chinense. Next base: position 768,515 of record ML058381.1, on the reverse strand, counting down.
GACCGACTGCGCTCTGGGCCGTACTCGTGTCCTTCGCGGATGATGTGCATTTCTTCAGGTATCTTTTCTACACCCCCCCTTTTTTTTCTCTTCTTGCTTTGTTAGGAATTGCTTTGCTCTAGTTGAACTTCTTTCCCTTCTTATGATCAGGTTTGGTTATGGGAGCGTCTTTCGCTGACCGTTCCTGTACCCTTTCCCGGCCTTCCTAGCTCTGACGTCATGCGTTATATCATGGAGTTTCTTCCGCATACGGCTAGGATGAGCGAGCCCTTGTATCGCAGGATGTTCGCTGAACTTCGTGACTGGAATGTTCGTTGGGAGTCATCTTGGCTTTCACTTCCTCTAGTGCTTTGCGATGCACATTGCCTTCCTCTGATGTTGGTAGGCTTTCGATCTTTACTTTTCTTACCATCCCATTCGGTTCCTGCGGCAGTTTGGGTACGAGTAGGATGTTCCTCTTTTCGCTTTCTACGGGTATCGGGCGTCGAGCACTTCCATCTAGATCCTCTGATTTTAGGACTCGGGTTGATGGATCTTGGGCGAGTTACCTGACTGCTGATTTGCTGGGTTTTGAGCTGCGGACTTTTTCGATGGCGACCGCCCCATATCAGTACTGGGTTGCTGAGCAGTCTTTGTATCGACGTATCCCTTGCTGGCACCGGACTGCTGATGAGGATGAGCAGGATATCCTTGGAGATGCTGGCTCTTCATCTGGTTTATATGAACCTTTTGAGGAGCGCCCATTCATTGATCCTTGCTTCCTTTTGGCCACTCATGGCCATCTGCTGTCTGAGATCTCTGCACTTCGGTATCATTATGAGATGATGTCAAGGAGATTGGCTGCCGATCAGAGGTTGTCTGACGAGGAGACAGCGATCCGTACCCTTAAGCGCGATGAGGCGCATTACCTGCGTATGGAGGTGAGCAGGTTGAGAGCGAGACTACTTCATTATGAGTCAGAGGACTTACCTGATGTGGCCGAGGAGGAGAGTAGAGGTTGATGTTGTCGGCCACCTACACATTCTTTTTGCATATATGATTGATGATAAAAAAAAATTGTATTTTTTTGAAAAAGATGATATGATATGTGTAAAAGAAATATGATGCTTTTAATTGAAAAAAAAACTGTTTGAAAATCTACTGTGCCATGAGTTGTCTTGTGAGTTTGTCTGGATTTTGTGTCCGGGATATAGGAATCAGAACTGGGGCTCGGCCAATGCTTTGACCGATGTCTCGAGATTTGACTTGTGTGTTCCTTTGGTTCCCTAGAGGTGTAAGGTAATGGAAACTGTTGCCCCTTGAGAATGTCAGAATTTGTAGAGCTCTTTGTTCCTGACTGTACTTCCTCTTGTTCTTGCACTTTCACTGCTTGAACCGATCTGGATCATCTGACTTCTTGGTACCTGCACTTTTAATTTTTTTTTCTTTTTCTTTTTGAGCCATTTTTGCCTGCAGCGCTCTTTCGAGTTTTCACTACAGCCGGCCTTTTCCCGTCATTTTTGCCCGTGGTGCCCTTTCGGGTTTTCACCACGTCCCGGGTGTTTGATCTTGCCTGCCCCTTGGCAGCTATGTTGTTTTTACCCTTGGCGCCCTTTCGGGTTTTCACCAAGTCCGCTGTATGCCCACTGTTTTTACTCGGAGCGCCTTTTCGGGTTTTCACTCCGCCCTCTTTGTTTAGGCACACATTTTTTTGTGTGTTTTTGGATCTTTGGATATCTATGGCGGCTAGAGGTCGGGAATCCGTCGTTGCCGGCCGATGGCAGTCTTTCAGCCCTTATCCTAGGTTACGATGATAGAGCTGTTGGTCTTAGCTAAAGACCCTTCTGAGATGAATGGATGGATGACTGTGTTTCTTCTTGGGCTGATTTTTTCTTGGGTGCCTTGCTTTGGCTTCCCTCTTTCTTTCTCTTTTCTTCTTTTTTTTTCTTTTTCTTTGTATTCTTTTTTTTCTTCTTTTTTTTTTTAATCTTTTTTTTTTTTTTGAACCCTCATTTGAAACACTTGTTGGTGGACGGAAATGATTTCTCAGAGGTCTCAGCTTTGACCTCTTGACTTCAGCTCTATTAAAGTAACTCTTGATAAGGTCAGAATAACTTACCCGTGAAAGATCTTCACATTGTCGGCGTTGGTTGGCTCAGGAAGATCCACCCCTCTCATGCTGGTGAGTCTGAGGGCGCCTCCGGGAAGTACTTCTCTGATGATCAATGGTCCGTCCCACGAGGGTTTGAACTTTCCTCTGGGATCCGGAAGGTGCGACGATAGAATCTTCTTCATGACCATGTCGCCTACCTTAAAACTTCTTTTTCGGACTCTCTTGTTGTGAGCCCGAGCGATCCTTTTCTGATAGCACTGTGAATGACTTAGTGCACGCATGCAATTTTCATCTGCTAGCTGCAACTGATCGAATCTGGCCTGTTGCCATTTTCCTTCTTCAATTCCGCTTTCGAGTAACACTTGTGGTGATGGTATTTCCACCTCAACTGGTAGAACTGCTTCCATTCCGTAGGTAAGTTCGAAAGGAGTAACGCCCGTAGCAGACCGTACAGACGTTTGATAGGCCCAAAGTGCATATGGGAGCATATCTGACCAATCTCGATAGGTCACGACCATCTTCTCAAGTATCCTGATGATTGTCTTGTTTGCGGCTTCTACCCCACCATTCATCTGGGGACGGTAGGGGCTTGATCAATGACGTTGAATCTTGAATTTGCTGAGGAAGTCATCCATCTTCCTGTTGACGAACGGGGTCCCCTTATCTGTGATGATAGCATTAGGGATTCCATATCGGCATATGATGTTGTTCTTCATGAATTTGATCACCTGAGATGCTGCAATCATGGTGTAGGAGGCTGCCTCTACCCACTTGGTGAAGTAGTCGACTGCCACAAGTATGTACTCATGACCGTTTGATGCTTTGGGACTGATCTTGCCGATGATGTAGAGTCCCCACATGGAGAAGGGCCAGGGGGTGGTCAGGTTGTATAATTCTGATGAGGGGGCATGGATTTGATTCGCATGCTCCTGACACTTGAAGCATTTTCTAACGTGCTGGCAACAGTCTGTCTCCATGGTGAGCCAATAGTAACCGAGTCGTAGAATCTTCTTTGCCATCATGTGCCCGTTCATGTGTGGGCCACAGATTCCTTCATGTATTTCTTTCATGATCTTTGCAGCTTCTGCTTCATCGACGCATCGAAGGAGGATGTGATTATAGGATCGCTTGTAAAGAACTTCGCCACTGATGGTGAACTGGCCGGCCAAACGCTGGATGGTTCGGCGATCTGTTGCTGTTGCTGACTCTGGATACTCCTGGGTTTCGAGATATTGCTTGATGTCGGCATACCAGGGTTTGTCAGGGACAGCTTCGGCTTCTTCTATTTGTAGGCAAAAAGCAGGTTCTTCTTGAATTTCGACTGTGAGCTCCCATTCTGAAGCTCCTTTTGGGATCTCGAGCATTGATGCGAGTGTGGCGAGAGCATCTGCAAACTAATTCTTGGCTCTGGGCATGTATGAAAAGGTGACTTCTTTGAATTCTTCGATTAGATTGTCAAGATACACATGATATGGTATCAGCTTCTCGTCCTTGGTTTTCCATTCGCCATTGGTCTGATTGATGATAAGCTGTGAGTCTCCAAATACTCGTAGCTTCTTGGCGCCCAAGATTATGGCTTCCCTTAAGCCAACGATGCATGCTTCGTACTCTGCCATGTTGTTGGTGCACTCGAATGCTATGCACCTTGAGATAGGAATAGGGACATCGTCTGGAGAGTAGAGGATTGCTCCAATACCACTCCCTTTAGAATTTGCTGCGCCGTCAAAGAATAATGTCCGCTCACCTTTCTTCTTCTTTTCTTCACTTTCGACAAGCAATAGATCTTCATCAGGAAAGAACGTCTTGAGCGGATGATAGTCCAGGAGAGAGTGAGCCGCGAGATGATCGACGAGGGCCTGTCCCTTGATTGCCTTCTGAGTGACATAGGTGATGTCGAATTCAGACAGGAGTAGCTGCCATTTAGCTATCCTCCCAGTGAGTGTCAGTTTCTCGAACATGTATTTGAGCGGATCCATGTGAGCGAGGAGGAGAATAGGGAATGCAATCATGTATTGACGGAGTCGCTGAGTTGCCCAGACTAGGGCGAGGCAAGTCTTCTCGATCGGGGAATACCTGGTCTTGTAGTCGGTGAACTTTCGGCTCAAATAGTATATTGCTTGTTCCTTCTTCCCGGTCTCGTCGTGTTGGCCGAGGACACAGCCAATGGCTTCTGCTGCTACTGAGATGTATAACAATAGTGGTCGTCCGGGAGTGGGCGGCACTAGAACTGGAGGATTCATGAGATACTTCTTGATGCGGTCGAAAGCGACTTGGCAATCATCATTCCATTCTTTTGGAACGTTCTTCCGAAGGAGCTTGAATATGGGCTCACAGATAGGTGTGAGCTGTGCGATGAAGCGACTGATGTATTGAATTCTACCGAGGAAGCCACGAATTTCTTTCTCTGTTCTAGGAGGGGGCATCTCAATGATTGCTCTGGTTTTGGTCTCGTCGACCCTGATACCATCCTCGCTCACCATAAAGCCGAGGAGCTTGCCTCCCATTGCGCCAAAGACACATTTCTGAGGGTTGAGACGGAGCTTGTACTTTTCTAATCTGTTGAATAACTTCTTCAGATCTTCAAAGTGTCCTTCAATTGTGCGAGATTTGACGATCATATCGTCCACATATACTTCAAGCTCTTTGTTCATCATGTCGTGGAAGAGTGCTGTCATTGCTCGCTGATATGTTGCTCATGCGTTTTTCAGACCGAACGGCATTACCCTGTAACAGAAGGTTCCCCAGGGAGTGATAAATGATGTCTTCTCGCGATCTTCGACGGCCATCTTGATCTGATTGTAACCTGAGAACCCGTCCATGAATGAGAAGACCTTGTATCCAGCAGTATTGTCGACCAGAGTATCGATGTGTGGCAAAGGGAAGTCATCTTTAGGACTGGCCTTGTTGAGATCTCGGAAGTCGATGCACATTCGAACATTGCCATCCTTCTTTGGTACTGGTACGATGTTGGCGAGCCATTCAGGGTAGTTGGAGACTACCAAGAATCCCGCGTTGTATTACTTGATGACTTCATCTCAGACTTTCAGAGCCCATTCTGGCTTCATTCTTCGAAGTTTTTGCTTCACTGGCTTCATATTTGCCTTGGTTGGCAGATGGTGTACGACGAGCTCTTCATCGAGCCCCGGCATGTCTTCATATGAGAACGCGAAGTTGGACAATCTTGAAGCTAGGAACTCTATCATTTTCTGTTTCATCTCAGGTGGCAACGATTTTCCAATGCGTACTTCCCTAGGGATCTCAGGTGTCCCCAAGTTTACTATCTCGAAATCATCGGCTACAACATTGGCTTTGGATTCGAACTTTTTGAGGAGATCCTCTAGTTCGGGAGCCAGATAATCATCTTCCTCATCCTGAGCTTTGTCCAGACCCATGAGCTTGAAGTCTAATTCGATGTCAAAATCATATGATTCGACATCAAACTCATGCGGCTCTTTAGACGAACTTGGCACACTATTGAATGCAGGAAAATAAATATTTTTTGGTTTTTGAGATTTTTCTGAAATGGAAATGCTAGATGTTTTTAACTTTCGAAAGTTTTTGATTTTTTTGGATTTTCAAAATTCATGGGACTTTGAACAAGTGGGCATTGCAGACCATGATTGAGCCCAACTTGTTCCAAAGTTCCGGTCGCTGCTAAAACAGACGTTTTTTTTGGAAGCCAGAGCCCTCAGACGACTCGCTGGCTGATTCAAAAGTTAGGGGAACAGATGACCATTCAGGACCCCACACTTCCTCCCCTGGAGAGGTGGGGGTTGATGATTCGGGCGAAGAATCACAGCCTGGCCCAATGACCATGATTTCTTGCTGGTCGGGTTCGAGATCTGAGTCGTACTCAGTCCCTCCCGGATCACTTACCTCGCATTGCAGTTCGTCTAGTTCCGCAGCTAGACATGAGTTTGGAATCTGGACATCAGACCAATCTAGGGCTGGCCACTTCCCTTTCTTGGTCCAATGGATGGGCTGCTTCTGCCCCTAGCTGATGATTGATGGTGTTGACTTTGCAGAGATGGGCAAGTCGTGCCCCTTGCTGATTGATGCTGAGGTGGGCAAGTTGTGCCCCTGGTTGATTGAAGTGGGCAGGTTGTGCCCCTGGTCGGGAGCAGGTATCAGAGTAACCTGGTCCTGAAGCTGTTGTACTTGACGTTCTTCTTCATCTTCATCTTTTTCTTCTTCTTCTGGAGGCTTAGACGGTTCGAGAATCTGATCCCATCGAATGGGGGGCCACGTGGCCCAAGCTAGGCTCATCGGGAGGCCTTTGTGTAGTGCAGTCGGCTGATTCCCTCCTGGATCTTTGCAAGGTTCTCCTGGCTTGACGAATTGGATGGGTGAGAACCGAAATTTCTTCCTTCTTTTGTCCATGAAGACTGTCTTGTATCCGAGTCCCCATTTGCGTTGGTTGTATATCAGCGGTACCTTTCTAGACTTGAAATGATTCTTCATTCGGTATTTGAGGCTCAGACGTTCTGCCGGCGAAAAGACAAGGTCCATCCTTATCGGTTCTGGATTGGCGATAGAGTTCACGGTCTCGAACTCAAAACTATGAAACGGGACGTCTTCTTCAAAGTGCTGGATATCGATGACCGGGATGTCTGGTTCAATGGCAGTAGCATTGGAAGGAATGATGAGCTCCTTCTCTGCATGGATAGAGATCACTTGATTTTCACAGATGTATTTCACTCGTTGATGCAGGGTTAACGGCACAGCTCCAACCTTGTGCAGCCAAGGTCGTCCGAGCAACATGTTGAAAGAGGCTGATATATCTAGAATTTGGAATGTGATGGTAGAGATTTCTGGACCTATCTGTACCTCTATGTCGACCTCCCCTTCCACTGATCGGCGGGTGTTGTCGAATGCTCTGACGCATATGGTGCTGGGTTGGAATGAAGACGGACTGATTCCCAGACGTTCCGCTGTCTTGAGCGGGCAGACGTTTAAGCTTGAGCCATTATCGATAAGGACCAGCGGGACACAAAGGTCTTTGTATCGTAAGGCTATGTTGAGGGATCACCCATGATCGCGCCCTTCTGGTGGCAACTCCTTATCTGTGAAGGTGATGGCGCGCGGAGCCAGGAGTTGTCCAATCATCAATGCTATCATTTCTGGTGCCGTATCAGAGGAGACGTGAGCATCGTTCAAGGTCTTGGCAAACATTTCTCGACGTATGCGAGATGTACAGAGTAACTCCCATACTGAGATTTGTGCAGGGATTGACTTGAGCTGAGTCGCCACATCGTATGCGGCTTCATTTTTGTTACCGAGGCCTGAAAGAGCGCCTTTGGGATCTCCTCTGTTATGATTATCTCTTCGGATGCAACGCCTATTGGGATTCATGTTTCCTACTTCCGCGCATTCTGGATAGTGCCATGGGACCTCTTTATAACTTTCCTCTCCTTTGCCTTCTAGAATCACCGGTTCTTGCGACGGTGCTGGTGTGGGTACCAGATCTTCCTCGTATGGAGCTTTTGCCTTGAGGACTACATTGTTGCCTGTGCTAAATGGGTAATATCGAGGCTTGTCTTCATAGACCACATAAGGTCGCGGTCCTGGCTTGACCGTTCCTGGAGCAGGAGGCTCCCATGGAATGAATACTGGTCCTCTTGATATGGCAGGAGGTTTCTTTATTCGTCCTAGCTGTCGTAGTGTGATTGACACGCCTCTAGGGCTTGCCCCTTGCAATATGACTGGCTCAACTGGAGGAGCTCCTTCCAAAACAATGGGTTCTTGCTGCTGATGAGTATAATCCCTCAATTGCGGATTGGATTGTTCTGAAGTTGCCCCTTGCAAGATGACAGGTTCGTATGTGGGCTCAATGTATGATTGTGCCCCTTCCAGGACGACTGGTTCCCAACATGAGGGGCCGTAAGATGCCCCTTGCACAATTGGCACATCGTATGGAAGCGCTCCTTCGAGTACTACTGGCTCGAGGACTGGAGGAAGAAAGGGACTTGCCCCTTGCAAGATTGGAGGAGGATTTGTTGGCCCATAAGTGTAGGCATGAATGGATTGGATGGGGGAGAAGAAGCGATCGAGGCATTCTTCTTCTTCTATGCTGTTGACGGTGGGGCCTCGAGATGAACTGGGATTCGTCGGATGTTGAGGCAGAGGATTCTGAAGGATATTGGTGGAAGCTGCTGCAGAAGTCCCAGGGACCGAGATGACGATCTTGCAGTCATCAATCAGTCTTGTATGGCATTCTTCAGAGTAAAACATCGATCAGTAGCATGGCCACGTCCTTGATGGTAGGCACAGTACTCATTTTCTCGGTAATTCGGAGGCAGAGGATGAGGAGGAGGCCTGGGTGCCATTAGAGTGAGCAACTGCTTTTGTACCAGCATAGTCATGACTTGAATAAGCGGTTGAGTGAGTGGAGTGAACTTCCTGAGCTCCCTGTAATTCTGCCTATTCTGGTACGGGTATTGACCGTTTCCTCTGAACTGTTGCTGCTGTCGAGGTGGTTGTGGTTGTGGTTGAGGATTCGGTCGTGGTTGATCTCTGAGGTTGGTACTGAACCTGATTCTGCTGCCGCTGTTGATGTCCTTGTGGGGGAGTATTTTGATTACCTTGAACAGTGGTGCTGATGTTGTTTACTTCTGTCGGGCGGGGAGGAGAGCCGCTGCGGTTTCCGTTCCCATACCCGATAGGTCTTCCTTCCACTCTGTTTCTTTTAACTGAAGTGGCTTGATGAGGCCATGGGGAGATTGTCCCGGCACGGATTCCTGCTTCGACTTGTTCTCCAGCACGGATTAGCTGTGAGAAGTTCGCATATGGATGCGAGATGAGATATCCAGATATGCCCGGATATGTTGAGTGAACAATCATGGAGATTTGTTCTTCGTCGTCGATAGGTGTCCGCATTCTGGCTGCCATAGCCCGCCAACGTCCCACATAGGCTGATAGCGTTTCATCACTCCTTTGCCTGAGAGCCGTGAGGTCAGCTCTTCTGGGTGCCATGTTGAGGTTGTATGCGAATCTGTCGACGAAAGCCTGGGAAAGCTGTTCCCACGTCCTGATGCGGTGGCAGTCCAATGAAGTGTACCAATCTAGGGCATCGCCCTTCAGAGATTTTTGGAACAAGCGAATGAGGGCCCCTTCATTTCCTGAGATTGCACTCAGCTCTCCATAGAAGGCCTTGAGATGTGCTGTGGGACAACCGCTGCCATCGTATCTTTTGAATTTTGGAACCTCAAAGTTTTGAGATACTTGAGCATTTGGGAAGGGACACAAGTCTCTAAACTTGGTCGAAGGTAGATCAATTCCTTGTTGTCGCTGAAGCTGATTTTGAAAGATCTGGAACTGCTCCCGCAACTCGTCCAGTCCTGAGTGATCCGTTCGAGCGACTGGTGCCTCTTGGAGTAAGGCACGTTCTTCTTCGGCATAGTGGTCGATGTCTTCGACCCTATGGTTTTGCTGAAAAGCAACCGCGGGTTGCTGAAGTTGATTTGATGATTGAACTGGATTCGAATGAGCTTGTGCTTGAAAGGATTGTAACTGAACTGGAGACTGTACTGAAGGTTGAACTGGAACTTGCTGGAAATTAACTGGAGATTGCTGAATTGAAGATTGCTGGAAATTAACTGGAGTTTGCTGAATTGAAGATTGCTGAAAATTAACTGGGATCCCATCGGCGGGGATGTGCTGGAATTGAAAAGTGCTCCTGTTTGCAGGAGGCTGAGATGCTGGGAAGTGACCCCCTTGTTGGGTATTCGCCACTGTCCGCTGATTGATGTGGGCTTGACACTGACCCCCATTGTGGGCATTCACCAGTGTTGTCCCTGTTGCTAGAAATTGAATTGAAATCCCATCGGCGGGGATGTGCTGAAATTGAAAAGGTGTCCCATCGGCGGGGACATACTGAGATCTACTGAGACTGTTGTTTGCAAGATTGACTGGAAGCTGACTGGAAGTCCCTGCGATGGGAGCGCTCTGAGATGGCTCTGTCGTTGCAGGAAGGTATTGAGGAGGATGCCCTATAACGAAGGGCTGAGACGGCTGGTGTCGGTAGTCTTGGGCAGACTCCGACGGTTGAGCTTGATTTGAACTGGAGGCCGGAAGGACCTGGCATGGTTGCTGAGATTGCTGAACTGGGCCAACTTGATTGTTGGCTGCTGCGGTGGCTTGTGCTTGCATGAATTGCAAGAGCATTTCTTGCATTGCTCTCACTCCTTGTGCCAATTCTTGTATGATTGGCGTATTCTCGATTGACTGTTGCGTTGGAGGTTGTGCTTCGGTCATCTCAAGAGCAGGGAAGAGATGAGTTTCTTCTTCGTGGTTGGACATGGCTTGCTGTGCCCGAGTGCGGATTATGCTGCGGAAGGGGAGTTGTTTCCGAACACGTTGAGCCCGAGGAGGCGCAATGGTGAGGACAATACTCTACTCTTTTTGGGTTTTGGGATTTTCTATTTTTTTCTGGTTTGGGATTTTTTTTTTTTTTTTTTTTGGATAGAATGCTATGCAGATAAGATTGTATGAGGATTAGTGACTTTCAAGTACGGGAAGGATTCTATTTTTTAAGTCGGATCACGACTAGTGAGACTAGCTCTCCCCAGTGGAGTCGCCATTCTGTGGACCCTCGCCGTTTCCGCGCTCCCACATGACGTTCTCGCCCCTTCCCCTTTCGGGAAAAGAAGGAGAGGAAGATGCGTGAGTGCAAAATCGCCATTTGTGCCACTGGCTTGCCTCGTTCTCGAGGGCTTTGTTTGGTAGTTGTGTTTAAGCTGGATGGGTTTAAATGAGTTTATGTAAGACCAGAGTCGCCACTAGCCAGTTACTTCGAATCTACAGTCGGCTAGACCCCGTAAAAAAGTTAGAGAAGGGGATCCGAAGATTCATTTCTCTAAAATGACTCCTATTGATCTGCCGCTAGAGATTCAAGGTAAGGGATCACGGTTACAGGGTGGGAAGAGGTTAAGCACCCCACGCACTGCCCGTACCGAAGTACGGTCTCTACTTCACAGAATCGAACTAATACTTGAAAGTCTATTTTAATCCTCGTACATTCTCATAGATGACATGATGCATGAATGCGGGTCTGAACAGTAAGAGTTTCTGATGGGCAGGTTCCAACAACGGGCAAGCCCAGAGCATACGCTTGAACTGACAGGTGCTTAATATAAGACGTATGCAGTGTGCTTGAATAATCAAGGTGCTTTATAGTGAAGCATGAATGCAGGTCTGAACAGTAAGAGTTTCTGATGGGCAGGTTCCAACAACGGGCAAGCCCAGAGCATACGCTCGAACTGACAGGTGCTTAATTTAAGACATATGCAGTGTGTTTGAAGAATCAAAGTGCTTGCAGTGAAGCAGGGGGGTTGGAAGAAAAGTAAATGTTGCACTTATGCTAGATGCAAATGAGATGATGCTGGAAAAAGAGTAGCTGGATGGACGGAGGTCTCGCAAGGGTTGGCTTCGAGTGGCTGGATCAAGACTTGGATGGCTTGGGAGGCTTGGACCAGTGGTCGGGCTGGGCTAGACCAGGGCTAGGCTCTCCTCACTCGAGCTCTTGGAGGAATGGGCTAAAGGGGAAGGAGGACTCGAATCGCACTCGGGCTGAATGGACTTGCAGGGATGTTGAAATGAGAAGGGGAGGGGGGTATTTATAGCAGCGGGCAGTGGCAGTTTGCGTAATTATTTTTGTGCGGCCCGCTGTGGGCCACCCGTACGGCTGTTCCTCGATTTCCAGCGAGGTACGGTCGCTCCCTCGAGGCTGCTGTTTGGCTCGGTGGGTTGACTCAGTGAGTTAACTCAGCGGGTCGACTCGGTGATTTGACTCAGCGGGTTGACTCGGTGTTTTGACTCGACGAGTTGACTCAGCGGGTTGACTCAGCGGGTTGACTCAGCAGGTTGACTCAGTGGTTGACTCAGTGAGTTTGACTTTTTTAGGATTTTTGACTGGCTTTTCTTATGGGGGGTTTTTCAGGCTGATGTTTAGGACTGGGTTGACTGGGTTCAGGTTTGAACTGGGCTATGGAATGGGGCTTACAATGGTGAGTTTGGCTGAGTTTGGCTGAGTTTGGACTTGGGATTTGGGGGTATGGTCCTCCATTCATCCAGCTATCTCTACCAACAATGTAGCCGAAGGTGGGGTGTCTACACCATCACAGAAAACAGAAAATTGTGGGGACAGTGACGCCCACCATTGAAACCTTCCTAGGGTCCACCATGATGTTTATTTGAGATCCAACATGTTTATAATTTAACTTAGACATGAAATAGAGGAAAACAAAAATATCAGCTTGATCGAAAACTTCTGTGGCCTAAAGAATTTTTTAATGGTAGACGTTCAATCCCCACTATTTTCTGTGGTGGGGTCCACTTGAACTTTGGATCTTTCTCATTCTTCAGATCATACCCTAAAATGATCTCTAGAAATGGATGGACGGTGTGGATACAGCACATACATCATGGTGGGGCCCAACCAACGTGGTGATGTCACTTCAGTAGCCAGAGTCAGTGTTAAGTAGCTAATCGGCGGACGCGGATTGCCTGGGAAAGCCTTTCGCAGGCATCTCCTGCGCTCGGAATTTAGGTGGGGCCCAACATGATGTTTGTCAGAAATCTACGCCGGCCATCCATTTTGTGAAATCATTTTAGGCGTTGCGACCAAAATTGAACGGCATCCAAGACTCAAGTGGGCCAAAAACGAGAACATTGAACTTCCATGGTTGAAATATTCGTGGGGCCACAGAAGTTTTGAATCAGGATAATATTTGTGTTTTCAGTTCATCTCAGTAGGAATGACATTATGAACGATATGGATGGCATATAAACATCACTGTGGACTCCATAGAGGTTTCAACGGTAGGGAGTTCATTTTTTGTTGCAACGCCTAAAATGATCTCACAAAATGGTTGGATGGCGTACATTTCTCACAAACATCACAGTGGGCCCCACCTAAATTCTAAGTGGAGGAGATGCATGTTGGCATGCAATCGCGTCCCTAATCCGCATCCCACTGGAGAGTGGCCACCCACACAAAGCATATTGGAAAGTTGTACGGCCAAGTGCATACTCAACGGGCTCGGATCAGGTAGTACCCCCACCAGGACACATGAGGAGACGAACGGGTATTTGGTGTGTTGGCCTCCACAGCGGGCCTGCACCTTGGGTTTGTCACATCTTATCAATACGGAGGTGTGGGGCCTGCTGTGTCGCCCAAGGCTACGCGCCATATACCCGTCTCCTCGTGAGTCTTGGTGGGGTAGTACCTAATCCGAGACCATACTCAACATACACACCAATCAAATTGTACCGCCACCTGTGTCCATCTCAACATCCGTGCTAAGGCGGCGTTTGGCATATCTACTCTAATTCAATAAGAGCATTTTAAATAAGAGCCACTTCAATAAGCTCATTTTGTTCTAACTCTTGTTTAAAATAAGCCCGCTTGGTAAAATCTCGAAAAAAAGCTCTTATTTAAAATAAACACGTTGGGTAAAACTTTCAAATAAGAGTTTTTTTAAAGGTAGTTGATGTCATTTTTAAATATTACAACTACTTAAATATCAATTGACTATTATGTGGGCCCTACCTTTGTTGTGGACCACTATCATGTGGGGCCCACATCAAGTTGATAGTCCATCATGTGGGACCCATTTGATGTCCATCATCCATCATGTGGGTCCCACCTTGGCTGCGGACTGTCCATCATGTGGGGTTCAACCTTCAATATGGGTCATTCATCATATGGTCCCACATTTAATGTCAATCTTCCATCATGTCACATTCAATGTACACCATTCATCATGTGGGTCCCACCTTTGCTATGAACCGTCATCATATGGGGCCCACTTGATTTAGATAGTTCATCCATCATGCGGGGCCACATTTTAATGTGGGTCATCCATCATGTGGGACCCACCTTTGGTGTTCACCGTCAATCATGTGGGGCCCAACCTTCAATATGGGTTGTTCATCATGTGGGCCTACCTTCAATGTCAACCTTCCATCATGTGATCCCACCTTCAATGTCCCCCACCCATCATGTAGGTCCCACCTTTGATGTGGGCGTTCATCATGTGGGGCCCACCTTTGATGTGACCATACATTATGTGGGCCACCTTGATGTGGAAACTCGCCTTCAATATGGGTTGTTCATCATGTCGGCCCATCTTAGAAATATTATAAAAAAGAGAAGAGGGCAAGATGGAAATTACTTAAAAAGTTTAAGGACAAACTTATTCAAAAATTAATTAAAAATGTCTACCTGCTTAAACCAAATAAGCTCTTAAAAAAAAAAAGTGACCTCCCTATCACTTATTATTTAAAAGCTTCTTCACTAGTTTCTAAAAAAAAAAAAGCTCTAAAATGAAAGCTCTACGGAACGGTATATTTTTATAATAAGAACTTATTTTTTTAAAATAAGCAAATAAGCTATTATTAATAGATTTGCAAAACGCCCCTAAGTCACTCATAATTGAGAGGAGCGGATTTAAGTGTGAAGAGGGGCTGTGTGGGGCCCAAAGAGATGTTGGTAAATCCACTCATACATTTGTTTTAAAAGACCATAAGAGGACAGTATCTTGAAAATCAGGCGAATCCAAAACTCAGGTGTCCCATGCCACACGAAACAGTGTGGATTGAACGTTTGGAGGTGACAGAAGTTTTTGTGTCAGGATGATATTTCTTCCTACCGTTTATCTAATTGGTAATATTCCTATGAACGGTTTGGATGGCATATAAACATCATGGTCAGCTCCAGGAAGGTTTCAAAGGTGGACACTTTTGTTCCCACTGTTTCATGTGGCATGGCCCACCTGAGTTTTTGGATCCGCCTGATTTTCAAGCTCCTGTCCTATTGTGATATTTTAAAACAGATGGACGGAGTGGATTTATCACTAAAACCACTGTGGGGCCCACACATCCCCGGTCAAAGGCAATCCGCTCCCATAATTGAGAGAAGTCGCTATTGGGAGAGAATCTTATCACTGCCACCTGATCATGCCGAAAGTGGGCCGCACTCACATCGGCGCTTTAGGATTTAGTTGAATGAAGTGGGGCCCACTTGCTATCGTCGTGGGATAAATTCTCTACTTTCTGCAGTAGTCTTTTCTGGGATTCGGATTCCAAATCCACTGCATTTCCCTTTATTCTCTTAGGATAACTCTGTGACAGGTTTATGCGTACCTTTGGATTTGGGGTCATCTTTCAATGATCTGAACCGTTGATACGGTGGGCCTCAACTTGGATGGGGAATGGAAAAAGTTTTAAATGTTAAAGTGGAATATTACAACCATTTGAAAATTTAACTCTCAGACGCTCTACCTGGGGCGCGAATTAGGTGTTACCCCGGGAACAGCTTAGTGGGTGTTACCCATACCGTATGGCCTACATGAATGAATGATATTTTGTATATCCACTCCGTCCATCCGTTTCTACAGCCCATTTTAGGCTGAGGTTCCAAATATTATGCAGATCCAAATCTCAAGTGGACCATACCACTAGAAACAGTGTGATTGAGTGCCTCGCCATTAAAAATTCCAAAGAGCCCATCGTAAGGTTTTGATAATTTTCATTTGCAATCCAAGCTCTTGATAATGTCAATAAGGTCTTGATGAAGGAAAAGTACAAATATCAGATTGATCCAAAACTTTTGTGGCTCACAAACGTTTTGAATGGTTATTCATCACTGTTTCTAGTGGTATGGTCCACCTAAGATTTGGATCTTTTTAGGCTTTTGGATCACATCCTCAAATGATATGAAAAATCAGATAGACAGTGTAGATATAAAAACAATAGATCAATATGGGCCCCACACGGTTAGGGTAACACCCACTAAGCTTTTCTCAAGGTAATACCTAATCCGCGCCCCTCTACCTGACCTTTTAATAATCAAGAGGGTTGAATATCTCAGTTAGAGACTGGAGTACGTCTGTTAACTTCCCAATTTCAGTCTTCAAAAGTCTTTTGATCAGTGGCTAGGATGAGCGTATGAAATGGATGGTTTGGATCTTGTACATGTGTCCCAGATGCACTAAGACTTAGGGCTCGTTTGGCATCTCTACTATAATTCAATAAGTGTTTTTTGAATAAAATCTCCAAAAAAAAGAAAGAAAAAAAGAAAAAAGAAAAAAGCTCTTATTTAAAATAAGCATGTTTGGTAAAACCTTCAAATAAGAGCCTTTTTTCTAGGGTAGTTGCTGTCATTTTTTAAGATTACAACAACCTTAATATAAAACCAATTCAAATGGTTGTTTTGGTGGACTGTCCATCATGTGGGGCCCAACATCATTCCTAATTGTTCTTTATGTGGGGCTCCTCAATGTCCACTACCCATCACCCATCACGTGGACTCCACATCTGATGTGTCCATAGTGTGAGCCATACCTTTGAAGTGGATTGTCCATCATGTGGGGCCCACTTTTGATTTCCACCATTCATCATGTGGGGTGCACCTTCTATGTGGATCATCCATCATACGGCCTACTTTGGATATGGGTCATCCATCATGAGAGACCTTGGATATGGACCGTCCATTTGGTGGGGCCCACTTGATGTGAATTGTCCATTATGAGGGGCCATACTTTTATGAGGGTCATCCATCATGTGAAGCCTACTCTGTCCATTATGTGGGCTCACCTTGATGTGGACCATTCATTGTGTGGGGCCCCACCTTCATTATGTGTCGTTCATCATGCGGGCCCACCTTCAACGACCATCATCCATCACGTGGGTCCCACCTTTGATGTGGACTATCCATCAAATGGGACCCACTTGATGCGCATGTTCCGTCATGTTGGGCCACACTTTGATACGGGTCATCTATCATGTGGGGCCCACCCTTGATGTGAACCTTTCATTATGTGGGCCCACCTTGATGTGGGGCCCCACTTTAATATGAGTCATTCATCATGAGGGGCCCATCTTTGATGTCCACCATCCATCATGTGGGTCCCAGCTTTTTGTGGACCACTATCATGTGGGGCCCACTTGATGTGGATAGTCCATCATGTGGGACTTACCTTTGATGTCCACCATCCATCATGTAGGTCCCACCCTGGCTGTGGACCGTCCATCATGTGGGGCCCAACCTTTAATATGGGTCATTCATCATGTAGGCCCACCTTTAATGTCAACCTTCCATCATGTGGTATCACATTCAATGTCCACCATCCATCACGTGGATTCTACCTTTGATGTGGAACTTCCATCATGTGGGTCTCATATTTGTTGTGGACCATCTATCATGTGGGGCCCACTTGATGTGAATAGTTCATCATGTGGGACCCACCTTTGATGTCCACCATCTATCATGTAGGTCCCACCTTTGCCATGGACCACCCATCATGTGGGGCTCAACCTTCAATATGGGTCATTCATCATGTGGGCCCACCTTTAATGTCAATCTTCCATCATGTGGTCCCACATTCAATGTCCACCATCTATCATGTGGGTCTCACCTTTGATGTGAACCATCATCAAGTAGGGCTTGCTTGATGTGGATCGTTCATCATGTAGGGCCACACTTTGAAGCAAGCCATCCATCACGTGGCGCTCACCTTTGATGTGACTGTGTATTATGTAGGCCCACCTTCACTATGGGTCGTTCAACACGTGGGCTTGAAGAAATTGTAAAGAGAAGAGAAGAGGGTAAGATAGGAATTACTTGAAAAGTTTAAGGGTAAACTTGTCCAAAAATTAGTCCAAAATCTCTACCTGCTTAAGCTAATAAGCTCCGTTTCAAAAAGTAACCCCTCCCCAACTTACTAAATTGGAGCTTATTTGATACTTTTTAAAAAAATAAGCACTTCATTAGACTTTTACGAAACGGTCTAAAATCTTATTTTTTTAGAAATAAGCTAATAAGCTTTTATTTATAGAGATGCCAAACGCACCCTTAGTGCTCAATGACTTGGATATTTTTGTTTGGCAAAAAATCAGAATGCAAATTTTCTTGCTTATCAATTACTTCATTGAGTAAATTTCTTACAGGTTGCAAGGTTGGAAGGATGTGAATAACAATCCCACCTAAATCTAAAGGGATTTTAGCTTGTTCTTTTACGCTTGTATTTTAATTTCTCCGTTCTCCCTATCATTGCTAGTCTCATAAGAAATTCAATTCAATGAAAGTTATAGATTTTTTTTTTTTTTTAGGAATTTTTTTTTTTATCAAAGCATGCATGCCTAAGGTTTGCTTTAAACACCAAACTAGACCCCATTTTCAAATGATTGTTTTCTATTTAAAAATTTGCCACTTTTTAGACATTTTCTTTTACAAAAATGCCCCTCACTTATTTTAGTGCCTATAAAAGCAATTGCATGTCGAGAATATTGGTGGGGGCCATATCTAGTTTGATGTGGATCGTTGAAACCTCTCTTTGGTCTACTACTGGAGCCATTCGGCTCATTTATAACGTCACACGGGTTTGGATGAGAGGAAGACACAAATTTCAGCTTGATCTAAATACCTTGTTGCTCCACAAGCTAAACGGTAGATGTACAATTCTCACTATTTATTAAGGTGTGGTCTACCTATGAGTTGGATACCTCTTATTGCTTGACTTATGCATTAGCTTTAAAATCCAAAATGGATGGATAGCATGGGGTAGGACACGAACCTCATGACGAGCCCCACAGACGGTGACTCAATGCCATAGAGTAGACCCCACATGACAACCGTGACTCCTAAAATGTGAGAACTATGACCCCTAAAACATGACAACCATGATCCCTTATATGTGCAAATTGGGGGCCATGGTTCTAATGTAGTAGGGGTTGCGTCGGGTCGTTTTAGGGACCGGGATTGCATGTGGAAAGGCTCACAATTGTCACGTTTTAGGAGTCACGGTTCTCACATTTAGGAGTCATGGTTAATATGTTAGATCTACTATATGGCCTTGGGTCATTATCTGTGAGGTCCACCATGAGGTTTGTGTCTCATCCACATCATCTATCTGCTTTAGCTTTTAAGAGTAGGGCATGGGCATAGAATGAAAAGTACTCAATTCACAAATAGACCATACCTTAGGATCAAACAATGGGGATTATACATCCCCCAGTGTGACCTTATGTAGGGCTCTTAATGGAGCGAGTCAGATCCGAAATCCAATTCACTCCGAATCCGTATATTGCGGAGTTGGATCTTAAAATAGATCTGATTAATTAAATGGATTAGATTCAGGTTCACAAAAATAAATCTGAATCATCTTCGGGTCGAATTCGGATCTAGTAGTGAGATCCGATCCGATCCCCATTTTAGACTTCAATACTCCCGTATCTTGAGAGGAGATTTTAATTTAGAGAGAGCGAGCTCCTCTCTTCTCTCTCTCTCTCTCTCTCTCTTTCGAAAATTCTCCAAAAATCTCTCCTAGAATGGAAACTGGCAAGCAACAACGTGGCTACATCTTAGTGAGTGCTACCCTAACTGTGTGGGGCCCATATTGATGTATTTTGTATATATCTACGCTGTTCATATGTTTTTCCATCTCATTTTAGGATGTGCTACCAAACCCTAAGAAGATCCCAATCTCAGGTCGACCATACCACTAGAAATAGTGATGAACGACCATTAAAGACTTTTCCTGGGTCGCAGAAGTTTTTTATCAAGCTGATATTTATATTTTCCCTTCATCCAGATCTTTTTGACATTATCAAGAGGTTGGATTGCAAATAAACACTACTAAAATCTTACGATGGGCTCTTTGGAATTTTTAATGGTGAGGCACTCAATCACCACTGCTTCCAGTGGTATGGTCCACCTGAGATTTGGATCTGTATAATTTTTAAAACCCCATCCTAAAATAGGCTGAAGAAACGGATGGACTACGTGGATATACAAAATGTCACCCACGTGGGCCACACGGTAGGGGTAATACTCACTAAGTTGTTCGCCTATTCCCCAGGTAACATGCGGATTTCCTTAGAAGGAGAGAGACAGAGAGAAAGAGAGAGAGAGAGTTCCTGTTGGGAACTTAGGTGGAACCCACCATGATATTTGTGAGAAATCCACCATGTCCATCCATTTTGTGAGCTCATTTTAAGATGTGCGACAAAAAATGAGCCATATCTAAGACTCAATTGGGCTGAAAACATCAGGATGGAATGTGCACAATTGAAATATTCATGGATTCGGACCTAAATTCGACCCGAATCTGATGTTTTTATGGATTTTTGGATTGGAAATGGATTTGGCTATTTCTAAGTGGATCGGATATGGATATCATCTTTTGGATTCGAGTCGGATCCGGATCCTGATCTGAATCTAGCAACACATATTCGGACTTGGAGCCAAATCCGATCCAAATCTCACCCATTGAGAGCCCTAACCCTAAGAACAGATTGGATAGCTCTAGCAATAGACCTAAGAGAGGTTTCAATGGTCCACATTAAACATAGTCGTAGGCCTCATGAACATTCCAAACACACAACTACCTTTATAGGGGCTTTTTCATCTTAAAAAAGTAAAAAAGATGTCAGAGGTCAAAAAAATAAACATTTGGAAATGAGGTTTGCTTTTTGTGTTTAAAGTAAAAATTGGATCTACTTCAGTAAAAATCCCTTTCTTTTTTTCTTTTTTTAATTGAAAGAAGATTTCCAAGGAATTTGCAACCTGCTATTAAAGGAACTACCCTTATATATGAAGTGGGAAAGGACCCAGTGCTAAGCTCTCATGTCTATGTTAGATCCAAGCCATTCATTTCTTTGGCCATACCATTAGTGGCCCATTTCCCATAAAAGAAATTGGTGGCTATGGATTTTTTTCTTTAAAAATTCCATTTCTAGAATGATATCCAATTGCTGGCTAACATCATTTGACCAATACAATCTTTGCCGTATGGCCCATCTATTTTCAGGCCAGATGATAAATGGTCCAGATCCTGTGCTTGTGTATGACATGTTGAGAGTCCTTATGAGGGCTAATTTGGATTTGTGAAAAGCCTAGAAATGAAAAAAAGTATTTTTCCATAAATCTTATTTCTAAGAAAACGGAAAGGAAATATAGTGTTCCTCTTCTGTTTTTTCATCAAGATTTTTCTAAAAAATTTAAACCTATTTTCAAATTTATTATTTGGCATAACAGAAAAAGAAAAAAAAAATACTAATAGTTATTAGCATGTACCAAATGAGCAAAATTGATAGCATGGGACACTCCAAAATAGACAACTACACATGTGGCATACACAAAATATTTGGGGTACTTGAAGCTGAATTGTGACACATGTGAGGCGTCTGAAGGTATATAATAGCACATGTGGCAGAAGGTATATGATAGCACATGTGGCAGAAGAAACATTGACACCTTTGACATATTTGGGTACTTAAAGTTAGAGGGTAACTATAGCATATATGGACTCACTTTGGTCTTGGTATCAATTCCCAAGTGAGGGTGACTAACATTGTAATGTGACTAACTGGGATGGTGGGGTGTACTAACAGTGGGGTGCATGCGCGCGCGCGCACACTATATATATATATATATATATATATATATATATATATATATATATATATATATATAGAGAGAGAGAGAGAGAGAGAGAGAGAGAGAGAGAGAGAGAGAGTCACTGGAGATGGATGGCACATGTCGCATTCGCTTGTGTGGGGTACAAGAGAAGATGGATGGTGGTACATGTGGAACATTGGCAGATGCGGAATGTAAGAGAAGATGGATGATGGTACATGTGGCACATAGGCATATGGCATAGTAGCACATGCTAAGGATAACCAAAGATGGACAATGACACCTCTTACATCAACATATGTGATATATGTGAGGTGATTGAAGATGTATAATATATTTGGGTTTAACCCTTAAAAAACTCATTTTCCTTTCATATTGGGATAAAATCTTTCTTAGGTTAATTAAATTTCGAACAAAAAAAGTAAGTGAAAAATTCTATTTCCCACAAATTCCAATATAAATAAAGGCTTCGGAAACAATGGATGATTAGTTTTCTAGGAAATGGTTTCCTTTTTTTCTTTTTCGTGAATCCAAACATATAAGCATGTTTGGTTTTCTAATTTCCTATGAAATGCAAAGTATTGAGCTATTGGCACATATTTATTTAAAAAGGCATTATGGCTCATAAATCAGGAGTAAAACACATAAGATAATAAGTAAATTATAATCATTACATTTTTTTCGTTATAAAACAGCCACTTTTATAATTATTTATGGAAAACAAGCAATATAGTAAAATCACAATTGCAGTTAGATGTAAGTGATGTCATTACACAATTACAAAAGTAATCATTATCTATTTAAAGTCATTTATCATTGTAATTGGAAAACCAAAGAGGTCAAGATGAAAGTGAGAATTCTTATAATTGGCAAAACTTGCACAATTCCATGTTCCTTTTCAATTGCAATTCCCTTGCTCTTCTACGGTGAATAGAATTCTAACGTCTCAAATAGAGAGACTCACAATGGATGTGTTAGAATAAAAAATATAGCATACATACCTTGCAAAGCCAGGATTGTACATGGGCTCATCAGCATCAAACCTATTCAATGTCCTCATTTTTCGTTGGGCCTGCCCTCTGGGGATAAGCTTTGATACTCTGCTGATGCGGCGAGGAGCCCCACTTGGCTGTGACCCGGAACCAGCGAGGTAGGTGCGGTCCTGACCATAGAGCCCACCTCAATGTATTCATTATATATCTATGGTGTCCATCGGTTTTGCCAGCTTATTTT
This sequence comes from Liriodendron chinense, assembly GCA_003013855.2. Taxonomy (NCBI): domain Eukaryota; kingdom Viridiplantae; phylum Streptophyta; class Magnoliopsida; order Magnoliales; family Magnoliaceae; genus Liriodendron; species Liriodendron chinense. The sequence goes on along the minus strand of ML058381.1, from coordinate 745,773 downwards.
ATATCATGGTTCAAAAAATGAAGCAGATCAAAATTTCAGGTGGACCACACCATAGGAAACAGTGGTCATTGCATGCTCACCATTTAAAAACTTTCTGGGTCCACCATGATGTTTATTGACCATCCAACCTGTTGATAAAGCAACACAGACCTGGATGAAAGTAGAAAACAAATATCAGCTCGATCCAATACTTTTTGTGGCCTGCCAAAGGCTTTTAATAGTCAATAACCACTGTTTCCTGTGCTGTGATCCACCTGAGATTTTTATCTACTTTATTTTTTGAATCATGGCCTAAAATAAGCTCTCAAAACCGATGAACTGTGTGGATATACTATGGTGGTGGGCCCCAAAATAAGCTGGCAAAACTGATAGACGGCGTGGATATAAAATGAATACATTGAAGTGGGCCCTACTTTTAGGACCACACATATCGCTGGTTCCGGGTAGAAATTACACACGTGGCACTCATGTAATTGAAAATAAACTGCACGAATTATCATGAACCCAAAGTCATGGCTATTTGATTATCTGGATTTCTGATTGAAGGACTTATATTGGACGGTTTAGGATGAAAAGCATCCAAACAAGTTTCCACGTATCAAAGGTGAGGATTATCCCACCAGAGTGGCTTAGATAGTCAGTTTAATTTTAGTTAATTGTATGCCACGTCTACAATTTTTTAAGTGCATGTGTATCAAGCATCGCACTCGGTCCGAATATCAAACTATGGGATGCTTTTGAACAGGGCTATCAATATGCCCAGCTCAGGTCAGCTGAAGCATCATGGAATGCGTGTTGCTTATCATGCGAACTGAGGCTTGACTCAAAAGTCAGATTTGTACATCAAGTGGGCTACACGTTTATGCTGAGTAGTGTTTGTCATCTTTTTTTCTATCCGTTTGCTTAACATGCAAGTGGTCCGCCTGATGATTGAACGGGCATGATTTTTTTGGGCAAGACATGGTTCCAGTGATCCACTTGATGAATGGTTCAGATCTCACACGTAGAAACGCTCTTGATTTTTCACCAGGATCATCGTACACATGTGCCACGTGTATGGTAGCCAACATGCGAATGGCCCACTTGTAGGTTCCCTGTCATACAAATGAGTCTGATTGCCCAGTGATCCAGACCATTGACCTGTTGGACCCCGCCCTGGATGGACCACACCTCTAGAATCTGGTGGATGGAGCACTAGTAATTTTTCAATGTATAGTTTCCAAATGGACATCCAAGAAGAACATCAAGTACTCGGCTAACACCTACCATTGACGTGGGCCCCACCTTTATGATGTGTTGTAAAATCCATGCTGTCCATCGGTGTCTACAGCCCATTTTAGGACATAGTCCAAAAAATTAAGCATATCCAAATCTCAGGTGGACCACAACATAGGAAAAAGTGGTGATTGAGTGCTTCGCCATTAAAAATTCCAAAGGCCCTTAGTAAGGTTTTCATAATGTATATTTGCTATCCAACCTGTTCATAATGCCAAAAGGATCTGGATGAAGGGAAAAATACAAATATCAGCTTGATCCAAAACTTTTGTGACCCAAAAAAAAGCTTTTAATGGTCATTCATCACTATTTCTAGCGGTAGGTCCACCTGAGATTTGGATCTTCTTAAGGTTTGGGATAATAGAAACACAGATGGACAACATGGATATACAACAAATACATCAATGTGGGCTCCACACGGTTAGGGTAACACCCAGTAATGTCATGTGTTGCCTCGGAACAGCTAATCCTCTCCCCATCCCTGAATATCCCGAACGGTCGACATTCTCCTTTAAAGAGAGAAAGTGGCTTTGAAGATGGTGGTGACTCAATATTAGCAAATACATGGCACTCGTGAACATCCAAATTTCTGAGCTTCTCATGGATGAACCATTTCTCCAAGTGACACTATATAGGTAATGCTAATCATATCAAATGAACGGTTAAAGAAAGATAGCTGTACAAATTTCAAGGGAAAAATTAGTTGTCAACTCTCATTGGTGTGGGGGATTCCCAGCTAGTCCCATGCACAAAGAGAAAGCCCACAAGCCCAAAGGCTCAAGTATAAGACATTTGCCCTTCCTCGTAGTTGAGTATCAAGGGCGAGTAGATAGATCAATGAGCCCTTTAAGTTGAGAGGTAACCACCAAGTTTCCTACTATAGCTCTACCAACGCCAATGCTAAAGCAAAGTCTGTCTTTGGTCCTTTGTCAAGCAAAAGGACTGAGTAGCTATCTGTAAGTGCTCCGCCAATCGGACTGAAGAGTAGCGACTAGTGTCCCGAGTTAGACCAACAAAGGCAGAGATTAACCTCATTCTTCGAAAAAGATTTACAATTCGGATGTGCCCGAGCTCCCATCCTGAGCAGACCAGGACGACCACTGCCAGAGAGGTGACGCGACAAGTCCATGGTAGATTTGCCAAACGCGGATCAGATAAGGATCTGGCTCCATCTCAACCGTAGATCTCTCTCACGATTACCAGACAAGACTGTCACCCACTTATGACTCTCCTAAAACATATCTGTGAATGATTCTAACGCCTGAAACCTCATCCATGGCCTATAAATGGAGCTCCCTTCTACCGAACAAGGTATGCACTCCCTCACCTACACAACAACTACATCTGAGTTCGACTGGCTTGACTTAGGTATTGGAGAGTCTATAGCTAGCCACCGACACCTCTCCGCTACTTGTTTTCGTTTTCTCTTGCAGGATCGATGATCCATAAGTGTCACAAGCTTCTTCATCTTGGGAAGACGAGGGTGGAAAAGATCATAAAGATGGCCTCGACAGACCTTATTTGTTGGCCAAATCCAGGTGACAATAGTAACTTTTTCCCCTTCTTATATTACATCAAAAATCAAATTGGGCCAACGATTTTAACGGCCTAGATTCCCGATTACTATGCCATTTGGATGGCAAAAGAGTTACCTCCATTTCTTTAAAGCGGTGGTAAACTATCACGTGAATCCATTCTTCTCTCGTTTTAACTTGTAACTGGGAACCTTGTCACTCCGGATGCAGCTTCGGTGGATCCTCGACTATTGGTCCCAACGTGATGTATGTTCCTTACATCCATACTCTCCATCCATTTTAATAACTTATTGTAGGACATGATCTAAAAAATAAAAAAATAAGGAGGTCCAAATCTTAGGTGGACCGCACCACAAGAAATACTAAAGATTGACCATTGAAAGCTTTTTTTGTGGGCTCCAAAAGTTTGGATGGATGATGCAAATGGTGCGTTCAATCAATAGTGAGCCCTAGGAAGTTTTTAATGGTGGACCTTCAATCATCACTCTATAGTGTGGTCCACCTGAGATTTGGATCTACCTCATTTTTGGGCTCATGCCCCAAAATATGATTCAAAATGAATGGATGACATGGATAAAGCACACAAACATCGCAGTGGGGCGCACAAAGCACCATATATGCAATCCATGTCCCAGTATAGTAAATGATAATTAAAGAGGAGATATATTGGGGGTAACTTATTGTGTTTTCAAAAATCCAAACCGATTTAATTTTAGGAGCAGGTATAATGTGCGATTTAAGTGGACTATATAATTGGAAATAGTGTACATGAGGATGCCCACCCTCAAAAGTGTTTCCCTGTATGACTCATCTGAATCATGGATTGTCCCGATTCTTGGGCTATAGGCCTAAATGTTTGTGGAAACTATTGGTTGGAGTAAATTTTTTATAACCTTCAAAGTGCCCCAGTGAAAATCAATGTTGGACATCTCTCCCAAATGTTTCCTTTGGTGTGGCCCATCTGAATCATGGGTTAGCCTTATTTTTTGGTCATTGGCCTAATGTTGGATTATACAACTAATGAACGAAGTAGATTTCCCGTCCACATCATAGTGAGCCTTGCCAAAAATTGGCAATGGTGTCCTCCTCGCATGGTGTGTCGAGCACCACTAGCTTAGGTGGTGTGTTGACGTTACCAAGTACTATGGCCCCACCATGATATGCTTGTTATATCCAAACTCTCCATCCATTTGATGAGTCATTTCAGGGCATGAGCACAAAAATAGGCAAATCCAAATGTCAAGTTGATATTTGTTTTCTCCCTTCATTTACACAGTGACCATGTGAGGAGGTTGGATAGCAAATAAACATCATGGTGGGCCTATAAAGGTTTCAATAATGGGCATCGTCGTTGTTGAAAACTGGACAGAAAAAGAGGTCTTCCTAGGACCAGTTGATGCCAAAGATCTCTCGTAGATGAACGAACAGGATGTGGACTAAGGGTCCTCTCAATCCTATGGGACACGAAGAAATGCAAGAGAAGGGTGGATGAGGCCCAGCCGTTAGCCCTCCGATGCCTAAGTCAGTCGATGAGGGAGATTAAAGGTAAAGGTCTTTAGCCAGAATAGTTGCGTACCTTAAGTAGTGGGGGAGTCCCACTATTTATAGGTCATCGAAGAGCTGTTGAGATCCCGTGATCATTGACGTAATATCCACTAAGAGCATGATCTTTGAAGATGCAGATCATGCTCTTATCTGTTTGATCTCGACTCCTTCGAACCTTGTCCCTAAACCTCTGTTGGCCACAATGGCAGTTATGGCCCAAGTCAGCCTAAGAGCAGTGTGGCCCGAGGCCGAGCTATAGGCCTATGGGCCGAGACCAACTTAGTCTTATAAGGGCCGAGTTATCGCCGGATCGGTTCTGGTCCTCGACTCTCTCTCCAATGTGGTTGACTGTTATCTGGTCGATGTCGGTGATTGAGTTGGAGGACTTACATCTGCACCTGTGGGCCTTCCATTCGACCTAAGGTCAACTCAGATTTACCCATAACAATAGCCCCACTACTCCCTAGTTTGAGCTAGCGAGGGGTAGGGAGTAGCAAACAGAGGACAAGTCGAGCTGTTGAATGGCGGGAATTCCAAAATTTTCAAATCATATTCTCAGTCCATTATATGAGGAACGAGATTCGAAGCATTAATGACGAGATCCTGAGTATTGTTAGCTAAACACGTTTTTCGAAGCGTCGCCATCATGAGTGTACGACGCTATCAGCGCCTCTTGAGCTTGGACGAATCAACGGGTGACACGCAGCGACGGTTATGTCAAAAGATACGGCGCATTAAATGCTCGGCTTTCCCTGTCACACCACGTGGCAATGGCTCGGGTTGAGGAAGCGTCACGCTTGATATGGTCGAACAGGAGGAAGATATGAAGATAGGTTGAGAACCGAGGAGGTGTGCCTCTGAATGAGATAATCCCCTACTGCCATGTACGGACACAAGGGCCTTGCCTATAAATACTCTCGTCCCTTAGCCATTTTTCACTTTCTAGAAATCATATGCCCTCTACCGATCTACTCCGAGCTTGTGCCTTAGTTTGATTTGCTTCTTTGATCAGTCTTCTTGAGTTCTCTTGCCAGAAGCTCTAGTACAGTTCCTAACACCTTGTCCTTCTAAACTTTTTTCCTCTTCTTTTACTTCCTGTCTTGTTCACCATGTCTAAGTCATCAAACTTTGATGACATTCCCAAGTTGGGGGGGGTGTTTGGTGAAGAGGTGAAGACCTTAAACCCTCCGTTCCTTCTCCAGACTCCCGAACTCCCGAGAAGAAAGACAATATGAGGAGTCCAATTCTGAAACTGAGACCGAGGACCATGGTGGAGAGGTCACATCTTGTCCTCCAGAGCAGACCCTTGAAGGAGAGGAGGATGCTCTTAGGTCTGTAGTTCCTGATGTAGGTGAAGGTCTGAGCACTGCTTCGCAATTTGAGATGGACGAGGTAGTGTACACAATAACTAAGGTTGAGCTCGAGGGGTTGAGGGAAACGTACCAAATTCCCAAGTCAATAGGTCTTAGAGTTCCTGGTCCTGGGGAGTTTCCTAGCCAACTTCCAGGGTGGAGGTTGCTCTTTGTCCCATCTTCTTCTCTTCAGGTCTTTGTTTACCTCTCCACCCATTTATATGAGAGGTTTTAAGTCTCCTAAGCTTGTTGCCAGTCCAGTTGCATCCCAACGCCTCAAAGTGTAATTTTGGCTGCTAGGTCTTATGGCAACGAGTCGGGAATAAGGAGCTTATTACATCGGGCAAGCTCCTTTCCCTCTTCAGATCCAAGTCCCTCAGAAGTCGGGGGCTATATTATTTCTTGGCATGTTTATACCAAGGTGGCCCCCTTATCACCGGCCTTCCGACCTCCACCAAAACATGGAAGGAAAAATGGTTCTTTGCCTCGGGAGAGTGGGAGGCAACACCGATCAAACATTGACCTCTGGAGTATCGAGCTTGAGCTGAGCTCGCCATACCAGGTCGGGATACTTTCCAACCTCTTTGACTTGTCTTGTTGGTTAACTTCTTGGTTGTCAACTTACACTAACATGACAATGTTGTCTATCGCAGCTTCTGTGAGACATCGACCAGGCCTTTCCTCCGAGCAAGAGTGTCAAATCGAGGTGGACAGGGAGTGCTCAATGGAGGAGAGGGACTACAGGGAGCTCATCACCCCCCAATCCATATCCAAAGCTAGCCTATGCCCTAAAGGTGAGGTTGATGGTGATGCTTATAGTTGGAAAAAAATTGTTTGAGTATTGGTCTTTTGACTTGCTAGTGACTTCTGCGCAGGAATGGCTCCTAAGGCACCTAAGGTTTGGAAGCTTCCCGCTGGCATCATGGAACGAGGCCAGGCCTCCTAGATACCAAAGAAGAAAGTGGTCGCTAGGCCATGAGCCGAGGACGTGCCTCGACAACGATAATCCCAACTTCCACAGGCCTTCATTTGCGGGCATGGGCAACTTCAGGGCCCTTTGGCCTCACCTTCCCCAATTCGAGTTGTTCCACTAGTCTTAGTCGCTCCTCCCGCAGCGGTTGTTGTGGCTCCACCTACTCAGGAGCCGGTGGTGATTGTTGATGAACGACCCTCAGCTCAAGCCAATTCTTCTAGACCGGCCATGACTCCTCAGGGTGATACTTTGAGGGTGGTTATGCCCTCATTGTCCAAACAGTTTCCATCCTAGGTGGATGGTCTTATGTTGTATGTGCACACGAGCACCCGCATTGACGCAAACTTGGACGCCTTGTCGGCGGAGGATCCTGATCAGATGGTCAGGACGTTCATCGAGAGCAACATCAGAGTGACTTCACTTCTGTGAAGTAACTCTCCTTTTTTATTTTTGAAGTCTCGAAGTTCTTATGACGCTTAATGTTCTTCTCTTATAGGACGTGGCCTCAAGGATAATGATCCGCCAAGCTGTCACAGATCAAACAAGGCAGTTAAAGGAGGCTCTCCGATCTGCTGCCTCCTAGAAGAAAAAGGCTGAGGTGGCCGAGAAGTTCCTAGCAATGGCCAGGTTTGAGACTAAGGTCGCCCATTTCGACCTTGAGGTTGCGCAGGTCCAAGTCAAGACTACGGAGGAGGCTCTGGCTTAAACTGAGGCAAAGCTGCAGTTTACAGAGAATAAGGTTGAGTCGGTGGAGATCACTTTAAAGGTGGTCGAGGAGGAGAAGGTGAAGCTGGCAACCCTATTGATGGAAACCCAATATGGGATGGCCAAAATAAAGGACGTTCAAGAGAACGTCTATAATTACTGTTTTCAAGATTGTTGGGCTCTGGTCGAGAAGCACTTCCCCAACTTGGACCTCAGCCCCCTTGACGAAGATGACAACGATGCTCATGCTAAGGGTAGAGGAGCTAACGTTGGGGAGTAGGGTGCGAGCATTGTTGAGGCCGAGGACCAGGGCGTAGCTTCCTAAGTTTTTGCTTCTCCTTTTCTTGCTTTTTCTCGACCCTTTGGGCCTTCAAAGACTTTTTTACTTTTGCAATATTGTAAAACTTTTGGTGTACCCCTTTTTGTTGGGGTTTTATTTTTTGTGGATGATGCCTACTTTTGGGGTTTATTTTTATTTTTTTAATTCTGTATTGTTTTTGCTAATCACTTGTGCATGTGCATTTGATACTTTTGCGCTTGTGTGATAGCTTATATTCCTCCCCCCACTCCGATGTTGGCTAGGCGATTGGTCGGTCGTGGGAGTTCCAATTGTGATCACTGAGGTGTCTCACTTAGGTTTTATCCCCCTTCTCTTAGAGAGGGTTTTTGGGTGGCCCTATGGGCTCGGGTACGTAGGCGTTCCAACCGTCCCACTAGTAGGTCAATGTTTGCACCTGGGGTCCTTGACCTCAGGTCCGACCTACTTGGCCGACCTTGAGTTAGGCATTAAAGCTTACCTTCATGGCCTTTTAGGCTTATGTGTGCTGCTCGGATCGAGATGACGCACTTGTCACAATGTAGAATATAAGTAGTAGACCTTCAGGTGCTTGACGTTCCATGGATGAGGAAGAGGTCTTCCTTCCATGTCCTCTAACCAGTACGTGCATGCTCGAGCTACCGCAATGACATTGTAGGGCCCTTCCCAGGTCGGAGCCAAGGAGCTTGAGCCCTTCTCTTTTGTCGCTTTGAATTTTTTTGTAGAACTAAGTCTCTGACCCGGAAGCGTCGCTTCTTAACCCGAGAGTTGTAGTGTCGAGCTACCCATTGCTGGTAAGCGATGACCTTGAGTTGGGCGTTTTCTCTGATTTCCTATAGTAGGTCGAGGCTTAACAGCATTTGTCCTTCATTGTCCTCGAGCTTGAAGAGTTGTTTTCATAGGTCGGCATTCCGATCTCCATCGAGACGATTGCCTCAGCTCCAAAAGCCAATTAAAATGGGGTTTCCCCGATAGTAGACCAGGCTGTTGTCTTGTAGGCCTAGAGAACATGAGGAAGCTCGTCAACCCACACTCCCTTGCACTGACCAAGCCTCGTCTTCAGATGTCCCTTGGTGATCTTGTTTATAGCCTCAACTTGGCCATTTAGTCGAGGATGATGGGACAAAGAGAAAGCATGTCGAACACTAAGCTCTTCACAAAATTCTCTGAAGTGGGCATTGTTGAACCGCCTTGCGTTGTCCGTGACAATGGTGTGGGGGACTCCGAACCTACAGATGATCGATCTCTGAATGAAATCGGTGGTCCTCTTCTTGGTGATCTTAGACAATGACTCTGCTTTTGCCCATTTTGTAAAGTAATCGACAGTGACGATGGCGTACTTAGCATGTCCTTTCCCTTTGAGCAGAGATCCTATGATGTCCACCCCCCACTGGGTGAACGGCCATAGGCCAGTCATGGGGGTGAGCTCTTCTGGCGGCTGCCAAGGGACTAGAGCAAATCGTTGGCACTTGTCGCACCTCTTGATGATCTCATGCGTGCCTTTTTGTATTGTCGGCTAGTAGTATCTCTGCTGAATTACTTTGTGATCTAGGGCTCTATTGCCGAGGTGGTTGCCACAAACACCTTGATGGACCTCTTTAAGGACATACTCAACTTCTTCTGGGTGCAAACACTTCAAATAGGGAAGGGAGAAGCCCCTTTTTGTTAGTGCATCTTCGATCATAGTATATCTTGTCGAGCATTATTAGATCTGTCGCGCTTCACACTTGTCTTTAGGCAGCTCGCCCTGCCTTATATAGCGGATGATCAGATCCATCCAGCTCGGCCCGGCATTGACGAGCAATGACTCCTTTACTTCTTCTCGAGAGATGCTTCATTTCAGCAGGAATTTGATTGGGATCGTCCGAGCTATCCCATCATCGACTGCTGACATGAGCTTTGCTAGTGAGTCAACATTGGCATTTTCCGACCTTGGGACTTGGACTATTTCAAAATATTCAAACTATTTTAGCAGGTCCCGAGCTCTCTCCAAGTAGGCGATCATCTTCTTGCCTTTGCCTGATATTCTATGGTGACTTGGCTGACCACCAGCTGTGAGTCATTGTGTATTTTTAATCTTCAAGCTTCCAGTACTGCTGTCAGGCGCAGCCTGCTAGGAGGGCCTCATACTCGGCCTCATTGTTGGAGGCTCAAAAGCCAAATCTGAGGGCATATTCCACCTTTATCCCCTTTTGGCGAAGTGAGGATCAGCCCTGCTCCATTGCCCTGGGCATTGGATGATCCATCAACATGAGGGGACTAGGGCTGTAAATGGTCAGGTTTAGCCAAAACCAGACCCACCCATTTACTAAATGGGTTTGGGTCCAAATTTTAGACCCATACCCTTTTACTAAATGGGCGGGTCTGGGTCGGGTCCGAGTCAACCCATCAGACCCATTTATAACTGGGTCTGGGTCTAGTAGAGGGAGATCCACCCAGACCCATTTATAAATGGGTCGGGTCAATGGGTCTAGGTCTAGATCTAGTATGCAAGCATTTTTACAAGGCTTAAAACTAAGTCTGGGCTGGATGGGTCCCTTGAAACATAGACCAAACCCGCCCACTTACTAAATGGGTTCGGGTCAAGTCAGGTCGGGCCTAATATAAAGGAAATCAGACCCATACCGGTTTAACAACTGGCTCTGTTCTTGGACCTAGAGCCGTACGATTTAAAAAATGGATCGGGTCTAAATGGGTTAGGTTTGGGTACCCCATCGGGTCCGCTGACCTATTTATAGCCCTAGAGGGGACCATATTGGCTCTGATGAACTTTCACTTCCCTCAGGATCTGCATGAAGTGTCTCCGTTGTATCGGTGAACTCGATAATGAAATTGGCCACGGCCTACCCTTTGATAGCAGTGTGGGTGAGGAACTAAATGTTGAATTCGTCGAGTTCCATGTCCCACTTGGTGAGGAGACCCAACGACTCTGGCTTCTGGAGAACTTACCGCAGAGGTTGGTTTGTTAAGACGACAATTGAGTGAGCTTGGAAGTACAGCCTCTGGAGTCTGTCCGAGGTGATCAGGGCCAAAGCCAACTTTCGATGTCATAATATTTGGTCTCGGCGTCGAGCAAGGCTTTGCTGACATAGTGCATGGGTTGCTGGACAACTTTATCATTTCTAATCAATTCTGAGCTCCCGACAAATGCCAAGACAGTGAGGTAGAATAATAATTCTTCTCCCTGGATGAGTTTGGACAATAGAGTTGGGGACCCGAGCTAATATTTTAACTGTTGGAAGGCTTGCTCACACTCATCGGTACATATCGATTTCTGTCCTCCACTTGATTGCTTGAAGAAGGGGAGACATTTGTTAGTCGCTTTGGAAGACAAACTTGTTCAAGGCGGCGACCCACCCCGTGAGGCTCTGAATCTCTTTAGTAGTGGCGAGCTCATCTCGATCAGAGCTTGAATCTTCTCTGGATTTGCTTCAATTTCGTACTGGTGTTCTATGAAGCGAGAAATTCCCCGAGCTGACGCCGTATGCGCATTTGTTCAGGTTTAACTTCATTTGGTACCTCCGCAAGATGTTGAACATTCTCGGAGGTCAACTACATGGTTAATAGGTCGGATGCTTTTTACAAGCATGTCGTCGACATAGACTTCCATTGTCCACCCTATCTGCTAGGAGAACATCTTGTTGACGAGCCTCTAGTAGGTCGCTCAAATATTCTTTAGGCTAAAGGACATCACCTTGTAGCAGTAGAGGCCTCGATCTGTGATGAATGTTGTCTTCTCCTTGTCGGGATGATGCATCCGGATCTGATTGTATCTAGAGTACACATCCATGAAACTGAGAAATGCATATCTTGTTGTGGCGTCGATTAATTGGTTGATTTGAGGGAGTGAAAAACTGTCCTTTAGGCAGGCCTTGTTGAGGTTCGTGTAGTTCACATAGACCCTCCATTTTTTTGTTTGCTTTTTTTACCAGCATAACATTGGCTAACTAGTCTGGGTAGTAGAACTCTTCGATGAAGCCAGCTTGGAGCAACTTATCGACCTCTTCGTTGATGGTCGCGTATCGTTTTGGATTGAAGGCCTATCTCTTTTGTCATACTAGTTTATTCTGGGTCCACATTGAGACGGTGGACCATGACTTTAGGATCTATGCTGGGCATGTCTTGGTGTGTCCAGACGAACGTATCGGCATATTCTTTTAACAGGTCGTCGAGCTCATTGTGGAGCTTAGGATAGAGTTGGGACCTCACTTGGACCATCTTCGTGGGTCCATATCATCGACTAGCACCGCGACTAGGGCTTCAGATGGTGAGCCTCTTTTCGTGGCCTCATTTTTTGGATTCAGAGAAGTGTCTCGTGCGACAGTGGCCACTTGGCTCTTACCTTAGAGGGCTAGCATGTACAACCGCCGAGCTTCCTCTTAGTCACCCTTGACAGTTCTGCGCCCTCCCTCAGCTTGGAACTTCATTGTCAAATGGTAGATGAAGATTACTGCCTTCAAAGCTCTCAAGGAAGGTCGGTCCAGAATCGCATTATAGACCGACGGCGTGTCGACGACAAAAAAAATCAACCATTAAGAGGACCTTTGGGGTGCCTCTCCAGCTGTAATTGGAAGGGTAATCTTCCCTTCTAGCGTAATACTCTCCCTAGTGAACCCAAATATAGGGGTCTTTATTGGTTGGAGCCTTGATTTACCAATCTTCATATGATCGAAGGCCGACGCGTAGATAATGTCGACCGAGCTTTCGGTATCCACCAACATACGGAACATCTTCTAGTTGGCGACCACCATGGTCACCACTAGTTGGTCGTCATGGGGGTATACGACCCCCCTTGCATGTTCTTCAGTAAAGGTGATGGGGCATGAGCTGACTTTGGGCGCTTTCCTTGGTCGAGCGGTCAGGTTGACCAAGTGCATGTCTTCGGCACCCTTTGCTTCTCGAGCATATGCCTTACGGGCGTTGTTGGAGTCTCCCCCATTGGGTCCACTGAAGATCGTGTGGATCTCTTCGACTGGGTCATTATTAATCCTATCCTCCCTCTGTCCTTGCTAAGGAGCCGATCTCTGGTCATCAGAATGTTGGGCAACATACTCTTGTTAGAGGCCTTTGTAGGTAAGTTGCTCGCTATGCTCTTTCAGATCAAAGCAATCCACTGTGTTGTGGTCGTGATTCTTGTGAAAGAGTCAATACTTATTTTTACTCCTCTTGTTCGGATCGACTCTCATCTTTCCAGGACACTTGAGCACGTTATAATCCTTCACCGCCATGAACACCTGGTCAACCGGTACACTCAACGGTGTATACCGACCAGAATGGCTGACAGATGTCTTTGGTGCTCGGGGTGCGCCACCTTGGCTGGATTAGCTGGGGTCATCTTTATGTCGCTTGCTGTCGAGATCCTCCTTGGACTCCTTTCTCTTTTTGGAGGAGTTGTGGGAATTGACAAGTTCCTTCGCATTCATGTGTTTCTGAGCCCTATCTAAGAGCTCGGCTACAGTCATTGGCAAGTCGTGTCCAATTAACCAGATGAACTTTCCATCCTTTAATTTGGAGATCATTGTGTGAAGCATTACTTTCTTGGACATGTTTTCGATATGGACAACCACCGTGTTGAATCGGGACAGATATTCCTTCAGCGACTCTTCTTCTTTTTGCCTGACAGTGGAGAGATGCGTTGAATGCTTTCGAAGGTTGGTGCTTCCCAGGAATTGTGTTGCAAAGGCCCTACTGAGCTGTTGGAAGGAGCTAATGGATCTCGGCTTCAAAGTTTGGAACGAGGTCTGAGTCAAGCCCTCCAACGTTAGAGGAAAGGCCTTACACATGATGGGTCTGCTGGTATCGTGGAGTTCCATCTAGATGCGGAATGTCTCCAAGCGCTCGGTAGGATCTGACATTCTTTTGTAAGGCTTAATTTGAGGCATCTTGAGTCCCTTGGGGAACTTTTCAGTTCTAATTTCGTTCGTGTTTGGGGACTCTATTTACTCAACCAGAGTATCAATAGTAATCGAGGCCTTAGTCTTGTAAGCCTGTTGTAGGTCACTGAGGCGTTCCCTGAGCTCACATACTTCGGCCTCCAGTGGGTTGGCACTACTCTCTGCGACATGCTCTAAGACCTGGCTTTGATGAGCTTGGCGTCATTCCTCCAGCACATGGCGTACGTCTGACGCCTAGAGCTCGGCTGCGGGACATGCCCACGTAGTAGCTCGGCTGTTGTGATCATCCTCGTCCGGTCTTGGACCTTGCTCTTGCTATTGGCGGGATGGTTGAGGCCAATCTGCACGCGAGGCCTCCCCCACACCCTCGGGGCTACGATGTGTCCGAGCTAGTTATGCCAGGAACATTTACATCTCATCTAGTTGCTAGCTCACCCCTCTTATCCCCTCATTGAGGGCGGAGAGCCTGACTCTACGATTTCGGATCCTCTGGAGTTCGCTACTCTGGGCAGATTGCTGGGGTGATCCTAAATGTCGAAGAGGCGTCTCGAGGACACCTTCTACTGCCTGTTGATCGGGCTGGGATGACCTAACCCCCATGGGCGCCTTCCCCTTGTTCTTCTTCCCACTGCCTCCACCCATTGAAGATTAGGTGAAGAGAGCATTACGACATGGTCGGGGATGCGATGGATAGTTAAGACGAGTGAGAACATGACTTTGTTGTCGTTTCCCACAGATGACATCAATTTGTTGTCGTTGAAAACTGGATAGTAGACGAGGTCCTTCTAAGATCAGTTGATGCTGAAGATCTCTTGTAGATGAACGAACCGAATGTGGACTAAGGGTCCTCTCGATCCTATGGGATACGAAGAAAAGCAAGGGAAGGGTGGCTGGGGTCCAACTGTACTGACCTAGGTTTGCTTAAGTGTTGTATTGACCTAGGTCTAGCCGTTAGCCCTCCGATGCCTAAGTCAGTCGAAGAGGGAGATCAAAGGCAAGGGTCTTTAGCAAGAATAGTTGCGTACCTTAGGCAGTGGGGGGAGTTCCACTATTTATAGGTCACCGGAGAGCTGTTGAGATCTCGTGATCATCGGCATAATATCCGCTAAGAGCGTGATCTTCGAAGATGTAGATCAGGCTCTTATCTGTCCGATCCCGACTCCTTTGGGCCTTATCCCTAAACTTTCGTTGGCCATAATGGCGGTTGTGGCCTAGGTCGGTCTAAGAGCAATGTGGGCAGAGGCCAAGCTATAGGCCAAGGCTAGGCTATGGGCCGAGACCAACTTAGTCTTATAAGGGCCGTGCTGTTGCCGGATCGGTTCTAGTCCTCGGCTCTCTCTTCATTGTGGTCGGCCATTATTTGGTTGATGTCGGTGATCGAGTTGGAGGACTTACATCTGGGTCCCTAGGCCTATGGGCTTTCCATCCGACCTGAGGTCAACTCGGATTTACCCGTGACAAGCATCATTGTCCCCACTATTTTATGTGGTGCGGTACAATTAAGCCCGAATGGGCAGACAGTGCAGATATAACACATTCTCATCATTTTCAACCAAAAAGCTTTTACATAAATGACAAACAGGTGTGACTCCATAGTGACCCTCAAGTTCTATGGCTCCATCATGATTTGCCATCTATTTTGCCGGTTCATTTTAGACCGATCTAAATCTCAGGCAGACCACAATGATTGAACACCTACCATTAAAACTTCCCAAGGCCCGTTGTAATGTTTATTTGCCATCCAACCTGTTGATTAGTTCACACCAACCTAGACGAAGGAAGACACAAATATCACCCTGATCGAAAATCTTTTGGGCCTTTCCAATAATTTTTTTAATATTGGGGCGTTAATCTATGCTGTTTCCTTGGTGTGTCCACCTTAAATTTGAATCTGTCTCATTTTTGGGTTCATGCCCTGAAAAAAAGCTGTGAAAATAGATGGACGGCATCGATCGAACACATATGTCAAGGTGGGACCCACAGTGCTTTTTCCAACTCGGACCCGTACTGACCTGGTACGGGTCACACGGACCAGTACCCACCCGGGCCCACAGATCTTTTCCAACACGGATCAGTCCGGACTGGGCTCGAGACGGGCACACAATCCACGCAAGGTCAAGATTAGCAAACGGGCTTGTATTTTGTGATTTGCCAAGCCAAGGCCCGCAGCCAGCTCGGCCCATTTGCAGCCCTAGAAATACTCAGCGATTTCCTTTCTTCAGAAAATAGCCCTAGAAAAACTCAGCGATTTCCTTTCTTCAGAAAGCAGATTTCTCTATTTACAACCCTAGAAAAACTCGGCTATTTCCATCTTCAGAAAAGCAGCAGATTTCTCTACGAAGAAGCCCGTTATTAGGTCGAGGCAGGTCGGAGCTGAGCTGAGATCGATGCGGGCTACCCATTTCTTCTGCTGTGACTTTAACGATTCCGCTTACGTGATGTTCTATTCGGAGGTCAAACGGATAAAGAAGAAGCTACTCGAGATCTCTTGAAGGAGGTCAGCTTGCGGTGTTCAAGATCTTGGCGAGGGTGGAGAAGTATAAGGTTCCATGGGTGGAAGATTGCGAGAGCAGAGCCGAGCTTCTTTACCAGAAGAAATAGGAGTCATTGGTTTCTTTCAAAAGATGTAGAAACCTTGATGGTGCGGTTGATCGAGGGTGAGGGTGTCGGGATGTGTGGTTTCTGTAGTTGGAATGGGTGGTGTTGGAAAAAAATACTCTCTCTAAGAGACTTTATAAGATCTTTTATGATTCTTAAGAAAGAACATATTGCGATGGACGTCGATCAGTTGGGGGAGAGGCTCTTCGAGCATGTGAAGGAGAGGAGATTATCTTGTGGTGTTAGATGACATATGGGAGATTGATGCTTAGGCCTCATCTCCATGAGCTACAGCTTTTAGGAGAAGAGGGAAGCTGGAAATGTTTTGTAAGAAGAAAACATTTCTTGATGCTCTCCTTTTATAAGAAGCTGGAAAAGTTTTCTAAGAAAGCATTCTTAGAACAAGATACCCTCTGCTGTGAGAGGTTAGGAAGACAGATTGTGGAAAAATATTATGCCCTACCTCTTGCAATCGTTGTCATAAGGAGCTCCTATCAAGGAAAGTAAAGTTTTGAGCGAGTGGGAGAAGCTGAATTGTTGTATAAGGGGCTCCTATCAAGGAAAGCAAGGTTTTCGAACGAGTGGGAGAAGGTACTCAAGAGCATTAGCTAGCAATTTGTTGAAGTTGATTTTCAGTATGAAGATTTGCCCGAAGTCATGGTTTCTCTATCTTGCAGTTTTTCTAGTCTATAAGTTCTCTGCTAGGAAATGTGGGTTGCGGAAGGAATTTTTTGGGTCAAAACATTGGAGTTAATTGCAGAAGAAAATGCTTGGAAGAGCTAATCCAAAGAGGTCTAGTTCAAATAGTGGAAAGAAATCCATTGGGGGAGTTAAAAGCTACTGAATCGATGTTCTATGAGATATCCCATAAGATTTTCTTACTTTCATCAAGGGACAGATCCCTCTTCCATTTAAAGCCACCAACGGAGAGTATTGGCATAAGATTCAACACATACCCTCCTTCAAGATCAAGCCTCCTTCGAGAACAATTTTTAAGATGTGGATATGTTGTGTTGCGACTGGGGATTGAAGATGGATTTCATTGTTTGTTGCAGATAAAAGTCAGGAGATATGCAAAGCGAGATTTACTTGTAGCCAATCTCAGAAAGATGGGCCATACGGCCCATACGCTGAAGTCCAGGTGGTTGGACATTCATATCCAGCCTATTGTTGCCATTGATATAGCGGCCACCATCTTCCGATTGCACAACATTTCGGGCGATACATGTATGTAATGGTCCAAAAAATGTGATCCCCAAACAACTAGTTCACATGGTTGAATATGTTTTGGTCTGCTCTCTATGTATTCCATGAAAAGTATGTCATAATAGCATTCCTTGAGGAGAAAATTTGGATTTCCTAGATAAGTTGTAACATAAGAGAAGAAAAATGAAAGAAAGACAGATTGGTTTACTTAGTACTTGTTTATGTGCATTTTTACTTTTGCAGAAACCAAATTCAACTGTTTCAATTGAAATTGTACATATTGAACTCATATACAATAGATATACACATATGTGGCCATGCGCCTTCTTTTAATCCGTTTTATGAGTTGAAATTGTATTAAACCTGACTTCCTCATTGCCATTTTTTTTTTTGTGCTTGTTTGATTGACCATAATTTTGACCATGCATTTAAGGATC